>JAAXCT010000276.1:0-698050 GCA_012490785.1 Eragrostis nindensis
TTGTTTGTTGTATTTTATGCCTTCTTTCAATTCAGTATTTGATGCATTAATCTTGCTGTGCAGAGAATAAGATGGAATCAGGAGTTGCCTCAGTAGCCCAGGCTATGGAAGTCGCTAGCAACAAAGAGGCAGGGGCGTATAGCATGCCATCAACAACCACCAATCCAGATGCATCTGGTCCTTCGTTCAGTGAAATGTTGAAGAGCAATAAGAAGCCTCCCTTGCAGTATGATGCCTCAGAATCTGCAGATGGGGGTCAGGTGGTAAGGGTGCGAAGAAGAAAACCAAGAAAGGAAAGCAGATTGACCCTTCTCTTCTTGGCTTCAAGGTCCACAGTAACCGGATCATGATGGGAGAGATTGTTCGCGATGATTAAGATGCATGGGTTAAACATCTTGTGTACATGCTCTTTGTAATTCCGCAAAAATTTGTGCCATGGCTCCATTTTTCTTTTTTGGGTTCAGATCTTCTCTTTAGCATTAGTTTACCAAATTAGCCAGAAGATGTAGCTGAAATTAGGGAGGCTTTTTTTGTATCAGTGCCCTCAGGTTTACAGATGAGATGTACAGAACAATGTAAATCACCAAATGTAGTTCAGCCCTTTTTGGGGGATGATATTTCGTCAGCTGTGCATATATGGATCGTCAGTTACTTCAGGCCTTTTCCCCCCTTTGTTACAGATTACTGATTGGTAGCCAGCTAATTTTGCAGGCTAACTCATTCAAAAAAAAAAAAAGTAGGCTAACTGTACGTCGAATGATTACTTGTGCTGTGTCAGTTTAGTGTCATATTTTTTCTTCCATTTTTCTGGGTGGTGCTTGAACGCTAGAAAGCATCCAGATCACGGTCACATGGTAGGAGATCGGTCAGGGCTCTGATTGCAAGATCAGGAAATCGCATGCTGCATCCAAATTTCCAGTTTCAGACGCAGAATCTGGGTGGCGTTGCAGAGGTCGCATATGCTGGCAGGGTGAAGGATAAAAGATAGAGCGAAACCGCTGCCCTCTTCCTTCTGGACCATGTGACGAGCGTGCCGTGCGGTATCCTTTCTTGCTTCGCATATGTGAAGCTGACGGACATGTAGCGACAAAAATGGTCTTGCACAGCTGACGCTTGCAAATGCGTACATCACGGCGCACATAACAACAGCGAGTAGCAAAAAATAAACCAATAAAGATAAATACATGCAACACATGTACATCAAATAAGTTGTTATTGTCAGTTCGCTACAATCAGCTTCTAGGTCATTAAGCCAGTTTTTTTTACCAGGTACAATGTAAGTAAACACAGTATCAGCTCTTGTTCTTTGGAGATTGTGTATGCAATGATCCTGCCGGCGGTGCAAAACTTGTATTGCCGATAAACCAGTAGAGAACCCATTTCAGATTGCAAAGCATGTACTTTAGTGCCTTGGTCCAGTTCTCGTTCTTGTTAAAACTTAGGATCGATCGTATGGCTCCCTACTTTGTCACCATCAATCCTGTGAAACAAAATTATATTAACCGATAATAATATATGGGCGACACTGTGTACATCCAATTTGTTAAAACTTAGTGCTCTGCTTGCAACTTAAACCAACACATTTAATCCAGGTTGAAATTTTCTGTGTCGAACTTCTTTGGTTAAATAATGCAATTGCAAAAGATATATATCATGAAATTCAGATGTAGGAATGACACAAATTGTCTACATAACAAGAGAACTTCAGAGTTGCAAGAAATATTACTTATAGGGAAGCTTCAATGTCTTCTCAGGTGGAACATTGTTCTTTTTATCTAAACTTACGGCAAACTCAGCAAACTCATGCAAGCAAGTCAGGAACCATGTCATGGCTTTGTCAAATCGGGTGCTCCAGAACAGATTCACAGGACCAAACCTGTACATAACAAGGTCATCTTATTACCAAACATGATAGATTTACACAGCCTAATCGAAAGCAGTCTGTGAGCAAACATCTATACTTTTAACTTTAATGCACACAATATTTGCACTGCTCAACACAATCCATTCTCTGTAAATTTAGTAATTGCAATAAATGATATTAGGAAAGTATTACCTTTTGGTTCCTTCAATAAAGTTTTGAGTTTTCAGTTAAAAACTTAAGGTGCAATAAAATACCCACAAACAACTTCATTATTGTTTCCTTATTTTTTTTCACATAGGTTTTATGCCCAAACTAAATAATTGATTACATGATGTCATCCATATAATTCATCCTACATGTTACGTGGGACTGGGAGGCCCTACATATGTTACTAAGGCAAGAGATTTTTCAATAGACAAAAGTATGAACCTTAGAAAAATGAGGAAACTCAAACATAAATCATCTGAAAGAGAGAAAAAATAGAGTACAAATGCAAACAGAAAATTTACAGTTCGTATGTATTATTATTGATGTCTGTCACTCTTGGATAGCTTCCCATAGGGTGGATCTTTATCCGGTATCTAGAAAATTGTTCAGGAAATCTGTAGCAAATTTCCTTTTAGAACAATTCATCAAGGTATATAATATAACAATACCTTCCAGTCAAGTAAAAAGATGCAATTTAGCAACAAAGAATATGCGTTTATAATACTAATCCTGCTGCATGAAAAGAATATACACTAAAATTGCCACATGCTGCTGTTCCAAAATATATATTCACCCAGTACAAAACTATAACAGAGTACAAAAAGCTGAACCTAGCTTCTTAAAGTCACATATTCTGAATAAACAAAACTAACACGAGGGCACCGAAAACACAGATATCATGGTTAAAATGCACCAAAGAATGTGGTACATTACTTGATCAAAGGAGCCACCATTGAGGCATACTTCTCAAAAGAAAAACAGCAAATAACGCTCAGTACAAAATATCATTATGTGAAAAGGATACTGAAATTCGGGGGTGAAATACTGGGCCATTGTATGCAACAGAAGTGCAGCCTGACCCCAAGCAGCATTTATCTCATCCCAGTCAACCTGAGCATTCTTTCAAAAAGCACTGAGTATAGTGAATCAATGTGGTGTCTATGCATTTTGCATTTTCCATACCTCTAGACCAGAAAGACGTCCAAGACGGAAGTTGTTTATTGTTCCAATTACGCCATCATGTGAAATGTAGAATGCGTCGTTAAGAACATTTGTACGCTTCAACAGTTCCAGATGAACCTGAGAAACTTCAATTTTGGCAAAAACTGCATCTCTTTCCTCCTGAATGTTGATGTGGGAATTTTTCAGACAGCAAATTTAAAATTTCACAAAATTTGGCAACCGATTCAGCAATAAGGAAAATGCATATAGATATGGAAATTTGTTTCAGTGCTTTCTGAATTAAGAGTATGCAACACAATAATGCAGACAGGATTTTGCAGAAAACATCATTATTGTTCCTCACTGCGGTATATAGATCACAAAATCAGCCATGTGCGTGATTTATATTTCTTCAATTATAAGCATAATTGATATGGAATGAGATAGAAGTTTGATCATCTGTACATTATGTTGAAAAAATTTAGTTTTGGCAGCAATAAGTAGCTTTTCTTTTTCTGTTATTGTAACAGATAGACACTCATGTGCATATAACAATGAATACCTGGTGAGATGTCAGCTGAAACTGAAAGCTGTTGAACTCATGCCAATACCTATTTTTTAAAAAAATGGCATGTCAGCTATGCATAACAAAGTATCCGGCTTTGACAAAAAAGGAGCCAAGCAAGGTTGTGGACAAACTTTATGCATTTGTTGAATCAGCTTGGCATATCAAATATTTGTAGCTTCACAACAGGAGACAAAACAAACAGTGCAGATTGTGTACAGAACTGTGTGTAGTTAAATTATTGTAGAAAAATCATGTTCCTGTGAGGTGCAGTCTATAGACAACAGCAACATTAATAACCAGACGATGCTGAAAGAAAAATGGCAAGACGAACAAGTACAAACCGCTCTTCCAGTTCCTCGAATTGTTTAGACTTTATTTCAAGATCTTTCATCTCAGAACTGACTTCTGAATACTGCTTTTCAGCTTCTTCGATAGCAGCTTTAAGTTTCTTTTCTTCTTCCTCGATCTGAAATTACAAAAGAGCGCAAATTTAAATTTGCATAGTATCACACATATGAATAAATATTCTTGTCGCATGTTCCTGTAATGTACAAAATATGTGATGGAATTAAGTTGCACCTGTACAATTGAGTACCACTGTACAATTCACTAAGCAGACTAATATATTCATTATCTCATGCTAATTGATATGTCAGCTAGATTAGGATCAAATTGTATCTCCACATACCGCTGCTACATATCAAGTACACAATAAACTTTGCATCTTCTAACCCGGATTGTTAATTCTTATCACCAAAACATGCATAAGCAATAGGAATGGTCACCTTTTGTTTCTCTTTCTGGAAATCTGTTTCACTGAGAATGTTGTAGGGTTCCTGCTCCAAACGTTGAAGACAAGCCTCATAAGCTTTAATATCAGCATTAACATCTTCGATCTCCTTATCCATCTTATCGGAAAGAACCCTCATACATTCCAGACAAAGTGGCTGCTCAACCTGCATATAGTAATTAGAAAGCGGAAAAGTATTGTCACTGACCCGGTCACTGGTAAGTTGCAGAACCATGATAGGCAGAAATAGCAAACCATGCAAGCTCACAAAAATGAATATCTCAATCAAGAAATCCTACCTGAGTTTGAGAGGTAGCGATCTCAAATGCCCTTTTTAATACAGTGACACTAGAGTGAAATCCAGAATTATTCCCAGGCGAAGGGCTCCTGGAGTTGACGCCTGTTGGTGACTGCTGCGCACCACCTCCTTCAGAGGCGGATGTCTTGTATATGGAAGCAGCAGGAGGTGGAAGCACTATGTATGATCCCTCTATCGCTCTTGTCGATTGGTTAGGATCAATTTGAGCAGCTGCTGCACTTGGTGGGCGTGGGGGAATTCCAGGACCCTGAGACCTGTTCTGTCTGGATAGCACGACATACGAGTTGTCCATCCTGCTTGCACCCATGATGCTGCCCTGCACAGCCGATGCATGAATACCTGCATCCATCAATGGCATGCTACATAAGAGCCAACCATAACACAAAATCGCATCGTGGAGAAGCTTAGAGGGAAGGGAAGCACGCTTGAAAAATGAGATAGATAACTAGCGTAAAGCTAGCAAGCAAATGGTCAAATGCTAATCGTGGTCAGTATAGAACCTAACTGTTTAGCCCCAGTCCCCATTTGTGAACGTAACTAGAAGCATCTGGTTTCTAGCATCATGAAAACAAAATGACAAACATGTAGTAGTAGATATTTTCCTAAGCAATGGAACTGTCTCGAGTATAATCCGGTTTAGCCCTTTACTACCGTGAACGAGGTCATTGCTGGCTCAACCGTGCATCGAATTACTTATCCATATTCGTCAAAATCCAAACGCGCGCGCCACAGAAATTTAACTGCAAAAGAGGGGAAACAGTTTGGGGGCGGGAGGTAAGGGTACCGGAAGCGGCGTGGGCGGGCAGCCTGTCGGCGTAAGAGTCGACGCCGACGACTACGAGCGCGCGGCGGCACTCCTGGCACTTGAACCGCGGCAGCGACGGGTCCACCGCGCCGCCCTTGGGGCCGGCGGCGGTCGGGGGCTTCATGTCGCCGGGGACGCTCGCGGAGCCGACGCAGGTCAGATAGATTGAAATTTGTCCTTGCGCCGGCGGATCGTCGCCGCCTCCTCGGATAGGATCAGACTATGAGGTGCCCGCGCGCCATAGCCAAGCTCCTCCAAGGGGGGAGAGAAGAGGGGGAGAGATCAGAGATGGAGTGTCCAGGCAGGCACGCAGCAAGGACACGGAAGACGACACGACACTGCGGGAACTGGAAGCGCGAGAGGCCGTGGGCTGGGCCAAAGCATGGGCCGCCCGTGAAATTCTGTGTTCTTGGGCCTACAACATTCTCCGCGTGTCCGCCACTCCAGCTCGCTGGTGCTGCTCCGCCGCGGCTAGGGAATGCAGGTGGGTACAGTAGCGTGGGTCAAGAGCTTAGTATTGTTTGTATTAACTTAAGAGGATGAGGATGAATTTTAGTTTTATTTGAAGAAGTTTTAGGTCGACCCACCGACCTAAGAATAGAAACTTGCTGCACTGTTGCCGCATGACCAAACAGTAGTTGGTTGGTGATCATGCCCGGCCGCTTCCGTCAATTCTTCGCTTCCGTCAATTTTTCTTCCTCCTCATGGGTACTGTCGCATCACATGGATTCTTCTTCTTCCTCCTCATGGTACTGTCGCATCACATGGATTCCTTGGCCGAGAGACGTGACCTGACTGTCTGCGAGAAGGTCGACGCAGGCAGGCAGCGGATCGGGGGGCATATGCTCTCTCTGGTGCCATCCGGCTTTGGGAACAACGTAACGACTAGTAATACAACGCCACAGGGAGCAGCTCAACCAATTTGAGATGCAGGCGGTCTACGGAAAGAGTAGCACATGAGTGGAGGACCAAGTCATCCTGTCGCATCTGACCCGATCGCAAATCACTGTCGTCTCGTCCATGAGTACAGAGGCGTCTGTCCAAATAGGCAACTCCGTCGTAATCCTATGAGCGACCAATGGAAGAGCGAGCAAGGAGGATAAAAAAAAAAACTCGGGCTACCAGCATCCATCCGCATGATGTTGGTTACCTACTGTGCCTGCTTATCCTCAACGTCAATTCTCTTCTCGACCCACAAGCCATCGCTCCCAAGCCGCACCACGCATCTTTTTCATAACAAACTGGAGGAATCGGAAGCGTACAGTATAGTTCGAGGAGCCTAGAGGAGAGAATATTTCACCCAAATGAAATGGGAGTTAAAAGAGGCTGCCCAATCAACGGGGTCAAAAAGACCCCCGTAAAAGATTTGGACGAGCCACAACGAACAATTTGCTTAGGAGTAGTACCAAACGAAACAGATGTTTGGTAGTAGCTTCGAGCACCCACCAGGACTCTTTTTTTGTTGAAAAAAAGGACCTCTCCACCAGTGGCAGGGTGCCAAGCTATATACGAGGTTTTTTCCCCCTACTAAGGCCCCGTTCGGATGCAAACTTTAGAGGGCTCTAAGTACTTGTACTGTCACTCTAATCCTCGATTTATGTGTACTACGTCTAAACTAGTCACCACCTCTTCGCGAGACGAACGTAATTGAGGGTAATTAAACGGCTTAGACGATGGACTAGACATCACTGTTGTCAAAACATTGATTAATTAGGCTGTTAGATCGTCTCGAAAAAACGCCATCTGCAGAAAGGTTGTAATTAAATTTTATTTAGTACCTCAAATAGTAGATTCTTTTTAATTTAGAGTATAACTAGAGGGCACTAGAGGGTGCATCGAGCACCTAAGAAACTTGCACATTGGGCTTCGCACTGTAATCCTCTTTTTGATCTATATAATTGGAGGAAAGACAGTGGGGCAAGGCACAGGGATTGTTGGTATTTTAAGGGAGGCATGAACCGCATGTCAATACATCATCCCTGCAATGATCTCAACCACTCGACACACTGCACTTTTCACATGTTCTATTTATCTGAGCAAACATGGGATAACGAAAGATAAAGAGGACAGATCACTGACAGCTCTACCCTAAGTTGCACAATACTACTGCATGGAATATACAAGGCGACAAATCAGCATGTTGGTTGTGCTGAGCATATATTTTGACTCATGAAAGTTTAATATGCAATCTTGTTCAGCTCCTAACACTTTGCAATCCCAAGAAGAAGAAAAAAAAAATACGCGCGGTGCACAGAACAGTGTCAAATGATACTACTCAAGTGCAGGCCTGTACATGAGCAAAAACAAAGCATACTGATGCATAATACTCCTACTAAAGTGCAAACCGAACAGATAAGGCAATATAACCGCATCAGCACAAAACAGAGTTAGTTAAAGGGGACGGTATCATGGACAGCAGGAGATGCAATCAATACAAGCCAACGACTGATGCATAATACTCCTACTAAACTGTGGCCAATTAGTACTCCTACTAACATAAAGAAAAAGAATATTCACATCTAAAAAAGCATGGATGACAAACATACCACCACACATTTTCACAATCAGGAGCATGGATGGAATGACACTCTCTAGTCCCCTCGGCAACACGCCAAATGAATGTGGCTATGATAGATAGAACCATGAAGACATGAAGTCACCAGTAACCATCACAACCACAAATAAGGCGGGAAAAAAGAGACTCAACAAAAGAGAAACAGAAATATGTTTTGATGGTCTGGAACATTTCAGCATAGGACAGTGCTGATGTAGTGGCACTAGCGTACAACCATTGACAGCCGACCATGTGCCCTGACGACATCAATGTACCAAATGCAATCCAATTTTAGGATAGCTGAGTAAGATCTAACAGGTAACGAAGAATAGAAATGATTTATCCCACATTTATGGAACTTCTCATAAACGATTGTGGCAGGAGAAAAACAAGTAAAGAACATAATTGGTCTAAAAAAAAAGAAGTAAAGAACATAATTGAATTCAAAGCAAACACAGACAACGTGAAAATCTTCCAATTGAACAACAGTTACATTAAGAACAAAAGAAACGCAGACAACGTGAAAATCTTCCAATTGAACAGCAGTTAAATAAACTATTGACTTGCCAACACAATTATGCTCCATAGAAAGAACAAAAGAAACGCAGACAACGTGAGAATGGTTCCACCGAGCAGCAATTGCACTGGTGGTAAATACACTTTGCCAACACAATCATGCTGCCCACATGGACTAAAAGAACACATTTTGTGCTCTCACTTCACTGAACATCCTACTCCCGCCTTTGTGCAGCCTTCGGTAATTCCCCATCCAAATGGAGCTCAAGAATGCAACGACCATGAATGCAACATTTCCAAGAAAATATTCACAGGTAATACCACGAGTTTCTAACATGGACGGAGCTTAATCCTCAGTTCTGTGCATGTATACATTGGTGTGGCGCCATTATAACTACACAAATCCTCTTGATACTCTCTCTATTGAAATGTATTAGTAGACAGATTCAAATAACTAGGGTTAAACAAAACCTAAAAGAATCAAACAAACAACTGGGGTTTATGCATGTTCAACCACAAAAACAACGAGCAACCTTGAAGTCAGAGACAAATCAGTTGCATGCCACAGAAGAAGCAAAGGAGCATACATAATCAGGGGACTAGAATTGTATACTTATCATATTCGCATTTCATAAACAGCCTGCGGAGGAGGATCGAATTGCCCCAAATGTCTTTTTGAAAGTGGATCATCACTCCAACAAAAAACACCTCTAACTGCAAAATTACCTGAATATCTACACACCCTGCAAACAAATAAGGCACTCACTCAAGGGCGATCGATCCAGTCCACCCAGCTTTGAGCCATTATATATCTGTAGGATAAACATAGCACAGTCATCAAAGATGAAATTGACCTTCGAATCGAAGGAAGCAAGCTGTGAGTAAAAAGCTGACTGTGAAAGATGGATATTTTACCAGGAATACGGAGATAAGACTCCGGCGATCATCCCAGGGTAGTGGGAGTACACAAGAATTGAGGATGATCTTGATCCAACAAGTCCCCAGAGCAAGAGGCCTCGATGGGGTTTCAATAGCACACGAGAAAAATCAACATAAAAACCCATCACAAGTCGACGAACAATAATTCAAGAGTAGCAGAAGCATCCCGTGGCTGCATGGGTACAGTTTCCCTCCTTGTCTTCTTCAAGGAACACCGAAAAATGCAAGCTTGATCGACCTACTACTGCCCGGACTCTTCGTCTGAGTCGGCTTCCTCACGGTCGTCCTCCCCGTCCTCCTGCTGCTGGTGCTGGTGATGCTGGTGTGGGTGCTGTAGCTGGCCGCTGCCACCAGCGGCCCCGACGTGGTGGTAGAACTGGCTGAGTGACTGCGCGGCGAGCACGCCGATGTGGCCGTCCTGAGACAGGCCGAGCTCCAGCCCCGGCATGCCCGCCGCGGCGTGTCCGGCGAACATGGGCGCGAACCCGATGTGCCCGCCGGCGGCGCCCCCGCCAGGCAGGTCGAGACCGGCGGGGATCCCCATCCGCTGCATGAGCCCGCCGATACCGGCGGCGTCGCCGCCGCCCGGGGCGCCTCCAGCGGAATTCAAGAAGCCTTGCGAGGAGAACCCGGCGGACGCGGCGGGCGGCGCCCACATGTGGTGGTGGTGCGGCCTGGCGAGCCCGGCGTTGGGCGACGGAAGCGACGGCACGGAGGCGAGCGCGGACGCCGGTATGGTCCCGGTGCCGGTGGCGGCGACGATGGCCGGCTCGGCCTGCTGAAGCAGCCACTGCACAGTCTCGCCGTCGGACTTGTGCCCGAGCTCCCTCGTCAACTGAAAGATCCGTGCGGCGCAGAGCGCCGGCATCCGGATCCGGCGGCCCCGGCCGTCGACCTTGGTGTGGCGGTCCTTGTTGGAGCTCCGCTTGGGCGCCAGCGACTGCTGCCTCCGCTCCCCCGCCGCCGGCGCCACCTGCAGCTGCTGCTGTTGCTCCTTCCCCCTCCCCCATCCTGCTGCTGCTGTGGCGGCGGCGGCTGATGGATTTGGATTTGCAGGTGGTGGCGCTCCTGGTGCTGCGCCGGCTGCTGATGCTGGTGGTGGTGGTAATCCTTGGGATCCGGCTGCTGCTGCTGCGCGGTCGAGGTGGTGGTGGTGGTGGTCGTCGCGGTGGTGGGCTCCGTTTTGTTTAGCGGTGGGGGTGTGGGGAACTTGGGGTCCATCTCCACACACACAAACCAAACTCGACTGGTGTGGTGTGCACCAACCTCTTCTTCCAGACCCAAAAGCCAATCAAATCGATCAGCTTCTTGCTCTTGCCTCCTTCTTCCCCTGCCCGGGGAAGGCAAGAACAAGGAGCAGATGAGATGATGCAGGACAAGAAGACAAGATGGTGATGGCCCTGATAGGGAGGAGGTGGAGGAGGAGAGAGAGAGAGAAGGGGGGAGAGAGAGAGAGAGAGAGAGAGAGAGAGGGGGAATAAGAAATCTAGGGAAAGATACCTCACCCACTTTCTAGATTTACTCTGCTATTTAGAGTTTCTTTTTTTTCCTCTCCTTCTTCTTCGCCATGCCCTCTCCCTCCTCACCTCACATCATCGTGGGCTTGTTTTTGGGTTTTACCTGCTGTTAACAACCTTTCTAAAGCGACACTTAGCATACGGTGCTTTAGTTTCTTTACTAATTACTGTCCCCCTTTGTGGAGTTCACCTGAGGTTGGTAGAAGTCACTGAAGAGAGATGCAAAGCGCAGAGCAAAAGAAAGGCAAAGGGAGGGCAAAGCTGTCAGCCAAAATGCATTTCCTTACGTCCACTTGGATCAGTAGGCACAACAACAATGTTAATTCAACTTTGACAGCCTCTTTGATCCTATCATTATCACCAGATGCGCCACAATTATATATGTACTGGATTTGCTGATTGCTGTTAGTTTACACCTCGCACTTAAATAAACAATAGACTATCATGTGGTAGTGGTACTGTGGTGATATACATTTTCTGTATTGCTCGAAGCTTCACGACGACATGGGTTACGACGCTCCATGTTTTATGACGCTGCAGAGTACTCTGATTTCTTTTCCGAAAAAAGGATGTTGTTAATTAATGAAATAAACTCAGTAGTAGGAGTGGTAAGAAACAATCTCCTGAATGAACCTTTAATTCTTTCAAACCATGAAGCCGTGGTGTCCTGAATCCCCGATGCTTGACTTTGATCTGCTGTAGCGAGGACAGTGCAGACATGCATGCCAACTGAAGTTGCCTCCTTGCCAGGCGGCGGCCGTGTATATGTTCATCCCACATGTGCTGACTTTTTTGGTGTGCGGTGCCCGGACGGCGCGCGCTGCCGCAATTGGATTGCATGCATGCTGTGAAACTCTGACTCCCAACACCTGCTGGAATTGTCCTTTCTACTCGCGGTCTACTACCACTCCGCGAAGCCTCTGCAAAACTGTACCCTACACCACACAGCCTGCATTGCTGCAGCAACATCTTTCTTTCCGAAAAATGGGAAATTATCCTTGGGACATTGGGTAGTAAAAAAGACCCCTGCAGATCGTTTTTTACACTGAGGTTCGGTGTATCTTGACAGCTAATCCATTCCGAATTTTTTTGCTCCATTCGACGCTTGATGATCTGAACTGATGATGAAGCGAGGAGGATCTTTAGCATCTGCTGTCCCCGTCTTTCATCGCCGTTCCGTGTCTTGTGAGAGGGTTATAGTAGCAGTACAAGCAGCAGTACTGGTACAAGATTCCGCCCTCTTTCTCGTTCCACCAATTGGCGGATTCAGTCAGTGTGGCTGAGATTTTTTTTTCTCTTGCTTTCCTGACGAGCGGGTGTCCCTCTGGGAGTGAGAGTGTTGATGGATGAATTGGGTGCGAGAGAGACGATGCGATGGACAGAGAGAGGGGGGAGTGGATAAGCATGGCACGCAAGTGGGCCAGGTCCAGGTCAAACTCAACACACGATGGATGGCAACCCATGGAAGGGGAATCCTCCTCGCAGGCCACTGATCTACACGTAATCTGGCCTGTCTATTCCTCACCCGACAGACAGCGCCTAATCGGCATCTCGCCGCTGCAATCTCAGCATAATCAGTCGGTCTCTCTCCGTGTGTGAGCTGTCCATGTTGTTATGGTGCACTAATAACAAGTGATTTGAGCACATGGATCAAGCAGCAGCACCGTATTATTATGTTAGTAGAATTCAGCATCAGGCAAGGGCAAGAACGGCATGGTTTGGCTGCCTGACTCTGGCTGGGTATCCGGCGGGGACAGACAAACCAACACAGCTGACGAGCAACACCAAACTGAACCCATCGGCATCGGCATCTTGTGGTACTACAAACGGTACTGGCCATTTCCGTTTGCATACTTTTCTTTCCTTTTCTCTATCTTTCTTTTCCGCTAAGTATATCTTTTCTTTGAGATCGAAAGATACCGCATGTATAGGGCCAGCTTCCGTTGCAGTTCGCCGCCCCTCGTCATAAACGTAAAATGTTGCTGCAGACTTGCAGTTCTGGAGTTTTCCGTGCCTTTTGACGCATGAGACGAGCGTACGGAGACAATTCACGGAGAAGCGCTTGCCCGATCCGGAGAACGGAAACGGACCAAACGGATCCGAGAGAATGTCAGGAGCAGGAAAAAAAGCTCATCATCATACAGCAAGCCAAGCAGTAGTACATCGCCACCAGGAAAAAAGGAAAGTAACAAAGCAAAAAAGCTCGGCTAATTGATGGAGGATGGACAGAGACAGTGGGATTGCTGCCTGCACTGAACGAATAGTAGCAGCAGCAGCAGCAGCAGCAGGAGTACCCGGCTGCCATTGCCATGGCGCCGGGTGTACTACCTTTCTTCAGCGATGGTCTAGCTAGCACTAGATTTCTAACATCTGCCTAAGCCTATTATTGACCTGCTCCATTATCAGTTCGCCACTTTTTAGTTTCTCGTAGGAATGATCGGTGCTGCACCTGCTAGTAGTACTATCTTCTCTATCTAATCTGTCCCAGTGGTCCGCTGATCACGTAAGTACCAAGATTCGCGCTAACCTTATTAGACAGAGCACGTTTGTAGGAGTAGCATCGATGCTACAGGCCAATAGCATTTGGGGCGTTAATAATACTATTCAATAGGTAATCCGTCGTGACAAGAATGAGATGCTAATACATCAGCAAGAAAGCGACCATGATGACTGCTGATCGATCGCTTGACTTCCCTAAATATGTAGATAGAGCAAAAAAAAAAAACCGAATAAGCAGCACCGATAAAGGAATGCGACAGTACACGGTGTGTAACCTGATGACACAGCCCATCCACAACTGATCATAGTAGTAAGCTGACAAGGATGCCGTTGTCCTCCGGCACCCGTGTTCCGTCGGGGGAGTTCTTCGTGTTTACTGAAACTACTAATTACAAAGAAGAATAAAGCGTCGCCCCAATCTGCTCTCAAAGCTTTGCAGGGTCGTTCTGTCAGCCGGTCGCTGCGTGAGTTTCCTGCTAATCTTTGCATTTTAGCTGCCAAGATCACGACAGGTTTCACTTTTCCATGGCGCCGCAACGACCGTCCTGCATTCCATGATCTCTGTCTACGCTAGTACCTACATCATATTTTTGTAGCCAAGCTTTGGTCAACGTCAAAAGATTGATGGCCGCTTTTTCCTGGTTTTATTTAAGGTGCGATGTGACTGGGACTAACTCCGGATATACTCTGACTGAACAGGATGGAGTTAGTGCCCTATTGAACTGTGTCAATCTTTTTTTTCTTTGATGAATCAGCAGTGGTCACAACACGCACCTGAAAGTTGCGTAAGTATCCTTGCAAAAAAAAAAAGAAGATATTTGCGTAAGTAAGTCATCCTGCCCAACCCATCTTAATGGCAGCCCACTAACTCAGGCCAGTCCAGCATAGCACGGCCCAGTCCAGCCACTAGCCAGTGGAGGGACAAGGAAGGCCGCGGCCGTGATCCAGGTCCAGCACGCGCGGCGGGCGGCGGCACAAGCCATCCAGGCATCCACCATCAACCCCCTCTTCTCCGGCGCCGGCGGACGTGCTCTTAGCGTCTTAGCCGACGGCCAGGATGGTGAAGCTGACGATCTCGTCGATATCCTTGGCAGGAAGAGATCGATGAGGCCATCAAAGCCTTTGGCCTTTGCCCTGGGAAGAAGGCGAGGCTTGAGCCCTTTTCCTCGCTTATCTTTCCTGATGGAAGCTCAGTTTCCTAAAAAAAAAGGTAAATAAAATCCGAAGGCTCAAAACTGAGCGCACTCATGCATAAGCCCCATTTGGAACATAAAGTTTTCGCAAAAAATGGAAAACCGGAACATAAAGAGCACATGGAACCATTCAAAATTCACTTGGGAATTTTCGTTTCCTGTTTACTACGGGAATTTTGACAGTCTCTGGTACAACGGGCTTTTTTTAATTTAGAATATACTACAATACTATACTGTGTACTTTCCACGTTAAAAAGAAGTCCACTTGGATTATTCTACGTACGTACAGTACGCTAATCCGATCATCTTATTGTGGACATGCGTGCGTTCACTCACTTTAGCGAAAATAATTTATTTTTCTCTTCTTCTTTTTTCGCATAAGCTGCAGCACTGCCCTTGTGCAATGCGCCTTTTTTTTTGGAAAAGAATATGTTATCTCATCTCATCGCGCCACGACATGCATGCACGCAACTGACGCTGATCCGATTCAGCAGCCGAAAAAAGCTAGCTGAGGCCGGAGACAAGTGGTTCAGATTGCTCGTGATAATCCATTAGCGAACTTGTTTTCGCTGTACGTACGTATCATCCATAAAATACTGGTACGAATGTATAAGTGTTTGTGCGTGTATGTCGTTTGACAAATCTGAATAAGCACGGCGTATGCAACTGCATGCAGGGCGTGCACCTTTTCCTGCTATTATTGCGCCTGAACATTCAGCATTGCGTGTGATGGACTGTATTTTATTTCATCCAACAATTCATTTTCCATGCGTCTTCTTTGATTTTTTTTGGGAGTTGGGATTGATGAAAATGAAAGGGCACATGCAAGTCTAGTTATCCTACTCGGGTCAAAAAAGAAAAGGTTAAATTACCCAGGCAGGAATTGTAAATTTGTGAGACTGCACATGGCACCAAAAAATAACAGCATGAAATGCACCTTTCAAAAAGAATCGTGAAATGCAAGGATAACCATCACAGATATTTGAAGGCTCGTAGCAGGTTTATTTCAGGAGGTAGTTTTCATGTTATTATTAGGAGAAAAGCATTTTATAAATTGTGGCTAATAACGTCTGCAGGACTAGGTAGAAGGAACTTGACATATTTGTATCAAGAAGAAAATTGGGAACACACTAACTTGAGGGATTCGACGCCTCGCACAGCTCAGTTACATTTATGTGCAACTTCTGAATTAGTCTACACTTGAAACTTCTACTGAAATAATTTATTTCAGTTAGTTATGGGCAATTGTTATCCCGACAACTTTGTACCATCAGGTTGAGAGTACAGGGTCACTTTGTTCCCCGGAGAAAAAGTGCTATATAGCATATCATGGCACCATGTCCAATTGAGTCTTGAGTCTCTTGACACAAAGCACGAAGAGAAACACACCATGCATCACTTTTCCTTTTACATTTTTCAAAGATCACACACATTTCTTATCTCTCCTTTTTCTCTCATCCTAATTCTTGGGCATGGTTACACCAAAGATGCACTGCAAGTGCATGCCAACCTCCTACAGTGAACTGGGTTCTACTCATCACTGACAACCATCAGAACACTTAATCAAGGACAGCAGCGCAATGCCTATGGATGCAATCTTGCACATCCAAGGATATCAAATATATGAATACACTCATTTTCATCGATCAGCATCAAAGAAGCTCTTGGCCTCTAGCTTCCTTTGCTTCTTGACCCTTGCAATGAAGTCCTCCACTCTCTTGTGCAGCTCTTCTTCTTCTCCTTCATCTTCTTTCACCGCCACCACCTCCTCCACTGCTTCGACAAAAGGACTGTGATCAGCCACCACCAACGCTGCTGTCATCGCCTTTGAGATCGTAGCCGTGTTCCTCTTCACATGCTCCTCATGTATCTCATTCACCAAGGAAGGCTGATCCCTCCTCGGCGCCAGCCTAGACTCACCGACGAGGAAAGCGATGATGAGGTTGCCGACGACAAAGAGGCACTTGGGGCTGAGAAGGAAGGCTGTGGCCAGCTCAGGGAGGGTGGTGAGGAAGAAGAAGCTGAAGAGTGAGCACAGCCTAGGGAACCAGGCAGGGCTAGTGAACAACAGGCAGAGGACACATGTGGCCACCAGGTAGAGTGTGAGAGTAGGAAGCATCTGCTGTTGCTGCCTCCTGCTCTTGCTGTACTTATTCATGGCACTGATCTTCTCTATGATAATGGGATCCATCTGGCAAGAACAGATCTACACAAGATTGTATATACAGAGACTTGAGGAGACTCAAGAATGAGAGAGGAGGAAGGGGGTGAGGAGGTTTTATATGTGGCTGAGAGGAAGGTAGGCCATGAAAAGGCAGGAGGAGATGTGCAATGCTCAATGCAACAGGGGTGAGGGGGAAGACAGACACAGATCTCCCATTGGTGGTAGAGATGCAATGCAGACACATGCTGCTTTTACAAGGGGGCATCTCATCTGGGATTCGATAATGTTGTGTGTATAATGTGGGTGGGAGCAGCTGATTGTCAGAAAAGATATCGTGGCTGCCTTCTTTTTACCCCGTTGCTTTTTTCTTTCCTCTGTTTCTTTGGGTCCCTCTGCTCCTATGATCCTGTCCTTGACTTGATGGTCTCCATTTTGGAATGGTTTTATTCTTTGGAATTTGGATGCCTCCACAAATTAAAGCAATGGATTCCGTCTGGCTGCTTCAGTGACATGGCCCTTGATCTGCAGCCAACTGGTCTAATTTGTTTGGCCGCAGAAGCTGTCCTCAAATCTACAGTGACTAACTGTCCCAAAACCACATCAAAGACGTGTTACAGCTTAAGTGTAGCGATTCCTGGTACATGGTAATAAACCAAGCATGTTCTTAACCAAGCAATTCTATGTAGTTGGTTCTGCTTTCTCAAAACAAAACCAAATAAAAAAAATGCTTGCTAGGAGTTGCACAATCATGTCACACTCAGTTATGGACTTAGGTGGCAAACAAATTGAGGCAGAGTCTACTGATTATGTCTGCTCCTGCGATGTGCATTCCAAGGGTAGAGTTGGTGCAAGACTGCAAGTGCACCTAAAGGCGGTTTGAATTATCTTGCTAGGTGCTCAGATGGACCTACCTACTTCCTGTTAGAAAACTTAGAACGGTGTATTGCAATCTGGCACTTGAATCCAACTTGTTGAGAATGCACCTGACATTTTATGACAAAGAAATAACAGTACCAGGTTGTAAGATGTAGTGCCTAAAGTCCTACTCTGATTAAAGGTTCCGTGAAAGGGTGATGGCTTTTCATGAGCAACTGGGAGTCTGTATGAACTAACTAAGAAGTCAATACTACATTCTACAACACAAAGTTTCAACCAGAATGTGTAGGCACTGGAAGCATCTGAACTGAACCATAGACTTTTAGACAGTGGAAATATTTTTTTTCTTGAATATACCGTGTAACAAAGAATCAACTTTGATCCTGAATCCTATGTTTCTATATCAAATCTTAGGGATACTTAGGACGCATGGGCTATATATTCTTTGGACTTTAAGAAGAATTTCTCTATATGGCCATTGCATCTACCCCCCGCAAGTTGAGTTTTCATATGGCCATAAGGCCATTGAATCAACAATTTTTCCAACACTAAACATAAATTCATCTTACAGCACCATGGTGCACAACCATTGCTACATCAAGTAACCAAAGACTTAAGGACTAAGGAAACAGAGTTAAACTTGGTCCAGTCCAATCCAACAAACCCTAGTGCAGTAGTGTCCATTACCTCGCTCAAGGACCCAGCTTCTCCCTTTAACGGGGCTACTGATGTGCCTACCCAATTGAGTGCATTGTTGTAGATGCCAATGATGAACAGGGGAAACACAAAGGTTTTTGTTTGTCTCTGCAATTTGCCTGTCATGACAATGTGATGCGTGTGGCAAGAGAAGAAGGGAGGTGGAATTCTGGTTACCACACCAGCAGACTATGCTTTATGCTAATAATTGAGAACAGAAAAAGGGAGGACTATTCTTGATAAAAAGGCTACGTTAGCAGTAGGTGGTTGCATCTTAGCTTTACAATTACGTGGTATGGACTGTGGAGTTTGCAAACAAAGCATAATTTGTGATAAGCATGACCGCATGGGTGATGGATGGATGATTCAGTTGGTCCTTTCATGGAGTGGAACACATGTTCTCACACTGCCCATTGATTTACCCTTTGTTGTGCCTTAGGTTTTGCCCACTCTGAATGGAATTAAGCTCTCTTTTTCTATGGCAAAGATGTTATCCAACAAAAGAGATTCCCTTAAAGATCTCACAAGCTTCTTAGATACTACTACCGTTCTTTTTCACAAAATCGAACCTAACGGATGATATTCCAAGGGTTGATGATGGCGCATGTTTTACTATTAGCAAGCAGTGACGGGGAAGTTTCTGAAAATCTATCCAATAACTTGACAGACAATGATTTTTACTCCACAAACAAGTGCTGCTTTTCATGAGAACATGGTTAATTAGAAAATCTCAGACAAGTCAGGTGAATCCTAATTTTCATGAAAGAAAAATGATACTCTTTAACAAGATCTCAGTAATACTCTACCATCTAAGTGGGTTAGCATAGATCACGTTAAAGCACCAGATGGCTACGACTTTGTACAGCAATCAAGATCCATGCGAGAACAAATGGAAGGTTCCTAGAAAAGTGACACTGTGCTGAGTCTGTGTACAGCTATTTCAGACAATATGCTCATGCTTAACCATCTACGCTATGTGTCTCCCAAGGTTAGATAGCAACTGTATGGCCTCAACTTCTGGTGCTTACTTTAAATGAAGTTTGTTGCAATGGTTAATGGGGCAGTATTTTATGCTACAAGTTGTATCAACATTCTGGAATAGTGAAATCCGGAAGGGGAAAAAATAGGCCACCTGGATGACAAATAAAATGCTTCAAACAAGCCTATCAAATTGGCAGGATAAATCCGCCATGTCTAAAGAAGAAGCCATGGCAAGATTGACACTTATGCTTTTAAGTAATAAGATGCCAATATTGATCTCTTTCCAAGATTCCATATGCACAAAAAAAAATTCTGCTTCTTGGGAACATTGAAAGAGAAAACGGTCTAGTAACTGAATACTTTCTGCCCATCTCCAATTCTCCACGATTCAACTTGCACAAAGCTGGATGAAACAAGATGGGCTCTCAAAAATGCAACCAAGGATCATGTTTCTTCGTTCTGTTGCTCTTTCCTTTTTCTTCTCTGTATTGTTTTCTTCAAGAGATTTGTTCCATCAGAGTTGGTAGCCAAGAAAGAGTCCCATCTATCCTCTGGTACGCGAATTTATTGGACACAAGGCCAACATGAGGCTCATGCCCATCTTACCTTGCCTCAGCAAAAGCTAAATGGCAGAAATCATGAAAGAAAATAGGGTCCAAAATACTATACAGTACCATTTTTATATTTCTTTGTTGAATAGATGAGATCAGTGCCTGATCCACAAAGGCTAATTACAAAAGGGTTCTTTTTTATTGTTAGCTCTAATAACTAAGGCAACCATTATCCCCAATTCAGTTGAATTCGTGCTCGCCACTCTTTTTTGGTTTGTATTACTTTCATGAAGTGATTTCATGTCTGAGAAAATAAGGTAGCATCGCTAAGTTATAACATTTTTTTTATTCGACAGAAGTTATAACAAAGCAACCAACCTTTAATTTCAAAAAAAAACTAGATATATTAAGTTCCTTACTAAAAGAGCTATATTATGTCTCTCAATAATAATGAGACATCAAAAAGAGAATGCAGAAGTCATGTAGCAGGACTTTGATCACCTATTAACATAACCCCTTTATATATCAAAAGAAACCTCTCTATTTTTTATTTTTATTTTTGGAAAAAAAGAACACCTGAAGGTTGTTTCTGATAAAACCTGAACCATATAGAACAGCTCCAGTTATGATGATGTTGTGTGATTGATGGCTTGATGCGCTAAAACGTTGTGGTGTCTTGGATACCAGTAATTTTAAGCATCAGATCAGCATGCGACAACATCCATCACACCATTATGTGGACTCTGTGGTCTAGGAAGTTGGAATAGACCCCACTGTGTTTCTAAAGCTAAACTGCAGAAACGACACAACAGAGAAACATAGCTAACAACAAAGTGCAATATGACCTTGTATTTCATCATGCAGTCTTACATTTATGGGGGTGACCGGGTGATATCAAACATGAATTTAAGGGGAAAAAGAAAGGGAATAGAAATACTACACAGGAACTTATCAGCAGTCTGCGTTGATCTCTGAAGTTTCATCTACAGCAGCTAGTACCAATTGAGGCTCAATGGCTCCCTCCGCTCTTGCCTTCTTCCGTTCACGCTGCATGCGGAAGTACTCTCTCTTTCTTGCTCTGTAACTGTTTGGGTTTTCAGGCTGCTTCTCGTATGGGTAAACGCTTACCTGTAAAAGGAAAGGCAATTAGATAAGTACATGATCCTTTTTTAGCTGTAACTTACATATAGGTAAAAGCAAATGTCAACAAGTAATAACCAAGATGCAGCTACCTTTTTCTTGTCTGGTCCATACTTCTCAAACTTGACAAGTCCATCAATCAAAGAAAAGAGTGTATGATCCTTTCCCATCCCAACATTATTTCCAGGATACACCTGAATGTTGAAAAGAAATGCAAATAAGAAAAGAAGGAATATATACTGTTCATACATCAAAATGGAATATACAGGCGCAGTGGTATAAACACTATACAAACCATAGCATAAAACTGAAAAGTTATGCTGTAGTAAATGAAATTGCACTTGCACACTGAATCTCCATGAAAAAAACATAACTAAGGTAAAATATATTAAGTTACTTCACAAGAAAGCACATTATACGAGAGAGGCATGTCAAGCTGCATATCGTTACATGGTATTCAATTTCCAGCCAAGTTAGATCATGCAAGCACATTTGGGAAACTTCCACATGTTTGCATTGAGCTATCCATCTTAATATCTTATCATGCCATAGAAAAAATTCATCATCAGCTACCTTTCAGCGTAAATAAGGCAGATTTTAAAATAATATTGAAATATCTGCAGCTAACTCATGCGAAAACTGCAGTGTTTTTTTTTTTTTGCTTTTGCAGAACGTTAGCCAAGAGTTGGGACTTGGGAATGAAACAGCTGGCAGTTTTAGAGCGACAGGAAGTGCTGCTAGTTACAATGGCAACAGCAAACGTACCAATCCCTATCTCCACTGAACTGCATAAGGTTCACAAGCAGACTACAACGTTTACAAATGCCCCCATCCCCGATAGTTTACGAAACAATTCGCCGCGATTTGCCATAAACGCTACAGGAATCTGGCTCGCTGGACAGTCAATAACCAATACAGTCAATAATTCAGGAAACGTTAAGGGAAGCAGAGCAAGAAGAGAACAGGACCCTGGTGCCCCGCTGGCGGATGATGATGGCGCCAGGCTTGGCGACCTGGTCGCCGTATATCTTGACCCCAAGCCGCTGCCCCTTGGAGTCACGCCCGTTCTTGGTGCTTCCAGCTCCCTTCTTGTGCGCCATTTGGATGGTCAGACGCCGCGCCGGCATCGGCACGCCAATCGCGCCGCCGACGGAGAGCGCGGCGCGGTCGCCGCGGAGGAATGAAGGGCGCGAGGAGGAGGAGAGGGACAGGCCCTGGAAGGCTCCCGCCAGTGTGAACGCCATGGACGCCATATCGTTCTCTCTCTCGCTCGAGTGGAGAAGGTTCAGTTGCAGGCTTGCAGACGAGGTGAGGTCGTGAGAAGATAACAAAAGGGAGTGGCGTGGATGGGGTTGAAGTCGTGGGCCTGGAATGGGCTCAAAGTTTTGGGCTGATTGATGTTATTGGCCTAAAATGTGGGCTCAGTTGTTTAAGAAGATTGTAGTGTGAGGCCTTATAGACCCATTTGAATTAGTTTGGGCCCTAAACACTTCAGGCACACTATTTCTGGATCCTATATGTAGGGCTATGGTTTTTTGATAGAATAGGTTTGAGATCGTGGGGATTCGCGCAGGTGGGAAGGGGATGGCTGGAGCTGCGTCTCTGATTGGGAGGTGGGAGAAAAGAACGAATCAAAATTTAACGCATCTCAAAAGTCGTTTTCGAATTCGAACCTACGACAATAATTCTACAAATGAGATCCAATATGAATATGAATGAAAATTTAAAATTCGTCAATAAAATATACTATGTCACAGTTGATACTATGTCAAATTTGTTTGTGGTCAACATAAAAAAAAAAATCTACAAAAATGTTGACTCTTCTGTTTCAAATGTTGACGCTCTGACTTGGGCTGGGCTGTCAATTTAGTATTGGGCCAATCTATCGTAAAATGGACTATAGGAGGTCCCCACTATTTCTCTCCTTTTTTTTGAGGGGGGGGGGGGAGGGGGGATCCTGACGAGCAATCACAAAAATCTCTCTCGCTCTCTCTAATAAACACACATACAAAAACTAAGTGAATTGATTGCTCAAAAAAAGAAACAAAGTGAATTGTAGTAAGGTCATGTTAGTTTCCTTCCCTCTAAATTTTAGACATGTCATATCAAAAGAATCACATTTAGAAATATTTTGATTAGTTTAATGACAAAACTTTTTTGACATATGGGTGTTAATTTTCGATACGAATCTAATGAGCCTATTTAATCTATATTTTGCTACAGTAATGCTACAGTAACTATCTTCTAATCGCCGCTTAATTACTCTCGTTAGATTCGTCTCGCGAATTAGACGAGAGGTTCTGAAATTAGTTTTATAATTTGACTTTGTTTAGTACATATAAATAGTAAGATTCTTTTTGATGTGACCCTCTAAAATTTAGTCCCCTAGAAACGAACATACTCTGAGACAAACGCTACTTAATCGGACCAAGAGGGTGACAGGCGAATTGAAAGCTGGAATTGTGTGGCTACAGGTTCATGAGAGGGAGAGCAGCTTCTTTGCAAGAAAGGTTGAGTGGAGTGGAGTTTGGGCCACCGGCATGTGAGAGAGACGAAGGGTAGAGAGGCTGTGGATCGATGATACCATTACTATGATGATGGCCTTGACCGGATTGGGGCAAAGCTGGGCGGATCGATTCCTTGCATGGACACGGAGCATCATTGAGATCCTTGACGAAAGTGTGGCGAGCATTGGAGCGGAATCATGGCCCAAGCCCCCACCTTCTCCCTGTTCCTGTGGTGTTGCGTCCATCCTTCTCTGATCACATCCATACTTCGGATCGACAAGCCCATTAGATTCGCTCGTTAATCTTTACGTATATTTAGCTGTACATATATATGAATGGTGTAGCAGTCGATGTTAATCTGAATTTTCTTCAGGCAGGTAGAGTTGGAACTATCAACCTGTTGCTGCAGTTCGTCATCTCAAAAAGGAAAAACGAGGTAATTGCAGCGCCGATCAGTCATCGCCGTCATCGAGATCCCGGCCGAAATGAGGCTCCATCACCTCGCTGTCTGCAGCACATCCCTCAATCAGTCCGTCCATCTGTCGCGTCCGTCGAGCAGAACCGTCCATCAGCTTTACGGTACACACTCTGGGTCATCACCCAGCGCAACACATCTGATGCGACGCCGGCGATCATTAGCTGATCTGACGATTAGCCGGCGACACAACGCGACCGGCAAGCTTCGTCAGGTCCCGCTAGGGGCACGTACACATTGGCGACCACCGACGCGTCTCGACAACTCTTGTGCAGGGGAGTCTCACTCCAGCTTCAGCAAGAACTAGTACAGAAACCTTGGCACGCAGAAAAATCTACTACATTTCATAATGCCTTGGAACAGTGATCGTCAAAAAGGTAATTAAAAGATGAGGAAAAAGAGGGACTTGGTCTGTGAGAATGATGGGCGATCAGATATATAATTGGCGGTAAAAAAAGATGGGTAAACACTTGATGGCCTGCGCAAACCTCTGCTTGCTCTCTCACGACAATGGTCACCAGCCATGATGATCGATGTGATAGTAGGTCCATCTTAATCACTGAGCTTATCCCGAGGTGGTTATTAATGGACGAGTTGAAACAGTTATTAATGGACGAGTTGGAACGGCGTTTCAACCTCCAGGTTGGTGTGTCGGCATGAGATACAAGACGTGTGTGTACAAGCGATATTGACGGCATGTGGTTCGGACAAATGCTTGCCAAAATACTATATGTTCCGTATACTTCAGAAAATCCGCTTTACTACCAAGGTGATGCTTTGTCCGGCTTTGTTCCGACCCGACCCGACCCAGCCCGTCTTTCACTATCCATAAGTTACCAACAATTCACTCATCCAACCGAACAAAATCCCTAGATACCATGTGATATATATACCAGAAAGCATTTCTGCACCAGCTAGTTCAGGCTCTTTCCGTATTGCTTACAACAAGCTCCTCACACGTGGAAGTAGCTTGACACCTGAATTAGTAGTGGCAGTTGGCTGCAGAGAGGATGCTGTTTTGGATTACGTCTTCTGTTTCTTTCTAGACGCAACGATTAACCACCAAATCAAATATAAAGTGGACAAGGATGGCCACCAGCACCTGTTCCATATATGACACACCGTATTTACCTACCGATCGAGACCACGGCTCCATACGTTTATGTTTTTTGTTTGGTTTGGGTTTGGAGTGTGGGGATTGGTTGGGTTGGCTGGCCTGGTAAGTTAGACAGAGAACGGGGAGTGCTTTTGTTGGCCATCATGACTCATGATCTATGGCTGGCTTAGCAGTAGGAGAATCCCGTAAGTTGTAACCACTGCCTCTGCTTGCTTGCCTCACTACCTGTTTCTGTTTCTGTGGTTGCGTTTTGCCCAAACTTTTCTGGCGGGGCTCAACCCACCAGCCACCACCAGTTAGGAACTGCCAGCATCTGTAGAGTTTAACTACTAAGCTTGCAATTTTTGTAGGTTATATACCTCCTAAATTACAAATATCTTCAGAAAGTATACAGGTCTCCAGTAGGAAAATTCTGGTCCTGGTCTCCGTCTGTCTGCCTGCTTTTATTTGTCAGTGTGCCATGAAGACTTATGTCCTGTGAAGTATACTTTAGTGAAAGGAGGAGAATTATCATTGCTAATTATTACCGCGATGCCAGGGGCAAGGCAAACCTTCAAGAATGCAATGATCCAAAGAGGAGGTGGTAGATCAAAGGGGGGAAAAGCAGGAAATAAATTCCAATGCACGAGAGTGAGTGATGAGAGCGATTCAACACTGCAATGATCCCTACCATCCAAAGCTGTTGTTAGATCTATCTATCGGGGCAAAAGAATCAGCGACGAAAAGAAGAAGGCTTTAGGGAAAGTAATCTTTGGATCAGGGCCTGCTCGATCAGCTAATTAACCCCTGGTTAAGGACCAAGGAAGCCACCCTAATACGCGTGTGAAAAGAATAAAGCGGGGAAATTGAACAAAGGTCTCGTACGTACGTATTGCATTGCATGCTCACAGCTAGCTGAAGCTGATTGCATTGCACCTCGGCCTCCACACGTGCGAGGGCCCTCGTGTGAGACCCGCTTTCGCTTTATGTGTGTCTCCTCTAAATTCCTCCCTGAACGCGTATCAATTTATTAAAAAGAGAAAAAGTCTGTACAAGAGAGAGAGAGAGAGAGAAGGTATAGTATACATTTCACTTTGGCTCATTAAAGCAGTGTTCTTTCTGACAGTTCTAATTATACATTAGGCACTAGTATGCTATTATGTATTAGTATTGCACTTGATTATACTGCTCAAAAGAAATCAATATATTGGCCGGCCGGATGAACATGATGGATTATGAATGATGGCGGTGTCATGTACGTATCTTCGCCACTACTACTAGTGGCTGGACGGTATAGAGTGCTTAAACTGTTGTTGCGAGAATATTGAGTGGGGGTATTATGTGTATCAATTAAAATGTTTTCTCTTTAATTATATATGTCCCGATGCAAATGGTGCTGGATTGTTGGTGCTGCTGCAGCTTGTTCGTTGCATCGACGGATGGATTTGATGATTATTTTGAGGTAGAACAGAAGGGAAGTTACCACCGCGGTTTCAATCCGCCATGATGGCGAATGAGTAAATCCATCCGCAATCGCGAGCGCTGATGCTTGCCTGCCGCTTTCCTCATCATGGAAAGGTCACTTGGAAGCTATACTACACCTGGCCATCAACCACCTATATGCGTAGCATCATTCTCAATTTATTAATCACCAATGAAATTACGACTAATTCCTAGCTACGGCCACGGTAATTATGCCGGCCGGAAGGAACTCTCTGGTGGAAGGAGGTCGAACGGATGAGCATGAGACGACACGCATATATACGTTCAGTTCATCTCAATTCAGCAGCAAGAGTATTGTTAGTTGCATCTTACAGTATTTCAGTTTGGTCGATGGTGTGTTGATTAGGCAGGCAGGCGCAGGAGGGTCCGCGTCGATGGGGACAATTTGCCACTCGAATCTGTGCTACTCATGAAAGGCACTCAAAGCTACGCAACGAAAGATCGCCATGGGGGTTGCCTGTTCCCATCATTGTGTCCATCCGATCCATCCAGCTGAATATAATCATGTTATTTGACCATTCTATTCCATCCGTTCAAACTCGACTAGCATTTTCTTTCTTTTCGTTCTGAAGGGGGATGATGTTCCGTGCAAACTAACACATTAGGAAAGCGAACATATATGTCAAATGATAATGTTATTTACTTATAGCCCTCTGGATGGTTTAACATATATTGACTGTTGTAATTGATAACGCAAACACAAATAATGTGACATTATTAATCGATGAAAAGTCTATACTTGTTGATACTCCTAGTAAATAATTAATGCCAGCTAACACCAACCATCCATACCCATTTTCCGCCTCTAGTATGGATGGATATCAGGGTCCAAACGATCCAACATATAACACTGTTATCTAGTAGTCTAGAGGATGATGACAATAGGCTCAAAAGGTCTCTCCTATCCCCATTGTTATACAAACCTATGGCTAACACTAATCCATTTGTGTTTCTAAGAAACCTGTACATACAGAATAAACAAAGCCATGATGCTTACTTAAACCGCACCACACCCCAGCATACTGATATAACCCAAGCAAGCGACGGGACCAACTCCAACACGACCAGAGCGACGCACGGCACGGACAGCCAACGCGCCTATACTAGCGCACGACGCCGTCACGCACGCAACGCAACGCGGGCAAAGGCAGCAGCAGCGGCTGCTTCCCTGCCGCAGTGAGCGAGGCGGGGCAGAAAAAAAAAAGGAAGGCAACCCAAGCGAGGCGACAAGGAGGAGGAGGAGGAGGCCGGCGGCGCTTGGCGGCGCCGGCGGCCGGAGATGGGGGAGGTGGCCGCGCTGCGGCAGCTCGTCGGCCAGGTCCAGGAGCTCTGGGACCTCTACGGCGCCAACGCCCACCCCCTCCCCAGGCAAGCAAGCAACAAAAATCCTCACCCGCTTCCCTCTCTTCCTCGCGTTCGCCTCCTTCCTCCGCTGCCTCGTTCGGATCTGTTCCCCGCCGCCTCTACCTGCCGTTTCGCGGGAATTAACCTATTGTTGATCTGGCGTCTCTGCGTCTGGCTGTTCCAGTCGCGAGGAAATTGATTAGGTTGTCCAGATCTTTGGGTAGTAGCAGTATATTTAGCTCGGTCGATTCATCATGTTTTCTAATTCTTAGTGCCGCTCGTACTTTACTTTTTAATTTATTATCGCCGTACTTCGTAAATTTCTCTACCTTTTTTGCTTTAGATTTGCCCGCAAGCTGTAGTAGGGTTCATCAGAGAAGGAACGATGCCGTGCGGCGTAGAAATGAAAGAATTTCGTGCTTGCTTTTGTTCCTATTAGTCCTTTGGTGGTGGTCCTTCCTTCCTTTTTGTTTTATCCTTGCTGTTACTAGTTTGTTTACCCATTTCCGTGGTTACAACTTTTGATATCGCCCCAAGCGTAGGACAAGGTTCCTCGTGGAATTAAGCACGAGAAAGTCACAGAGTCCAGCACCCGAGGTTACCTTAGAGTATGTACCACTCATAATGTTAAGATATCCTGATTAGGTTGACTTTGGGGTGCCTGATGCCTCGATTGTAAAACTTTGTTGGCAAAGAACCTAAAGAAAGGGGGACGGGGAAATCAACATAGCCTATGTGTTTTGAAAGCGGACTCGGTAAACGTAGGTGCAAGGCTTAGCTGGAAACACGGAGGAATCACAAGTGCTCATGCTAGCGTGTCCCTGTGACTAATTGTAGCTCTTATGTCACTTCCATTGTTCTTTTGTATACTATTATTTGTACACCAAGCAATTCCTACCTTTCATCGTTATAAGGTTTTTGTACACTTGTACTCTTGCAATAAGTTCTTTCTACCCAAAATGTATGGATTTTGTCATTCAAAAAACTACATATAAAAATGAAGCATATAACCCTATCTTCTTGATAAACTCGCATGGTCCCCTAGGAGTTTCAAGTGGTGGCTCAAAGTTTGCTTTAGTCTTGCACTCGCTGCATGCATTGCTTATTAGACAACCAAAAGTGTCCTGCCAGCTTCATCCACTGCATATAAAATCTAATCCTTTTTGTTCCTGTTTTTCTTTACAAGTATATGCTGTATGATGTTTTCATTATCTGAATAGCATTCTAGTCCTGCTGAGAATCGTATGATGGGTTTCACTAGTGATATCTCCTTGGTTTGATTAGGGTGCTTCTAATTTTCATGGAAAATAATATAGATATATTATAACCAGCCTTTAGAGAGGTAGGATGAATGCTGATGGGGAAATGGATGAGAAGCCTGGTGTTTGTGCATTAAAGAAAGCCAACTAGCTGATGCTGTATGTCTCATTCCACAGCCTGAGGAAACAATTCCAAAGCCCTCATTTTTTTATGCTTTCCTTCCGTTATATCCATTTCATTATTTGAAAGAACTACTTAAAATCGTACTACCTCCAGTCAGACAACAAGATTGACATGCAATTAGTCGAACTTTTGTGTCTGAAACGTCAATCCAAGCTGACCGGAGGAGTAGCTTATAGATGGTTTTATTACCTTCCGTTTTGCAGTAAAAAATTCTTGTTCGCCCCCTTTCGAGAACTTCCTTCCCATCATATTAGCTGGACTGATTGGGTGTATGGATATCTTACAGGTGGTATCTACTGGACTTTGAACATGGTTCCATCAAGGATGACTATTGTGGTGGAAGGGCTGGATACAACTCTGAATTACTGAAGATCATGGAAAGCAGCCAAACTCCTCCTCGCAAGAGACCAAGGAGAGATCGAAACCGTGAGAAGGGACCCTGCTCAAACCCAACTGAAGTAATGGAACAGGAGATTTGGAGAGAGTTTCCTGAAGATCTATTTGAAACTGTCATTGCAAGGCTTCCGGTCGCTGCAATTTTCCGATTCCGCACTGTTTGCCGAAAGTGGAATTCTCTTTTGGGATCAGACAATTTCTCCCATCAGTACTCTGAAGTTCCTCATGGACTGCCATGGTTATATACAATCACCCATGAGAATGCAAACAACAATGTTGCAATGTATGACCCTTCACTGAAAAAATGGCATCACCCTTCTGTTCCTCTTGCTCCTACAAAGATAGTTATTCCAGTGGCATCTGTTGGTGGCCTTGTGTGTTTGTTGGATCTCAGCCACAAGAATTTCTACATTTGCAATCCACTTATGCAATCACTCAAGGAGATCCCGCCCAGATCAGTCCAGGCATGGTCAAGAGTTGCAGTAGGGATGGTGTTGAATGGAAGAAATTCTAATGATGGCTACAGAGTAATGTGGTTAGGAAATGATGGGACTTACGAAATCTATGACTCAACAAAGAACACGTGGTCTTGTCCAGGAACTTTTCCTCCGAGCATCAAACTTCCACTTGCTCTGAATTTTAGGTCACAGCCTGTGGCAGTTGGCAGCACGCTATACTTCATGTGCGCAGAACCAGATGGTGTTTTGTCGTATGATGTAAGCACTGGGATTTGGAAACAATTTGTCATCCCACTGCCACCACATCTGACTGACCACACACTTGCCGAGTTCCAGGGAAGGGTTATGCTTGTGGGTCTGCTGTGCAAAAACGCAGCAACCTGTGTCTGCATTTGGGAGTTGCAGAAGATGACTCTCCTCTGGAAGGAGGTGGACAGAATGCCAAATATCTGGTGCTTAGAATTTTACGGTAAGCACATGAAGATGACATGCCTGGGCAACAGTGGCTTGCTCATGCTCTCTTTGAAGGCGAAACGGATGAACCGTCTTGTTACATACAACCTTTTAAAAAAGGAGTGGCAGAAGGTTCCTGATTGCATGCTTCCGTGCAGCCGCAAAAAACAGTGGATAGCATGTGGCACAGCATTTAACCCATGCCCCTCTGCATTGGCCTGACAGGTTTTTTTACCTTCGGCCAAAAGCAGGATGAGGTTTTAGCCATTTCATATCATTGGCCTACCTTTGATCTTACGTGTTGTGACAAGGTTCTATGTTATGTACAAATCCATCAGTGTCACTGTGGTTGGTTTATATCACTGTGAAGCAATCCATCTTACTGTTATGTTTATCACCTGCGGAATTTAGGTTGGTACTACATAACTGAGCAAGACGACTTCAATATCTTAAGGTCATTAGTCATTGGTCAAAGTTCAAATATTGGATGTCTGTTTGGTCTTGAATTTGTATGTTCAGTTATTATCTCGTTTGAGTTCTGTGTGTAATATTTCTGAATGTGCAGTCATCTGCCGAGAATTGAGTCTATATACTCTATAAAAATAATAACCGGATCTTAATGTTTTGGTACTGGTGCCTGCAGATTTAGTGGTATTCTGTATCCATGAAAATACGATGACATCTGTTCAAAGGCTGCCTGATACCTGTTTATTGCCCCGAGTAATTCAGTGACAAAATTCTGAAATATGTGAACAGCTTCCATCTTGAAGTTTAACCATCTTCTAGTAGCAACAAAATGGGAGGCGATTCATTAGGTATCCAGAAAGTATCTGCTGTCTTTGTATATGATATTCTGAATTTCCTGCGAACACAAATGTATACGATTGGTTAGCAGAAAGCATCGTGATAAACTCAAACAATGTAAATGCAACATCTACAGGACTGCACCTACTTACTACCTCCGTATTTGAAATGGTGTCGTTCCGACAGCGAGAGCTAGTTTTCTAGTAGTTCATTCCTGTTGTCCAAACGACAAGAATTCCCGATTGGAGGGATTAGAATTCAACACATGCAAGGCCGCATCAACCTAGCTTTAACCGGGTTAGCAAAATTTCAAGTTCGATGTTAACACATCAACTATCCCTGAATCGACTTCTTTGCATAAATTTTTTAAAACAAAAGAAATGCTTTGTTACCTTGAGAGAGAAGTGTGTTTTACCAATTGTCACAAGCATCAATGCACTGAAACATTTTTATAACAGAAGAAAAAAGGAGGTGCGCTGGAAATGAAATCATCACAAACTAAGGTGCAGTTGTGGCATGGATTTATACAGCTCTTGATGCCACTGAGAACGGGAACTGAACTCATTGTACATGATATCTAATAACTGACAAAATAGGATCACAGGAAGCTGCTACATCGGCACAACATGAATGAAGTATATAATGTACAGTTCTAGAGAAACCAGCATTACCCAACTAACGATAGATTCACAGAGAATAATATCTGAAACACAAAATGGAATTACAAAGTGAGCACTGGCTTCAGGGGCAAACTTATTTTGCAAGACAAGACGGTGGAAGAACTTGAAGAAGTTCCTTCGGAGTTGAGCCTGGATCCAGTTCATAGCACCCCCTGGGAGCATTAGGAGCTTCTACTCCAGTAAGGGCATGGAACGGCACTTGGTGCGAAAACCGCAGCATCTCTTCCTTTGGAATCCTCCGGCTTTTTGTTGCATCATGAACAGGCTTGAACACTGACACGAACCCAGGAATTTTCATAATAGGCACTACAGAAACGCCATTGGTTGGGTTGTAGCTATCAAGAACCTCTACCAGTTCATACTTGTATATTGTATCATCAGGTGTAAATTCGTCCCAGTCACTAGACCAGTTCTGATACAAAGCCCAGATATCACCTTTCTTAGGAAAAATTCTAATGATACCACCAGGACCTTTCTCACAGTTGACCTTGTGCGAGAATGCGTTCAGTTGCTCAGTATCTTTGGACACACCAGCCTTGAACTCACCACAGGTCTTGGAATATCCACATGAGATCCACTTGGTAGCTCCAAATTCATTGCAGTCATTTGCTTTGAGGTAAGCCAGTCTAAGTTTAAAAGGGTGAGTGGAGATAACTCTCCTGATCAAGGCATAATAGCGAGGCATACCATCTTCTTCATCATACACAGCCCATACTTGATCATTCTGAAAAGAACTTTCAAGATGATCACCGAAGTTATAGAAATCTGCATCAGGGACAGGCATCTCACTGGTGCCTTCATAAGAAGATGGTTCTGGGTTCAAACAGCCGTGCTTGTCAGCCATATGTTGCTCTACTGCTGAATTAGTACCAGTTTTTCCATCACCTTGCTCTTTCTTGTGTTCCTTGCGGTTCCTCCTTGTATATACTATGTGTACTTCACGCAAACTCCACTGACATAGCTTCCCCTTTCCCTCTAAACTAATCTGCTTACTGCTCTTCTCCTTCTGCTTTTCTTCCGGATCAACACTTTTGCTAACCAACTCAGTGGCATCAGCTTCTTTTGGATGAACTGAATTGCTGCTTTGTTTCATCTTCATTTTATTGGCATCAATGGCTGCGCCACACGCAATATTTATGCTGCTTTTCTTACTGATATGTATATTTTCTTTATTTTTCACGTTGCCCTTCTTGCCGCTGAACTCTTTTAATTTTTCCAGAAGCTGAATCTTCATATTTTTAATCAGGATGCCACGGATATCAAACTGCACGAGCACTCTGCCAAAGCTAGTCCTTCCAGAATTACTTGAAGATTCACCATTAAGATCAACAGAAGATACTTTGCGTTTCTTGGCTCCTGATGTTTCAGTTGTAGAGCGCGGCTTTCTTTTTGCTGGGTGCATTGGTTTGTGCAAATCACCATCAGGGCAAGAACTTGCTGTCTGCCAGGAAGCTTGCTTGCCATCACTGACGCGTCTTCTCTTTGCAGCTTCATAACCCCTTGTTGTTGCATTTGCTCGTCCGATGGAAGAGCCTGCATGTGCATGTTTCCTTGCAGACTGCATAACCCCTCTGCGAATATTTTCTTCCTCATTTGCAGACGTGTCAACTTTCCCTGGCTCCTGTTTCCGAGCACTCTCGTGCGTTTGTTGTACTGTATATCTAGTACTATGTGCATAGGTTGTAGATTTGAGGAAAGACCACTGCTGTAGCACTGTTGGATCGTATTTCTGATTGCCAGGTGCCACTTCAACCTGTATTCCTGGTGTTGCAGCGTCAGGAACTGTTGTGCCACCTACGTTATTGTTAGTTGCCATCGGCTTTGGCCCATTAGGGTAAACAGGAGAGCTTGGAGGTGGAACTTCAACAGCAACAAACACCGCTTGACAAACTGTACACTTCAGATGCCGGTTGACATATTCCCTGGAGTACTGAAAGTTCACATAACATGACCCGCAGTATGTCCAGAATGTGTCTGGCACAATGTGGGCTAAGTGGGGCGGCACCTTCCTAGGTCTATCTGGGACACAGTTCTGGCGCCACAGACCATTCACATTTGACAAAGATGAACCAGAAGTGCTGTTAACATTTGCATTGTAATTGCTCTGATGCACTTGTGGGCCACACATATGCCTCCTCTGGTTATATACCATCCTCTTGGTAGTATCGGATAACACACTCCAAGCATCTGATATGAGGTTGAAGGCGCCCTCAGCACAAATAGAGCTATTCTTGTCAGGATGAGTTTGGAGGACCAATTTCTTGTATTGCTTCTTGATTGCCTCCTCATCAGCCAAGGGTGACACTTCTAGGATTCCATACCAGTCATTTTCCTCTCCTATCTTTGCCTGTCCTCTTATGAGGACATCTAAGGCTAAAATCATCTGATCGATGCCCTCAAGTGGCTGAAAAAGAGCCTTTGCTTTAAGGGCAAACTTCTTTGCACCCACAATATCATTCTCCCTGAATTTTCTTTCAGCAGTCTCCTTTGATCGGATTGCGCTGTCTTTATTGCACTCCATATCTGCAGATAAATTTATGAGCCATGTTTCATAACGCTAGAATACACAAACAAGATATATATAGCATGTATATAGAAAAAAGGACTCAAGAACTATTTCAGAGATGAAATAAGTGGAGTAAATTATAAACAGAGGTCAAACTTGAGATGGGTTGAATACAATGTAATGCAGGAAAAACTACTAAACTGAACTCCAAAAGTCCATACCATAAGCATTCTCTCATTGGTTTCAGATTGTTCTCTTCAAATCTACTGTACATTCAAAAATAGTTTTAGCTACCTCATTTTCAAGCACTTTATTGAGGGGGTGCACGAAATGTTCTGAACACTGCACGTGCACTATTCTTAATGTCGTTGAATCCAATATTCACAGAAATTTCACCAAGAAATATTATAAGGCTTCCACACTACTCAAGGACTCCAGAAAACATTCCATAAAAGCAATAACCCACCGATCTCTTTATTATCACAACTTAATTACTAAAACTAGATTTGGCCCCCAAATTTCAAAAATGGTTGCCATTTTCTAAGGGGGTAACATAATGTTCGATATACTATACATTTATTTGTTTCAATTCAATAGAACAGAATTCAACATTTACATAAGACTCATGTTCTTGTGTAAATTGCCAGGCTTTCACATTTTCCTTTAGAAATGATAGGAATGAAAGGCGGCACTTCATTCTAAAAGGAATCAAAGCAGAGGATTAGTAACACAACAAACTAAACAGTACTAACATTTTTATTTTGAAATGGTTCTATATATTCAATCTTAACTGCTCCAGATACAGAAACTGAAAACTTAAGCTACTTGTGTTCAAACGCAGATCTTTTGTCCAAAGGCAATCAAATACTACGGTCATGGCTTTTCAAAATGTTTGGAACATTAAAGGCATAACCTTCTTGGTGGCACCAAATACAGTATTCAAACAGAACTACACATTATGGTACAATACAAGTCCTCCACACTTTCAACCAGGTGATCTTTCGAACAGCATCGAATAAACATTCCAAATAAAGCAGCACCGGATGGCATCAAGCAAGTTAATGATTGATATTGTTCTCAGAGGTAAATCATATTCAGGCTCTTGGCACCGTGGTCATTTCAATGGAAACTAAAAAGTTACAATATTCAAGGCCATGCACATCAATAAAGAAATATGTTTCAATATCAAATCTTTGAGGCTTTAGCCAACTCCAAGAAAGGACATGACGACGCATTAATCAAACATGTCTCCCAACAACTACCAACACAGAAGCAGACTAAATGTGCGCCAATTACTGAATCAAACAGGGAGACTGAAATTGCAGTCCATGTGCGGCGCACATTTGCACAACAACGAGCACCCCGAAATTGCTGAATCGCGGCATATAAGAACCACATCCCCGCAAAGCTGCAGATTTCGCAACAGAGTCCACCCGACTTCCACTTACCAGAATCCCAAGAGAGCTTAAAAGATGACCGCTAGAAGCACAACGCATTGCAAATCATCATCTGATAGGCACAAAAATGCAGTTTTCCAAGTGTTCCGATCCCCAATCGGAAAACCTGTGCAAACCCAACTTGCAGAACACCGGCGGCGAAACCTAGGTTGCTTGCTAGATCGGAGTAGAAGGATCGGTGGCTGCCAAATCGCAACAATCGACCAAGAACTGAGGAAGAAGTTATGGAACTCAACGCCTTCTCTGGTTTGCCCCCGAAGTTTTGCGAAATTATATCAAGAGATAGAGATGGATGATCTCACCTTTTCTCCTCTCAACTCCGTAGGGCCAGCTTGGCCTTTGTGGCAAAAAACAAGAAGAGAGCAGAAGATGAATCGATTTTAGATTCGGTTAAATATATGTACATATATAAAAGTTTGTAAACCCTAACTATGGTAAGTCTAACCCACCAGTTGGGTTCGTTTTCAACCTAAGTGTTAAAACCACTTCAGAAGGATAAACCTAATATAGAATTTACATAATGGCATCTGGTAATTTTAATGGATATCCACGCCCTAATTTTGGGAATTTTCAATACACAGCACTAAATTTTCATGCCCTTCAGTTTTGGCACTCATATATCAGTGACATGTGCTATTTATTAGTAGCCTATACAGTTGAGTTGTAAAGATGAGGTTTTTAATAATTCTCTCAAAAAAATATAGAGATGAGGTTTTTAACATGGCACAAGTTTTTACTTCTTTTTTTACATATGGTGTTCAAAGGATTATTTATTTACCAATAAAGGATGGCATTCAACTTGAACTGCCTACATAGAAATTACGTGGCAATAGAGTATTTACAACAACTTGTCTACTTTTCTTATACTTTTTTCTGCTAGTTTTTATAACATTACACTTTGACACTACTTCTCTTAATTTCCGGGTGAGTTTTTAATGTCCACATATATTGCAATTCGCGTGGGATTTGACACCCAATCTAAACTGGAACACAATGTGCAGAAATGTGAACCATTCGCTTAATGAAATCATGCATGCATAACATTCTTCCACTATTGCGTTTAATCTACAGTTACACTTCAACTCATGTTATCATATGCACCTTGCTCTCCTCCAAGGTTAATCGCCCTGGCAACATAGAACAGATAGAACCAAGGACTACATGGCATGAAAACACAAAGAAGAGGATGTAGGCCATGGCATTCATGAATGGAGATGTTTCAAAGACAAGCTGTAAGATCTGATGAGAGGTCAAGGAGCGATAGAGATGCAACAAGGCCAGCAGGCCTCTTGTTAGTAAATCAGTGGTTCGACGGGGGCAATACCGCGAAAACCTGGGTAAGCACCATCAGGCCGAGCGCCTTTGGCGGCTAATCCCTTTTGCGCGGCTTCAGAGTTGGGAACAAAACAAAGTGGAGGCTGGAAGGGAAGAGCCTGTATATGGGCTTAAGCGATATCCTAGCCTAGGTTCAGAAACACACCCAATAAGGCGAGAAATGGCCCTGTTTGAGGTCAATATGGAACCAACCAGGAGTTCAGATGGCCCCTTGAGAAAGAGAAGAAAAAGGGAAAAGGAAATTCTATCGGCCTCTTCACAGGTTCCAAACGAAAACGAAAGTAGCCCAGATGGGAGATCCGACAATGGTGGTCACTGAGTAGAATTCTATGGTACGAGTCGTCGTCCAACACAAGCACAGGATCGAGTAAAATTCTGGCAAAATTATTACCGAACACAAGAAAACCGCCGGTGCCCCAACACCAATCAAGATTCCTATGGAAATTACAGAGACAAGGGGGGTAATCCTATTCCTATATATCTAGTAGCACACCGAAACAAGCGTCAAGGGAACAGAATCCCGCTAACATCGATCATGGGTCGCAAATTAAAAAAATCATTATGCATTGCGATCCCAATGTATAGATTCTCTCGAAATGAAAACTTAACAAGGGAATACTATAGAATACTAGTGGTGAATCGTAGAAATAAACAAAAATAAACTGGAGAGCAGTGTGTGGGCGCTGACCTCGACTTGTCTTCCTCCCGACGAAGCTGCAGAAGCAGGGCGCGGCGGCTTGGGTTATTTTTGCAAGGGTGAAAATTTGGGAGGGGAAGAGGGGAGGTCCGGCTTTTGCAAATTTGGTTTAAATATGCAGAGATAACACTTAGCGAACCCTAATAAGACACGGCGTTGTAGATAATTAACTCGTTGCCTATTTTTACCGTGTTTTTGGATCGGGGCCGAGCCGAGAAAGCCCAAACAGGAGCAGGCCCATCCAAAGCAGAAGTGCGTGTGCGTTCACTCGAGTCAAACCGCGTGAGTCAAACAAATCAAAGCGAATTGGATTCTCCTAAAAAAAAAATCAAATTGAATTTGATCCCGCGCGCGTTTGGGTTTAGGGGAACCGTCGGCATTTACGCGCGCCGTACAACCGCATATACTATGCATCTATCTAGAGAAAAAACGCGGGAACGCGGGAACGAATTAAGCGTCGTCCTTGTGAGCCGGCCGCCGCCATGTTCCCTTGCTTGCCCGCCCCGGCCCGGCCATGCGTCGGCATGCCACGGCCGTGCGGAATTGAAGCGCCAAGATATATACTCCCTCCGATTTTAAATTGTTGACGTTTGATTATTTTTGAGCTTCGTTTGACTATTTGTCTTATTCAAAATATTAACTTAAATATGCAAAATTATAAGTAATATTTCAATTTTCTTTAATGATGAAACTAATCATAACAAAATCTATGATAAATTTTTAAATATTTTGAATAAGACGAATGGTCAAACGTAACCCAAAAATAATCAAACGTTAACAATTTAAAACCAGAGGGAGTATAGATAGATATGCACCATGCGTACGCAACGCCGCCTGCATCGTAATAGTAGCGTATACAGGGAGCGTGCATGCTCGATCGGGGCTTCTGCTAGCTGCTAGCTAGCTGCTGGTGTCGTACGATGCATGCTCGATCATGAGCGTGCATCCCTCGCAATAGCTAGAAGGTGCCGTGAACCATTATTCAATAGTACAGGCTACTGTAGATAAGATAGCTCTTGAAATTGTGTCGATCGATCGATCGACGGAGCTTTCGAGCGTACGGCAATGGCGCTAGCTGCATGCATGGATGCTGAGGCACCGGCCGGATCGATCGGATCTCGCGCTCGTGCGTGCGGGGCCGCGACCGCCGATCACCACGATCGGCGCAAGTACACATGCACTAGTGCAATATTGTTACACGCGTATACGTGCGTTCTCGTGCTACTTACTATTGTACGTACTGTACATTGGCTAGCTTAGCTCATCAGTCATCACGAACACAAGACGATCATTATCCCCTTCTTCGATCGATCGATCGGCACGCTTGCAGGAGCTTAATTGCAGCGGCCACCCCACCCCACCATGCATGATGCATTAATCCGCAGGAGACCTCTGCTGCGCCTGCCGCCCGGAACGCTAAGCTAGCCCCATCAGCTGCCGACCTGATCTATAGCTCCGTACGTACATGCAACGCAATGCATGCATGCACAATGAAATACGTATGGCCCATCCTATGCGTCCTGTCGATAATATACTAGACATACTATATTATCCATGATTAGGTGCTGCTCGGCCAGCTGATGATCGATCGTCGAGCCGGCCGGCATGCAGTTGACAATAATCTGCGCGCCCGGAAGATATATGCATGGATGTGTGCATAAATGTTCTCCTGCGGCAAAGCAAGCAGCTGATCGAAATGCTGCTAGTACAATTTCACCATGCATGCATTTGTGCCCTGGTTTATCGATCGGGCAAGCGCAGTCCATGTGTTATCGATCGGTCCATCAAGGTCGCCAGAACGGCCAGCCGACGGTACACAGCTAGCTAGCTAGCGCCATTTCAACCCGGTCCGGCCCTAGCTAGCTAGCCTTCACGTACGCGGCGGCGTACGTACGTGTGGACGTTTCGTACGTACTCGCCTTATATATACACACATCGACCTCAATTAACAGCTGGTTTACTCGGTACTGTAGAAATGATCGGCCGGACACGCGCTAGCTACACCTATAGTCCTAGTGTCCTACATATATCAGCTGGTTAGCTGTGCAAAAGCTCTCGTCTCGCCGGCCGTTCGTGGCACTTAGCCACGTACACGAAGAGATCGAGGACTCTGATCATACGAATGCATGGATGTACATCGTGCTACACTAGTCAGTAAGCAGCAGGACGTGCATTGTTGTACCGTCTGTACGGATACTGCTATAAGTATACTGTAGTATATGTATATGTGTGCACAAATATCTCAAGACACGACAGATCGCGCGCGCGATCGGTCGGGCCTCCACCAGCTCGGCGTGCGTGACACGAATGGCGGCAGTATGTGGACGCCGGCGGCATAGGAACCATGCATGCACGGCCTTCGCCTACATGCCCTTGTTCAGCTAGCGACATCGATTCGATCGTCTCGATCGGTGGCATGGCATGGCATGGCATGGCTGACCTACGCTACGCCTACGCATGCATGCAACCGAGCTCGTCAGGGAGGCTGAGCCGCTCGATCGGCGGCGTGCATGCTCCATCTGTGCGCCTCACTGATCATTTTTTTTTTGGGAGCTAGTAACCTTTTCCTTTGGCCCCGGCTATACATTGCCTAGCAATTCTAGAGGATAATAATGCCTGAATTTTTAACCATCAGATCTTGCTTTTGTGGATGAGATTTAGTCTCACATGGTAGAGAACAAAAATTCAGGCATTTTAAAGGATCCTAACGCCTGAATTTTATTTACACCATATATACTCAAGAATTACATCGAAATAATCACTGTAAATCTGGTATACAATTGGTGTAACTTTAGTATATATTAGATGTAACTCAAGGTGATAAAAAATTCAGGTATCTTAAGCCTTAGAAATACCTGAATTTTATTTTGTTACCCATTCATACATGCAACTTGAGAAGAATATGTAGGATAGAAAATATGGGCGCTAGAAAGCAACGGAATGCTGGGCAATTTTTAGTAATCCCCTTTCCTTTTTCAAAGAGAGGCGTCTACGTATACAGAATTTAGCTGCCCGGCCCAACAACACCTGCTCGATAATCGCTGCGCGCATGCATGCTGCAGCTACCTCGTGATACGTAATCTGTGCATGGCAGTACTAGCCTGCTGTATCTCTCGATCTTCCGGCCCGGCCGCTACGTACCTGCCTCTGCACTGTCAGGCCAGGTGGTACTACCTCATCTCACTGTGCCGCCCATAAATGACGCTACTACGTGCCATGTCAGACAGGAGGAGGAGGAGGAGTACTAGTAACGTTTTTGTCGCGGCCAAGAGTCAGTTTATGGAAAGATGCCTGCCTCCTCAAATACTGTACTGAAGATTGCATCCATCATGCGTTCAAGTTCAGTTCAACGCGAACAAGGCCTCCGAGCAGCGGCAAATGGTGGCCTTAAGGGGTTCTTTCATCATTCTGTACGTTTCTACCTGCAATTCAGATCAAACAATCATCTCAGTAGAAGACCAGCACAGCACAGGCCGACTGCCAACGCATAGTTAGTGAGTGCCCTCGCGCGGACTGTTGCTCGCATGTGCCGGCCAACCCCAGCTGCCTGCTGCTAAGCACACGTACCCGGCCAGCTGAAAAGTGGGGTCAACACTGATAGTAAAACACAACGGCAGGACGGACGAGCGAGTGAGCGAGAGAGATTACTCCTGCTCCTACAACATGACGCATGCGGCAAGCAGCTGGTAGCCAGCCACCACCTACGTACATCGAGTATCGACTTGACTTTCAGATTCTTCCAATTAAGAGCGGAAGATGTACAGCAATTATTGCTCTACTGAGTACTGATCCTCGCTTCATTGTTCCCGGCCTCTCCCCCAGCAAGCAGCCAAGGATCAATAAATCTCCTGCACCGTATATATGATATTTTAGTTATTTTGCAGATCCCTATATCTGCTCCAAACGAGATACTCCTCCATGATCGATCGAGGTGCGGATCATCAGTACCCTTCAATTGTGTCTCCGGCCTGCCAGTGCGGATCAGTTATAGCGCCCAGCCGGTAGTAGCTAGAGCCCACGTAGTTCTATCAATTTCTGGTCGATCGAGCTAACAATCTAATATCTGTCCGGCTTCAAGTTCGCACAAGAGACTTGTTGCGTGACAAGTGTTTGACAGCTTGTTTTTGAAGCTACTAGTTCCTATAGTATTTTTCTAGTTATGTCTGTTCCCAAATGCGAGGCAAGCAAATATGGCTCCAATTGTACTACCTCCGTCCCAAAATAATTATCGTTTTAGCACTCGGCACGGAGATTAAGAAAAGTTGGTAAAAGTAGGTGCGCAGAAAACAAGAAGGAGAGAGATAGAGATAGAGGTGTATTGGAAAGAGAGAAAGGTGCATCGGGAAGTTAGAATGACAATTATTTTGGGAAAACTGGATGACGCTAGGATGCCAAGTAAACTGGGACGGAGGGAGTAGCAAGTACACTTTCAGATCGACCACTGGTCAAGCAAGCTACTGGTAGCTCAATAAGACAACACGGCAGCATGTCTAATCTAGTTTATGCATGCAGGCTTCCCTGATCCCCGGGCTTGGAAGGTTGGTTGGTCTTTTGTTTGGTACGAATTCGATAGAGATATAAGTATACGCGCATGCATGATGATGAGGAGTGGAATCTCCTGCCCTCCAAGCCGCCTGAATTAGGGGAGGCCATTGACCAGAGATAGAATATGGGCTCAATCTCTCGAGCAGCCAAATCCAAACACGCGTGTCCACTCTTCTTTATTGGTCGACAGGAGTTGCTGCGCGCTTAACCTTATCTGCACAGATTAATGTGTCACCATTATGTGACAGCAAGCTCTTATATAGCAGCTTAATTAATCAAACATATCTGCAAGTGCTTGCGGTAGCCTTTCAAATCTGCGTGTATAGCTGTACGTGCGTGCTGAGTGCTGACACTCTTGTTAATTAGGGCTTAGCTGGATCGAAATGATGAGTCTCTTCTATATGTGGCAATTGTAATTAAGGTGCATTCGATTTCAGTTTGAACGTAGTAGGACTCTCACTGCTCGTTGGATTGCAGAGATAATGCATGGCTCCTTTCAGTACGGAGTACTCCTATAAGGTGCATCCAAGTACTGGGCACTGCATTTGTTCGGGGCTTCTAGGACATCATGCCACCGCTACCAGTTTGAGCAGGACATGTAGCCCAATCAGTTTGGAAAAGCCGGACACTTGAGTTGTAGGTGGTTATCCCTGTTTGGTCCTTTCCATCATTGCATTGGACCGAATGAGTGTCCACGTATATACTTGCATACACATAGATCTATTAACCTCTTACTCCAATTAATTTCTCTATGGCTTTTTCGGTTACGAAGCAGAGGGAGGGGGAAGCATGCATGGTTGCACAATTGCAGCTAGCTGAGCTGCCGAGTGGCTCCTGACCTAAATGGTCCAACTCCGCCCTCCCCCATCTTTAGGTGGCTTGTCTCTGTTCACCGCACATGATGAAAAAGGCCAAGCCAGCAATGAGCAATGAGGTGAGTGGAGGGACCCCTCGCCCTTTCCTATCTCTGTCTCCATCGTCTGCATCGTCTCCACATCGATCCCCATCTCTTTCTCAGCATAGTATTACCACCATTGCATGACCCTGTGCATGGAAACTCAGATCAAACTCAAGTTCATGGCATGGAGATCAGGCATGTCATGCGGAAAAAGAGAGCCATGCACCAGCCTGTCATCCTGGGACTGATGATCGATCGAGCAGCTTCACAGAATTGAACTAACATGTGTTCCGCGTGCTCTTTTGGGTTGCTGACCAATGAACTACGGACAAGCCATGCACACGTTCATGCGTCGTTGCACCTGGACCTGTCACATCGAATCGAATGATGTCAGACTAAATCGCGAGACGATCTTGACCTAATTTCTACTACAGTGACTGTAACCAGTCAATCACTGTTACTCATTGTTGTCTCGTGAGCTCTGAATTAGATGCTACGTTGCACTAAAGTTCATGCACGAACGTACTAGTCTTGCTCAACTTGTTTGACAGACAGCAAGGTTCTAGCTAGGACGACACGTAAAAAGGAGCAGGATGAATAGAGTAGTGATTCATCATTCCCTTTTCCATGTCTTACCTACTATTGTTGTCACTGTAATTGTGGCGCAAGTTTTCTTATCCTCATGGATGACCCCATCCTCTTCATTAGGTTTGTGTGGAGCTCGCTCTTCTAATTAATCTTATCCTGTTATTAATCATTTTTCAATCCAGTGCTTTTGACAATAGCAAATAATATAAGGCATACTTGTATAGTATCAAAATGATTTTTTTTTGTTTCGTGGGTCAGTTACAATGACTACAATCAGTCCCTCTGTCCCCCTTCTGATGCCGTCTCGTGTTACTTTCACACTATTTATCTTTAGGACATCACATCAGACCATGAAAGTAAGCCTAACTTGGAGAAGGAAAAAACTTAAAAAATACACTAATGCTTTGTAGAGTCTGTTGTAGTTTATGGCAAGTTAGGTAATGGAAGGATCGTTCTTAATTCTATTGTAGTGGGAGGGTAATGCAAGTAATCCACGACCACGTGTCATAATCCAAGTCGAAAGGCCCGCTTAAAGTATGCTTTACATCTCCATCATCACTTGTGCATTAATCCAACCTCCATCATGACGTGTGTGTACTCGAATGCTTCCTGTCGAATGGATCCCATGAACCATCAGCCAAAAGCAAATGCTATACATATACTAGTACAAACTATATATGTAGGTCTCGAACAATTCTCGTGAGCGTATATACTATATATTATTTGATGCTTAGGAGAATATTTAGGACACTAAGAGCTTTTTGTTGGTTGCATATGTGTAGATGTCCATTGGGAGCCAATGTGGGTTGGTTTGATAAATTTTCTAGGAAGTACTCCTGTAAGCCTCGTGTGTTTTAAAATTTGTAAAGAAGCACTGGCCTTGGATCTACTACATGTGTCCATCTTGATTGCGGCCGGATCAAAGTAGCTTCGTATCCTCATGGATGCTTGTGAAAGCAACAAGTATGGGGCTTTAGGGATTAAGAACATGATTAACACTAATTAATAGGGGGCCTTCTCGGAAGTGAGGTCCCTAACTTTAGCATCAAAACCGTCTTAAAGGACAAAGGGGTTGGAGGAATAAATAAACAAATCAAATTAAGAATGTGAGGAAATAAGACCCGTGCGTACATATTTGCTAGGCCTAATCAGCAAGTAAGCATCATGAACGGCCCAAGTTTTTGCAAGTTAAAGAACATGGTGTCCACACGCTTTATCGTTGCTTGCTCATGAAATTTGGTTCCAGCACACCAAACCGCTTGGCCCTACACAGAAACAAAAGTTCAGAACACCACTGCTTGGATGGAGGAAAAAGAGGGCATAAATTGGTGTGGCTAGGGAGGCTAATAATACAACAAGAATGCTTCTTCTTGGCGACACATTAGTTTAGTACAGGAGGAATAAAGTTCAGAGCTTACAACAAGCTAACATATATACAGTACTCAAAGTAAGAGTAGTATAGTTTCTTCTGTTTCTTTTCCATAAGAAAATGTGGCATTATTCCGTAAAGGAATAGAAAAGAGAAATTAATAATTGTACGGTATCTTTCTCACCTTCTTGGAACAAACAAATGCAGGTGCACTATCGTCATCGATTTAATTATATTATATGCAGGAACAATAAAAAGCGAAAGAAAAACATCAGAACATGTTATTATATATCCTGCTGTCAATACTTATATATCCTGCTGTCAATACAACACTTGACTACTCCTACCAGCTAGTAGCCGATAAAAGGAGGCATATTAGCATGACAAAAGCACAATTTAGCGGTAAAAGTAAAATCCTTGTTCCTCGTCATCATTTTAAATTTGGAGAGTATATGTACTACCACCTTCCGGAATCACATTTCCTTTAGCCTGAATGTCGAATGAAATGGCGAAAACATGCGCTTAGCTATAGCAATGGACATCAGTGTCGCGGGAAAGGCGCTTGTCTGGGCATAAAGGGAAACAAATGGAATTGGTCACAGGCAGGCGGCAGAGCAAGCACAAGCATCAGGGACGCAATTTGACGGATTCTTGCGGCATATGGAACAGTTCACATCATCCTTCTTCTCATGATGAAATGCCTTGCAAGGGACTCACTCCATCATCACACGGCAGCAGCAAATTGGCGGGAAAGCATGAGTTGAAAGCAACCTGCGGATTAGTAGTAAGTACTGGGCCGCCGCCATTAGATTAGATTGTTCTTTCCTCGCCCTTCGATCTTGCTCGAATTGGTTTTTCTTGGTTTACGAGGAGGAGATTCAGATTCCGATGACGAGGGGACAGAGACGAAAGATGAGGCGGGTTCAGCCACTTGGAGGGCGGATGACGAACCAGATAAGCACGGCACGGTGGCGGGGCGGCGTCCCTGTCCTGGATCGGGCGGCGGTGGCCACAGGGTTGGGCGGGCGCACCGGGATCGGCGGATCCACGTGGGCCGGAGTCACCACGCGTCGCGAGGCGAGTGGGCGGGCGTGGAGGCATCTGCGGCCGTCCAGGGAGTCGCTGTCCTTGTTTCCGTCCGTGGATGGATTGGGATGCCTGCAAAGGAGAAGAAGAGGAGAGGTTGGTGATGAGCTAATCATCAAGCAGGACCATCAGCTCCGCCCAACACATTTATAAGAAACCTAAAAAGAGAGGCTTTTGGGAAAGGTGGCGCAGAATTGTGCATGCGTCGACGCAGAGGGCGACAGTCACGATCCGTCACAGGAGTCTCTGTTAAAAAAACAAACATGTGCTCAGTTCCACGGAAGTGACCATCTAAATTACACTATAAGCTTGAATTGATGGAAAACTGATCCAGTAGGAACGAGTTTTATCAGCCTCGACTAGTAATTTTGCATGCAAGGCGCAGTGCAGCAGTGTACCTGTCCGTCGTGTTTGCGCTTTGCACCCGGCAGCTAGAGAGACCTTTATCCAGCAAAAGGAAGGAACTGGACGACGGAATCCCGAGTCGCATCCACCTGTTGCCCATCCACTGGACTCGTACACCCCAATGGAATCCTGACGGCGTCTCTCACGGTGCTCGGAATCTTGCGAACCCGGACCGGAAGATCCCAGGCCCATCCAACGTGGCGCCTGGGCTGCGGCAACCTACTACACCCTCTTGATGTCGACGTTGACTGAGTTACACGTCTTAAAAATATAGCTCAAGTATGCAAGTTACAACTAGTGACAAATTATAACAAAAATTTGATAATGACGAGCGGTCAACGTAACTTAAAAGTCAACGTGACATCATTTTAAGAGGGAGTAGTACATAGGAGTAACAACAAAAATTTGCTAGTGGACACTCTTCAATAACCTTATTTGCTTCTGAACATCTTTCGAACACGTCTTTGTTAGAAGATACTAATCATTTATGGTAATTTGCTGATAGATATTCAAGTTAATAGAATACTCATTTTCTTATATAAATGAGAGAAACAATATGTAAATAGGCCAAATTACTCTTGCCCTTTGAGCCCATGTTGTGTGAGCTATTTTGTAGTAGTAACATATTATTGTGAAAGGGGTCTTGGCCTAGTGGTTAAGACGTCCGAGTAACACCTCTTAGGTCCTGGGTTCGACTCCCTGTGGGAGCGAATTTTCAAGGATTTAACGGCAATTGTACTTTCAGTGCTAGGCGACGCTCCCGTCGACAGCGAGGCGCCAGTGGTGACTTCGTATCTCTAGATTTGCCGGCTCAGTCTTCGAAGATGCTCATAGGGGTAGGGTTTGCGTACGTGTGTTCATAGGGGTGAGTGTGCGTGCGTTGTGAGTGTCAGAGTTGTACTGTGTAATCTCAAAAAAAAAGTAGTAACATATTATTTTGTTATGGTTTTTTTATGTTATGGTAAATAAGAGTTTAATTTATTATATATCACAAATATGATAATCCACAAGCGAAAGTAAATGGTAATCGATAAAAAAAAAAGCAATGATATGATTTGCAAAATTAATATGTTCAGACTAACGCGACATAAGAATTAGTGTCAATTTTAAGCTCATCTCTCTTCTTTATATAAGAAAATAAGTATTTTAGTGGCTCGATGTCCACTAGCAAATTGTCACAAGTGAATAGTGTCTTCTGATAAAAAGGCATTTGAATGGTGTTCAGAAACAAATACTGCCGTTAATCGGTGCCATTGGCAAATTTCGCTGTAGCACAAAGGCCTCGTCCCTTTGCACGCACCATGTCGTCGGGAAAAAAAAAACTTTTTTTCTTCTTTTCCCCGGCCATGCATCACGCACGCACATTCAGAAAAGGCAAGAGGAGGAGCACACATGTCGTCCCGCGCGAGCGCTGAAAACGACCACTCCGGCACGGCCATTGCAGCAGCAGCATGTCCGTCCGTCTTCTTCTTTCTTCGATGAACTGAAGGCAGATGCCATTGCAGCCGTACACATCACACATGCGGCCATGCGGCCCGGGACCCTCTCTCTGTTTTGTTTTAGTGACCTTTGTGCCCCTGTTTCAAAGGCCATTTTTACGTGATTGCCCTCCCAATGCTGCGGCTAGTGGTGCTAGAGGACGCACCCACTGTTGCGCACATGACACAGTGGCGCTGCACGGACTCTTTTGCCCTTGTCTCGTTCGTTTTCTTTCTGAAGAAAAAGCCAAACGCACAAGAGGGAAACCAAACCACGAAGGCGCCGCTCTCTCTCTCTGGCCCCCGCAGAATTTTGACCGCGGGCAAACAAGCCGCTGCTAAGGAAGTTCGAAATTTCGCACGAGTTCAGACATAAAAGAAAATACTCCGGTAGCGGCACTGCCTGGATGACATCGATTATTGGACTCTTCTGATGATCTAATTAAACAAACATGATTAGGAAGGAAGTATGTACTACTAGCTAGCCGACTCTGAATATATATCCGGCTCTGGAATTACGCAATGACGTATGTCTGCCATTGACTTTGCACTTCCAAGCATTAATCAAGTCATTAAGGAATTAGTTTGGAACTTGCAGGTTCGGGATTTATATCACGTCAAAAAGTAAGATAAGGTGACAACGACATGAAGGCGGTTCGAGTTTTCTAAACCAGCTGATCAAATCCTTGTTCCAATTTTCTCAAAAAAAAAAAATCCTTGTTCCAATATTTCTTTTGAAAATAACTACTTCCTGTTTGAATATTTTACGGGACGGTAATAAACACGCGCGTCCAATTTGTCCATGCGCGCCATAAATTATGCTCCCGCCACACTGTTCGTACGTACGACCAGAGAATTTGAGGTGCATGTTATGGTATTGAATTTGAAGAGTATACAGTTTTTAAATGAACACGGAGCTCGCAAGCAGGCCGGCCTTCCGTCTCTCGCTTTAATGTCTGCTTCTTTGTTCCCATTGCTATAATCTGTTCATCCTTGAATGTTCTGCGGATATTTATTTTCTTTACTCGTAAAGCATGTGCCATGTGTTAGCAGGAATGCAAAATAGTCCTGGTACGATTTACCATTCTTCTTTCCGCCATGTGTCTAGTGTCCCCCATACAAGTAATTTTAGACCCTTGCAGAGTATAGTACAGTACCAAAGACAATTATTCCCCAATAGCGGTTCCTGCCGAAAAGAAAAGCGCGGGCATCTATCCATCCATCGGTCTATCGATGCTCCCTTCCTTGCCAGAACTGAAGAGATAGGCTAAAAGGAGTTGTATATATCATGCTGATGAAGTGTGTGCAAATTAGTACTGCCACTTGGTCCGGGCAAAAGGGGAAATGCGATGAAAAGGAAAGGCAAGCGACACACCCCTTGCAAACAGGATAATGTGAGGGGATGCATCTCGTCTCATCTCATTCCGATTTCCGGGAGGCAACACCAAAGCAAAGCCTCCACGTACAGAAAGCTTCCATGATTATTCCACTCACATTGCTTTATCGATCTCTTGTTCTTTGATCATGTAGAGCCAATCCATCGGTGGCAGAATGATCCCAATTTCATTTTTGAGTTAATTAGCATCGTTGATCTTGTGGCATTCATTGGACAGGATGTACTACTACTATGCATCATCGGCGTCGCATCAATTTACGGCGCAGCCTTTCTCCACATGCGCTTTTCAATGCCTCTTCTTCGTGCTCAGCCAGAGAAGAAAATAGTATTGATGGTAAAGTTAACACCGCGTTAATTACCGTGCAGGAGAGTAGGAGCTAGCAGTGAATTCTAGTTGTAGACCTTTTTCTTACCCGATCTTGAGGGGCAGTGGCGTGTGACCGTAGGTTGATCTTGTTTTACAGGGATCAGTAATCCAGTCAGTCAGTCTCTTGCCAAAGCTAGCGACTAGGAGTACGTTAACGCATTTGGAGTACTTGATCGTTAACGGAGCTTGGTTAAATGGCAGCAATGGCGCCTGTCCTTTGAACGGCAGACAGACAGGAGAGGGGGCCTATTCAAGGATCGCCGGCCAATCACAACCTCCGATCCGCGGCTGTGTGCTGCGCGTTTTTACAGGCCGTCAGATAAGATCGACCTGGCTGTTGACCGCTCGATCCGATACCCGCGACACGTGGAATCCTGATACACGCCGGAGCAATCAGGTGCAATTTCAGACATGAAAAAAAAATGCACAATTCTTTTCCTGCGCGTGCAACCATGCCATAGAAAAATAACGAACCGTATATGGACAGACAAACAGTGTCTTACCCGCACTTGTTTATTCAGACAGAGAGATGGCCCGTTCGTTTCCACACACGTGGCTCGCTGAGATCGCGCTTGACAACCTGTGACGGCACCTGATTTATAGAGAAAAGACAACCAAAGCACGCCCCAAATCAAGGGCCAAAACCCCAGCTAAAATAATCCAAACAGTGTTGACGGCTGGAGCCGCGCGCTTGTTGCACGGGTACAAAGGCACAGTCATCATCATATAGATATAGGAGTACTTACACATCTACTACTTCTCCATAACCACATCGTTTAATATTGGGTGTCCTGTTCTTGTCACGGCGTGTTTGAACTTAACCATTGGACAGACACCAACGGTGCGGGGATGATCAAAGCATTGATGAATGACATATCCAAATGGATCTTTCGTAGGCGTAATACACAGTCAGCTTTAACGGACCCGTGTTCCGCAAAAAGCACACGGCTTCACTGTCGAGGAGTAATTAGGATGCTTGGACGTCGGAGAACACACACCGCGTTTCTTCTTTCGAACAACAACGGTGGCTTAAGTTTTCTGGTCACGTCGTCGTTAATGAGGCTTTAAACAAGCCAGTACAAAAAGTACCAAACATGCTGCAAATTCAACACAGATGAAATTAAACGAGGATGGGGGCCAAAAAGGAATAGTAGAGGGATGAAAAAAATATTTTGGTGCCTTCTGTGCACATGCACAACACAGTACTATAGTATTTGATGTTGTGCACGTCTTTACTGTATATAGTGCCGTTCCATCAAGAGGAACACCACAAACACTTGTCTCGGAATTTAAGAGAGGAGCTTAATTGCAACTTAGGCGCCATTACCATTCTGGGCATGAGATTTGACATATCGTTAGGCCGTGTGTACTAGACACACAGATCTAGTGCTGCCTAGCCGCAATTGTGTGTGTAGGCCATAGAGAGGGCATTCTTGACCGTCCACCCAGCTGGCACTGCAGAGCGGAGAACATTTGGCTCTGAGAGGCAGCAGTAAGAGTTTAAGGTCCTCGAATGCTAAAGCGAAATTATTCGAAACGTACTACTAAGAAATTAAAAGTGATTCATGTGAAATTCTGGAAGAGAATCTTGTAGGCTCCGTTTGGATGTCGATATTCAAATGAAGGAATTGAATTGGAGCTGAATACCAAAGCCGAGCTGTATTGGAAATGGCTTTAATGCCAATTCTATTGTTTGGATTTTCATATAATTGGTAGTTGGAATTAGTAAGTGGCAGCCAATTCCAATTCTTTTGGATGTACAAATGTTTGAATTGCAAAATATTGAAAGGTTTAAGGATTATACAATCTGTACATGTATGAAAACATTTTTCACATGATATGGTATATGCATCAAATTTGTTCCAACTAAACACAAAAAAACCTAACCTGACAAATAGAAATCCAATCAGTAGCCGATCCAACACAGGAGCACAAATTCCTTCCAGAAATCTACCCGAGCCTCAGCAATTCCTTCAATTCTACCTAGCCTCGGCAAGAAATGGAGATTTCCTTCCTAGTCTACGGACATTAGCCAACTAATTAGGAGTTCTCGGCTAGAGAGACGCCGAAGACGACGCTAGCTGTACGGACTACGGAGCACCGCGAGACCCACGGACGCGCTCGCCGCGACCGTGGACGGGGACGGCGCCGAGCAGCGCAAAGACCGTGACGAGGACGGCGCCGACTCACCATGCTCGCCGTGTCGCCGGTGGGCGCGGCCATGGCTCGCTTCTTCGCCGAAACAGGTGGGCGTGGCGTGACTCTGGATCTGAACAGGGGAGTGCCGCCGTAGAGATTCTCGTTGGGCTGCTCATCACATCGCATCCTCCTCCTCATTCTCTTCTCTGCTAGCCTGCGTGGGAGATGGGAGGAGCGGGGAGAGATGTACTTTTCTGGTGGGGAACGAGCACGGGGGAGGGGCGGGGTGATTGCTCCCCAATACAGAGCGCAAGGGCTCGGAATTGAATGAAGCAGGAGAGCGGGCATGGGAGAAAACGTTCCGGCATTGGGTCAGGTTTCCATGAGCCAATTCCATAGACATCCAAACAGTGGCAATGGAGGCCAACAATGCCAATTCCGAATTCTGGCCCTCAATACCACATCCAAACGCAGTGGTAGTGTTCCAGAGGAAGCCTGGGATCCGGAACGCAACACAACAGCTGCGGCGCGCCAATGCGTCTTTATTCTTTTCCACACAGGAAAAAAAATTCAGAATCTCAACACAGGTAATTAAGCATGTGGAAAATAGGATTGATTTCCCAGGAAAAAACTAGTACGCCATGTGCAACGTCCCGGGTAATTAAATCACCCGAAACCTCCGTGTTTTCCGTACTTGCCCCAGGATCAATGACAAGTACACACGGAAATCACAGTGGAACCATAACCATATCAAAATTTAACTATCAAGTTATTTAAAATTTTACAAAATATTGGCTTAACGGCCAACGAAATACCTTAAGAAATAACCACAAAGGAATTCAAATCTCCAGCATGTGCCCCGTGGTCATCCCACAGGCAATTGACTGAAAGTTGAACTCCTAGAAAGAACGGCATCGTTCCTCACCGAGATCCTCGTCATCTCTGAAACCAAGTTATCGGAGGCAAGCAATGCGGGTGAATAATAACAAAATCATAATTATATGCAAGGCCAAATGAAGGAAAGGTATAATGTGGGTAAATTTGCATAAATGAGCAAATGGCAATCTAAACTTGATTAATGAAATAATTACTAAATTAATTGCTTGAATATAAATTGCATAAATATAAGCACAAGTAAAATATCATATGAGTAAAGTGAGATACTTGATTTCCATGTCAAGTTCCTTTAACAATCTTCAACTATTGCATTCATATATCAATAGCCATAATAGTCATAATCAATTTTAATCCCAACCATTCTCTAAACAAAGACCTATCATTAAGGAGCTTGAGACCGCAAGCACGGCCATTCGAATGGATTAATTACTCTGCAGAGTTTGTACGCTGTACCCATGGACAGTGAGTGACCGTCTGTGGTGTTGCAAGCACCGTGCACTCACGAAGTGTGCACATCGGTATCACGCATGACGTTTTCATTAGCCGTTTGTTAACCTTGCCTTCCCTAAATTGTAATAATCCCTCCGGACCTACCAACTAACATCCCAGAGGTACAATTTTCCCCTCCTTCAAACATGGATTGTTAGGCAGGAATTAAAAGGGTACAATTCATTGTGTCAGCAAACTTTGATCCCACACGTTATAGTAATGGGAGCCCCTTCGATACCCCCATCAAAATCGGGAATTATCCGCACATTCTCTACTTCTAGAAGGCAAGGCAACATTCAACTAATTACTTAGCCATGGCCGTCCCATACCAGCATCCATGGTCGCACGATGTTTCCTTAAATCAAAATACGATGTACCGGTCCTTATGCGATGCGACGGGTCTCCAAAATCATGATTATCAAACAATGATTATCCAATTTAACATTATCACATCAAAACCCGTCAACATCTAAGTTATCATTATATATCATCAACAATAATTTCCCATCAACATAATCCGTAAATTTAATGATTATACATGTACTTACATTTATACAAAATATAACCTTTCATTTTTTAGCAAGCTTAATTAGTAATTAATTATATCGTGAAGCTTAGGGCGTATGACCATTATGATAGCCCAACCTATGGTTACAAGGGATTATAATGGTCCAACATGGGTAGAATTAATAGGTAGTATCTATCATTTCCCAAATGAGCATTTTAGTGATATAAATTATGCACAAATTTATCCTACAAATAAGCACTTAAATGTACTTGCAAAAATAGGATCAAAATGATCAAGGGGGTGTGCTTGCCTCGCACCTTTATATTTATACTTCATATGTCGATCTTCAAATGTCAATCTTCCCGCGACGTAATTCTTCGACGATTCACTCACGTGCGCATTGATCCACAATCGATAAACACCGGAAGATCCAAATAAAGTCATCCAAGAAGATCCAATAAAATCTACAATAATAATACAAATATTTCGAATAAAACCAAGAGCATGATCATGGAATGTTTCACGAAAATAAATATGCATTCGGAGTTCGTACGAACGGACTACACGTTATTGACTTCTATTGATAAATAAATAAGAATAACTAGGGGTCATGTGGTTCCATTTTCCCTATGGTGATTATTTGCTATGAGATATATTCCTGGCCTTATTAAGGCCATATTCACCTAGACAAGTTATTTATTATTTATTTTCTCTTAAATGAAAACATGCATGAATGTTATTTAGTTTAATTAATGCATGGCTAATATGACGGTATGCATAGATATCTATTTTCTAAATCTTTAGGGTGAAGATAGCGAAATGCATGTGCTTCATTGATAGTGATTGCGTGCATATCTATTATATGAAATTCATAATTATTTCTACTATTAACATGAGGTTATTCAAAAGAACACAAATAAATAAACTAGATTTACGTAGCAATTATTCCTAAAATGATTTATATGTAAAATGAAGTTACATGCTTCTAATGTATATGTAAACATTCCTATGTGTTAATATCTTAATTTATCTCCTATGAGTATTTTTATGCCTTTATGCATACATATGACATAGTTAAAGATGTGTTTCTTTTAATTAAATTATTTACATGTGGCTTGCTCTTAAAGACTTATTTTACATGTTTCAGATATTATGTGCATAGGTAACTTAAACATTTAATTAGAATGAAAGTGCATGGAAAGGTGAATATATACTACATGCATGGAAAGCATACATATTGGACATGTTTGTTTTCAAATTAAATTTAATTACTGATGTTTCATCATCCTTACCTAAATTATTTATGTATGGTTACATGCATGCTTATGATGTGCAACATCTATTCATGGGCATGGAATGTAAATAAATCCATATGCATGCATACATAATAAGTTTATTTACTTAGGTTAATTATATAAAATTAAAGGTAGAGTTTGTACAAAACTACCATTTTAAGACTACATGTGACAACTAGGACAAAATCTATATATTTTAATTATAGTGATGGCATGCAATTCTATTGTACAAATAACAATTAAATTCTCACAAAGAAGCATGTTGTTTCTTAAGAAATAAAACAAGTCTAAATATTTATTTTCCCTAACATTTTCCTATGATCAAATACTAAACTACAGTGGAGATAGATTCTGAAAAGTTCATAAAGTAATCTATTCTTATTTATTTTCCATAAGCAAAAATCTCCAATACTTATTTTTAAACAAAGTACATAGCTAGCTTATTTTCTACTATGATTTTTTCTAAATTCATATATCATATTTTTACATAAAAAGAAGCCTAAAAACATAAGGAATTTTTCTAGATATTTTCCCTAATTTTTCCTCACTATTTTTCTATCTATTTCGAGCTAAAAACGGTTAATTCTTTTTCTGGCCAATCAGACGACACAAAGTGGCGGCTTAAGATTAAATTCATTCAAAACCGGCTGGGCACAGTAAACACGGCGATTGAACGGCTCGCCGACGGCGAATCCGTGGCGGAGCACGTCGACGTGTTGGCCTACGCGATGCAGGAGCCCAAGGGCTTCCGTCCGGTGGTCGTCTCGCCGGCGATGAGCCCCTGTAGCGGCGGCGCGACCAAGACCTAGGTGTCGCGACGGCGAGGCTACATCAATTTGTTGGAAAGAGAGCGCAGCGACGTCGACTTCAAACGTTTCTAATATCTACAAGCAACCAGGACGCTCACCGAGCTAAGGGAGAGGTTAGAGATGGCCGGAGTTCGCGGCTTGGCGGTGAGCGGCGGCAGAGCAGAGGACCTCTCCGTGTAGGCATGGCTACGACTCGTTTCTCTGCGGAGAAGAGGAATCAAACGAGTTCAACAGTGATAGAGATGCTATACGAATGGAAAAGTGAAGCAGAATCTCACTGAAGGAGCTCCAATTTCATCAATGGCGGCGGCGGCCGGAGTTGGGGAGATTTAGAAATTCTTCTAAATTGGATCATCTCAGTTCCCAAAATCGATGCTAGAGGACGAGGAAAGGAAGTAAAGGAGGACGAGACACCTAGACGACCTTTTATAAAGAGTAGAGGCGGTTTTGGCCGGGTACAACGCCGGCGGCCAATCCTGTCAGAGAGAGAGAGAAGAAAAGAAAGGCTGGGAGGTCGCCAGCGCGAGTGAGTGCGAGAAGGTGCGGAAGGGGGTCGGGCACGCCGCGTAGCACTTCTACAGCAGCAGCACAGGACGGCGAGGTGCGTGGCAGAGCGGTGGTAGCTGGACGGCGCGTCGGCGTTGACGAGCGGAGGAAGAAGACGACGCGCGACGGTGTGGCGGTTCGTGAGTTGGGCTGGGCCGGACTGGCTGCATGGGCCGGGATGAGGTAAGGTTTCCTTTTTCTTTTCTTTTATTTTCTAAATGGGCCGAGCCCAAAAGCTTAGTTACTATTCTTTCTATTTTTCAAACATGCTGAGAAGATTACAAATTTTCTACCTATGCAAACGATATCTAAAACTTCTGAAAATTCACAGAAATTAATTCTCTGTGATTCCTAACGATGGTGAATTTTGGGGGATTTTGGTAAAGCCAATTTCCCACGAAATTCAGACAGTTTATGTGCACATATGAATGTCATGCATGTATGAGTTCGAAATTCCAGAAATTACTCAAATATAAAATTCAAACATGAAAACCAACTTCCAAATATTTCAAACCTCAAATAAGAACATCTCAAATGAAAACCATATGAAATTATATTTATGTAAACCAACATGAGTCAAGTTATGTTTATTTAGGAAAATTTCATCTAATTTATTTTATAAATTCATAGCTTAGGTTAAGGAACATTGGTTTCCTTAAAAATGATGGCCTAGAAAACCGGGATGTTACAGTCTACCCCCTTAAAAGAATCTCGTCCTCGAGATTCCGTAAAGTGTTAGTGTGGTTAGATTTTGAAGGTAACTCTCCATTGAGTGTTAATCTCTTCATCTTCGACATGTCATTCATGGAGGACGATCTTCGTACACTTGTTCCGCTTCCTTGGAAATTTTCCACAAGTAGTACTCCTATTCGTTCATAGCTAGCAATGAATGTTAGGGAAATTTGGTTACAAAGGTGAATCTCCAGTCATTGTAATTTTCTTCTTCTTCAGCATGCCATATGCGGGGACAATCTTCACACACTTGTCTTATTTCCTCTTCGATTCATTTGATTTCTCAAAATTTTCTTCCTTGTAGTACTTCTTTCCTTCGCATTCATCGAAAACATTGTTTCAAGAAGGAGGGACTTTCGAAGAAATCCACCTAGCGTTCATTAGTATTTGTTAGTAAGGATAGTGAAAAAACTTTTCTTCGGCTCGAAGGAGAGTTAGAGGGTGTGATCAAAAGATTCGTCAAGGTTAGATACATTTACGTCCTACCCCCCTTAAATAAATTTTAACTTATTATAAAACATTTTAAATGCTATGCATAACACATAAAGTTAGTTCCTTCATCTTTGAGATTTTTGTAGCAATGAGTCATCTTCTTATATTCTCCTTGCTTCCTCCTTGATGTAGTCATTACTTTCTTGTCCTTGAAATATCTTCATAAAGTCCCTTTCCTTAGTTTGAGAAATGCTTGATCTTCTACGATGATGTTAGGTGAAAACCCCGAATTACATATTAGTGTTCCTCGTCTTTGGTGTTATCTCACCATGAGTGTTAGCATCACATTTTTTTTTTTCTAATTTTTTTTTTAACTCTTATCGAAAGTTAACAAGCACCTATATGATCAAAGAAGAAAATTTATTTTATTCATCATAACGTATAAAAGGCTTTCAGAAATATGTTCGGGAGTATGAGAAATATTTAAGTGGATGCTTATACTAAAGTACTATGATATTTTCAAAATCACAAGAAAGTTTTGATGAAATAATCTATTGAAGAATGAAGTCAAGAGTGGTAGGCTAGTAATCCAATGGAGTTTTGGGATCAATTAAGCAAATGAATTTATGATGGTGAAACAAAACCAATATGATTGGTTATAGAACAATTTTGAATGCCACGAGTCCCAATAAATGGATAAAGGAAAATTTCTTATGTTCAAGGAAACATGAGGTTTCAAATCGTAAGAATGTTTTTTTTTTATGAATTTTGACCTACCAAAGAACGGAAGTCAAAATCAATAGGCTAGTGTTCCAATGGAATTCGACCTCAGGAAAACGGATGAATTTACAAAGATAAAGTAAAATCGATAGGATTGGTTTTTTTTTTTTTTTAAATGACTCGAATGGCATGTTGGTCATTGAAGGATATATGAGCACAACACTTGTCATCCGAGAAGAATGGCAACCAATCCTTGCAACATATGACAATATGGGCATGTGTAACAATGTCATACCATAATTATTAAAGTATCAGCGAAATTGGTAATAAATGGTAGAATGACGACATTCAAGTAAGGATGGTGAACAATTCATGACAACCAGGTTTATTCATGAATAGTATAAGGAATTATTCCAAGGTTTTCAAGATGGTCACCTTAGAATATACAAGATCAAGAAATTTTTCAAAATCAAGTTAACATAGAACATTAGATTTCTATATTTCATGGACCATGAAAGTTAAGGTTTTTATCGGATCATGTAAAAATCAGAGTTGATTCTAGAGATCACATCAATATGGAGCAAGTGACCTCTTTGGTTGGATAAGTCAAGAAAATTTTGCTCTCAATTCAAGGATATTGATAGATATCGAATTGTTAACATAAATGAATTGCATTGCAAGGTAAGATAGCTATGCATAAAATGGGTAAGCATACGAAAACGACATCAAATGCTTTAGGGAAGGTATTCGAATATGTCATAGCTTCAATTTTTACCAAATGGTGAACAAGATAGAAAGGTTAAGAAATGAGATATATATGATATTCTCATTTCCCTTTTCTTTTTAATAGAAGATGACAATAGGATATGTTTTATTCAAAATAAAGCAAGGAGGCTTAGAGTAGCAATGGACCTACCTTACAAATGATCATTAGTTAGCAAAACTAAGATCTTAAATATGCATAATTTCTGAATTTTAAGCAAATTGCTACTAGAAAATCGATAGTTAGTAGGATAGATAAGAATTAAAATCTTGAGATTTTTCTCATGGATCAAGGATTATAAAATTGATTGGTAGTCAAGTGAGAAAATATTCTCCTAGATGATAGGTCATAGAAATCAACACCGATGGTCAAGTAAAAGATCGGCTAATATGATTCATGTGGAAAAATGTATTGAGTAATGTCAAAACATTTCACAATGCCAAACAATATGATCATGGGCATTAATGTGGTTTTCTAAACAAGCAATAGAATATTAAACAATAGAAAATACTTTCACGTTCCCGCAAAAGGCTTTAGTGAAGCATTGATTAAATGGAAGATTTTATGCTATGCAACTAAGATACTTTGTAAGAAAATTTTTAAACCATCGTCATTTATATGGAAGTGAAGGATATTCAAGTTTCAAAATGGATGGAATGCACAAATTTTATGAGTGAAAGAAAAATTGATTTACTCAGAAAACAGGATAATTCTTAAGGTTTCATACGGTGGAGAGGTGCAAAAGAGCAACCATGATAAAAGTCGAAGAGTTTGAAAACAAGATATCATGGTTATAGAAATAAATTTTATCCTTCTTTTGAATAATGGAATATGATTATTGATTTATCAAGGAATAGTAAAACGAGATTTGGCAGGAAATTGACGAAAATTCTTCATACTAGTAAATTCTCAAAGGAGGTTGATTGAATAAAATCATCACGCTATGCAAAACGTGATACAAGGTTCAAATGGCATTTATAGTATTTCCATCTGGATTGAGAAATAATAAAATTCAAGTTTTAATGATCTCGCATAAAATGGAAAGGAGAAAAATAAATTATTTTTAAAAGAAAGAGGTATATGATGATAATTGTGCACTGTTTATTGCTATATATTAAACTAAGTCTACATGAATCAAAGAGGTAAGGTATGCCAAACTATGAAAGAAGGGAATATGTGAGAACACGGCATCTTTTTGAAATCAAAAGAACCTACAAAGAATGATGACAACATAAGTGGGATATCAATTTAAATACCAAGGAAAAATATTTGGCATGCAGGATCGATGCTAAAATGAGCATGGAAACATAGATTAATTGTTATGAAGTTAATAAAGAATATCATGGTCTTTATCCCGGAATGGTTGTTATGCATGGAAATAAATCAGAGAAAAGTTCAATAAATTAAGTAAGTGAAAGATATGCAATTAGGATAGCACGAGATGTTAGGGTCAACGTATGTTATAGTTAAAATTAGTAGGATGTTATCTAAAGAGAGAGAGAGTTAGCAGAATTTAAACTATTTATTTTAGTATCTCTACTTTATGCTTCCAAAATAAAACACCCAAATCACATAAAGCACCAAAGCGAAAAGAACGAGCAAATCGACCGTAAATAGAAACTCCGGATTTTTGAAAACGCTTTTCTTCTTATTAATTATATTCATAGGTCTTTATGGCATAGCACTTTTTAAAATGCCATATTATCCTACCTTAATATTTTCTTTCTACGGCCTATATATCTATACCTCCTAAGAAATTTTGAGACGAATAAGAGAAGAGATCCTAGTTTTACCATCGCCTTCTTACTACATCTTCTTCCTTGTCTCATGATAGATATAGAAGAAATAAGATTAGGAAGAAAATAATCAATGTCAAGATGAGATACCAGAGAAATTACTTAAGATCAAGGTTGAGGGAAGAAAGCAACATTCTTTTTCTTCTCTTTCTCCGTAACTAGGAAAGTGATGAGAGGATGAATAATTTCTTGAAATCAAGTGAAAATATAGATGAGAGAGACTAGGATTTAGGAAAGATAGAGCAAAATCCTTATATTTTCTTAAATATATTTGAAATTTTGGAAATATAACTTCAATTTACTAATCTAATCTAACGACCAATCTATCTAGGGTCAACCTGCAGTCAATATAGCTCTGATACCACCTGCAACGTCCCGGGTAATTAAATCACCCGAAACTCCGTGTTTTCCGTACTTGCCCCAGGATCAATGACAAGTACACACGGAAATCACAGTGGAACCATAACCATATCAAAATTTAACTATCAAGTTTATTTAAAATTTACAAAATATTGGCTTAACGGCCAACGAATACCTTAAGAAATAACCACAAAGGAATTCAAATCTCAGCATGTGCCCCGTGGTCATCCCACAGGCAATTGACTGAAAGTTGAACTCCTAGAAAGACGGCATCGTTCCTCACCGAGATCCTCGTCATCTCTGAAACCAAGTTATCGGAGGCAAGCATGCGGGAATATAACAAAATCATAATTATATGCAAGGCCAAATGAAGGAAAGGTATAATGTGGGTAAATTTGCATAAATGAGCAAATGGCAATCTAAACTTGATTAATGAAATAATTACTAAATTAATTGCTTGAATATAAATTGCATAAATATAAGCACAAGTAAGTATCATATGAGTAAAGTGAGATACTTGATTTCCATGTCAAGTTCCTTTAACAATCTTCAACTATTGCATTCATATATCAATAGCCATAATAGTCATAATCAATTTTAATCCCAACCATTCTCTAAACAAAGACCTATCATTAAGGAGCTTGAGACCGCAAGCACGGCCATTCGAATGGATTAATTACTCTGCAGAGTTTGTACGCTGTACCCATGGACAGTGAGTGACCGTCTGTGGTGTTGCAAGCACCGTGCACTCACGAAGTGTGCACATCGGTATCACGCATGACGTTTTCATTAGCATTAGCGTTTGTTAACCTTGCCTTCCCTAAATTGTAATAATCCCTCCGGACCTACCAACTAACATCCCAGAGGTACAATTTTCCCCTCCTTCAAACATGGATTGTTAGGAGGCAGGATTAAAAGGGTACAATTCATTGTGTCAGCAAACTTTGATCCCACACGTTATAGTAATGGGAGCCCCTTCGAATAACCCCATCAAAATCGGGAATTATCCGCACATTCTCTACTTCTAGAAGGCAAGGCAACATTCAACTAATTACTTAGCCATGGCCGTCCCATACCAGCATCCATGGTCGCACGATGTTTCCTTAAATCAAAATACGATGTACCGGTCCTTATGCGATGCGACGGGTCTCCAAAATCATGATTATCAAACAATGATTAATCCAATTTAACATTATCACATCAAAACCCGTCAACATCTAAGTTATCATTATATATCATCAACAATAATTTCCCATCAACATAATCCGTAAATTTTAATGATTATACATGTACTTACATTTATACAAAATATAACCTTTCATTTTTAGCAAGCTTAATTAGTAATTAATTATATCGTGAAGCTTAGGGCGTATGACCATTATGATAGCCCAACCTATGGTTACAAGGATTATAATATGGTCCAACAAATGGGTAGAATTAATAGGTAGTATCTATCATTTCCCAAATGAGCATTTTTAGTGATATAAATTATGCACAATTTATCCTACAATTAAGCACTTAAATGTACTTGCAAAAATAGGATCAAAATGATCAAGGGGGTGTGCTTGCCTCGCACCTTTATATTTATACTTCATATGTCGATCTTCAAATGTCAATCTTCCCGCGACGTAATTCTTCGACGATTCACTCACGTGCGCATTGATCCACAATCGATAAACACCGGAAGATCCAAATAAAGTCATCCAAGAAGATCCAATAAAATCTACAACAATAAATACAAATATTTCGAATAAAAACCAAAGAGCATGATCATGGAATGTTTCACGAAAATAAATATGCATTCGGAGTTCGTACGAACGGACTACACGTTATTGACTTCTATTGATAAATAAATAAGAAATAACTAGGGGTCATGTGGTTCCATTTTCCCTATGGTGATTATTTGCTATGAGATATATTCCTGGCCTTATTAAGGCCATATTCACCTAGACAAGTTATTTATTATTTATTTTCTCTTAAATGAAAACATGCATGAATGTTATTTAGTTTAATTAATGCATGGCTAATATGACGGTATGCATAGATATCTATTTTCTAAATCTTTAGGGTGAAGATAGCGAAATGCATGTGCTTCATTGATAGTGATTGCGTGCATATCTATTATATGAAATTCATAATTATTTCTACTATTAAACATGAGGTTATTCAAAAGAACACAAATAAATAAACTAGATTTACGTAGCAATTATTCCTAAAATGATTTATATGTAAAATGAAGTTACATGCTTCTAATGTATATGTAAACATTCCTATGTGTTAATATCTTAATTTATCTCCTATGAGTATTTTTATTGCCTTTATGCATACATATGACATAGTTAAAGATGTGTTTCTTTTAAATTAAATTATTTACATGTGGCTTGCTCTTAAAGACTTATTTTACATGTTTCAGATATTATGTGCATAGGTAACTTAAACATTTAATTAGAATGAAAGTGCATGAAAGGTGAATATATACTACATGCATGGAAAGCATACATATTGGACATGTTTTGTTTCAAATTAAATTTAATTACTGATGTTTCATCATCCTTACCTAAATTATTTATGTATGGTTACATGCATGCTTATGATGTGCAACATCTATTCATGGGCATGGATGTAAAAAATCCATATGCAATGCATACATAATAAGTTTATTTACTTAGGTTAATTAATATAAATTAAAGGTAGAGTTTGTACAAAACTACCATTTTAAGACTACATGTGACAACTAGGACAAAATCTATATATTTTAATTATAGTGATGGCATGCAATTCTATTGTACAAATAACAATTAAATTCTCACAAAGAAGCATGTTGTTTCTTAAGAAATAAAACAAGTCTAAATATTTATTTTCCCTAACAATTTCCTATGATCAAATACTAAACTACAGTGGAGATAGATTCTGAAAAGTTCATAAAGTAATCTATTCTTATTTATTTTCCATAAGCAAAATCTCCAAATACTTATTTTAAACAAAGTACATAGCTAGCTTATTTTCTACTATGAATTTTTTCTAAATTCATATATCATATTTTTACATAAAAAGAAGCCTAAAACATAAGGAATTTTCTAGATATTTTCCCTAATTTTTCCTCACTATTTTTCTATCTATTTCGAGCTAAAAACGGTTAATTCTTTTTCTGGCCAATCAGATGACAACAAGTGGCGGCTTAAGATTTAATTCATTCAAAACCGGCTGGGCACAGTAAACACGGCGATTGAACGGCTCGCCGACGGCGAATCCGTGGCGGAGCACGTCGACGTGTTGGCCTACGCGATGCAGGAGCCCAAGGGCTTCCGTCCGGTGGTCGTCTCGCCGGCGATGAGCCCCTGTAGCGGCGGCGCGACCAAGACCTAGGTGTCGCGACGGCGAGGCTACATCAATTTGTTGGAAAGAGAGCGCAGCGACGTCGACTTCAAACGTTTCTAATATCTACAAGCAACCAGGACGCTCACCGAGCCTAAGGGAGAGGTAGAGATGGCCGGAGTTCGCGGCTTGGCGGTGAGCGGCGGCAGAGCAGAGGACCTCTCCGTGTAGGCATGCTACGACTCGTTTCTGCGGAGGAAGAGGAATCAAACGAGTTCAGCGAGTGATAGAGATGCTATACGAATGGAAAAGTGAAGCAGAATCTCACTGAAGGAGCTCCAATTTCATCAATGGCGGCGGCGGCCGGAGCTGGGGAGATTTAGAAATTCTTCTAAATTGGATCATCTCAGTTCCCAAAAATCGATGCTAGAGGACGAGGAAAGGAAGTAAAGGAGGACGAGACACCTAGACGACCTTTTATAAAGAGTAGAGGCGGTTTTGGCCGGGTACAACGCCGGCGGCCAATCCTGTCAGAGAGAGAGAGAAGAAAAGAAAGGCTGGGAGGTCGCCAGCGCGAGTGAGTGCGAGAAGGTGCGGAAGGGGTCGGGCACGCCGCGTAGCACTTCTACAGCAGCAGCACAGGACGGCGAGGTGCGTGGCAGAGCGGTGGTATGGCGGACGCGTCGGCGCGTTGACGAGCGGAGGAAAAAGACGACGCGCGACGGTGTGGCGGTTCGTGAGTTGGGCTGGGCCGGACTGGGCTGCATGGGCCGGGATGAGGTAAGGTTTCCTTTTTCTTTTCTTTTATTTTCTAAATGGGCCGAGCCCAAAAGCTTAGTTACTATTCTTTCTATTTTTCAAACATGCTGAGAAGATTACAAATTTTCTACCTATGCAAACGATATAAAAATTCTGAAAAATTCACAGAAATTAATTCTCTGTGATTCCTAACGATGGTGAATTTTGGGGAATTTTTGGTAAAGCCAATTTCCCACGAAAATTCAGACAGTTTATGTGCACATATGAATGTCATGCATTATGAGTTCGAAAATTCCAGAAATTACTCAAATATAAAATTCAACATGAACCAACTTCCAAATTTTCAAACCTCAAATAAGAACATCTCAAATGAAACCATATGAAAATTATTTATGTAACCAACATGAGTCAAGTTATGTTTTATTAGGAAATTTCATCTAATTTATTTATATAAATTCATAGCTTGGTAAGGAACAATTGGTTTCCTAAAATGATGGCCTAGAAACCGGGATGTTACACCCATGCTAGCTAGATGTCCTCAATTCAAAAGTCTAAACTAAAATGGAGAATCACATGCGGGTCGCTCTTTGCCACAGTAGTAGGTGCCACGTAAACACCGCTTTTGTTTTGTAAATATAAAACACTTTTTCACCGTTGCGCGAGATCGTGCAAAGCTCCCTTTGTCCGCACATGTCACCGTCCGGCCGGAACAGAGAGCCAGCGTTGGTGCCGAGCTAAGGTCAGAGTGATCCATGCTTGGAGGGAGGAGCTGAGGCTTGAGTTTGTGTTTGTTTACCCAGTTCCTTTCCCATCCCGGCCAGGGCGCACTGCTGAGCTGCCCTTCGCTTTCACCTCGTCGTCATCATTCTCTCTCCTCTCATATAATTGGAGGAGGAGAGATGGGTAGTAGCGTCCAAACACGGGGCTACAGCTAGCTTACAAACGGAGCTCCCATGGAGCTTGTTGCGCGCTGGTAGAGAGAGAGGTATGAGCGCAGCAGGCAGGCGATCGAACAGCTAGCGGGTGATCGCAGCGGAGCTCCGGCGAGGAAGACACAACAACGGGTCCCCATGGGCTTTATGCGGGCCCAGTGCCTTATCGTCCCCTCCACGGTCGTCTCGTCCCCTTCCGCGCCAAGCTCCGCACACCCACACGGCTTACACGACGGATCATCGTCCCACCTCGCCACGGACCTCTTTTTTTTTTCTTTTTCTCCCTTTCCTTTTCTCATCACACAGCGACAACGTTGGTTGGGCTCATCCTTGATGGTTTTGTTAGGGCTGGTAGATGATGTCATGTACTCCTACTTGTACTGTGATAACTTAGTCCGAGGAAAGCACCTAGAAAACCAGCATTTTTATGTAATGTTGTAAAAGAATAACGACCGCATCACTTGTAAAAGAGTCAATAAATAAACACAGCGCACGCGTACTCTCCATTCTTATACCCCCCTTTTGTTTGATGAATTTATCTTTGAAAAGGAAACATATTTTGTTAAGACGGTTCATGCATGAGTAAACTCACCTAGAGGTTACACGTGGAAGAAATACTCCTATATGACAATTCGTTCCTACGCCCTAAATCTTGTGATTTTGTATAATTCATTTTTAACAGGACTTTTGGTGAATTTTATGAGACCATTACAAAAAAAAATTCTCTATCTCGTGTTAGTATAGTATCTCAAACATGTTATAATTTTTAGTGAGCTTTACGTTAAGAAAAACCTTAAGATGTTGCCCTAGAATGGTTTTTAGAAAACCAATAAAAAAATTTCAGTAAACAAACCTTGCCAATGCCTTGCTTTTATGCGAGTGAAAATGGATTAGAGGAGCGAGAAAGAGATGGTGGCCGATGGATAGATAGGCTTCATAAAGCCAAAGGCGGGCGGGAGGGCCCACACTGAAGAGGAGAGAGAGAGAGAGAGAGCCACTTGCGTGCTGGCGTCTCCCACTGTTGTGACTGGTGCGACCTCCTTTCCTTTCTCTCTCCTGCTCCTCTGTTCCTTGGCTGCTGCTGCTGCTGCTCTCCTCCTTTTTCTCCTTTTCCACCTCTCCCCCCTACCTTCTCACCTGCTTTTCTCCAATCAACCCCTCCTCAATCTCCTTCCCCCCCAATCCACTTCTCTGTTCCCCCCTCCTTGCTCCTAGCTTAGCTTCCTGTTCTGCTTCCGATTCACCCTGTGCTTGCTGTTGATGTTCACCGAGTAGCCTTCTCGTCTCCTTCTCTACCATCTCTTTCCTCCTGCCGCTGTTGGTGCTCTGCTTCCCCTCCCTCTGGTCAAAACGCCTCCAAGATTTGCTCTTTCCTCCAGGAGGAGCAACGCGCAAGCAGGCGAAGCGCCGCTTATTGGAAGCCAAGCCGGAGCGGCGAGAATCAACAAGAGACAAGAACCAGGAGTAGAGAGCGAGATACTGGTGGTGGTATTACAGAAGAGGAGCAGCAGGAGGCGGCGGCCGCCAAGGAAATAGTGTGTTTGCTCCATTCGGGCATTGAATTGAAGGCAACAGTGCTGGTGTACGCGGCTGCCACAGCTCGGCGGCCTCCATTAATTGGCCCTCCTACTCGTCCCCTGATCGAGTCACCGATCACGCGGACTCCCTGCGGCGCATGCGCGTCGCGGGCCACGGCCGCCGGAGAAGCAGCAGCTGCAGCAGCAGGGCCATGTAGCTCTGGGAGCTCCGGAGAAATGACCGGGACATCGCGCGGGAGGATGGAGGAGAAGGGCGCCGCGGCGGGGCTCGGCTTCCTCGGGCTTGACAGGATGCGGCTGCTGCTGCCCCTGCCGCTGCCGGAGAAGCTGCTGGTCAGGACCAGGACGGCGCGGAGCCACCTGTACAGCCACTACCTTGGCTCCTTCAAGGTCCGGGTGTGCTGGCCATGGATACTCCTGCTCTGGCTCTCCTTGTGGCTCTTCGTCTCCGCCTGGATCCTCATCACCATGAGCAACCAGGCCGTCGACAAGCGCCGGGAGGCGCTTGCGAGCATGTGCGACGAGCGCGCACGCATGCTCCAGGACCAGTTCAACGTCAGCATGAACCACCTGCAGGCTCTCGCCATCCTCGTCTCCACCTTCCACCACTCCAAGAACCCGTCCGCCATCGACCAGGTAATAAGCTTCTACTACTTCAATCCCAATTAATTGCCGGCGAAATCGATTCGATTTGATGCACCGCCATGGATGCCCGGATTGATTGCGTCTTGTCCTCTGCTGCAGACGACGTTCGCGAGGTACGCGGAGAGGACGGCGTTCGAGCGGCCGCTGACGAGCGGCGTGGCGTACGCGGTGAAGGTGACGCACGCCGAGCGGGAGCAGTTCGAGCGTCAGCAGGGGTGGAACATCAAGAAGATGTACTCCTCCAAGAAGAAGTCGTCGCCGGGGCCCGGGGACGCCGCCTCATCGGAGATCCGAGAGCCCGCCGAGGAGTACGCGCCCGTCATCTTCGCGCAAGACGCCTACAAGCACGTCATCTCCTTCGACATGCTCTCCGGATACGTGAGGACTCTCTCTCTCTCTCTCCCCTCGCCCGTCAAGATTTCACCTTTCCGACAGCCCAGGCCCGGGGCCGTAAAAAGGAAGCTCTTTGGTGCTTGCCATGTGCGCGTCACTGCTTCCGCAAGCGTTTTCACCACGGATTTTTGTCCCTTCTTTTTATTCTTGGACAGAATTTACCCATGGTAAATTTTATTTCTTGTCATCACAGTGGAGGGGCATCTCTAATCTCTCTGCCTATTTTGCTTCTACAGGAGGACCGTGAAAACATACTGCGAGCTAGAGCATCCGGGAAGGGTGTTCTCACTGCTCCTTTTAAGCTGCTCAATAATCGCCTCGGAGTCATCTCCACCTACACCGTGTACAAACATGAGCTTCCTCCAAATGCCAGGCAGCAGGCGCATCCAGGCTGCTATAGGGTAAGGTTTTCTTGCGCCTGTCTGTCCTCGGCCTTCTCTACCTCAGTAAGAGATCGCATGGCTGAATTGTTGCTGTCCTTTCTGCAAACAGCTACTTAGGCGGCATATTTGACATAGAAGCACTCGTTGATAAGTTGCTCCACCAGCTCGCGGGCAAGCAATCCATCATGGTGAATGTGTATGATACTACTAATGACAGTCCAATCAGTATGTATGGTTCCAATGATACAGGCGGTGGCATGTATCATGTCAGCACACTGAACTTTGGTGACCCATCAAGGAAGCATGAGATGCACTGCAGGTGATTTATTTGGCCCTCTCATTTCTATGAATCCTGCAATTGAACGGGCTCACAATAATGTAGCTTTCATATAATTTGTTTCTGATATATTTATATTCAAAACAGGTTCATGCAAAGCCCTCCATGGCCGTGGCTGGCAATAACGTCGTCAGTTGGAGCTTTTGTGATTGCTTCACTGAGTGGGTACATATTTTACGCCACCGTCAAACGGATCATAAAGGTTGAAGATGATTATCAAGCGATGACGGAGCTCAAGAAGCGCGCAGAGGCTGCAGATGTTGCAAAGTCGCAGGTAATTAGCGTCATTGATGATAATCACTCTAGATAAGTTCAAGTGTCACCTCTTGAATTACATGTCATTTTCACATGCAGTTCTTGGCTACTGTTTCACATGAGATCAGAACTCCAATGAATGGCGTTCTAGGTGAGTTACTAGGTTAACTGATTCAAACTGTACTCTTCACTGTCATTTGCATTCCAAGTACGTGATTCGTTCCCAACTATTTCAGGGATGCTCCAAATGCTCATGGACACTGATTTGGACACAACGCAACAAGATTATGTTCGAACTGCACAAGCTAGTGGAAAAGCCTTGGTATCTCTCATTAACGAGGTTCTTGATCAGGCGAAGATTGAATCTGGTAAACTTGAGCTTGAGGCGGTGCCCTTTGATCTTAGAACAGTTTGTGACGACATTTTGTCTCTGTTCTGTGGCAAAGTTCAGGAGAAAGAACTGGAGGTAATGAAAGCGTATGGTCGCATTGCAGTTCTGTTGTCTTATGTTCTTATGTTCTACTCCACTGACTTTATTTTTTTTTTATTTCTGGCTATGGTATGCTACGTGAGCAGTTGGCCGTGTATGTCTCTGACCAAGTTCCACAGACTCTAATCGGTGACCCTGGCAGAATAAGGCAAATCATTACAAATCTTGTTGGGAACTCCATAAAAGTAAGAGAATTTTTGTACATTGGTGGCATATGGAAATATATGTTGTATGCATTTGTTCTTTGTTGGCTGATAAGATTTGACTATTTTCCATCCACAGTTCACAGAGAAAGGTCATATCTACTTGACAGTGCACCTCGTTGAAGAGGTCACGAAGTGTTTAGAGGTTGAGACCAGAACTCAGTGCAGAAATACATTGAGTGGTTACCCCGTTGTGAACAGGAGGCGTAGCTGGGAAAACTTTCGACTTTTTAATAGGGAGCTGCACACATCTGACATGTCTTCTGCACCTGTTGCATCTGACTCAATTAGCTTGATAATAACAGTTGAAGATACAGGTGTTGGCATACCGTCCGAAGCTCAGTCCCGTGTCTTCACTCCTTTCATGCAAGTAGGTCCATCCATTGCCAGGATCCATGGGGGCACTGGCATTGGATTAAGCATTAGCAAGTGTTTAGTTAGTCTCATGAAAGGAGAGATCGGATTTGCAAGTAGACCCAACGTTGGTTCCACATTCACCTTCACTGCAATGCTTACGAGGGCTCGCTCCAGCTGCAGTGAGAACAAATCATCAGATTTTAAAGATATTAATGCATTGGTGGTTGATCATAGACTGGTTCGTGCCAAGGTTACCAAGTACCATTTGCAGAGACTGGGAGTTCGGACAGAACTGACAGCAGACCTAGATCAGTATATTTCTAAAGTAAACTGTGGATCACGGATTGCTAAGCTTGTGCTGATTGACAAAGAAACTTGGCTGAATGAGTCCCACATGCCTCATTTGGTTGAAAAGTTGAGGAACAAAGATCAACCAGACTCTCCAAAGTTATTTCTTTTAGAGAACCCTACAAGTTCCATGAAGAGCAGTTCGCATATATCCAAAGAATATAACTTGAATGTAATTATGAAGCCGCTTCGCGCAAGCATGCTTCAGGTCTCTCTACGAAGAGCATTGGGTGGGGTAGATAAAGTGCATTGCAAGAATGGAGTAGTTGGCAATTCAACTCTGGGCAGCCTTCTTCACAAGAAGAAAATCATAGTGGTTGATGACAATATTGTAAATCTCAAAGTGGCTGCAGGGGCTCTAAAGAAATATGGTGCCGAAGTAACTTGTGCTGACAGTGGGAAGAAAGCAATCACTCTTCTAAAACCACCTCACAATTTTGATGCCTGTTTCATGGACATACAGATGCCAGAAATGGATGGGTGAGTCTTATGTTTGGCTACTCGTCATCTCATCCTACTTTGTCCTTGCATCACAATTTGGATAGTTTCTTAATTTTATTCTGGTGATACACATTATGCGCTTGTCATAGATTGCTACGTTTTTTTCTGCCTCAATTGTTTTATCATGCATTGGTTAATTTTGCAGCTTTCAAGCTACAAAGAGGATAAGGGTGATGGAAAGAGACCTAACTGAGCGAATAGAGCGTGGAGAAGTGCCACCAGAGTGCTCAAATATTCAGCGGTGGCGAACTCCAATATTAGCAATGACGGCAGATGTTATCCAGGCGACACATGAAGAATGCTTGAAAAGTGAAATGGATGGCTATGTTTCAAAGCCATTTGAAGGGGAGCAGTTGTACAGAGAAGTAGCTCGGTTTTTCCAAAATGATGACCCAGTTCAGTAGGTAGGTTTATATGGAGTGTAAAATAGTGGAGGATATCGCCGAACAGTTCGCCCGTCGAGGCCCAAAGAATTTTGTTGAAGCTCCTGTGTAACACAAAAGTAAGCACTCAATTTCTCTAATGTCTCGGAGTTCATTTACCCTAGTTTAACCTTTTTGGCTGTAACATGTCTCATTGCCGTTACCTTGCACATAAATATGTTTGTGGTCGGTCAGTAGTGCTTTTCTTCACCTCCTCTTTTCCTTTTTTAGCCTCCCTTTTGTAATATAAGCTCTGGAGCACTCAACGCTGCACTGTAAAAAACATTTTGATTAGCAATACTTATTGGCCACTAAATTAAATTTCTATGTCACCATTGCTTTGCATTGCTTATCTGCAGAATTAGTCTCCTATGGTAAATGCTAGTAATGCTGAGATGTGGCTTGCATTTAGGACAACCTGTTTCAAATAGCTTCTTTCCAGCGACATTATTGAGGTGTATACTAAGCAAAAATGTGACTTTATCGACATAGAAATCAAAATAGTACTGCTAGAAAATTTTATAAGATTTAGGATAACCTATTATTTTAGCCCCCCTCCCCTTCTGAAGTTGTTGGTAGTGGTTCTATGACCTTTCTTAAAGCAAGCTCTGATGTCGATATTGTTGGGTTCATTATTACAAGATCATGGAATCCTTCAGGTCTAATGTCATGATTTGTCTCATTCTTTCAGGCAGAAGCACTAAAGGCTGGAGATGGATCATCCCTGTTCCATTTTCTGTGCAACATCTCAAGCTGCAAAAGCATGACAAAGTTCACAATCTCTTGAAATCGAGATGCATGTGCAGCAATTTACTCAGCAATGTCTTGAAGTCAAGGCGCGTGAAAACTCCAGCTGTATTCACTAACTGCAGATGTCCTCTGCCTCTGTAATATAGATGTAGGGAGAGAGATTTTTGGTCCACTTCCCCATGGGGAACTTACTGGTGTACATAGGTGTTGGTTCTTGTGCAGGCATTTTGTATGCATTTTATTCGCGATGTATGGGACGAAGCTGTAAATGACACATTCAAAGGTGGAAGTTTTGTTCGACAGAAACGTCGCCATCGTTGGCTCACCAGTTGTCGTCCCGAAGTTCTCTCCTGTTGGTGGTTCTCTCTTACCCTGCTGATTATTCTACTGAATTCTTGCCTTTTGGTATGGCTTTTGTGTTGTCTTTGTCTGATGAAAAGGCTTTGCCTGATGTCACGGCTTGTTTGATGTGTGGCCTGGAGCATATTGCGATGACACCTAACTGCTGCATTATGTTTAATCGGCCCCGTGGTCCAAAGTGATGCACTTGATGTTGCTTAAACTAATGCCAGTGGTTACAAAGGCCTAATCGTCCGGTTCTAGCTCCGGCAATGGCGTAAGTCGCCTTGTGCTTGTCTGATGCTTACACTGGTGGCTCGCACTCTACATGTTTGTTATACTCTGCTGGCAATTACTTGCGCTATCTGAATTCTGATCACGAGAGAAGTTTAATGCTGTGAGGCTTCTTTGATCGTTGTTCCATTTGTGGCTGAGGCCGAAAGTTTCAAAGCACTGGTGTTAAACTGTTGGAACGTCACTGTCTTGATGAAGCATAGAGGATTGGAGTGCATTTGTTTAATTCTATTACTCTATACTGAACGGAAAAGTGAAAGTTCGACTGGTCATCACTCATCATCTGAAAATATTATTGTTTTGGCAAATGACAACTGAGTTAATAAAATTTATATTTGTTATTACCATAAAAGCTGTACAACATTTACTACCATATACTACAAACCTAGTGTGATCATACATAAGACATGGAAAATAGGTAAGAAATATCAGAACTACCATATACAACCTACCTAAACCTACAGTGTGATCAATCGATCATACATCAAAGCTTGCGCTTCATCTATCTCGTGATCTAGCCTCTCAAAGCTTCTTCAGGTACGAAATACTTGCACTACTCTGATCTTTCAGCCAAAAATCAGCAACAGCACATGTACACCCAGCGTCTTCAAGTACGAATTGCAACTGGTACTGGACCACTCGGAAAATCTTTCTGTATACTTAGGAATTAGGATCCACTGACCAGTCAATCCCTTCACCAAGCCAGCTGCTGTTCAGATAATTTAACAAGGAGACGAAAAGGATAGTAGCTTGCTTGTGCTTTGCTCTTCATTGTTGGCTTAAGGGTACACTGGTGCTACTTTTCACGGTCATCCTACGATGGGGGAAACAATTTTAATTAGTCTTAATTGAACAATATACTCCCTCTGGTCACAAAGTTGTTTTGGATATTGACACGATCATCAATTTGCTAATTGCTAGAGGGAGTAACTATGCCGTTTTCAAAAGTTCAATCGATATACATAAAGAGATGGTCGAAGTTTTGATCTGTTGGCTATACTTACTTATTTGTGATTGGAGTAGTTGAGTAATTTCCTATTTTAATACTTGTTTGGCATGCAGAATGTGTTTGTGCAAACAAAATCAAAACTGTTATTTTCTGCAGGTTTCAAGTGATCACATTAATGGATCTCAAACTCCATTAGTAGGTGTAGATATTCACCTTTGCCTGTTGGTACATTTCGAGCATCCTTCGGTATTGCTGTCTTGCAGCAGGACTATCAACGATAGATGATACCCTTGAAACAGCTTCATTAATTGCTGTTTCCACTCTTTGCTTCCGGAAAAGCTTAACAACGTCTTGTTCCACCTCTTCATCAATTGGCATCGCTCCAGAATTGAACCCTCGCAAACCGACTCCTTTTTTGTACCATCGTAGCATCAACTTCTCGAGGATGCCAACACTTCGAAGTAATTCCATGTACTTCTTTCTTTCTTGATGAGCTCTCACTCGTGCCTATCAGAATAAAAAGAAGAATGGGCCTGAGCTGTGCACGAATCCCTCCACCAAATAATGCACTAGTACATGTTGTGGTTACACATTCTACATATGCTCATGACTTCATCGCTATTGCCTATAGGGAAAAGGTATATATTTTTTTTGTTAACTCACCTGTATCTTGATGATATTTTTCCGCATCCTCACAAATTCTTTACGTTTTTTCCAGCACCTGAAATTCTTCTGAATAGATAATGCAGCTTTCTCAAGTATACTATGTGAAACTGCAACTGTCTCATGAATGGACAAGCTGCAGCTATTTCTGTTCTGAGAAGCCATTTCTTGCTTTTTTCTAAAGGAAAACACACGGAAGGCAGCTTGTATGCGCCCTGCGGCTTGAACAGCATTTCGGATAGCTCCCAGGGAATCCTTCAGTGCGAGCTGATCATCAGTTCCGCCATGCACATGGGTGCATTTGTCCCATATTCTGTCCACAGCACAAAGTATTCCACCTCCACTAGCACCATCATTACAGTTTCCGTTTTCTTTTGATTCAAGAGAGTCAAGGTGAGTTAGTAATTGTGCTTCTGAAAGGAATGCAGAAAGGCCACTGAATCCATATGCAGAAGCTATTGAAGCAGGTGTTTGGCAGCAGGATCTTCTGATGTCGGATGTGAAAGTGCACCAGCTGCAGCACCGGCAGCAAGAAGAGCTGCTACCATCCCTTCCCTAATGTTTTATTTTTATTAAGACCAAGACAAGAGAAACACATTAGAGGAAGCAATTAGAGAAGAGATCAATTGCCTAGATGATGCAAGGAATGTTTATGTCTATGTGCAACATAAGAAGGCTCATGCCAATCAATACCAGAGGATGACAATGGAGGGCCGACAAGATTCCATTTGAAACTTTGACAAAAAAGGGAGTTTGTGTTGCATTTCATATGATGCAAATAGTTTGCATACCTTCCGAATCGTGCATGCTCCATGAGCGCGGCGACAGGCTGTTGTCGTCCATTTGAATCCGGTAGTTTACAGGCACACCAGAACTAAGCAGTGGCTTCAAAGCCCATTCATATCCCAAGGCTGCAATCGTATGTATACACTGTGGTATTGCTTAGGAAGCAAAGGATCTCCGTCAGTACTCTGTTCAACTTTAGACGATAGCCATTGCTCAAATTTGTCATTAAGTAGTACTTCCATGACATGATTTACGGTGCTCTCTTGGTCTAGCTGTTCATCTGTTTCCTTCATTAGGTTAACTTTGAGGGCGCAGTCAAGATTTGGGAGTTGCAAGCTAAATTTTGGAGGCTGTTCACAACCATGACCATCAAAAAGTATCTGCACATAATTTAGCAGCAGAAGGAGCTCATCACTACTTCTGGTAGGTTTCTGATGGAATTCAAAATCTCGTGCTTCACCGCAAGGTTTCGCACTTCCATCAATCATACTCTTAGTAGGCCTCTCAAGGAATTCAAATTCTCGTGCTTCACTGCAGGGTTTTCCGTTCACATCGATCATGTACATTCTCACTTTTCCAGCATCAAGACATGGAGTATGGCAACGGACGACACCTTGCTGTACAGTTTCCACAGGCACCTTAACATCACCAAACATCATTGCACATGATTCGGACGTACTGCAAAGGAAGTCTCCTACGATGATAACCTGTGTTGCATTTTCATAGATCTCCAATCAACACTAGTAATATCACAGCAAAAATAATCTCAACACAGCATTGCCCTAATCTAGAAGGTATTTTTTGTGTCAAGCAGCCATAGATGAAAACTCAGGTTTCATTGACCTCGGGTTATTACCATTTATATACATATTATGTAAATACCAAATGGGCATGTGTCCATATTGTCAAATATCTTCCCAATAAGAAAGAAAAAAGAGCAAGATGATATAATAATCTAATCTAGAATAGTAAATTCCCTTCTAGTTTCATTTGATACCTTTGTACTTTCAGAAGAAAACCCCCATTCTGGAGAAACATCATCAATACGGAACCATTGGTTTTCTGTCACTGTCATAGAAGCTGAATGCAGAATAGCTTCAATTTGATCCTCCTCCAACCATGTGTCTGATTATGAAGCCAGTTGTTAGCAATGAAAGAATAGGAATACCGGGTGTTTGGTGGGATATGAGGGATACTGCACCTGAACTTTTCAGCACATCAATAGCACTGGGGAATGGGCGGGTACCAGTTTCCTCAGTATGATCTTCACTTAACTCCAGGACATTAAAGATATTATCAAGATTTGTACAATCCTCTGGTTCTCCATTCTCAATCCCATGCACAAGAGTAGGTTCATTATTTGGCGGAACTTCCTCGGTGTTAACATCATAATCTTCTTTGTCTTCCAGACTCAGCTGCATTTTGAGCTTCCGCAAGGCAGCCTTCTCTTGCATCCAGTCAGATGGACTTGTATTATTTGTATCATTGTTTAGGGTCATGGTCCGGGAACTAACTTCTTCCACAGATCCTGGACTGCATGAATTGGGACATGGCGCAGTTAGCTCACTAGGCCAGCCAGGTGAACTGTGTACTTCAGCTCTGCTAGCACTGCCATTCTGATTCGATGTTGACGAATCATTCCGTAATGATACCGAAATGCTTCCCTGTAAGCATTCAACATGTAAAGGTTGAGACACAGGACAGAGTAAAGTTAATGTTGTGGATTCGATGACTATATTGTTATGTGCGTTGGCTTGACAGGTGAGTAAACTGATGAGAACTGGTGCTTGGTGAGAATGAGAATCTTCATCTTTAAGATTGTTGGCTATCAATGTGTAAAGCTAGCTAATAAAGCATTAGTTTTTGTTACTCTTCCTCAGTTAAACATCAGATTCCATATTTTCATTATCATAAGATTAAATAAAGTAGACAAACAAACCTCTTGAACATCTCTATAATGGACAAGGACGATATGGTCATAAGCCCTGCAAAGATGAATTGTTCATCATGATGCAACTGATTTACACACTAACCAATGAGTTTCAGCAAAACAAAGCATAGATCATAATAACCAATAGAAGAATAAATCATGTCATAACAATAGCACTATGGCAGGCAGAATACCATCATTCTAGCACGTATTATGACCGGTATAGCGCCATCAGTGCATAAAACTTTAGTTCGTGAAATACAGCAGCTGGTTTGGAAATCTTAATTAATACATGGAATAAATTTTCAGCAACATAATCAACAGCACCATTTTGAAGCATCCAAAATAGTGCAAGCCTTATGAAATGCTCTGTAAACTATAACGTCAAAAAAAAAAAAAAAAGACCAGGATGATTTGTTCAAGCTTTTCCTTCTGCAAAAAAAGATCTAGGGTTATTTCTAGCTCTTGGGATTATCGCACATAGAAGTTCAAATAACACAATTTCACCGAGTCATTGACATCGATCGCTTGTAAATATGAGTTAATGCAAGACGCTATTGCACAGCACAAGAGTGAAAATATTGCATGGAGTGAGTCGAGTGACGAAGGTGAAACAGTCATTGTTCCTCCATAACTGAAAAGACCCAGAGCATGAGAAAGATCTGTGCAGACTTCAGAACTGAAAGAATATAAAGCAAGTAAAGAATTCTTACGGATCAAGCATCCAATATATGCGCCTCTGAAATGTAGGATTTTGGTGTCCACGAGAGTAGTAACAACTCAGTGCTTCCACGTTATCAACCTGAAATTTCAAGCATCAAAACATAAATGCTGTTAGCTAGGAATATTGATATGCAAGTGCCTATTGCTATCCACTTTGCCTACTTCAGCTCTAAGGGCAAACACTCTCAATAGCTGATTGGCTTATCAAAGCAATCATCCCCAAACATACTCTCACTAACAAATCAAATCTATTAACTTCTAATGTGAACATGATTGTTCGATAGTAGAGGATAAACGAACGGACCTTAAGGCGCTCGTGGGCTTCATTACTGGACTTCCCGTTTTTCTTCTTTTGCCACGTGTATCCGTCATTTCGGAAGAACCGGAGTACTCTACGGTTGTAAAGAAACCATGAACCACCTGTCGTTTCAGAAGTGGCTTTGTGAATCAGATTCAGAGCTAAAGTAGGTAATCTCAAGCTTCAATTAATATCTCACAAGCTAAAACCAAAGTCTGGTTTTATTACTCGGTGGCTTATGCGCGGGCTTGTGTGTGATTGTGAAGCACTCATGATTCTGCAATATCTGAAGAACTTCTTTAGGCCTAAGCCAGCGGGTCTTCACCTCCTGTTGTAGCTTGTGTATGTCAAAGCCTGAAACAATTGAAACATTTGGCAAATATCTTTACTCGTACAAGAGATAGTAAATGGCAGCATGCCAAACACAACATAGGAGCAAGTAAATGGATCATGATTTAAGCACAAAATGGATCAAACGGTCGTTAATTCAGTAATATATACCAAGTTACGACCACATTCAAATCCCTAAATTCCTACTGCAGTGAACATGGGAAACACCCCCATTCGCCCATCACCAGAGTGGTCAATCAGTAAACATCTTATGTGCAACTACACTAGCAAACAACTCTAAATGCAGCGAACAGTATCATCCCATGATAATAGCATTCAAACAAAGTTAGAACTAATTTCTTTCATTTCCTAATAAAAGGAGGCACCTTTCGAGCAGCCGGCTGCAATCCCCCACCCCCCTACCGGTCCGCACACTCGGGGATCACTCAAAAGCATCGAAAGATTGCAACTTTGAAGCGAGGCGTCATGGGATCCAGCCTTACCTAGCTGCTGCATCGCGCTGGGGCGACGAACGGGCGCGCCCCCGGCGAATCTAGCGAAGAACGCGCTGACGACAACTGCCGGGAAATCGATCGGAGACCTGTGCTCTGAGTCAAGGCCGAGTGGCAGTGCTGCCACTGATTAGTTGAAGCACCCTCTAATTTATTGTTCGTTCGCGATAAACAAAGCGCTCCGCGGATGCCAGTGATTTGATGGAGAGAGACAGCGAGAGAGAGAAACCGAGTGGGAGAACGATGAACACGTGAGGCGGTGAGGAAGGGAGAAAGTGCGCGACATCCTCGCCAACGCGGCGGCTCTCCAAAGTGCGGATTCTTTTTTTTTTTTTTTTTGTTTGAGGCTGCAACCTGCAAGATAAACATCGATCCGTTGATGCTGGTGGTTACACACACTGAGCTCTGTCCACAGCACCGCACGGCGCACACACGTTCCTTTCAGAACCATAGAATATTTGCTGCATTTGGAGGCGAGCGCATACCCATGAGAGGGACAGTGGGTTAGGTAACACTTTTTTTGTGTGAAGGGTTAGGTAACAAACTGTGATCATATATATCTAATTCGTTTCCAGGTGTTATCTGCGCATTGCAGGTGGTACTGCTTGTGTGGCGTTTTCAAGGGACGGCATTAGCGGTTCATGACACATAAATTAGGGGAACCAAAGTTGCCCCAATGGGGCAAATCCGTGAACTTGGATGAGTACTAGTAGCGGTGAGATTGGGATCTCGCGACAATTGTTCGTCGTGTGGAAAGCCAGATCGAGGTACGTACACACACTGACGAGCTGAAACTGCAGAGTTAACAGTCTTGGGTTCAGAGGAAACTACTGGGATGCAAGTCTCGAGTCTGCACTCTGAATTTGAGATAAGCATGCAGAATCTGAGGAGTTGAGAGGAAACTGCAGTCAGAGTTCCGATCTACTGCGGCCATGCGACGACCAGCGGAAGGGCATGTATGCATCCACCGTGTTTGTTTCTGAACTTTGCACCTGCAAGCCTCGTATCGTATTCTTCAGAGACCGAATGAAGCGTGTGCGACGAGAAGACGCGGCGTTTACCGACTTGCCCTTGGCTGATTCTAGCAGAGTGTTGTTGCCATGTCCACATCATCAGATTCACTTTCGCCTACTTGTCCATGCATGGAGCATCTGGTGGTAGCTAGCTCGCCACGAGCGTTTCACTACCGAGTTGTCCATGGCCATGGACTGGAGCAGTAGCTAGCCACCAGCACTTCACTTTAACACTTGTATTTACCCCTGTGTTAATTGTGCTGCATTAATTGACCGTGTCCTAGCTTGTCGACGGGACGATGATCGGCTGTGATGTTTCCGTTACGTACGTGCTGGGTGGGGATGGTCACCGGTCAAGGTAGTAGGAGTAGTAGATTGGGGCCAGACGTACGGGACATCCGCATATGCGAGCCATTGGTGCCGACAAATTGATAAGAGAAGCAAAAACTCACGTCGGAGGTTGTCGTACGTTGTGAACATATGAATGCATGCATGCGTAGTACTTGTCCGCAGTAGTACGTGCGTCCACACTACTGGACCGTACTACTGATGAGTGCGTTAATTTTGAAGAAGGCGTGCATAATCATGCAATTATTATTCTTGCAAGCAAGGGATTGTCGTACGCGATGTCGGCACTATGCATGGCTTTGGCCCCGCGATTATAAGGAAGGAAGGCAGGAACTAGGGCTATTTCATCCTCGATCGAGCAGTCCGTGTTGTTCACGTCCCATGCGAGATGCGGCGGATACGGATGGAGGGGCCGGTCACGATATCTGATGGGTGCTTAAAAAGAAATAAAGAGAAATAACACAAGAACAAGTAGTGCATGCGTTTACGTCAGCTGAAGGTGCGTGGATGACATGCGAGAGCGTAAATGGCAAAGCCGTTAGAAGCCGCGCGCGCCGAAGAGCACGGTGCGCCGAGGAACGTCTGGCTGGGCCGGGCAGCTAGCTTATTCTCTCGAGAGGAGAGGAGAGGGGAGATGGAGCTCCCGGCCCAGCCGGCGCATGCATTCAGAGACAGCCGGCGGCTCAGCGTCGGCGGCGTGCCTGCGGCCTGCCATTGCATGTGCGTACGTCTCGACTGACTGGGATTAATTCTCGCGGTCGCGGTGGCCCGATATATTGAGCCAGGCCCAGGCAACATACTAGGATCGTGACCACCTGGCCAGCTCGATCGAGAGAGATGCTGCATGCCATGGGATCCACAAGCCCTGCTCCATCCGGTGGGCCGGGCGGCAGCACCTGCACTGCTACACATGTCCAGTCCGGCCGGCCGGGACCCAGCACCACCTCCGGTGTTGCCATTGTGGAGCATGACGCTGGCAGGCAGGCGCACTGAAACATACTGGTACTGGAGTACTCCTGCGCTCTCCCCTGCCCCTGCGCTCTCTTTTTCCGCGAGCATGCCTGAGCACGTTTTTCATTAAGAGGAGATGCCCCTGCGCTCCCAGCTCGATTCGCACGACGGCGCCTGCGGGCAGGGACACGCATCAAATGGCACTGTTGAGTGGCCGGATCGGAGCTGCGTGCATGCTCTGCTGCAATGGCGCGCGCGTCCGTCATCGGGCGCCGGCTGGCTGCCTTGCCAGGCGTCAGCGTCCTCATGACTTCCATGGGCGGTGCTGGATCTCGATCAGGTAAGCGCTGCACCGGGCGGCCGACGGCAACGGCCGGCCAGTGCAACGACTGCGTCTGCTCTGAACGCGTCACTGGCGGAGCAAGCCTGCACGCGCACTCAAACATAGGACCGATGGTACCATCACAGTGAGCCCCCAGGCCCCTGCCCAAGCTAAGCCTAGCTAGTCTGCCACAGAGCGTGCAGAACCGCGCGCATACATCTGCCCCTGCCACAATTGGCACGCGGACCCTAATCCTAATCACAAATGCCATGCCGATTTGCTGGCGTCACGCAGGGCAGACCAGATTATGACAATTTGATGCCCTGCTGCCGACGGCAAGGACAAGCGTTTTTTTCCTTCGAGGGAAATATTTTGTGCTCTCTTCGAATAGTGACGACCGTATTGGGCTAAGCAACCACCAGCCCATCATGTTCTCGGTGGTCCATGGGCTTTGGTCAACACAATGTTGACTTACTAGCTCCCTAGGCCCAGTTCAGTGCCGTTCATATAGGCCCAGTTCAGTGCCGTTCATAGCTAGTAGTACTGGGCACTGCAGGCTTCCTTCCAGTTTCATGATTCCACCATTTTCCACGAGTAACACTCAGTCACAGATGAAGCTCAGGAGGCTTCAAAACATGTTAACAATAACGCCTTTTTTCATATCATATTGCGTAATGGTCATCTGATCAAGGTACACCCAATGGTAATCATGGAGACTCCAAGCACCAAACTTTGATCAACCCCGTGTAAAGACGTGTGCAGGCGGTCATCCACTGTCGTGACAGTATTATTACAGACAGACTCTTTTTTTTTTCTCTGTCACAAGAATTAATAATACATCCACTGGTAATTCCGATGCATTCCCTCTGGTTGTTTATTCCTGACGTTAGGGCAGAGCAATTAGTCAAAACGTCAAGAAAAAACAATCAGACTAGTGATGTTTGTATGACGAAGACGATCCAAAGAGTGCAACCCTGTGCTACTTTCGAGCTATGCCCGTTTCAGGTACGCCATCACGCCGAGGCCAGCAACTAGGGCCGCCCCAGCGGCCACGGCGCTGTATGCGGAAGCCCATGCATCCTTTCTGGCGTACTCGAAATCTGAAGAACCGCCTCCCCCTCTCTTCCGGCGGCCGACACCAGCGTAATCCAAGTGCAGCCTTAGGCTCTGCAAGAGGATCTCAAATGAGCATCCTTGTGACAGGGAAAACGTATAGGTTCATCTTTGCTTGTAAAAAAGGACATTTACCTTCCAACCGATCTGTCTTGCATGATCTACAGCAGCGATAAGGTCACTGTCTGATGAAAGTATGACCTTATCATGGTCCTCATCTTCATACTGCGATGTGGTACCAAGAAATAACAAGTTTAGAAATCGAAAAGGTCATGTGGTTATTAAATATTGGGAAACTGATTTGGCCAGTACCAAAATCTGTGGCAGGTTTTTTCTATCAATGTCATCGCCAACCCTCTGAAGAATGCTAGTTATCAGGTCCGTCAAACTAGTTGTTTCTGAAATTCAAAGCACATGAAGCTCAGGAAACAATGTAAAACATTCAGTTGTAAAATGGCAGAAAAAAATAATAAAATAGCTTCAGTTAGCATAAAGTACAGACCACAGTTAAATCTGTGCATCCTGCCTTGCTTGTCCTGAATCTTGAACCCGAAAGTGCTTGACAAACCCGAAGCTGGATAGAATGCAGATCTTCCTACCTCTGTTGTCTCAGATGCCACTTTCGTTGATCCTTCACTGAAAAAAAAGAAACTAGGTCATTTAGCTACATAAAAGGCAAAACACTGTCATTAGAATGATAAGAAACAAAAGAGATGATGACCTTCTGGAGTCATCGTCATCATCAAGAGGGCCAATGGACATTGCTGAATCCCAGAACCTCTGCATCATGGCAGATGTCGCCTCGGTTCCAGATCCTCCACTACTCCCGACCTGAATACAACATGATATGACAATTATCAGGCATAGCTTCCCAAATCACCAGCAGACAAAAAAACACTATGCAATGATAAACAGTAACTTATATGTTTTGCAGTCTGTTAAAAGTCACTAGAGGAACTTTATCATGCATCTCAGAACAGGTTACATATTGCAACACATAACCGAGTTTTGTAGCCATCAACAGATAGCCAACAAATGGTTCAAGTCTAATGCACAAAAGTATGCTCATAGGAGTAAGCCAAAGCCTATATGCACAAGGACACACGAAATATTCAAGGCTATAGATTCAAGCAGAAGGACGTTGCAGCATGTCACATACCGTGGCAATTGCAGCATGAGTTATGTGGAGAACATCAACAACAGTCACAACATTTCCATCTGGATAAGACACAAATATTAATGGTTTAATAGTATTCAACAAAAGACCAGATAGAGTTAATTCATTCACAGTTCATAGGCTTACCCCTGTCTAAAACAGGCAGATGTAAAAATTTTCCCTCATGCATTGTGTGAAGTGCATCAAGGATTGGAGTGTCAATGGTGGCACATTCAGGACTCTGAGTCATGACCTGTAAGAAGTTTCAAACAAAACCGATTCTAAATTGGAAAGAAGATTCAGGAGAACCAATTGCAAAGTAATTTTTATTCGGACTTACCTTTTCAACTGTAGTGGAATCCGGTGGAAGATTTTGGGCGATAACACGCATCAATACATCTTTAGATCTGTCGTAAAAAATAAAGAATGTGGCTTTTAGTTAGGTCCAAGGTTATAGATAGTCATTACCCATAAACAGATTGACGAAAAGAACTCACGTAAGAATCCCCCCAGGCTTGTTTTCAATTGCTACAACTGCTGAGCTTAGTTTTAGTTCAAGCATCTTTTTTGATGCAGTCAACACCGTGTCTGTTGGTGCAACAGTGACCACTCTAAGAAAAAAGGTTAGCAAATAAGTTGTTCTGCAATGCAAATTAAATTCCTTGAATGCTTAAGGACAGTACTATTTTTTTTTAAAAAGACAGGATATTACCTACTTTGAATTCTCAGAAATAATTGTAGACAGCGATGGCCTAAACATCCGCTCTCGTAGAGTTTCAATAAAATTGTTAGGACCTACAGATTGAACGGAGAAAACACAAGTCAATATTTCAGACAATAAATTTTATAGGCCAGATGTTAAAGAGAAGGATCAAAGGTTAAAAAAGAGGCAAGGAATATGATTACTACAGACCAGATGCAGCTGTTCCCCAGTGCTTTTCAACACCTTCGACAGCAGCAGCAATTGCTTTTCCTTTCTCAGCTGCCCTTTCCATTCGTGCAATTGCATCATACAGGCACTTGGCTATGTCCAGCAGTGCAATGACTTCACCATTCTCCACAACAGGTAAATGTCTGAACTTACCTGAAACCAATTTACTTTTTCAGCAACATCAAGAAAAGTGCAGGGAAGGTGCCTGAAAAACTGCATACACACCTTGCACCATCTTCTGCAACGCCTCAACAGCAAGCGTGTCAGATAGAACAAACGTCGGGTTTCTGGTCATGACCTTGGAAACCGGCGTCTCTTCCAGCTTCAGTTCGCGAGCAATCACCCGAGTCGTTATGTCCTGATTCCGGTAGATAAAAGAAAGCATACGGTGAGAAATCAGTGATTCCCAAGCCAGTGGAAACGGGCATTCAAAGCTTCCCCACCTTGTCAGTAAGGATCCCACATAGCAAAGCACTGGAGTCCGTCAGCAACACAGCATCGACTCTGCGTGAGGCCATCCTCCGGCAAGCCTCGTACACAGTTGTATGATCTGGTATAGTCAGTGCCTTGGACAACCTGAGCCTCTTAACGGTTCTTTCGCCGGACAATGACCTACAAAACAATGCATGATTTTCAGCAATGGCTTGAGCACGAAGGTTTATCCATTGTACATAGCAAGTGTGGTTGACCAGGTATACTGTTTTAAGGCAATCAGTATCGTTTGGGAACCAAGCTTGCTTCTTAATGAAATGAGTCCACCTTACGTTACACAAGACCAAATGCATGCGTATATAGTTGTATGTCACAGATAAAATGGGGATTTAAGATAGTTCCTATTACTAGAACTGAATGCTGATTAGATATTATGCTGATCAGATAGCCTAGTTCACAAAATGGAATCGAAATCTAAGCAAGGTCCCAAATGGCGAACAAAGCGCGTCCTGAAATCTATTATTCTGTAGGGCGCCTACGGTAGGGGTGCCCTCATCACCAACACGAGGCTTCAACCCCACGCTTCTCCATAGCGCCGTAGCCAGCAACACGCAATCCAGCAGAAGCTACGTCGTACGAACAACAAACAAAGCAGCAAATGAAACGAGCAACGAGGCGACGCGCGCCGCGGATCCTTACGCCGAGAGCCCCGGGAGATGGAGGCGGAGGACCTCCTGGAGGCGGCGCCGTCGTTGCCATGCCCGTTCTCGGCGTACGAGGCCCTCCTCCTGGACCCGGCGGACGAGGAGATGCTCCTCCGGCCGGAGCCGTGGCCCCCCGGCCCCGCGCCGCCGTCCATCTCCCACCGCCGCCCCGCGGGGGAAGCGAGGGCCTGCGATCGGCGACGGCGCTGATCCGCGGCGGCGGCGGGGTGGTGCTGTGCCTCCCTGGAACCGAGGAGGAGCTCCCAGGAGATGGGGGAGGGAGGGAGGGGAGGCGGAGACCGGAGGCGGACGCGAAGGTCGCGGCGTGCGGCTGAATATTTTTTTTTCCTTTTGGCCAATGGAATTTCGCCAAATTTCCTTTTCGCGTTCGAGGAATGGAAAGGCGGACTAATTTGGAGCTCCCGTGTTGATGCGCACAAAAAAGGCCTGGATCCTCCGTGCGCAACTGGGCTGGTGCCTGCTCGTGGGTCCACGTGTGGGTGAGACGGAGGCTGACGTGTAGGCCCGGGGAACGCCGGGCGGTGGTCGACAATTATGCGATGCGCGAAGGGAAGGATATCATCGTTCTGTTCCGGGTTTTGGGTTCGTTGCTTCTGCCGAAATCTCACCTCCGGCGTGCCGTAGCTTGTATGGCTTTCCCAGCTGTTCAGCATCGTCTTTGGCTTAAACAAAGCTTAGTATCATGGGTTTGACATAGCTAATTTAACAATCTTCTATATACACAGATAAGTACAAGTTACGCCACCATCAGTATTCTGCAGCTTACTAGGTAAGCAGATCCTCATAAGTCGCTTTTGGAACGTGCCGAAGTTGTTCTAAATTGGTACTACCTCCGTTCAGAAATAGATGTCATTCTAGCTTTCGGCACGGGATTAAGAAGATGTGGAAAATATGGGTGCACAAAAACAAGGAGGACAGCAATGGAGATAGAAGTGTATGGGAAAAAAAGAAATGTGCATCGGAAAGCGAGTATGACATTTATTTGAGAAAACTAGAGAAATTTAGAATGACATGTGAACGGATGGAGTAGCTCTCATGTGACACGCGCTTTGAATCTTGAAACTACATGTGTTACATTGTGCCTGCTCTTGTGTAAGCTCAGAAGAATGTTTGATGTTGGGGTAAACTTCCATGCAAGCAAAAAAAAGAAAAAGTATCATAACATCAAACAACATTGACAAAGGGAGTTCGCTTATTGCCAGTGCCGAATGCTATCGACAGGTTGGAACTCATGTCAGATTAGATAATGTGCACGTATGCTTGATCGATTCGGTCCCAACTTAAAAGCACAATGGCATCTGATGCTGACGGCTCCAGCGCAACTGGTTCACGAGTAGTAAATTTTATTCTGCTTGTTTCAGCAATACGACCTGGCATTTTGAAATCGCACTCCCCTCTGAAAGAACGGAACAAAGATGGTGGCGTACTTGACATGAACATTCAGCCCAAATCTGGAGCTAAAACCAAATCGAAAATCTGCCAAAACTAGTCTTACCTCCAGCGATTCACTACCACGTGCTTTTGAATCACTGACGGCTGATGAGATAAACGAACGGCCCAAGTACGGGCAGCTTTCTCCCACAGAAATTAAGCGAAATGGCAATAAGTAACATTGAATTGCCAAAACAAAAACCAAAAGTACATTCAACAGCAGCAAAATGCAGAGCAGATTGAGCGGGTCCTCATCATACTCCTATTTCTGTTCAGGGGAGCACTAGTGCAACTGACGAATTCAACAAGAAGAGACTACACAATCAAACAGCCACTGCATACACGTAGACATGAAGATGAAGGCTAACTAATCTAGGCGGCGTAGACGTGCACTCCGATGGCGACGACGAAGATGGTGAGGAGGCAGAAGAAGACGATGGCGTGGACGAGGATGGCGATGGCGCTGGTGGCCATGTTGCCGAACTCCACCACCCGCGTCCGCGCCGGCAGCTGGAACAGCAGCCCCGGCGACAGCACCACGAACAGGATCACCGCCACGATGATCGGGCCCCAGTCCGTGCTCGGCCGAGGCGCCATGCCGCCGCCGTTCATGTCTCCCTTCCCGACTGCAGCGTCCATTCAATCCCTTACAATCTTGGCGCCTCTACCAATGTACTACTGCCAGTATCCTGTGCTTTACGTATCTAATGGCTTATGGGCTTAGCGAAGCTAGAAGAATGCACCATTCAGCAGACGATGCATATGTAGTGAGGTTGCTTAGCAACGGGGTGTGGTGTGTCTCGGAGCCTACGGCGGATTTGGGAGGCAAGGAAGGAATGCATGCCCTGCTTGTGGGCGAAGCAAGATCAATGGAATACTATAAAAAGAAACCAGCAGGCCAAGCAGGCATCTAATCTAAGGTACTGCTGCTTTCGCTTTACAGTCTGAAGCGGGCTCCAGAGAGGTTCGCTCTTTTGGCGCGCGAAAAAAGAAGCATAATCAAATGCCAAACTCGTAAGCTTGACGAGCAACAACGCGTTTCGGGCTTTCCCTAGCTTTGGAGTACTCAATTGTTTCGAGCTTGGAATGGAGTGCTTAATAGGAGTACAACTGAACCAATCCCTCAAGGCTCTCAAGCTGAAGTGTGTAGTTGCCAGGTTGTTTTTGGCTCAGTTCAGGTGTCCAAATATTTCGTTTGATGCACTCCAGAAACTGAGTCTAAAGGTAAAATTGCAGTTGGCAGATAAGTAGTATTGAACTAGTAGTACTATCAAAATTTCAGACGTGAAGATGCTGCAGGGAACAATCCACAACAGCTTTCAGTTTCAGGTCGCGTCTGATCCTGCTGCCGTATCTTCTGACCGCATACCAATGGTGGCCCTGCAACAACCAACGGATAATACAGATAGTACTATTTAAAATATTGCAGGTCCTCAAGGAAAAGGAAAAAATAAGCCATGCGAGTCAACTGATTTGAGAACTCCCAAATTATCTGCACGCAAGTACTGTGATCCAAACATGCTGAAGCTACGTAACGTGTGACATTTGGACAGGACGTTGGCTAATCCGTTAAAATGGTGGATCGTGTACAAATTTAACAATGATTTCAGTAAGTCCTGGAGCACCACGCGTGATGAGTTGCTAGAGTTAAAAAAAAAACAGAGGATCAATTGAAAACCATCTGAGCACTTCACAAATCACAGAGGAAACCAATCACGATATCATCGGCAAAACTATCACCATGGGTTATTTTTTATCAACCATTTATTGATTGGTGACTGATCATTAAGCGATGACAAAAAAAAAAAAAAATGCTCCGACGATATCGCCGTCATCTGACAAGACAAGCAAACTATCTACACGCACTTTTACACGTAATCGCCAGCTCGGGAGCCGCATGTTGATTACTTCTTTATCTGGTGATGATGAAATCACACACTCCCATCCCATCCCTGTCCGGTACGGGCGAGCAGTCCCTTCACCAGACACAACTTACCGTAGCAAACTAGTCCAAGCTTCCGTGATCCTACTGATGAAGAAATCGGCAGACAGGAAACACCAATAAGATGTCTTGAAAAGATGTACTAGAAGGGATTTGGTGTTGTCATAAATAATGAGGAAAAAATCATCTAGATTTCTCCTCAACAACCAGAAAAGAAAAGAAAAAAGAGAGGAGGAATTCTTTGGCGTGCAGCAATAAACAAGGTTGATTCGTTCAGCTAAGGAAGAAGCACAACATTGGTAGCATCTCCAGACAAAGAAAGTTCTCATCGGATGGTCAGAACAGAATAGAATTCTCACTTTCTCAGTATGGTGATAAACAACCACTTAATTCTTCAGGAAGTTTTCCTTGAATCAACAAGCAACATATCTCGCCTTATAATAAGCGTACAACAAAAGGACGCGTTTTTACAGGGATCGTTTCAATTCCTAATTCATCAAGAACATGATCAAAATCGAAATCTACGCTGCTGCTATGCTGGCAGCGTATCCGAAGCGGGCTTATGTGGGAGGAGCAGATCCGACCGCTCCTCCTTGCAGGGGAGAGCTGCCTTGCCGAAGACCCCGGAGGAGAGGGTGGAGACGGCGCCGGCGAAGCCGAAGAGCAGGGCGAGGCCGGCGACCCAGGGCATGAGGAGGAGGCCGATGGCGAACGTCACCGACCCGCACAGCATCAGCGCCATCGACGCGCCGAGAAGCATCGACGCCACCGCGGCTGGCGACATGCTAGCATGGCTCGTCGCCGGCGAGCACCGTGGCCGCCCCGGAGCAGTAACCGCTGCCGAGGGGGAGACGATCGTGAAGACCAGCGCGCAGAGCTCGCGGACCAGCTGCGAGTAGTGCTCGCCGTCACCGCCGGCGGCACCCGTCATGGATTCGGTTTGGAGATGTCAATATCCAAGCCCTCTGGCTCGAGCTTCAGCGAGCAGCGATTGATGATGAGCACGCGAGAAGAGGAGACGACGAGGAATGAGGAAGAGGAAAGGAGAACAGAGGTGGGAGCGAGCGCGTTGAACAAGTCTTTTATAGACTCGCTCCGGGCCCAGTGGCCCAGTCGAAGCCCGGGTCGTGTCACAATCGGGTGGGTCCACGCACGCAGCGGAAGCTGCGGCGATTAGTACTACCACAAGCCATAAATCCCAACCGCACGGCACAGACACGTAGGGACTAGGGACAATGGACCGGACCCAAATGTCAGCGTAATTCAACCTTATGGGTCGGGGTTGGTTGGGTATTTGGGACGGTGATTGGGATAGGGTGCGACGGAATTATAGCGCACGCGTCCATCCCTATCCGCCGCCGAGTCATGGCCGCATCGTTTGATTGATGTTATCCTTTTGCTGAGAGGCAGGACCATGCATCGGGGAGTTCTGTGGCTGCAGATTTTTCGAGCGGAGGCGTGGGGCCGGCCCATTGGCTCGAGAGAGGGAGGTGGCCGCTCACAGGCTGACCTGCGGGCCCAATAAAATGATGATAACGGGAAAGGAAAAGGGCAAGTGGCCCTCTAATAAGAGAAAAAAAAAAGAAGAAAAAGGAAGTGTAGCGGCGCATAGTGACGATACGGATGCGCTTTTTCATGTTGCTTTCAGTTCGTATCTTTACGGCCTCACCTTCCGTGGATGAATTGATTCTACGCCCGGATGGTCAGTGGATGATCAGATGTTTGCACACAACCGCGGCCCACGACGGTCCAACAATGCTCTCAAGTGTGACTGTGTGAGTTGAGATAATATACATGGCCATGGTCATTTTGTTGGTTCTACCCATCTGATTGATTGGGATACACGCATCACATAACATAAAAGCTGGATTTTTTTTCGATCACACAGTAAACTCAAGACACTCACGATACACACACACTCAACCTTACGAAGCCATATGCAGACTGAGCTGTCAAATTCTCAAGATTGACGAAGTCATTGGCACCTCCCGCTGAAAGCATAATGCCGTTAAATCCTAGATAATTCGCTTCCACGAGGAGTCGAAACCAGGATCTCAGGTGTTACTGAGGCTCTTGTAACCACCAGACTACATGCCTTTTCGCACATAAAAGTTGGGTATACATATCATATTAATAATTAGATGTAAAATCAGTAGGGTTTTGTGAAACATATGGCCACAAGACCAGTGGTTAAGTGACACATGTAAAAAATATTGTGGGCTCTGTGAGAATAGGATCACAAAATCTAGAGTTTTGCGAAATTTACTCTTACAGAAAGCCTCGGGTGCGTGGCTGTGTAGGTCAGGAGCACGGATATACGTCCGCTGACGTGTGTGGATCATGAGGGTTATGCGTCAAGGCATTTATGTGAGCACTCGACACGGATGTGTAATATGAAAGAAAAGATTCTTGCTATTTCTCGTATTTTGTGTTGTTATTTTGGTGAGGATATCGAGCCTGTGACATTAGGCCTGTTAGGCCAGTCTCAGTGCCCCTTTCATTTGCATTTAATAACTTGCCACATCAGATAAAAAGATGACATGACAACAAATTTATTAGGAGAGAGAACAAAATCCTTTCATACCCTTTCATCCAGTGAAAGGATGGTGGCGTTCTTTCCAACCAAATGAAAGAGGAAAGAAAGTGCATTGAGTCCGTCAGCTTCTTTTCCACCCAAAATGAGATCCCGTGTGCTCGCTCCTGCTACTGTCCTTCTCTTTCCCTCCTCCCCTCGCCGCCAGTCACCCTGCTGTCCCGCGCGAGCTCCGTCACCGAGACGCGAGGGCCGCCGCGTCCCCCGCGCGAACTCCGCCGCCGCGCTGCCGCCTCCCGCGCAAGCTCAGCCGCCGCATCGTCGTCTCCCACGCCCGCATGGGCCGCCACGCCGCCGTCTCCCGCACCCATAAGGGCCACCGCGTCGCCGTCTCCAGCGCGCGAGCTTCGCCGCTGCGCCGCCGCGCAGCCGCCACCCACGCGAGCTCAGCCGCCGTGCCGTCGTCTACCGCGCCAGCTCAGTCGTCGCGCCGCTGTCTCCCGTGCGAGCTTAGCGGCCGCGCCATCGTCTCCCGCGCGCGAGCTTCGCCGCTGCGCCGTCACCTCCCTCGCACAAGCTCCGCCGCCGCGTCGTCGTCTCCCGCGCCTGCGAGGGCCGCCGCGCCGTCATCTTCGTCCTGCGCGCCCCGGCGCGAGCTCTGTGCGAGGGCCTCCGCTCCGTCTTCTTCCGCTCGCGAGATCAGCCGTCGAGATCCGCATCGCCGTCCCAGCTGACGAGCTCCACGCCATGGCCGCCTCCTGGGCACGGGCAACCACGCCGCCATCGCCCACGCCCGCGAGCTCCACGCCATGGTCGACCGCGTGCGCTGCAGCGCCCAGAGCGAGCTGAGCTCGACACAGTGGCCCAGCGCGACCTCGACGCAGTCGCCTCCCGCTGCCGCATCTAGATCCACCGCCCATCGCCGCTGCGGTCCGCCCGAGCGCCGCCTCGCCGCTGCCCGCACTGTTGCCGCACATCGGTTTGAGCTACAAAATTTGTTTGCCACATTTGATCACATGATTGTGCAGCAATTTATTGGTCTGTTAATCCTATGAACCTGTGAAATGAAAGTTTGCATTGAGAAAAACTGTTTCATTTTGGAGTACAAGGCTACCTATCTGACGTGTCACCTTTGGAAAATGTGAAATGAAAGAGGCCATTGAGACTGGCCTTAAGATAAAACCTATTAAGGTCCATATGCATATATGCGTTGGTACGTAGTTTGCTAATCCATTGGGAGAAAGACCCTCTATAATTTTAGTGATATAATGTCTAAAGTTTGGGTTAATGCTGATATAAGTGAGAGCGAAAGAGAAAATATGTGATTGGAGTGTTGGGATCCCTCGTGGCGTGCGAATTATTAGATCTTAGGATGTTATAACTAAGTGCAACATGTGATTATCGTATAAAATTTAGTCTAGAATTAGATGAACAAGAACAGACAAGGCCACCAATGAGAACCTCTGAACTAGGAATATCGAGCTTGCGCTATGCGACCTCATCCGCGGTCAGTTTTGAGTTCTAAGAGGCTTGACTTTTGCATGTTCGGTTTAAACTCGAGGCATAATGCACAGATGCTAGAAACGTTTATCATTAGGCTGGCTCGATCATGACGAGACGGAGGGTGTCTTGTGCTCTATTGCACAGTATGTATTGCAGTGAACTGGGCTTATACGTACGCACTAACAGAATCGAGCGACTTGTGGATATCCTCGTCGGTAGTCGTCACCGTCCTTCCCAGCCTCCGCTATCCTCGTCGGCAGTTGCCATCCTTCCCTCCCGGCCTCCGCTAAGCCACGCGACGCCGCTACCCTCGATCGTCGGTAGTTGCCGACGCGATCTGCCTCGCCTACTGCTGTCAATGCCGTGGAGGCTCGCTCGATCGTGAGAGAAGTTGACGCGCAGGTCCATCCCATTGGTTTGACGTGCCGGTCAGTCAATAAGCGCAAGTTCGATGGCCGTGCACGAGGTGGCACCCCGCAAGCATGTCGTCCACGTCTCCGGCCGTGTCGTGAATCTGCTGCTCCGTGGAGGGCCATGGTTCTTATCCAAATATTCCCATGCCTCAGCACCGAAGCAGCAGTATCAAAGCACCTCTCTCTCTCTCTCTCTCTCTCTCTGTAAGTATCGCTGCCCCGCGGCCCCCGCCCGAGTCCGACGGCTCGCGCCAGCCTCCACCGCGTGCCACTACTGCCGCTCCGCGCGACGTCGCCCGATCGACAGCCCTCCCACGCAGCCAGGCATGCCGTCCCACCCTGCCACCATCACCGTCGTACGACGCCTGGCCGTACTGGATCCCTTGCCGCCTCGCCCGGTTCCTGTGTGCTGCCCCGCGCCTCGCTTAAGCTCGACCTCTTCTAGCCAAGGCGGCGCCGCCCGTGGCACCTCGCGAGGCAATGCGCAGGAACAACCAACGTGAGAAGCTGCAATCCATCCATGGTCGCGAAAACAGGCGGACAGGCAAAAGGTGTCATCGCGGACCGAGAGAGGACGTTAACAGCCAGGGCCCAGGAACAGCCCACCTGCGGAGGAACACGGCTCATGACAGGAACGCGGACGCGTCGGGTGACGATTGGCTGTGGACGTGTCAAACAGCAACTAGTGCGGAGCTGGGCAAAGTGCTACGGAGCCTGTCCTTCCCTGATGCATTAGTGCGGAGTACTATTTGTTCAAAACAAACATTCAACTGAATTTTTTTCTTGCAATTGAATTATTTTAAATCACTTAGGTGGCATTTGGTTTAATGCAATTGCATTACCGAACGGTAAGTGGTACCACTACAACTGATTGGTTCGACTGACTCCATTACCCTGTAATGCGATATTGCTTTATTCAATCTCGATCCCATCTTTTCCCCACCGTAATCAGATCGCGATACGCCGAAGCCGATTCGTCTTCTCTCTCCTAAACTCGAACGGCCCAAACCAATCTCCTGGCATCCCGCTTTCTCGATGAGTTGGCGCCTGCGAAGCAAATCGAGGTGGCGACGTGGTGCATGGAGAGAAAGCTTCTAGTCATACGGAAGCAAAAGCCAAACAAAGCTTTGGAATGCCATTTCGTTTACGTTTGGGAAGGAACCAAACACTTGGAGTACTTAATTGCCACGTTAGGGTCAAGTGTGATTGACACGATGAATGATGTTGGACCAAAGGAGGATCGCGAGACTTCCACCGATGTTGAAGCCGGCCGTCTTGACTCCTCGGCCGCCTTGTGGTTTCCTGGCCGCGACGCCGCGACCGGCCGTGGGCCTCCGTACCACTTGCACCGTGGCGCCGCTCAACGTGTCGACGCGGCCGCCGGTGGTCCCCGCGGACAGGCGCCACCCGTCGGGCGCGGGCACTTGTGCGTCAGAGACCGAGGACCTGCGCCCAATGGCGGCCGGACACGCCGGCGCCCCGGTCGCAGATTCTTTTGACGTGCCGACTGATGAGAGCCCAAGCGGCGGCAGGTCGTGATGTGTCGCGCGACGACGCGGACACGAAAGCTGCACCATCTCGACCTGCCACCGGCTCACCGCCCTACGCCGTGTGCCTGCGTATATATAGATATAGTACTCCACCGGCAGTCGCTGATCCGGCTTTCTTTGGCTTCTACCACTTGGTGCCGCCCGGCGAGAGACATATGTTATGGGTCGATGAGAGCGACTCGTGCATGGAATGCTGCGCCTGCGCTTCTCTGCGGGTAGGGTTTCGACCTGCACGGGACTTCGATCGAGCAGGTAATATGGCATGGCACCTTCAATCTCTCTCGTTTTTCGCCCTGCTTTCCCCAATCGCGTTCGCTATCTGGTGATAGATCAGGAGATCGATCAGCACTCGGCTACTACCTCCCTCCATTCCCGACCAAAGCGGGGTGGCTAGGCAATTCTCAGGCCCGTCATTCTTCCTCCAGTAAATCTCTCTCTCTCTCTCCCCCTCTCTTTCCAAAATGCATTCGGTTGATACCTGTGCTTTCCGTATTTTTACAGTTCCCTTGTGCACAAATTGCAGATGGCTTCACCGTGACGAGCACTGTGGTGGATTCAAATGGGCCGTCAGCATGCACACCCAGAACTGGAACCTCTCAGGTAATCAGCAGAACCGACACACCTGAGATCATAAAAACATTGTCACAGACTAGCAAAACTTTCACTAGATTTTTTTTAAAAAAAGAAACATGGAGAAAACAGAGAATCTAGTATAGAAGTTGGGTATAGATACCAGCACCAATTTAGCCCAGCCCAATAGGCACGCCACCAAAGCATAGAATCTACTAGTCTAGAAGTTGGGTACAAATACCAGCACCAATTAGCCCACGCCACTAAAACAGAGAATCTAGTCCAGAAGTTGGGTGAGTATACATACCAGCACCACCAAGCTGCATACAGGCACGCCACCAAAACTGAGCACAGGAACCGCAGCAAGATTAAACAGTATATATCTGCCAACACAGAAATATGCCTCAGCCAGCTCAGCCATATTGCAGCTGACACAGTTTGCAATATTTCACAAGATCTAACAATACCACCCTTCTCTGCAGAGGGATAAATCATACATGCTGGCTCCGCTGAATGTGATAGCTCCTGCACACAGAGATCCCAAGCAGCTTGACCACGGCACCAAACCTTCTGCCATTAAACCGCTGCATATCACAGTGCATATAAGAGGAGAATGGAGCCACAGTTCCTCGAGGGTCACCGCAGGCTGTCATACCCGAACACAAATATCACAGTCTGATTCTGATAAGTTCACAATCAGTTTATAGAGCAACCAACAAGGAGTCCTAGGAGGGGAAACAACAAGTTACAACAAAATAGCAAAAGCCAGGTTCAGCAAGGACCCGCACCATTTTTGTGTCCTGTTATTGATATTTTCCTTCACCGGTTACCCCCTGACAGCAGCATCCTTGACGAATCTTAGGTGCCCAATAATAGTGTGCCAAATGATCTACGCTCAGTTTTGTTCGCCTGTTACACAGAAGTCAGGGCGCTTGCTCTGTGCCAAGCCATTAGGACTCCGTCTCTTAGAGCTTGGTCCATTGCTATTCTGCGTGCTTGTGCTTGCACCAGGACAACCACTATTGTTTTTAGCTAGCATCTGCATTTCAACATGAAAGAAAAGCTTAAAGTAACATATCAGGGTGGGGCTGACTACCTTAAGAAGTTACGCTGAACGATTCAGAGTAATATCTTTTTTCTGTGCGTGACTGGCATCTCTAATCTGATGAACGTTTCCTTAGCTGTCATTTCAGGCACCAGGTTACACTAACAGAACATTTGGTGAGTGCCAATTCTTAGGCACCTTTGGTGTCTCTAGCTAACCAGTAGTGTGCAGAGTCCACTTGTCGTCGCAATCATACAAAAAAGAAAGAAGACATCAATAGAAGCTAATTAGAATGTAGGCAGAAGATTTCTCTTTGACATTAGCCATCTTATTTATCACAGGACAGTTCCTGCATAACTTGTGCATGCTATTTTCAACAGAGCTGAGCTTTCCAACGGGGCATTCCATTCAAGGCCTGCAATTTTCTCAGGTTAGTTTTCACAGTGCACATTTGTGCATTATTAGTGTCTTTCCTCTCTTTATTTTTGTAGAAAAGGAACATGTCTAAGAGGATCTAAGAGGCTCAAGGTGCATGTTGCTGGTAGCGCTTTGAGCTAGTTAACAATTTTAATGAATGAAAAATAGCTCTTCTGCAGTTCGTCTGAAATAAATAAACCAACCCACAACTAGCCACGTTAATAAACATGCCTTGTGTTCTGTTATTCTCACTAATCATTGGTCAAAATAGGCTTGACACATATTGTCTTCTAGATGCTTATATCATTTTTGTCTAATGTTTACACATTAAACTTAAACTGATTAACAACACAGGACAACAAAAGTATCTTGTCAACGGGACAGGAAAAATATAGCGTTGTAATATCATCAGCAAATATGCCTTTCCAGTTTTAATGGACATCATGAAACGGTAGCTACTGCGAGTCATGTCAAAAAGAAAAACCTCCACACCTCTAGAGTGGTCTTTATCTAAATCAGGAGCAATGGTAGCAGAAAATGATACCTTTTTGGTTTTTGTATCCCTTAAAGCATTTGTCAGGAGTCTCTCCAGTTTCTCTAGTTCACTGGCATCTGTCTCTTCGGCATTGTTTTGGCTGGACCTGCATGTTTGTCACATAATCATTTTAGCAACGACAGACGAATTGAAAACCAGGAGAATATAGGAAAAGCTCAGTGTTACCAGGTTGCGATCTCCCTAAGCCTTGACTGTAAATCAGAAGCCTCATCCTGGTTCTGGGCGAAATAATCTTTAAGTCAGCTATACTTAACAAAACAATCACATTATAGCTCTTTTCTTGTCTTGTACATATAATGTACACTGGGTTATTGACATTTGGATACTTCATTGCAAGCAGAACATTATGCGTGGTGCAAACAGAATGCTGAGCAATAGTGCTGGTAAGTGTAGTGACATCCAACTTATTGATTCAGCTGCATGATAGTAGCATGGACGCTACAGGTTCAATATCTAGCTGGATAATTCAAAAATTATGCAACTGAAGTCATATTGAGATATTTACATCGTTGGTTCGATCTGCATTATTCACATTTCTTCCTGCTCCCGCAAATTGCTGATATCGGTCATATGTACCTTCTATGCTGAAAATGAAAAACATGGCAGTGAGACATCAGTTTAATTATAATGAACCTCAGGAAAATTAATCTACAATGACTTCTTAGAGGATCACTAAAGCATATTTGATGGAGGGCTATTTTTATGATCAATTGTGATTTTTTATTTTGTGTACATCTCTATTTGTTTGGTGTAGTTTTGATGTATAAAAGTTTAAGCACACTCAATTGTTCATACCTTTTTCTTTAAAATAATTTTACAAATGATTATGTAAAGCGCCTAAGTTTTATTACAGGACTGGAGTATAATAAAACAAGAACATAGCAACCAAAGTTTGTAGAACAACATCCTGCGTGTTCTTTTGAAGATAGAAATCAAGTTGGATTTCCAACACGGTCCATTAAGAAAAACAAGATAGTCCAGGATCCCCACGAGGTGAGAAATATGTCACCGTGAGCCTCTTGGAGTTAGGAGGAAAATAACACCTAGGTAATTTGGGATGATGCTAATTTGAAATTTGAGTCGTTACATGTATGACTTGAACCTATTAACTATATGAAGGTCAGTAGGAAGAAAAAATATTAGATCTAACAATGACAGGAGAGCTAAAAAAAAGGTATTTATTTGTATCAATATGTCCATGACACGAAAGCTAAGTCACACTTAGAGCCACAAAAATCGAGTTCTTTAGGATTTTAAAAATGGTAAAGATACTAATTCGAGCAACATAGATCCACAATTGTAAGTGGTGAAGGCATTATTCCAAAATCGATGAGGCTAAAAGAATAAATTTCTTACACGATGTTAAGGTTGTAGTTTTAGTGAACTTTTCAGAGCATGGGTCTTCTATGCAGGGAAGTGTCATCCTAAGAAATACTTTGAATTTGAAATTGGATGATTATGATGCAATAGATAGTTAAAATAATGCAAAATATGAATAGTGTTTTGGAGGTAACTTGGTCTTTCCATTGCCATGGGAAAATGCGGCTACCAGCAATTACTATATTATCTTTACAAGTTGGTTTTGAAAGGTCATACTCCATTTCTTGGTTCCTTGTAAAAAGGTATGTTATTGTGAGTCACTTATGTTAAAGAAGAGAGTTGACGACTCTTCCTCTGAGTAGGACTAAAAGGTGAATTATATGAACCAACTTGTCGCTCTCGGCTTCAAGTGGATAGATAAAAGTGATATCTCATTCCATATGTTACGCTTCGAGTCTCCCGATTGTCAAATTCACTACATTATCTAGTCCTTGAGCTCCTCATTGCGATGGCATGCTTCGAGGACTAGCTGCTCTGTGTGTGCTCGTGGCCTCTCCCTCCACCCATGGCTCCAGAGGCGGAGGTGGAAAAAAATTGAGTTGGGTGCTATGTTAGATTGTTAGCCTTTTGATTGCTATTGTGGTGAAAACCTAAAGGCTATAGCTAATTTTCGGTTTGGGCATAGGTGCATCCTCTAAACTATATGCACATCATCCTTGCTCGCTTCTCTCCTCTTAAGCCAATCCCAATGCCACCACAACCCTAGCCATGCAATTGTGGCTCATCACCAGACAGGTCGTCGTCATCATTAGTGCAGAATGGCCTTCATCATAACCTAAATCTTCTTGAAAGAAACTCGTGCTATGGTCCTCAGTTCTTCTAATACCATGAACACCGCTTCCTTGCTTGCCCCTCCTCCCCTCAACCCATCCCAACACCGCCACAACCCTAAACATGCCATTGTGGCTCATCATGACAGGTCGTCACGTCGTCACCACCTTTTAGCCCTTCCAGCATGGCCTTCATCGTAACCTTAATTATTCTGGAAAAAGAGGAAAAACTCGGCCGACCCAGGGTCCTTAATTCTTCTAATGCCATGAACAAACCGAAAATGGATACTTACAGACATGATACTTGGCATGCATCAACTTTGTATGCATTGTGTTTCTTGTGGTGGAACTCTAAAGACTAACTAATTTTTGGTTTGGGCATAGGTGTGTCTTCTAAACAATATCCGACATCATCCTTGCTTGCTTCTCCTCTCCTCGGCTGATCCCAACGCCGCCACAACCCTAGCGATGCCATTGTGGCTTATCACCACACAGGTCGTCACATCGTCACCACCGTTAGTCCTTCCAAGCATGACCTTCATCATAACCTAAATTCTCTTGAAAGAGAAACTCGCCCGACCTATGGTCCTTAATTCTTTTAATACCATGAACACCGCTTCCTTGGTCGCTTCTCCTCCCCCCTCCTCTCCTTAACCCATCCCACCATCGCCACAACCCTAACCATGCCATTGTGGCTCGTCACAACAGGTCGTCACGTTGTCATCACCATTTTGTCCTTCAAGCATGGTTTTTATCATAGCCTTACTTTTTTTTTGAAGAAAAGGAAAAACTTGGCCGATCCATGGTTCTTAATTCTTCTAATGCCATGAGCAAACTGGAAATGCATACTTACAAGCAAGATATTTGGCATGCATCAGCTATGTATGCATTGTGTTTCTTGTAATTGACGAGGAGGGATTTAAAACAATTCACATATATACAAAATTATGATTTGAGGAAACAAGCTAACGTAGATTCTAAGTTTTGTATTTTTCCGCATTTATTCGTTTATCCGCTGAACCATTTATAAATGTACAACCATCAAGCTAATATTGGGTCTGGTAAACATAAATAACCAAATTCATAATATTCTAACTTATGTTCTTATTAGTATTGATAAGTTCTTACAAAAAAAGTTGGTAGTCTATATTTATCCAAAATAGGGAAGAGTTGTAAAACAAACTAAGCAAGAAAACATTAGTAGTACCAAGTGCAATAAGGAGTAAGACTAAATAAGAAATGTAAAGGACTCAGTATCACTTTAACTAAGAACCCAGCATAAATATAACAATCAAACAACAAATTCATCTGCAATTCCATTCGTTAATTTATCGCCTCTAATGTCAACAACTTTTTCGTTACCGATGGTGTTGAAATATGAATTGTCACTTTTAGAGTTATATCGTGAGTATGATGGTCACTATATGTATTAACCAAGGCAAATAAAAAATACATTAGAAATAGAATAAAAAGTTGAGGGCAATTTCTTAAGAGGTTTTTCAATAAAATATTTTCATCATTGTTTTAGTTTCATCTATTGTTAGATGCAATAAGATCCATGTTACCAAATTCAATCTAAGTGTTCATGATATTGTTTTGGGTTTTCCTTTTCATGTAAATTGGACATAAACTGCAATGTATTTAGAAATTTATGTTATATTAAACAAGAGAAAGAAACATATTTCCACACCAGATATGGATGCCCTAAAATATTTAGGCCAACTAGAGTGAGCTAAATATCTTTTAGTAAATAATGTATGATCATAAAAGAGACTTGATTTATCAAAGCATTGCTAACGTAAACATATTAAAGAAAATTTGGTTCAGCATAATTATTCCTTAGTGACTACACTAAAGCAAACAATTAGTTTAGCCAACCTCCTCAAAGTTCCTGATGACAGAATTACAACATATGATGAAGTTTCATTTTTTTTTTTTGTGTTGTGCCTAAAACATGGTCCCAGTTAAGTTATTAATATACTAGTGAATACCTTTATAGTTACTAAAAAACAAAAAGAGCCCTTCTGAATATGAAACAATTTCTTCTACCAATCTTAATAAAAAAATAACTATGCAGGTATAATACCATAAAAACTAACGAATAGTTCATATTTTTGCAGCAAAAGCTATAGTTTTAACAAAACCATTTTCCTAAGAGACTCTTGATCATAGAGGAGAGTATATAATTTTATCAATTTACAATATGGTTTGTATGTTTACATTACACTTATACATAATCAACATGGTAAAATGCAACAAATCTAAAGTTTGTACACTTTAAAAAACTAACTTTACAAAGATATAAATGGACCATATAATATTCACAGAATCAAATAGTATCATTTCATCCGCACGGTGACCATCACATGATGTAATTTTCTCATAAAGTCCCATCAATGCACCATATCTGTGTTTGTCCAAAAGCCTATATGATAACAAGTCCTTGCTATGACCACGTAAGCCATGTAACACGAAGACGAGATGCATGTAGAATCTCCTAATAGTATCTTTAAACCAATGTTAGACAAAAATGCACATTATCAACTACCAAGTAAAACAATAATACCCATGATAGAAAAAATTAGAAAGCATCAAGATTAAGTAATACAATATGATAAAATATTGTAGTACAATATCATAAAAAGCTTGGCTAATGCATCAATCCAAATTGTCCAATAAAAGCGTTCGATTAACCATACCAAATATCTATGCAATGATTAAATCATAGGAGGGATGTTGCTACGACCTCATTTCTAGGCAGAGGTGCTACCTAGGCGTGGCATGGACATGCTGCCTTGGACACAAAGAGAAGAGACGAATAAGGAGGAGGGAGGAGTTGCTTGCTACCAACTACTAATGGTTGCCATCCGAATGAGCCATTGGAGGTTAATTGTTTTTTACTCTTGTGATGCTTTTAGAGAAAGCGATCTGGTTCCAAGTTGCGACAGCAAAAGAAAGCCACACAAATATAGCAAGCAAAACGTATTTCTTTTTCAACCTTCTAATTTTTTATTTACTTATGTTCTATAATTATGTACACATTAGATTTTTATAGCTTTTAGTTTATTTACCGTTGATGGCAGTTGTTCTTTTCGCATGTATTGTTGCTTTCAATGGTGAACCCGTGCTTCACTCTATATTGTGCTCGTTTTATTAGAAGGAAGCAACAAACCAAACACAACTCTATGGTGTAGTACACCTAGATTGCTCACATAACACAATGTCTGTAGAACTGGTTTACAATTATTTTTTACAAAATAGAATAGTTTTAATCAGTTCAGGTTATAAGTAATGTGTTTTTATAAGATATTATTTGAATGTTAATATACTTTGTTTATCCAATATAGATATTTTTCGCGTTGAAAGATTATCTTTGTTCATCGACATTTTCTATGCAAAATCTCAGGTGAAATGTAGCATTTTTCTACAATGTTTTGTTTGAAGTCGTAATGTATTTGACGTATTGACCAAAAAAAAAATGGTAATACCCTTTTTATGTTAATGTATTTGGCATGTTGACATAAAACATTGGCAAGAATCATTTATCTTATGTTGTCCTACAACCCATGGATAAAAAATGTAGCAATGCATATTTGTGCAAAATTTTAAATCGTATTGTGTTCGACACATCTGGATAAAAAAGTTGGTGTTTTTTCTCATCTATAGTGTCCTAGACTTGAAACCATAATTTCTAGTATGTGAAGCTAAAATCCGACTAGAAAAAATATTGTTGAAACATATTTGTTGTGTTTAGTTGCCATATTTTATCAACTTAATGTAAAATAAAGTCATTTTTCATTCTATACTTTCTAGTAGTTTTTTGTTTAACATTATTAATTGTATTATATTCATTGACGACATAGACCTAATTAGTTTTCATAAGGTTTTGAACAGGCTCATATATGATAATTAAACATATTATGTTTGTTAGGATGACCATGACTTAGAATGTGTTTTGGGTCGTGGCGCGTGTGCGTGTGTTCAGCAAATTCATATGTGTTTCGTGTGTTGGGCGTAACGATGGCAACGGGCAACGATTATCCGCGTGCCTGCGGATATCTGACCCGATAGTTGCGGATTCGGGCAGAGGTGCACGGGCACGGGCAGCACACCAAACCCAGTGGATAAATCTTAACGGGCAAAAGAAATCTATACCCGTCTCCGCATGTCCGTTTGCCCGTAAAGTAAGCGTCGCGCAGCTAGCTGCTTGCCCCGCTTCCCACATGGGCCAGCATTCTCATAGGGCCCAACAGCACTCATGTTAACTAGTCCATGAGCAAGTCATGAGGCTCCTTCCAATAAGCTTCCTCTTCAATCCCCGATCTCTCTCCCTCCACACCTGAACTCCAGTAGATCAGGCAGGCGTCTCCTCCTCCATGTTTCTCTCTCTCGTCGCAGCGCAGGCGCGCAGGCTGCCCCGGCGTCGTCCTTCTCTCTCCCGACTTGCCTGTCAGCGCCTCCTCCCTCTAGATCTCGCAGGACAAGACAAATCTTTGAGCCGTCGAGCCGGAAGAGACTGTCGGGTCAGCCTCCCTCCACGCACAGACGATGATGGCGATAGCACGACGACGCCGTCCAGCCGTCCGTCCTTCCTATGCGACAGCGCCGCCAGACTGTCCTGCCTCCACCTCCACGAAGACGACCCCGGGCACATGGGCATGCCCGCGGGCACGAATTGCCCGTGGGCGACGGGCGCGGGCGGCGTTCTTTGCCCGTAGCGGATATCGGGCACGGACACGGGCAGAGGATTTGGCTTCCGGGCACGGGCAAGCGTAGATGCTATCCGCGGGCATTTTGCCCGTTGCCATCTTTAGTTGGGCGTGTGCAAGCTCGGAAGCCGCGCTGGTCTCATGAAGGAGCTCACAACTCACGACGAGAAGAAGTCGGCTCTTGAAAAGAATCATGGCGTGAGCGTGAAGTCCGTATGTGTTAGTTGCAGTGCTAGCGCCCTACAAATCGCTGTGTAACCGAGGCATTTCGTTGCTGATTTGAGAGGAAATACAGTAGCAGCGGCGTTCGTCGTCCACCAAATTCATGTGTGTTTATGCTCGATCAGCACCCTGTTCCAACACTTGGCATAAGAGCGAGGTGAGGGGAGGCGAGGGGATGGCACCAACCGAAGAAGCTTGTGGCCTTGGTGGCGGGTGCGGCAAAGTCAGGTACCGATGGTGGCGCATGAGGCTGCGTTCACGGAGGTGGCGATGTAAGTGTCGTGCCTTGGTGAGGCGGAAGCTCGGCTCCGTGTCTAGCGTGCCGCAATCAACGACGTGTATTGTCGGAGAAGAGCAGCAGCTTGCATTGCTAGCGCCCTATAAATAGCTGTGAAAACTAGGTATTTGGTTGCCGAATTGAGAGGAAATACAATAGCAGCGGCCTTCGTCGACGGCGAGACGTTTGGCTCCGCGTGGAGGGCGTTCGTTGTCCACTAAATTCATGTGTGTTTGTGCCCGATCGCCCCCCGGTTCTAACGATTGGTATGAGAGCAAGGTGTGGGGAGGCGAGGAGATGGTCTTCGCTGAAGAAGCCTGCGCCCGTGGTGGCGACTGCGGCAAAGTCAGGTGCCGATGGTGCCTAGCACGAGGCTGCGTTCACGGTGGCGGCGATGTACCAGGATCGGGGATCGTGTGCCGATCCTGCCTTTGAGAGGCGGAGGCTCTGCTTCGTGTCTGGCATGGCCCAATCAACGACGTGTGTCGTTGGAGAAGAAGAGTGGTGTGCATCGTCGAAGACGAGGAAGACAATACTGTGCCGCTGGAGATGAAAAAGAATTAGCGTATCTCGTTTGAGAGGAAGAAGGCTGCGACGTTCGCGCGGAGATAAGACATGCGGCGGTGGTCGCGTGAGGTCGGGAAGCCGTAGCGACCGCTGTGGCGACTACGGCGACGGGAGCAGCAGTATCTCCGGCAACATCAAGTCAAGATTAGGGAGAGTTTGTTAGGTTAATCACGACTTGAATGTGTTGAATGTGTTCTGGTCGTGGCGCGTGTGTGCAGCAAGCTTGGACGCAGAGGAGCTCACGGCTCGTGACGAGAATTGTCCAGGTCTTGAGGAGAATCATGCAGAGCGAGAAATCCGTATGAGTTAACTGCAGCGTAAACGCCCTACAAATCACCGTGTAACCAAGGCATTTGGTTGACGAATTGAGAGGAAATACAGTAGCAACGGCGTTTGTCGTCGGCAGGGAATTCGCCATCCCGTGGCGGGCGTTTGTCGCCCACCAAGTTCATACGTGTTTGTGCTCGATTTGATTGGCCCCTGGGTTCCAACAATGTTAATTATATCTGGTAAATAATTATTTTACGCATTATTTTAATTGTTTTTACCAAGTCCAAATGATATATTTGGAATCAGAAGGGCGATCAAGCTTCATTATTCTTCTCTAGTATGTTTACCAATTTGTTGATGAATCCTTCTGATGTTACCAATTTGTGTCCTACGATATGTTTGTAAAATCTAGTGAGATATAAGCATATTCTTCTCTAGTATGGATATTGCAAAGAATTAAAATGAATCCAACCAAGGAGATAATGCTTTTTCTATATCCTAGACCAAAGCTTTTCGTTGGCTTCATTGTATTATCTCTGTCTCTAAATATAAGACTTTGTAGTATCCCGAGACAAAATGTCACAGCCCTTGACTGCAACAGAACGAGCTTTAGTTGATGAACGTAGATTATATGGGTGATAAACTGGAGGTCGAGTACGCGGCCGCCGAACCGCACGCTTGCAAGCCGGCGCCGTCGTTGACGTCGCCGAGATGCAAGGCACGGGATAGTAGCAGGTTTTGGGCTAATACTTTTCTTGCCTGAATCGTTCGACCTCGGCGCCTTATATAGCAACCGGACTAACACAAAACTGACTTGATTACAATAAGGAAAGCAACGCATAGACTTGGAAACCTGAAAACTAACTAGGACTCTAATCTAAACTCTAATCATGCCATGAAGCTAGTCTTGCCGCCGTCAATACGACACCGACGTCCTCTACGTACACGACGTGAACTCACTTGCCATGACATCTCTCCCTCCCTCGGAAAAAGCTCGTCCTCGAGCTTAAGGCCGGATGTCGTTGTCCTCCTCGTAGATGGCACCGCCACCATCATGGTCCAGAGCAAGATGAAAAAGCTTGGGGCACTCTTTCTTGTGTGCCATAGAAAATTGTTCATCGCAATTGTAGCAAAGTCCCTTTGCTTTGCGCTCAGCCATCTCTTCACGCGTTAGGAGCTTGAAGACACGACGAGTTGTTCCCGACGTTTGCGCTGCTGTTGTTCCCGGGGTGGTGGATACTTCTGTTTTCTCGCTGGAGGATTGGGTCAGTTGAAACAAATGTGGCTTGGAGTCCGAAAACGAGGTGCTGCGGCGCTCGTAAGCACGAGCCAGACTCATGGCTTCCTCCAATGTTGCTGGTCGTTGAAGTTCAACATCCGTGCGAAGAGGTTGGCGAAGACCGGCAGTAAAAAGACTCATCGCATAACCATCAGACATGGCATCACACCGACATAGAAGTGTGAAGAACTGCTCTTGGTAGTCGGCCACCGAGCTGGTCTGACTTAACTTTGCGAGTTCACCGACCGAGTTTGTGCGAAGTGGAGGACCAAAACGCTGATTAACATAGGATGAAAATTCTGGCCAGGAAGGCTCGCCATGGTCACGCTCAAGGCGGTAATACCACAAGTCAGCAGCGCCTTCAAGATGGAGAGTGGCATACCAAACCTTGTCTTCTTCGGCGATCTCCTGTCCCCGAAAGAATTGTTGACACTTATTAAGCCATGGCAAGGGATCAACCGTGCCATCATACACCGGAAAACGAATCCGATGTAGCTGTTGCGGAAAACGACGCGGATGTCGCCCGTCATCGTTGCAGGGTCCACGACCGCCGCCGCCGCCGCCGCCGCGCCTGCCACCACCATCGCCATCATCGCTGTCATCGCCGCCTCCACCGCCACCGCCATCATCGCCGCTCTTAGCTGGCTTCTTTGGTTGCTCGGAAAAGGACGAGTCTTTGTCCTCTGTAGGGATCTTGCCATCAACGCCAATAGGCTTGCCATCAGCATTGAGAGGCAACTTGGAACTGCTGGCGTTCTCCAAGCGTGCAATGGCAATATTATGTGCTGCCAACTGCTGCTTGACATCATTGACGTCAGCCTTGATTGATGGAAGAGCCGAAAGCTGAGTAGCTTGGAGTTTGAGCTGTCCATTGATCTCAGTGATGGCTGCTGCAAGCTTGGTGAGCTCAGCGCTCAGAGCATCGATAGAAGATTTGGAAGCTTGAGTAGTAGACTTTGGATCTCCCATGGAATCGTTGGTGAAAACAGGAACAAGATTGATCGAAGTGGAAGCAGGCGCAGGATCGTGAGTCTCTGATACCAAATTGTCACAGCCCTTGACTGCAACAGAACGAGCTTTAGTTGATGAACGTAGATTATATGGGTGATAAACTGGAGGTCGAGTACGCGGCCGCCGAACCGCACGCTTGCAAGCCGGCGCCGTCGTTGACGTCGCCGAGATGCAAGGCACGGGATAGTAGCAGGTTTTGGGCTAATACTTTTCTTGCCTGAATCGTTCGACCTCGGCGCCTTATATAGCAACCGGACTAACACAAAACTGACTTGATTACAATAAGGAAAGCAACGCATAGACTTGGAAACCTGAAAACTAACTAGGACTCTAATCTAAACTCTAATCATGCCATGAAGCTAGTCTTGCCGCCGTCAATACGACACCGACGTCCTCTACGTACACGACGTGAACTCACTTGCCATGACACAAAATCAGTAGTAAAGTTCAAACACTTCTATGGACCTTCTTTTCAACTCAATCCATCCCCTGACAACCCCCATACCAATCTCAAAGCTTGTCTTATTCTTATAACGGCTTATACTTAGGGACGGATTTTGAAGTCTAAAACGTCTTATATTGAAAAACAGTAGGAGTAGCGTCGGCAACACATGAATTTAAAAAATAGCACAAGTTCAAACTAGAGTCAAGCTAAATGTGCTCTTCTCAAATTAGAGCCAGAGCTAAATGTGCTCTTAAGCTATCAAATAGTCAAATAATGTTTATCGATGTCTATGATTATAAATTAACGTGTACTCTCTCCATTCTTAAATATTTAAAATGGCTAATTTTTTTCATTAGCATGACTATTCTTTTTTGTATAAATAGATAATAGTTAAGCTTAAAGTGTTTTCTGATAAATCTAATAATACTCATTTTCTTCTGAGTAACTAATTATATTCATATAGGAAAAAAATCATTCTATTCTCAAATGTAGCTACTCCTACTTTGAAAAACCACTTTAAGTATGTCTACATACCCATTTCTCCTTTATTCAATTGTTTGTGAATATTTAAAGAAAATTCATCGATGTCAACTAAAGATGAACTGAAGTAGTATAATACAACGATGCACATCGAGGGCTCATGATGGCTGTAGACATTTATGGTACGGTTTTGATTCTATTTCAATTGAGCACTGTAATAGGGAAGCTAAAGCTAATCATGTGGCTTATGAGCTTGCTATAGTAGCTTTTATGTCAGCCAATTCTTTTATTTGGGTCGATGAACCCTCTAGGAGTATCCTAGAATTTCTGGTGAACGATGTAACTATTTTCTCAAATCAATGAAGAGCGCCAGATGGCTTCCTCAAAGAAAAAAAATGCACATGGAGGGCTCTTGGACTACGCGGGGGATGCATATAGTTGTTGTTCGTTAGACCAAGCAATAACCTTTGAATAATATGTTTTAACTGTAGGATACTCCATATTCAACAAATTTTGCCAATATCATATCCTAGCCCAAATTTTGCTAATATCATATCTTAGCCACGTCCGCGCATAATTGGGTATCTAAAACTCCTTTTTAGATCCTCAAAATTAGATTCAAGTAATCTAGATTTCAATATCTAAATCTCTTCTCTAGATCCTCAAAAAATAGATCAAGATTATCTAGATCCTACGAGAATACTTCCAACTAGCCATATCGCCAAAATGTGAAAATATATAACCATTTATAGGAAGACATCATCATGGTAAGGGGAGTTTAAATCTTTATTTCTAAAGTACTATAAATTTTCATTACGATTTCTGTTGAAATGGTGGACCTAAATAGACAACATCGTTTCTTTAAGTCCTACGAAATTCATATACGATTTGTGTTGAAACGGTGGACCTAAAGAGATAACATGAAAATGACAAATAACCCCCCAAGCTTACTTAAATTCTAAGTTTCTGGGTCTAAAGAGTACTGTCTTATCTGTTGGTGATGCCTGACTGCTTTAATTCAATTGTTGATCGTACTATGTAGATGGTACTTAAAAACAGAGATCTCGGAAAGGAGACTAGTCTATCTAGTAGTAGTACATAGCTTCGGTCCTGTTCGTTTCCTCCCCTCTAAATTTTAGACCCGTCATATTAAAAAAAATCTTCACATTTAAAAATATTTTGATTAGTTTAATGACAAAACCTTTTTCACATATGGGTGCTATTTTCGAGACGAATCTAATGAGCTTAATTAATCTATATTTTGCTACAGTAACCATACCATCCTTTAATCACAGCTTAATTACCCTCGTTAGATTCGTCTCGCGAATTAGATGGAGGGTTCTGAAATTAGTTTTATAATTTGACTTTGTTTAGTATATATAAATGTAAGATTCCTTTTGACGTGACCTCTCTGAAATTTAGACCTCTCGAACAGTAAAATTCCTCTATCATCAAAAGAAAGGAGCGATAAAGCGGGGGAGTCAAACCGCAAAGACGGGCGGCATGTAAACGTCAGTGCTTCCGTGGCGCCAGTACTGACTTCCGTGGCGCCAGTACTGAAGGCGAGGCGAAACAGCCGCTCCCGCGCCATGGGAGAGCCAGAGAAGCAGGGAACACGACGCTCGAGAGCAGCAAAAAGTCCCGGACAAGCTCAAGGAACAGGGGTTGGCAGTAGCGGGCAGCACCAGGATCTTAAACAGGGTCATGCAAGGTGGTACAGACATCCCATGTGCTTGGGGAAAGTCCCGAGCACATGGCGTGCGCGCGCGCCGCGGCAGAGAAGCGTTTCGAAATGGGATCGGAGCGAATCGAGATCGCGCGGCGGCGGGCTGGGCGACTTACTCTACTGCTAGATTGGGCGGAGCTATTCCCCTGCTTCGATGAGCAAGCAATTCGAGGGGTAAAGGAGGGGTGCGTGGCGGCGGGGGTGCGTACCTGGTGGAGGAGTACTCGTAGAGCTTGCCGGCGGGGGAGAAGACGAGGAGCGCGACCTCGGCGTCGCAGAGGAGGGCGAGCTCGAAGGCCTTCTTGAACAGGCCCGCGCGGCGCTTGGAGAAGCGCACCTGGCGGCTCGCCTTGTCCTCGATCCGCCGCAGCTCCACGCGCCCGCGCCGCGCCATCACCCCTGCTCGCTCCGATGCGATGCCGCCGGAACCCTAGATAGACCAGCCTCCTCGTCTCGTCACTGAATCGTCACACGTCGGTGATGATGGGCGTGGAGCAGAGGAAGGCAGGGGGCGGGCGAGGTGTGTGTGTGAGTTGTGTGCGAGCGGGTTGGGATGAGAGGGACGGCGGCATGGTGGGGCCCGTCTGGCCACATAGGAGACGGTGGTCCCGTGTGTATATATCTTGGGCTCCCAAGCAGCAGCGACCCAGCGAGCAGTAGGTCGGTTTTGGTCAATTTCAAATTGCTCCGGCCACCCCTGGGCACGTCACGTCAGATTGTTTTACCGACATTTTCTTTTGAAGTGCGGTTGGTACCGCTAATAGAGTCCTCTGAGTAAAGGTTTGTGTTTGTGGAAGCCTAACTGCATAAGCTTGAATGTTAAGCAGGCATATGATCCATAAATACACCATAGTATAATGAGTTACTAGTATAAAAGTGAACTGAGTGTGTGAATGTAGTATTTTTTTTTTTTTGGGGTAGTTTCAAGTATGCATGATAAAATGATTCAACAAAGGTGAGTTAGTATCAAAATGAACTTACAATTTAGATCAAAATCGGCCACTCTTGCTCGTGTGCACGCCATAGTAAATAGCATGTCATAGATTTAATTGTGTGTAATGTTCTTTCATTCAAATAAACATGCGAACTACGAAGTACAATATTGTTGGGACAAATGGGCTCGACATTTTTCGGGGGATTATGAAGGTTGGAATCAATTTTGCTGATATTCTATTTGCTTGCACTATCAATCTCCTATAAGGTTGAGTAGGCTGATCGCTGTTGGGTTACACGGGCCCCCCAGCGTATCTATACTACGGAGTACTTTGTGACTTTGGCAGTCAGAGAAAGAAGAATGGTCGGCTGCGGATGTAAACGTAGTAATTTCCAATTTAGGAAAGCAAATGGGGGTGAGGTGGACCTGGGCTGCACGAGGTGGACGGCCAGCGTGGGTCGCCCTCCCGTACCTATCCAAAAGCAACAACCTTCCGCGGGCCCGATCGGCGACCGCGGCGCATTCTGGTCCACGATTTCCCCTCTCGTCTGCTGCAGCCCGCTCCGGTCGCGGGGACGCGTGCGAGCCGCGCACACGGTGGGTGCGGTGAACTCGGCCCGACGCGGTCCGAGAGACTACTGCATGGCCGGCGACAAGAAGAGGACGACGACGAGTCCAACTCGGACCGGACCGACGCTAAATATCTCCGAGCTTGCCTTTGGCTTGGCCTGGTGGTATGTATAGCAAGGTTAAGGCCTCTTTTAGAATGCAGGAATTTTACACGAATTTCACAGAAAATAGTTTAATTTCACAAGAAAAACGCAGGAAAGGAAAATTTTTCCTTTAATCTAAAAGAGGCTTAAAGCTGGTCGGATAAGGATGCCTCCAAGCATGTTGCGTCAGAGCAATTAATTAACATGGGTTGCTGGTCTCATTAGCCCACTCAGTCCTTTCTTGTTTTGGTACCAAGACCAATTACTTAAAAAGTGAGGGAGAAGCCGCAAAGTGAGGGGATGGCGCGTAAACGATAGACCTCGAGCCTATAAACAACACTTTGGCGGCCTTTGCGGTGGGTATCAACTTGGTAGCACCATACTGCTCTGTTGAAACGTGCACATCGATCACCTGGTCACCGTAAAGCTTGGATTGTGAATCGTGATCATATATTTTTTACACACGGTAGAATCAACCCATGTGCCACGGATTCCAGTGAACACGGCATGACGCTAACCTCAATGTTCTTTTTTTTCTCTGAACGTTAACTTCGTTGAGTGTGTTGCACCAAGTAACAGCGCGCGCGTAACATGAATCTGTGCTTATGTTTCTTGCGGTGAAACCGACTATTCAGATTTAAATATCAGATTTAATGTGTACGGAATTATTTTCTTTACGGGAGAAGTCCTGTGGATAGAAAGACATGGTTTAAAGTTTAGGCCCCGTTTGGAATGGAGGATTTCTTTTCCATTCCTGCGGGAATTGAACTGTTTCTTGTGAAATTCCTGTAAAATTCCTGTGAAATTCCTGCGTTCCAAACGGGGCCTTAGAGTTTAAAAGAGAGATGTTTGATGAACATTACTACGACATAACTTTGTGAATTTCAAAAATAGCCAGCTCAGTCTCTCGTTAGCGTTTATAGGATGTTTATAGGATAAAGATGTGTGTGTTCGTTCGTTCGTTCGGGAGTGTTTGTACGTGGTCACTGTACTCTTTTTCTTTTCTTTTTTTTTTTTTTGTTTCGAGACGTCTCTGTATGAACGTGTACTTTTTTTTTAAGCCTTTCCTACTGGGTACGGCTGTAGCATCTGTTCATATACGAACACACTCACGCACACCTCAACACACACGTACACGACCAAACTTACAACTACACTTGAAAACTGCGTCCTTTAAAAGATCGCCAGAAACCACTAGACTCTAGCGCGCGACGAGAGACGTCGCACTCCCTTGTGTCACCAGGCACGGAGAGACACCTGCAAATTTATTTTTGAGGCAAGCCCCGGTGAGGTACGGGACGTTTCCTTCCTGGACTTAGCACCCTGGGCAACTGAAGCCAGCCCAAACCTGCTTGGAAGATGAAGAAGCCATAGCCTGCTAGGCCCGTGTCTCTCGGCCTGAGGCATCCTCCTTTCATTCCCTTTCCACGGCTGACGGCCCACGGATCCTTCCTTTCCGTTCCACGGCTCAAGCGTTTAGAGCAGGCCAGGAGGAGCCCGCCTGAGGAGAGTGGCCGCAGCCCATTTCAGGAGCGCCTGCTCGTTGTCACAGGCCGCCGTCGCGAACCAACCGCCGGCCAAGCAACCGAAATGGTACGTTCCCTCACTCCGCTTATCTCCGATGTCATCGATATGTTACTGGAATCTTATTTATAAATTAGAGCTCTGCGTAAGGCTTAGTAGATCCGATGACGCGGCGCTGAGCCAAGAACATCCGGGCACCTGTTGGCCGGCCGGATAAGGTTCCCCGTAGAATGGGAGGAACACGCGGCCGGGCACCACACGGCCGGCGGCCTTGGAATTCCAGCGAACGTAGATCGACCTAGCTATTATCGTAGCATAATCGGAATCCAGATGTGGATAAGTTCTCTGCGGACGCTTTCTATCTTCCCAGGGATGTTTGCTGCTCCGGCGTGCGGTAGACCGTAGTCAAGTCGTCGTGAGCAAGGAATTGGTCACGCTTTACCTTCAAGAGTGCATCGAGATCTTTTGCCGGCCAAAAAGCTTCAGGTGATAATTTGAGGTTTTTCAGAAATAGGACAGAACAAGTTTCAGGCTATAGGCGATACATTGGACACTTGAAGCAGTTTCAGGCTAGCCTTCTTCATCACAGCAGAATATATGGCACATCAGCTTCAGTCGTTACTGATTCCCACGTCTATGTGCAGTGCCGGGCAGACCTGGTCCCTCGTCAAAGAATACTTCGATACAAAGAATCTACACCTAGGCACCACAGATCTAGTCATGGAGTATTTCACAAGGATAGGGATGAATCTTTTGACGATATATGATGGCTCCTGCAGTAATCCCTTGCAACCATAATGTGGGATATATATCTGAATTACGAAACTAAAGCGACCTTTTCTGATGTGGAGAAAGGTACTAGGGGCAAACAAGACCCATGGCCGGGAATCTTATCAAGAAAGTTGTTGTACAATTACACAAGATTACCAAGCTTTTCTGACTGACTGACTGACTGATCACTGGTCGCTTGAACCCATCCGATCCAGGGACTTGCTTGTCAGTCAATGTTCTGCACATTCCCACCTGTAAATAATGAAGATGCGCATATCTCCAGCATGTTCTCGGAAAATGCTTAGAAAATGCTTCACTGATTCTTGCTGCATATGCATGTTATCCATTGGCATCCAAATGCAAAGATGTGACTCCTCTCATTGCTTTAGACTTCTTCCTCTCTGATTGCTCTCACAACAGCCTGCGTATATATAGGGCCAGCTTCTGAGGAGTGGAGGCAACCACAACCAAGCCAACCAGCATACACAGACGCTTCAAAGCAACTACAGGCAAGCAAACTAATGGAGGCGAAAAACAAGAATAGTGCTAGAGGGATGAAGGGGAAGGTGACCATGGTATGCTCCAAGTACGTCAAAGCCCAGAACAACACGGCTGTAAGTATGACGCTGCCTTACCAATACCAGGTCAAGCCTGCTTCTTCTGTAGAAGCGGCAGCAGCCACCTCCTACGCCACTGCTGACAACATCGACGAGAGGGCGACGGCTTTCATCCTGGCCGTCCGGGAGCGTATCAGGAATGAGCACATGATGTAGGAGGTGAAGATGAATAGAACACCCAGAAGAGGTTAATATTTACAACAATCTCTTCTGGGTTGACATGGATGTAGGTAGAACCGTAGAAGGAGCTTGGGCAGTAGCTCTTGCTGTGTACTCCAAAGCTTGATTTTCCTGTTCCTGGTTTTAACTATAAATGAATGGAAGGAGTGAATAACAGTTGCACCTTCTGACCCCTTGATCACATTTGTTTCTTTTTAATTTCTGCTGCACTTTAGAGATTATGAATACCTTGTTAAATACCAGAACACAAAATCGAGCGCAGTTTATTACACCTGATTTATCTAAGCTAGTCGTTATGATACGAATGTTATTGTGTCAATAGAACTAGACGGAAACATTCATCAGCCTTCTAGTTTTGTTGTAACTAGCTTGCAACATTTTTGTGGAAATGATTTTTTAAGCACTAATGGAGTTTTCCCCCCTTCCTTCATCCTCTTTCATGAGATAGATCTGAACTTGAATAAGACTTCCTTTTATGCATGTTAATTGCTGTATAGTGCTACTTTTAGAGAAGTGAGGTCGCATCGCAGATTTCTGATATTTAAAGGTTTACCTGATAGCATGATCATGTCTAACTCACTGTTGATTGTTAACATGTGCTGACAGACGCACTTGAATTAGACTTCGAATAAATCCTGTACCCTCTGATGTCACTTTGATAAATACATCAGGTAGCATGGGGCAAAGGTTTTCCTAAGACAACTGAATTGATTTGTGCCAAAGCTTTTGCTCCATACCGCACAAGAAATTCGTCTGTCCAAGATTGTGGACAGAAACAAGGATCCGGAATTTAAATACATCAGGTAGCATGGCTATATCTGAATCTCCAACTTGTTTGTACCTGGAACCATGGCTACAGAAGTGGTCCACGACACTTAATTTAATCACTGTGCACTTAATTTAATAACTGTTGTTCAACAAGATCTCTGCAAGTACAGCACGCCAAAAACAAGCAGCTCCACGTGATAAGAAAAATCAGGGACCTCTATCTTTTACTGGCTCGTGACATTTCATTACAGGTAGCCTTTCCGCGGGTTGCGCTGAACAAATCTCCAGTACCAAGCAAATGGATGCTCAAATGTAAACTGCAACCAGAACAGCCTGAATTACGTGCAAACATTGCATATTCTATCGCGCTTAATGTGAATAGTATAGGGGCGATGCATTTCCCTAAATTAAAACTATCAGGATAAGTTGAAAAATGGGCATGCCTTGCCGACATTTCAGTATCAACACTACTATTGTATTGTGACAGACAAATTTGGTGGACAACAAGAGCGACTGCCTAGAACCTGATTTATCATAACACCTAACTGGGGAACTGCTCTACCACGACGAGAAGGGAAGGGCCTGAATGGCGGCGTCACCATCTGGGTTGCCCTGATCGCCACCACTCACATTGTAGTAGCCATGGTATTGCAGCTGTGTTGCAGGAGCAGAAGAAGCAGCAGTTGCATTGTGACCCGCAGACGTGGCCAGGATGGATGTATGCTTGCCTCCCACACTTACATAAGACATCCCGGTGAGCGAGACGTCGCCGTCAGGGAGCCGTGCCGCATTGCCGTAGTGCAGCGCCGCGCCGAGGGGCTGCGCCATGGGGATCATGAGCTGTGCCGGTGTCGGGTTGTCTGACAGAAGAGAGAGAGCACAGTTGCCGTTGCTCTGCTTGCTGCTGCTCTCTGAGGACGGGGTGATGGTGAACGGCTGGCAGCCCAAGGCCGCGGCCGCATCGCCGCCGTGGGGTGTCAGGAACGGGAAATGCTTCCGGTCCTTGCCGTCGAAGAGGGAGATGGCGCCGTTGTTGAGGTGAACGGCTGGGTAATACTGGTCTTGGAACGCGTCGGTCTCTGTCTTGACGATGCTGGCCGGCCACTTGGAATCTGCTATGTTTGGTGCAGAGAAGAGCTGCGGGTACGATGTGAATCGTGTCATTCCTGGAGACAGCAAAATGATGGTGGAATGAAATTAGTCAACACTGAGTCAATGCATCAAGATCACATGTATGTACTGTAACCATCTTCATGCAGCACAATTCAAATGATTTTCATAGTAGTTTAATGATATCATGGCAGAATGAAGCTATATGACATACTTATTTATTACATAATGAGCTCATTTCAGATAATCTTCTGTCACAAGTAGATAGTTTTAGAGGCATCTATCTGTGCAGCTGCTGTTAGGTTGCTTTATAACAATTGTCAACTATTGCATTTCAAGCTGATGCCATTTGCTGGGTCAGAGAACTATAGGTGTTCACCGTTTTTCACAGGCAGCTTCAGAGAAATTTCAAGGCTGCACAACATTCCTTGCCAGATTGGTGGCACAGGAATTTCTTGGAAATGGCCAATCAATTCACAGACAATTAGCCCTATATTCATGATGACTTGTGGTAGCCAAGTTCCTTTTCCCCTACTTTTTGGAAAGGAAAACATTGCGCATCACTTACCACGTGTGAAATGTTTTGTTGGATAGTACTGTGAGTCAACCGAAAGGCTCAGGCAAGCACATGATCAATCAAATGCATTATATGGATACCATCAATTTAATAAGCTTTGCCTCCTGTTATTCCTGAAAATGATCCTATCAATCTAGAAGCACTCTAATAAAGATCTAGAGACGTCAAAGCCCTCACTTTACTCGAAGTTGTTAACTGTGACGAAATTAGTTACTTCCTTTAAAAGTTTAAACTTTATGCCCAGTTGCTCATGCAAGTCTATTTCAAGTGCAGGTTGCCACATTTTCTACGAAGAATACAGAATAATTGCCATGTGATGAAGAATGGAATTACCATGGTGATTACCAAACAAGCTTCCAGGGTTCAGTGGATCTGGCTGAGGCTTACGCCGGCGCCTGTTGTGTCCATCAAGACGCTTCCTGCAGCTCCTCTTCACCTCATCAAACTCTCCGAGCAGATGAAACCTGCAAGAGACAGTTTCAGCAATATTAAGGACTGCACAACCCACCATACAGATTCAGAAGCCAAATTAATTAACCACACTTTCGCGCAGTTGCAAAATGTTCAGCAGCTCTCTCTTAAAAAAACAAGTTGGCTCATATTTAAAGAAGAAAAAAAAATACTGTGAAGAGCAGCTCAGATCCAGTCAAACAAATGGCATCTGCTACAGTGAATCAAGCGCTCTAAAGATACTTGATGCTACTACTGCCTTGACCCGCAACTAAACCACGTAGCCTTCACGGCAGGTGCTCAGTTAGATACACCATACACCGTTGAATCTGAATGGGGACAGGACAGAGCCTACTCACACTTGAGAATTCAGATCCTTTTCTTCTAGAACAACCATGCTCCAAGATCCAAGACTTGAGGCTCAGAAATCATTTGGAATGTGGAAAGCATGGGTGACTCACTCACGACAAGGACACAGGCACACATCGGAGAACAGAACGGAATCTGTTGTCCGAGTGAACCCTGAAAACGACGGGAGGAGGAATGGACCTGAAAGTCCAGTTCCATTGTATCTGCGGCGTTGCGCTGTTGTAGGGACAACCCATAAAGCCCGGGCGCGTAGTAGCAGCCATCACCCGGGTTAACGGTAGTGTCACATGAGTTTCAGACCTTGAGCAGTTCAGACCAGAAGCTGAACAGATAAACCGAAGTTACTGTTTTCTTCTTAGAGCTGTCATATTCAGCTCTACTGAAGTTTGTCTTTCTAGAGCTGTCATACTCAACCGAGTCGAATCTACTTGACCGAACCAAGTTTCTGGAAGAATTCAATTCAAACTTTTGCATAAAAGTTGGATCTTTACAGAGCTTATTACCACAGCTTGGTTTACTTTTGCATCTCAACCGTGCGTGTGAGACGCAAGGAATTGGTCAATTGGATACTACCAGAAATTTTGGCGGGTGCGCGTCGTCAATTAATTGCAAGAGCCAAGCAAGCATCACGATAGCAAAGGGACAGGAGCTGCTTCATCTGACAGTGAGCTGTTGGTCGCCCAAGCAGCGGCTCTATACTAAACGACCGTGCTTAATGCACGGCAGCAGCAGTAATTACGAAGCAATTTGCCCGTCTGAAACGAATGCTTCCAAAAAGAAAAGAAAAATGCATGCAAGACTCCTCGACAAGGCAGTTCCAAAGCTTGTGTTCCTACTAAATTATTGAACCGGAACAAAAAAGAATCAAGGGTTGAAGGAAGAGGAGGAATCCAAGAATATTGCATGGGTGCTGAGCGCGCGTACCTGCTGCACTGTTGGCAGAAGCGCTGCTGCTGGCCGGCGACGGTGACGACGGGCGTCTTGGAGTGCGCCTCGCACACCTTGTGCCGGCGGTGGTACTCGCGGCACTTGGACAGGTCCGCGGCGCACCCCTCCACCGAGCACGCCGGCACCGCCTGCTGCGCCTGCCCGGCCCGCGGCCGCTTCGCCGGCGCGGAGGACGACGGAGGCGGCAACGGAGCCGTCGTCGCGGCTGCGGCCACCGCCTTCCAGCTCGTCGGGCCGCCTAGCTTGAGGTCCAGCGCGCCGCCGCCGGCCCCGCTGCTGGGGCCGACCACCGTGCCGAGGTCCCAAGAAGGCATCTTGGCGTCCCAATCCATGAGAAAAGAGGATGGCCAGTGGCTAGTGATGGCAGCTTGAAATGGTGGCTTAGAAAGGCTTTTCTTGCACTACTACAGATGGGTGCACAGCAGCAGTTCGTCACATACAACTACTGCTCACGCTGTTTGACCACGATCTCCCTTTCTCTTCCACTCCTCTCCCAAGAGTACAGGCACCAAAAGGAAAAGCTGATTGCAAGCAAAACCTTAGCAGGACAGGGGCAAAAGGAGAACGGGTAGAGCAAGATAAGAAGAAGAAGAAAGAGATCACAGAACAGCATGCAATTAAGAACCCAACCAAGAACAGCACCACTAGGAAGGGATCATGCTCACCGCTCACGGCGAGCCAGCCAGCTGCAGTGATTTAAAAGAAAAGAAAGCAGCGAGGACGGATGGAGGTGGAGGAAGCAGGCACCAACCCCAAAAAGCCTGAGGAAGCAGGGTTGGAGAGGAGATGGATAGATGGGCAGAGAGGGAAGAGGGGGCAGTGGTTGCAGACAGCACAGTAGCAGGAGACTCCTATTGGGGGACTCCAAACTCCAAAGGTGGCAATAATTGCCAAGAGGGGGCACCTCAGTAGCACTGTTCACTCACTTTTTTTTACCAATGGCAGTGATCGAGAGAGAGAGAGGTGTGGGGTTGGGGAAGAGTAGGTGGGAGGGAGGAAGAACAACCAGATGTGGCAAGATACCAGAGAAAAAGGAAACTACTCCGCCATACAAAACCAATCAGAGCCAGGGAAGAAGAAGCAGCAGCCGAGCAAAACCAATCAGGCACGAAAGGATTCCCCTCCTTTGGTGCTTGCTGCTGCCGGTGCGCCCTATAGCCTTTGCCTCTTTGAGGTTTGGTTTCTTCTTTTTTAGGGGGTGGAAAGCTGTCTTCCTGCACAACGAGAAGACGCGAGCGAGCGAGCAGTGCCGAGCCGCGCTAAGTGCAGGTCTTGTCCTCCATTCCTTCACCTTTTGTAGGGGTGGAGGCAGGGAAAAAGTACAAAAAGTTAGGAAAGGGATGGATGCATGGAGCAAGGAAAAGGAGGGGTTGGCAGCCAGAGGGAGGAGATGCTGCTGGTGGTGCTGGAGGCTTTCTTCCTCTGTGTTTGTGTTGTGGGTGTGGAGTCTTGCTGCTGCCTCATCTCAGCTGACATCCATGATGATATTCACAAATCACAGCTACAGCACTCTCACATGAGGAGATGCTGCTGGTGGTGCTGGAGGCTTTCTTCCTCTGTGTTTGTGTTGTGGGTGTGGAGTCTTGCTGCTGCCTCATCTCAGCTGACATCCATGATGATATTCACAAATCACAGCTACAGCACTCTCACATGAGTCATCAGTGACAATTGCTTCTTGCACTTCTAAAGGTGTACATCCTGAAATGCATGAGCCTTTATATATGTATAGATAGGGTGCTTTTAGGTTAGAAATAGCCCTTGTTGGTGTTGAGTTTTAAGCATGTGGTTTTCATCACAGAGTTTGATGCGTAATAAAATAATTTCACGCAGTATACAAGGGAATTATAGGGAACTGTTGAAAAGGTGGAAAGCAATACGACAAGTCAGGATATGATAGTATTTGTGAGATTCGCCCTGACAAAGCAGTTATATGTATTTTTAGCCTTTCGACGATTAAAGTACATGTTCCATGCTTATAATACGAGCGGGCAACAAATTAGCTGTTATGGAACTAAAACGAACTAATAACTTATTCCTAGTTGTAAGACAACCTTAATTGTTTACATCTACCGCGAAAAAGTAGTATTCTTAAAAGTACCTAGGAAGATGGTTTTTCTTCCATGGGCTAATGAACGTGCCATTGTCTATTCGGTGTTCACTATGTGGTCCCTCTAGCAAAGGTACTTGCTAACCCTTTTCTTTTTGCATTGTTATTCTCCTGATGACTTTATTTATCACGAATGCCCATCTAAGCTATGCGAGGTCCAAGTTCCAAGTCTTAACTAGTAGCTACTGTTCCTAGCTAGTTTTCACACATTGACCAATGGTCAAGAGTCGTATCTTCACCGCAGCAGTGGAGATTGGAGAAAGAAAGAGCGAGTTGTGTATTTGCTCTACGAATGCCTAGAACTTAACCAGCTTGTTGGGGCCGGTAGGGCGCGGTAAATAAAAGTCTAGGTATCCGGCCCTGGGTCAAACCTCTGGTCGAATGAGATAGACGAGGCAATTTTTGGTCCTTCTTTATTTTCTCATTGCATCGCCGGTCGCTAAATGAAGGCTAACTTGTTGCGAGAAGATTCGTGGAAGTGCCCTCAGTCAGCTCTAGCTAGGCACAGGGATGCAGCAGGACCACTGTCACACGGACGGATACATGTCGGAGGTGTACATGTACAGTACTACCCAAATGGGGGGAGTATATTGTTAGAAGTACAATATTGAGTTTAGAACTACAACTATTGTTCTTGCACTGCTACGTACGACTACGAGAACAGTACCACGGAAGAAAATTAAGGAACATGTAGTGACAGCAGCAGCAACAGCCAATTCGACACGAGATGTATGAAATTTTCATATACAGATTGAAAAGCTGGAAAAAAATCCTGCGAAAATAATCAAAATACTGAAAATCCGTATAAATCCAAAAGGGGCCCTCTTTTACTTTTCTTTATCGGAGTTTTAAAAATACTCTACCCCGACCCTGCTCCACATACTAGTACTATCACATTGGACAGAACCGTTATACAGTGATGAAGCGCACACCGCATTTTTAAAGATGGGGAAAAAACGCAGCAAACAGCATGTCAGCAACAATAGAAACCGATACGTACGTACTGTGCCCACGTTTTTATACTGTATACGCAAGGGATTTGATCTGTGCCGCTCGGATCTCCATCTAGCAGCGTCACCGAAGCGGCAGGGCAGGGTGTTGGTACGATTCTTGCAGCCTACCTGCCATGAGAGAGTGGGGAGAAAAGCTTCCGTTCCGTTGATGGCGCCCTTGCCTGACAAGAGGGGAAAAGATGAATACTACGTAGTAGGCGGCCTCTGCCACCCTGGGCAGATTGGATTGGTCAAGTCAGCCAGAAGTCCCGTCTCCACCTCGCCAGTTTCCTTTACAGAAATCCACGACGCCAACGAGTGTGCTTGTCACCCAGTGTTCCAGTTATTTCTTCAGCAGCTGCTACAGTGTTCGCAGTTATTTCTTCAGCAGCAGCTGCAGTGTTCTGCCTTTCTGCCGCTGCCCACGCCTGACGCTGCCGTCCGTAGGCGTGCATGAGTGAGCGAACGCCAAAGCAAAAGCAGCTTGAAAGCAGTGACGATGAACAGAGCAGTGAAATTAAGCTCGTTTCGTGAGTTATTATTCTTGGGGATTTTCTGATAGGGAATGAGTGATCACGGCTAATGCTCTCGATCGTCGATTGTCATAGGCTCCAACATACTCTAGCACAGTTATTCAGCAGTTCAAAGGTTTTCTTCTTCTTCACCGGCTCGGCGCAATAGTCCACGCGCTATGCAATGGAGGAGTTCCGGTTGTGTGGTCCGGGCGTTCCGGTTGGTGCACGGCTAGCGGCCGGTTCCGTGGGCCTCCCTATATGCGCGCGTCCATCGATCGGGGGGGGAACTCGATCCGAACGGGGACCCCTCCCCTTCGATCGGCCGCACATGACGTGCCCATCGAATTCCACCGATCGATCGATCGATCGATCGATGACCAACGCGCTCAGCAGTCAACAGAAGCATGCATCGTTCATTTTGGACGGCGTTTCTTCGTCGTCGACACGTTTTCCCGGCCGGCCGTGTGCATGTACGCAGCTCGATCTCTCGTGCGTGCGTGCGCGCGCTTCAAGAAGGAGAAGGTTCGGGCGGCGGCCGGTTGTTTCGCTGGACGCCGGCGGATCGATCGATCGTTGGGCGCGCGCGGCGGCTACGGACCCAAGCTCGATCTCTGTCGTACTAGTACGTCGCAATCTCGGAGGCGCCAGCCCGGCCTGGTGGTGATTCCAGAACGAACTCACGGTCACGGTCACGGTGTGTCGCAGTACGTGTTCCGCGGCCTGGTCGGCGCAAAACGATTCTAAAGAACCATATGCATCTGACTATGAGTATACTCCACTTGCGCGGTCTTTGTGAATGAAAGGAACAGCAGGTTAAAATTAATTCAGGATCAATCGGTGCGCAGACAGCAGGGTCCCTGTCTGTCGCCGTGGCATTAACCAGTCCAGGCCGGGGCCGCGCGCGCGCGGTGCATGCACCAGCATGCATGTCATGTGCATGCCATGGACACAGCTTGCTAGCGCGCGCGCGTGCATCTCTGAAAAAACGGCTTGGCGGTTTCCAGCGAGATTCAAAGTCCATTGTCGTGCCCACTTGTTCCATGCCACGTCTGTCTGGCTCCACGACCATGTACACACGCATGCCGAATTGCCGCCGATGATTGCCGGGACACGTACGCAGCTGTTGACTCAACAGGAGTTACCGATCGATCCATCGATTGCCAAGCTAGCCAAATGCATGTGGGCGCGTTACGCGTCTGTCTGAGCATGCAGGAGAGACAGAGAGACGGAGACTGGCCGACGACGACTTGCACTGACGACCAGTGCATGATCGAGTGACCCGGCCGGCCGGTGACGGGAGGGCAGGGCGCCACGTACACAGGCACATCTATATGCATGGGGGCCATATATATGCACGCGCGCGCGCGCGTACAGAGTTCGAATGCGTCACGCGGCTTCCACCACCATCTCTTGAGTCTTGATTGAGTGATGACGGCGATCGATAGTGGCAAACCTCCGACCAGGGATCAGCAGAGAGCCGTCCGTTTCTTTCTTTGTTCATCAGGCTATAGCTAGTTTTGTCCACACACCCCGGCTGGCACTGCTTAATTGCTTGAGTTATCTGCAAATTCACGTGACGACATGCATATATAATATGCGTCGACAATAATACACGAGCCGTGCATCGACAATAATAGGCGATTCAAGTACCCGGCCTTTTAACACTAGCTAGCTAGAGACCATGCAAGCGTATATATATGAACCAGCAGATTTGTCTGCGTACTTGCATGTGTCAACCTCTGTACGTATCTCCAACGTCTGCGCATCCAACACTGTTAAGCTACTGCTCCACATATCCGTTGTGCCGAGACATATATATATATATATGCAGTTTTATGGAGTACAACGTACTGTACGCGTTGATTAAAATATATTCGCAGAACAATGTAAGATAATACCTTGCTGTGTAACTACTAGTATCTAGTACTAATCACCATATGCTCAGAAAGTACATGGACTAGTACTAGTTTATACGTACGAACTAACTATAGCACGCATGTACATCACATAGTGCTTTGAAAAGTAGCTAGCTAGTACGTGCATAAGAAACCATTCGGCTTGCAAGCTAGCTGAACAACAGCGTAAAAGAATCCAAGGCAACGATAAAATAGCAAAAGTACACCACTCTCGCTCCCAACTCGATAACAAAGGTGTGCTCGATCGTCCATATATATATATAACGCAGATCGCTCCAACAGCATTATTGACACGGGCACTTGTTAATGCGACCTAGGCACGCAATTGTGGAAACTAATTAAAGTACTGTTAGCGAGCTAACTTTAAGTGTCTAGTGCAGAATTCCTTGCTTTAATTTAAGAAAAAGGATGCTTTCCAGAAAGTGTGGCCGGCTGAGTCGGTATCCTTGGAAAGTAACTGGACTAATCAGTAGAGGTAGCCGCCATTCCTGTACCTCGATTCATCCCTATCCTGAATTCCTGATTACCATTGCTCATGCGCATGCTTCTGCTTCTGCGGTCAATATATGTACTGCAAAAATTATATGATTTTTTTTGGAAAAAAAAAGATAGATAGTGCATTTTGTCATGTATTATTATGTAGAATTCGAGACGCAACAAATCCTTAATTGATGGCATGGTCCCTTTGATCCAGCGGGATCGATGGGGACGTAAACATACCGCAAGAATTGCATGGGACCACCCACGTCAATTGACTTAATTTAATTGCACACCGTACTAATTACGTGACGTTGCAAAGTCACTAATTTGATGCATAAATTTTATATTATCCATCTTTTTTTAAATATATGACACCATTGACTGTTTAGTTGAACTTGGACCAACAATATATATTTAAATAATTAGTTACCTAACATGACATTAGATTCATCATAAAAACACTTTAAAGTTAACTTATATATTTAGTTATTCACACAAATATTTATAAACAATGAATGATTAAAGTAATGAAAAAGTCAACTGTGTGATATATTTAAACCAGAGGGAATATATCAGATGAAAAGGGTATACAAGCCTAAATTATACTGTCTATCTTATGCACTTTACTCCTACTGTCCTACTCGTAGTAACAAGAACTAGCATTATATACCTGTGTGTATCAGAATTAACAGCAACATAATTTTCAGCCTGTTCGGCAGGCTGTTTTGCAGCCGTTTTACTGTAGCGGCTGCAGAAGAAATAACTGCGAACACTGTAGCGGCTGCGGGATAAATAACTGCGAACACTGTAGCGGCTGATAAGCAGAAGGCCAGGCAGGCTGTTCAGGGGAAGAGTTATGCCACTTTGCCTTCACGTGAAGACAAATTAATTTGCAGTTGCATGCGTACGTACTTGGCCAACTTTTCTAGTTGTATATTTATTCATGCAGGCTTCATGTTGTTGAACTACCTGACGCAGGTTAGTGTACCCCTTAATTTAATTTTATTAGTTATATGGTCCATTTGCTCACGCTGACAGATCGAGTAAAAGTAACTGGATTTTCCAATGGCTGATATGTGGTCCGCGAGATGGGAGTAATAACCTAGGACGCGTACTCCCTCCAGTTCCATATTAGCTGTCGTTGGGGCTATTCACGTAAGTTCCACAAAAGCTGTCGTCGGTGGGTTTTTCAGCTACTTCGGACGATAGTGCCCTTGCATGCGCATGGGTGAGTAAAAGCACTCCGGTTCCAGCGCGCACGAACGCTTCGGCTATGGCTCTGTTGTCTGCTTTAATTATCGTCTCGGCAAACGAGAAGTCGAGAGGAATGGAGAGGCAGCGACGGTGCCGCGCGGTCAAGGTCGACGTCCGGTGACCGGCGACGCCATGGAGCGGAAGCGACAGCGCCGCGCCGTCGAGGTCGACGTCCTGATGACCGGCGACGCCATGGGGCAGAAGCGCGAGGTCGACGTCCACGAGATCAAGCGCCGCGCAGTCGAGGATGAGGAAGACGTCGAGCTCGTCATCCCGTTGACCGGCGATGCCATTGTTTATTCCATCGTCAGCACATGGCAAGCTGGGAGTGTTCTGTTCTATAGAGGAAGATAAGGGGACGTGAACCGAAAAGCAAAATGAACGGCTTGCTGCGTGAGCGAGTCGAGCGAAAAAAAAAGCGAACGAATACGAGCGCGGGTATCGCGAAAATAAAATCCAATGCAAAAAAGGCGCGCAGCAGCAGGAGTCGAACTCCAAACCTCAGACTTCGGAGCGAGCGACGGGAACCAGTTGGACAATGAACGGTTGTTGGATAGGATCGACCTCCAAGGCTATTTAATAAGGGCAAACAGGGAAAAATACCCTCTAATTAATCACTCCTTGGTATTGTAAATCATGTCCAAAACGACAGCAATTTTGGAACTGGAGGGAGTACTAACATGAGAGTTCACGTACATTCATTGGTTCAGACAACTTAATTATAACAAGCATAGATCAAGGGACCATTAACGGTGACACCGGTGGTGACGAGTATATTAGAAGCGACTATAATTTAGAAACTGCCAAAGTAGTGTCTTCGTGTTGTTAATTAAACTACTCTGACTAGCTAGCTACTTTGACTTAACGTGCTAGTCTTCTCGTACAACCATTACTAGTGTAATGGATAAATATACAAGTTAAAACTTCTGTATTTTCCTGATTTTGTTTCATATTACTCTTCGCTTAAATTAGTTCTGCTAATAAGGTGATTGTCTTTCATATTTGACTTTTCTCGAGGTTCAAAGTTTTGCATGCAGATATATACTGCATGGCTGCATGCAGTTGTTGCCAACAAAAAGATAAGCTAAGTGCTGAATAAAGTACCCGGTCGATTCGAAAAAAGAGATACTACTACTATATAGCCCTTTTTCTTCTTTTGGAGTGATTCAAAGAGAATACTCTGCATACCAAACTTATCAGTGCTTCAGGAGAGAAATGATATATATATTCAGAAACAATTGGCTACTAGAACGAGGAATAAGTCACCTAATGCCAGCAGATCTTTCGGTGGTTCATCTGTTTTGCTTAACGCTAATTAGTAAAAGTTGTTGCTCTTTATTGTATGTATTTGCGCAATTTGGGAACTTTTCGAACATTATGTGGAACCCCGCCCTTTTTCATCTGCAGATTATTTGTGAAAATGTGAGACAGCTGTCTCCAAGATTCCTAGTGGTATGAGCATCGTACACATAAAACGCAAGTGGCCCGTGAAAACTAATCCAAGTTGAAATATATTGTACCATCTCACACGCTCACCATATGAAAATGAGAGATTCTTGTACCCCCGGCCGGCCCTGTTTCGGTGTCGTGAGATATACTACCGATCGATGCGTAGACATAGGACATGCCAAATTAAACTCGAACCCTGAATGACATCAGTGCAGACATCAGACAGGCCCAGGTACCAACATGTCTTCGCCGCTAGGAACACAGATTTCTTGCGCGGATTCATGTTCTTCGCCCTGCCCCATAACCACCACACTGTCGTTACTTGATCCTTCAGTTTAGCTGGTGTGCTAACACATGCATCCACTAACTCTGAAATTCGCGGTTTCGCTTGGCAGCGAGCTGATCGAAGAGCATCGAAATCAAGCTAGTAGCCATACTCGCTTTTGCATTAACTTTCGCCTCGTTAGTCGAAGGCCCGTCAGTGGAGTCACAGCATCGAATACTGAAGCCCTAATCTAAGACTACGAATCTGGACACAGCATTTCTGTATTTCTTGCTCTTGATCTTTGGTGCATGCCTTCGTGGTTGCCACACGGACGTACAGATATCGTATGTACTGTCTTCTCTCAGCCAAGACACGAGAACCCGAAGAATGCATCATGGCTCATCAATCGGGTGATAACAGCAAGAATTGGGTGAAGAACAGTGTTGTACGTAGGCGTCACCAGCAATCGGGTGTAACAGTGGCTGTACCACTGAAGAACCAGACAGGTCTCACACCATATCTGTACAGTACTGTATTTCGTCCGAAAAAAGTGTCTCCACCATTTCGGTCAGTGGGGTCGCCTGAACTCAACTCTGACGATATCATGTGCTAACGACGGCATGCCGATGCCGTGCATGGGTTCAGGGCAGCACGTTTGACCTCAGCTCAATCTCATTCGGTGAGATCGAGGTGGACCTGTATATCCATGCCGGTCGGTGCCTATATGCATTATTCAAGCAGCAATCTGCATTGCACTCTTGGAACCTGAACTTGTGGTGATGTTCTCAATGCACATGAACTCCATAGACGCAGCCCACTAATTGGACGGCCCTTCGTCAGAAGTAAAGGTCAGCAAGACCGAACGGCAGCTAATATATTGGGAGTAGCATTATCCTTTTGCAGGCTTTCAAATCAAGAGAGACACAGAAGCATCATGTCTGCATACTCTCACATTGCATAATATACTGCTTTGCGAACGTAAGGCAATCTTATACCATCTTCATCTTCCCTGGATTGACAGCTACACCAAACAATAAACTACCTCCAGACTTTAATTAATTCATGACGTCCAACAGAAGATTTGAGCTGGAAAATGTATAGACTTTTCAACAAATGAAGCTCGGAGGGCGTAGTTAATGGCTTAATAGCTCTACCAGTAGCCACGGGATTGCATAAACAAGCTTACCTGCAGGTCGTTTTCGTGAGAAAAGCATACCAGCCGAGGCCACGGCGCTGTCGCTGTAAACGAAACCTGCCGACGTGCGCCTATTCAGGTAGCCGGATTCGATGGCACTCCATTTCACCATTTCAGGGTGTGGTTCGGTTGCTGACTGGCAACTACATATACCTTTTTTTGGATTGGTGGTTGGAACAAATCTTTACTCCATCGATCACTTTCATTGTCACCTTGTTTGGAATGTCCCTGCTGCACGATTCTTGCCAAAACTGGATCTGATAATCTTCTTTTAGGAATCTCTTAATTCACCCTAAGCAACTAGTAGCAGCTAGCTTAATTTTTTTTGAAGGATAAACGCCCTTAAAGGGCCTAGCAGCTAGCTTAATTAGGTTCCCTCACAGCGATATATACATACTGATACTGGTCCACAGCACTCGAGCAAGCATATACATGCTGTTGGAGATCTCCCTGAAAACGCAACAACTGATTTGAATTGTGGAATTACGACGTGATATTAGGCGCACACTTTTGAGCAAATTGGCATCGGTCTGCATGACGAAAGGATGGAATTCTTCGGAAGATTATAGTAATGTATTTAGGACTTGGGCAGGCTAGTATCTTAAAGTACGTAGTGACGCGCTTGCTTGGCTATGTGCAGGTAAACCACTCGACATGGTGCGGCAGAATATGGCCAGAAGGCTTAGAATGAATTTCTATGCGCGATTGGTGATTAGTTGTACTGAGCCATAATCTGAATTGAGAATTTGCTCTAGCTTTTTTAGGCTCTACGGGCTACCAAGGTAGGAAAATGCGACCCAACCCACCCGCCAACAATAATCACAATTGAAAATTACACGATGTCTGCCTATCTAGATTTTGTTTAAGAAAAAAGAAACCACTCGCTACATTTGATATTAGAAAAACGAAACTGAAATAAACACGAGAAAGCGATATTGGGTCGTCAAACTCACAATCCCAAAAGTGGGGCTTATTGAATGTTTTCGACATTGAAAAGGTTATCTTGGAGATTGGGATTGTGACCCAAGTGGCCAAGTGAACCACTGACTATTCTAGTTCGCAACTCCAGCTGAGCATCGTATTGGCGCTGGCAATTTTAGCTTGCAACTGGGCCTTTCTGTTTTGCAATGCTGTAACCGGGTCTTCTGTTTCTGTTGGAATGGACGAGCGGTTGCCCCACTATCTTGGGCTTAATTTTTTTTGAGGAACAGCATCTTTGGGCAAATAATGGGCCATGATTTCCAATCGCGGTCTGGTATGAAGCACACAAAGCCATGACGACACGCCCACAAGATAAGCCGAGCGCGTAGGGTCCATGAGCCAAAACTTTGGGCCCGGAAACTGCAGAATCTCGCGGAGAAGGGCAGGGCCCATGCAGAAATGGGGCAGTCAGCTGCTGACACGACCCTGTACGGAATCATCGTATGAGCAGAGAGGGGAAAGCGACCCGACTGCTGCTGCGTCGTTGCAGGCAGGGCGCGGGCCTCCCGTGCGCCTGCCTGCCTGCCTGCCCGGCGCCGCGTTTCGACCGGCGAGACCTGCTCCTTTCGGTGGCCTGACGGACATGACTGACTGCGCCAAAGACTGGAGATCGGATAGCAACCTCACGGCATGCTCGCGTCGAGCTGCGGCCGCCGCCTCGGGCAGCGAGCGCGTCGCCGGCCTCGCAGTCGCAGGGATGGTGGCGCCGGCCTCAACGTCGTCGGCATGGGCCAGCTTACCAACGGGAACACTGTACGATCGGATCTCAGATGGTTTGGAACTCGGGGGGTGCTGGACGTTCGACTTTCTTCATCAACAGTTCAGGTGTTCAGGTCGAGTCTGTTAACAGTCCTTGGTCGATCACGCTATTTGCATTTTTGTCGTCGACAGGGCCGCGTTGTGAAATCGCAGCCCCATGAGTCCAGCCTTGCACAGTACTGTACTACACAAACATACGGAAAGAAACAAGGACCCAATGGATGATGCGGATGAAGCTGGCTAGACCAAAACATGGTTCGGGCCGTAGTAGTAGTAGCACAGAAGAATGATTGATCGGTGGTTGGGTAATTGGATGGCGTCGGCCAAGAGGCTGGCAAGAACCGCCACTCGTTGGAGCCGCGACGGCATAAACGATTATCCGATTCCTATCTGAAACAACACCAGCGTGGTCCCATGAACTGAGCGGGCGAATTAATCCGTGGACAGCTAATTATCGGTAACCACCGTTTGTACTAGCATGCGTTAGGCACACTGCTCGTGAACCTGGACAGCCAGCACCGCGCTGCCCGAATGGTCACCACCGGACATCCGGCTAGCCTGGCTGCCCCTGCCCGGCCTTGCTACGATGCTGCGCCATACCACAACGCAGATCAGTGACCACACGCCCGGGTTCGGTTTGTCCTCCCATCAACTACTAACCGCAGGTCATCGTTTGTTCCTGTTTTGTTTAAGCTCTCGCTCCGTCTCTCGTGCCCACTGCGACTATTAGATGAGCCAGTTTCAGCGGCCTGGAAGAACGGTGCAGGTAGGCAGCGCGACACGGCCGGGTTCACCGCCACAGTGCTGTAGCAGTTAGAAGAAACAGTTACGTAACGGCATCTGGCTCGCCGGAGGCCGACAGTTTGAGCTGAGGCTCCTTTGCTTCGCCGGAGGCCGACAGTTTGAGCTGAGGCTCCTTTGCTTTGAGCTCCATCCATCCAACGCGGCTAGGAATCGTGGTTTGGCGGTGGGGGGAGGTCCCCAGAATAAAGAGAGAGAGAGAGAAGCGCGTCACCAGACAAAGATTTCAGAGCGCATATGCAACCCTGCGGTTGCGCGACAGGCGAGGTGGAAATCAATCACCCACTTCCTCTTCCGCTCCCCTCTCCTCCCTCTACCGATGTGATCGATAAATACTCGCGTCAAGTCGCTGCCCACCCCTCTTCTTCTCTTTCTCCATTCCCTTGCTTGCTCTGTTCTGCTCGGCTCACTGTTACTTCTGCGATATGCCCCTCTCTTCCATGGCCTCCTCCTGCTGAGCCTGAGCCCATCCATTCCCGCTTCGAGGCTCAGATCCAGAGCCGCTTCCACTTGTAGCAAGCAGGCCGCTGTCTGTCAGCGGGTGCATTGTTGTAGCCGTGCCAATGGCGGAGGCGCTTCCACCTCCGGAGCACGGCGTCGAGTCCGGGAGGTCCTCGCCGTCCCCGGCCGCGTCGCCGGAGTTCGAGTTCTGGATGGTGGGCAAGAACCCGTCCTCGTTCCAGTCCCCGGCCCTGCTCACCGCCGACGAGCTCTTCTCCGGCGGCGTCGTGCTACCGCTCCACACCCTCCAGGCGTCTCCGGCCGAAGGCGAAGGTGAAGCCGTCGGTGGGGACGCGGCCGGCGAGGAGGGTTCCGAGTCCGCCGCCGCGCTGCCGCCGCCTGCCGAGGCGGAAGAAGCGGAGGCCGCGCAGGCGCAGCCGCTGGCGGAGTCCGGCATCGCCCCGACGCCGGACCTCCCGGCGGTGACGTTCAAGTGGAAGGACATCTTCAAGGCGGGCGGCGGCGGAGGCGGCGAGGCCAAGGAGCGCAAGAAGATGGAGCGCCGCGTGAGCAGCGTCAGCGGCAACGCCGAGCTCATCAACATCAACATCAAAATTTGGCCCTTCTCCAGGAGCCGCTCCGCCGGCCACTCCGCCGGCGCGGCAGGCTCGTTGAGCAGGGCCAAGCCGAATCCTCCTAGCGCGAACCACAATGCCAGCGGCAGCGTCGCTGCCAATGCCAGCGCCGCCACGAGCAGCGCACCGGTTGCCACAGCGCCGGCCGGGCGCAAGGTGAGCAGCGCGCCGTGCTCCCGCAGCAACTCCCGCGGCGAGTCCGGGCCTGAACCGGTGGTCATTCCTGCCGCCGCCGCCGCCGCGGCTGCAGTAGAGGCTGCGGCTGCCGGGCAGGCGGCGCCGGTGGCCGGCACCACGTCCATGCTGAGGAGGCTGGTGCCCGGACACGGCCGTAGTAACACAGGCGCTGGCAGTGGCGCCACGGGCATCCGCCTGGGCCGCCCCAGCCCCGTGTGGCAGCTCCGGCGCAACAAGCTGCAGCAAACCGCCGCGGAGCAGAAGCAGAAGCAGAAGAAGGCCGCCGCTCCAGCTGTTGTCGCCACTACCAGTACCGACGAGAACGCTGCTGCTGCGGCGGCGGCGGCGCCGAGCGTGAGCGCGCCGGCGGCCGGGTGCCGGAACAACGCGGGGTGCTCGGAGGGCGGCGAGGAAGGGCCGAACCCGCCGCAGGGCCTGTTCGGGCTCCGGACCTTCTTCTCCAAGAAGGTGTACTGATTGATGATAACGGCGGCGTCATTGTACATACAAATTCGAGCTCGCTCTGCTCTAGAGAACGGCTCGTTCTTCCACATCCTCTTTTTATCTCTTCTTCTTTTCCTTTTTTCTCCTCCCCCTTTTCTCAGAATTCAAGTAGATTCAGGCTTCTTTTCATCTGTCTGTACTGTACTAAACCTCTGCTTAGCTCACTCAGGCGCTCACCTCAAGCAAGCAGCAAGCTTTGCATGAATCTCGCATTGTCGCCCCATGTCATGCGTGTAACAGTGTGTACCCAGGCCGTCCACTGCACAGATTATTGTTTTCGCATGGTGAAACATCAGGTGATGGGTCGGTGACTTTGCTCCGTGACGGGACGAGACGAGACGAGACGCCCAAATGATTTGTTGGTGCCAAAGGCTGGGGAGGGAGAGGGGGAAAAAAGTCAGTGCGGCAAGCAAAGCAGGCTGGCTGGGTTGCTGCCGCAGCAGCAGCGCTTGTCCGGCGCGCCGTGCTTGCGGCATGGATCGATCGGGCAGCGCGGGGACAGCGCACGCGGCCACTCGCTACGCAACAATGCGGGCGCGACGCCGGCCACCCACGGGCAGACGCACGCCTCGATCGGGCGCCACATGCGCTTGCCCGATCCTGTTGGGATCCCGCTCGCTCGCAGCTGCCATGCCATGCCGCGCGCATTATTATACGGCTCCACCCGTGCCGCGCCCATGCTGCTCCGTTTCGTCGCCGCGGGGGGGCTGGCAGCGTTGGCTGGGCTCGCCGTCGCCGGGGCTGGGCAGGCAGATGGGCGCGCGATCCGGTTGGGTGGGCCGGGTCGTCCTCTCCTCACCACCGGCGCCCCTGGACCATGCGACTCCCGTCCCCTCACGATTTGTAACGAACGACCAACCATCTCCGCGTCATGTGACGCAGACGTAACCTGTAGTGGCAGTGCCCGGGAAGATCGGACCTTGATGAACTGCGGCTGCCGGCTGGTTAACTAGTAACCCTAGCTAGTAATGGCGGTGGCGGTACGCCGCAGTGGAAAGGCGAGGAGGAGGAAATGTACCGTGGCGTGGCGTTAAAGGATGGGATCGCGGCTGCTGCCTGCCTTAACTGCGCGGCAAGCTAGCGCAGTAGTCGTGCTCACTGCTCGTACCCGTGCCGGCGCTGCAAGGCAACGCAAAGGACAGGTTGGGTTGCTAGGACGAACGCGAGATCGAGCGATGGATACTCTCAACACTTCACCGTGCAGCGGTAGTAGCCGTTCACATCGACCCCGATTCGAATTTAAGATTGACTGGTGGAGACTAGTGGGGAAGGCGCGCGAAAGGGAGAGGAGGAGAGACCGATACGATAGCAACGTTGCGCGGCATCTCCCGTAAAGTACAGCATCTGACCGTAAAAAAAAAAGAAAACCGTCAAAAAAAAAGTACAGCATCTGAGTAGCATAATCTTTATCTCCGATGCAAGAGGCAGGTAGTACGGCGCGAGCCGTTGGATGTTGGATCGGGGCGTATGCGATGCAGCTGCTGCGCGGTTGCAAGTGGGCCGGCAGCGGCTGACCCCGGAGCCTGGAGGCCGAGTTTGATTTATGCAGCCTTCGAGGTTCCTCACGACGCATGTACTGTAGCACAAACCCTTTTCCTTTATTTTTTATATATACAATTATCCTTTGGATGGACAAAAAGTACATGAACGCAACGCAACGCAACGCAACGCGGCCAGGCAAGGAATCAGTCGGCTTTGACGTTATCGTGCGTATGGAGATTCGGGACAGAGGAGAAGCAGAAGAGCAGCTGGCTGGCGAATGACCAGCCGGGGATGCCGATCCAGCGCCCATCCCGAGCGAGTGGCGCGTCGCACTGGAACTAACTGTACGTACTGTATATTGGACGCCGCTAGAGTTGGTGGTGGTGCCGTGGTGGTAGGGCAGCGCGCACGTGCCATGTTGGTCCGCAGATCATCATCGGACGGCCGCAGCAGAGTATCACCCAACGATTGGACGAAGGAGATGAGATATGCACTCGCACGGCCGCACCAGTCTGGGTCGCTAGTTAGACTGACTCCAACGTTGAACACCTAAAATTGAGACTCAAAAGGTCAAATAGGTGTTGAGAGGCTTGAAAATACCTCACCCAAAAACTTGAATCTCCAACAGAATACCTTTACCTGGAGCTTCCCCTCCTCGTCCAGGTCGCCTCGCCCTCTTCCGTCGCGCCCCGCCCCCGGTTCCGCCGTCCGCCGCGCACCCGCTCCGCCGCCGGTCCCCGCACAGGCTCCGCCATCGCGCCGGAAATGAAATCCGTTCATTCATATTCGCTGGAGTATTCGTCAAGCGTGGTCCTAACCCACAAGTAGCCTGCCATCATACCTAAGGCTCTGCACCCACTACTTGTTGGCTCCATTTGTCAACGAAAATACGTGCAACACTGCATGGGTATCCATGTTGTGAACAACACAGTTACAACACGCCGATCAATGGGCCATATCTGTCAACCAGGCGGCATGGATCAACAAGAAAGTGGGAACGCTTGCCCAGGAGCGTGATCGACCCGCACGGGCCACGCACGTACCACTTCCATTCTCTAATCTTCTCCGTGAGGTGACGCGACGCCCGGAGACGACTTGCTAATGACAGGTCACGCGCGGCGAGGACCCACGTGATCACCTTTGTTTCAACGAGGCTCTCGGCTCATCTCATCTCTCGCCATCAGCACAGCGAGTGATGCATCAGCGAGTGATGCATGCTGGCAGTTGGTCGTGACGTGAGTGCCGCCCCCGCTTCTGCTCTATGGCTGCAGCTATCCATGGTTTGCACGGCGCGTAGTAGATGTGCCGGCCGATGCGGGAACAGCGGCAGCAGCAGGGAGGCCATCGGCCCGTGACTGTTGTGTCCTTCTCGTTCTGACTCCGATCCCTTCGCTCTACAAATCTGAATCCCGATGCGACCGGCCTTCACGTAACACGATGAACCCGTAGCACGGGCCCTCTGAATCTCTGGTACTACTATTACCTGTGACTAGAGTGAGATGGACCATGGATGCAGCAGCAGCTGCCCGTGCGTGCGCCGCGTCCATGGATCTTATGAAGACGGTCTCACTGCATAATTTGATCTTAAAGTTTTCGAAAGTGTCAGATCAATTCTAGTAAAAGTTTGGTACTGATGTATGAAATGGCATCTCTAAATGCATAGTTTTGTTTCACAACGCGCGCTGAATGTAGGGACGCGTCAGCAATAACTGGGCTTATTGGTTTCTGTTCTGCTTTTCACATCCCTTTGGGCCTCCAAATGCCTACCGCGTACAAAGGACAAACAAGCCACACCAAAACGAGCCCAAAAAGAGAACGGCCCAACGAAATATACCAGGGAGGCTGCCTGGGACCGATGAGAAGCAGCAACCTCCATTTTAGAATTTTTTTTGTCGAAGTTTCCAACGCCGCCACGGCCTAGTGATTTCCCCTCCCCTCGCGGCGATGGCTCCGCCTCCTCACCAGAGACGGAGCGCGCCACCACGCCCGCTTCGAGCTCCCCGTCCATCTCCGAAGAGGCGAAGATTCCCATGGCGGCCTCGGCCGCCGCATTGGCGGTGGGCTGGCTGCTGTCGCCGCTGCTGCAGAGCTTGAGCGACCGGGTCCGCTCCTACGCCGATGACCTCCTCCGCTACCTCCCGGAGGGGTCCGCCTCCACCGACCTCGATCGCCTCTCCGGCCACCTCCTCCGCCTCCACGCGGCCTCCTCCTCCATCGAGCGCGCCCGGCGCCACCCCTGCGACCCCACCCTCCTCGCGTGGCTCAACCGTCTCCACGACGCCGCGCACGACGCCGACGACCTCCTCGACGAAATCCACTACGGTCGCCTTGTCGACGCCGTCAACGGACCCCGCCCCAATGTCGGCCGCATCCTCGACACCTCCCGCGCAATCTGCAGCCGCCTGGTCTGCCCCGACCAGCCCCTCAACCGCTTGCCAGCCGTCCTCGACAAGCTCGCCGCCGCCTTGGCGGACTACGCCTGGATCGCTCCCCTTGTCGAGCGCGACGCGGCCGAATCGCCGCAGCGTGGGAACATGCTCGCTGGGCACTCTAGCTCCATCGTCCCGGCAGACGATGCATTCTTCGGCCGGGAACGTGAGCTCCCCCTTCTGGTCGAAAGGTTAGTTGGGTGCAATGGTTCCGCTTCAGTCGGGAACCACAGTGTTCCTATTGTTGCCATTGTTGGAGATGGTGGGATCGGCAAGACTAAGCTGGTTCAGATGGTGTTTAATCATGCCATCATCCAGGGCCACTTTGACCTCCTGATGTGGGTGTGCGTCTCGCGTCATGTGGATACGTGAAGCTCACCAGGGAGATACTGCAAGCCGCTACGGATTGGAAGGTGGACTGTGATGGGACAATTAATTTCAATGGATTGCAAAAGTTGCTGGTTTCTGCTGTGGAAGGGAAGAGGTTCTTGCTCATCCTTGATGATGTTTGGGATGACAATGAGGGGAGCATGTGGGAAAATACAGAAAGGTGGAGGAAGCTACTAGTTCCTCTGCAAAATGGGAAGCAAGAGAGCAGAATTGTTGTGACTACACGCATGAAGATAGTTGCTGACATGCTAGGTGTGAGGATTCCAATGATGTTGGGTGGATTGGGAACCGAAGAGCATTGGTTGTTGCTCAAGAAGTGTGCACTGGGTAGTGAGAATAGCCGTCAATACCCGCATTTGCAGGAAATTGGGAAGAAAATTGCCTTGAAGCTTACGGGATCCCCTCCTGCTGCCAGAGTTATTGGCGGATGCTCTGTAGCACTCGAAGTGCAAGGGAGTGGAACAATATCTTGGAGACGGATATTCTTGGTGACACTGTCTCTACGCTTTTGTCGAGTTATTATCATCTCCCACTGCACTTGCAGTATTGCTTCGCATACTGCAGCATATTTCCAAAGAATTGGAAATTTGATCGTAAAAAATGGTCAGGATGTGGATGGCACAGGGTTTCATTCAGAAGGAAAATGGGAGCATGGAGGATTTAGGTATAGAATATTTCAGACAATTGTTGGCAAGATCATTCTTTCATACCATTAAGCAAGGAAACAGAACGCATTATGTCATGCATGACCTGATTCATGATTTGGCACAAATGGTTTCTCAGTGTGATTGTGCAAGGATTGAAGGAGACATGTCGAAAAGCATACGATCGACTGTTAGACACCTATCTATCTCAAGCAAATATCTGCCACAGCTCAAGAAGCAATTTGAAAAGATTACGTACATTGGTTGTATACAAAGATTCATTGACGAGCTCGAGTACTATCCCAGATGGTTTATTTGCTGAGGTAAAGAATTTGCGCACGTTGGATCTCAGTGGATGTCCTATATCAGAGCTACCTGAATCAATTGGACAACTAATTCATCTGCGCTACATGGCACTTCCAGGAAGTATCAAAATACTGTCCGAATCTCTGAGCATATTACTGCATCTTCAGACTCTTGATATTCCAAAGAAATGTCAACTTGATAAATTTCCTAGGGGTATGCACCAGTTGGTCAGCTTGCGGCATCTTGGCGTAGATTCACAGTACATTTCAATGATAAGAGGTATTGGTAGTCTGGTTAAGCTTCAGGGGTCTATAGAATACCATGTTAAAAAGGACGAGGGTCAAACCTTATGTTAGATGTAGATGTATTCCTGTTTTTTCCCTTTGTATAAGGGGTTTTCTGCATATTTACCTACACCTGTACATGTATATATTTGGGCCTAGTGCTCCCATATTGAATACAAGTGCTATTCATAACATGGTATTAGAGCTAATCTAGGGTTAGGTTCTTCTCTCCTTCCCTAGCGATTCTGGTGTTGCACTTGCGCCAATTGTCCACCAAATTTTTCCGCCGTCCTTGTTGAAGTCCAGCTGTTCTTCGTTTTGAACTTCGTCGATCTGGACTCTTCGGGTTGCGTCGCGGTCCTTCGTCTCGGGACTCGTCGCCGACCTTCTCCCTCTGGAGCGCCGCCGCCCTTCCTCATTTGGAGTGCCGCCGCAGCTCTTCGTCGTCGCTCGTTCGCGACTCGCCTCTGTCTTCAACCTCACGACGAGGCTCGGGACGCGCCGACGCCCTCTTCCTTGAGACGTGTCGCCACCGTCCCCAATTTCGGCGCCGCCGTCGCCGTCATCTTCCAATCCCGGCACCGCCGTCGCCGTCGTCCTCCAATCCCGGCGCCGCCGTCGTCTTCCAATTCAGGCGTTGCCGTCGATTCGTTTTGTCGGCTCGATTGGATTTTGAGCCGGCTCACTCCTTCGGCTCGGTTCATCGGCTCCAGTTACCAGCTCGGCTCGGCTTCAGTCATCGGCTCGCCTAGCCGGCTCGTATTGTCGGCTCGGCTCGTGGCTTCGTTGCCAGCTCGTTTTTGCCGGCTCAGGTAACCAGGCTCGGTTCCAAAAAAAAAAAAGAAAAAAAGAGGACTGCTTTCTGTTCTGATTACTTCACTGCGACTTGTCTGCGTCGCTTTTGGCCAGAACAGACCAGCAGGGTACTCGAAGCAAAAAAAAAAAAAAAAAAAACACAACTGCTGCTGCTAGCGCCGCTTTTCACCTGCGCCCTCGCCGTCGCCCGCCGCTTTTTCCTTTGCGCTCTCGCCGTCTACATGGCTCCTTCTTCGACTACATCTGGAGGTGTTCCTATTCTTCGTTGTCCGGTGCTTTTCAATGGCACCAACTATCGTGACTGGGTTCCTCGTCTTCGGATTCATATGCGTGGTCTTCGTCTTTGGGAGTTTCTTACTGGCGAGCTGCCTTGTCCACCGCGTCCTACTGCTCCTACACCGCTTGTGCTTCCAGTGCAGCCTGTTCTCTCTGCGACAGCTACTGATGAGGAGAAGAAGGATTTTGACAAGTTGCTTGCTGATCATGATGCTAGTGTTGAGCAGTTACAGGTTGATTATGATGATCTTATGTCCTCTTATGAGTCACAGTTTGCTACATACAGGACCTGGATTGATGAGGATGCTCGAGCTGCTTCTATTCTTGTTGCTAGCATTGAGGATCGGTTTTCTGCTGACATTGTTGAGTTTGATTATGCACATCAGATGTGGGCTTTTCTTCGGGAGCGTTACGAGCCTACTGGACAGTCCACTTTTCTTGCTGCCATACGTGAGGAGCAGCTTGTTCGACAGGGTGATGGCACTGTTGATGATTTCTATGGTCAGATATCTGCTATTTGGCGTCAGCTTGACACTCTTGGCCCTCAGTTGTCTCCTAGCACATGTCAGTCCTGCCAGAGTCAGAAGAGGTTCCTGGAGCTTCGTCGCACTTATGACTTCTTGACTCGGCTTCGTGATGAGTTTGAGCCACGCCGTGCTCAGCTGCTTGCTCGTCACCCTTGTGTTCCTCTGATGGAGGCTCTTGCTGAGGTTCGTAATGAGGAGAATCCTCTTCGTGCTGCTGGTCTGTTACACTGCTCTTCAGTGTTGGCTGCTCGTACTTCGCCGTCGGCTCCTCGCTCTTCTTTGTCTCCAGCTGTTACTCCTCCTGTGGTGCCTTCCTCTATGACGCCTTCGTCTGGGAGTCAGACTGGTGCTAGTGAGCTTAAGAGCTCTCATTGTGGTAAAGAGGGACATGTTGAAGCTTATTGTTTTAGGAAGAGGAAGGAACAGCGGGCTCGTTCTCGTCGGTCTTCACAGGGTGCTGGTAGTCCTAGTACTGGAGGTTCTCAGAGGAGTTCTGCTGGTTCTGACACACAGGAGATCATCAGGTTGCTCGGTCGCCTCGTTGCCTCTCCGTCACCAGGAGCTGCTGGTTCTGTGACTCAGCCGTCTGCACTGACTGGTTCTGCTGCTGCTTCTCAGTCTTCTCTTGAGGGATCACGTCCCCCTTCTACTCCAGGTACTTGTCCATGGATTCTTGATTCTGGTGCTTCTTTTCATATGACTCCATATCGCTCGTCTTTCTTCCATGGTTTCTTCGTCTGGTTCTCATTTTGTTCATACAGCCGATGGATCTCCTCTTCCTGTTGTAGGGCAGGGCACTCTTTTATCTAACTCTTTTTCTGTTCCTGATGTTTCTTGTGTCCCTGATTTGACCATGCAGCTTATGTCCGCTGGCCAACTTACTGATTATGATTGCCGTGTGATTCTTGATCCTGATTTTTGTTATGTTCAGGACCGTTCCACGGGTCAGGTGATTGGTACTGGCCCCCGGCGCCGTGATTCACAGCGTCTTTGGGAGCTTGACTGGCTACATCTTCCTTCCGCTGCGCCTGCCGGTCCTGTTGGCTCCGCTCTTGTTGCTTCGTCGACGTCGTCTTTTGCTCAGTGGCATCATCGCTTGGGTCATATATGTGGCTCTCGCTTGTCGGCTTTGATTCGTCGTGGTCTTTTAGGGTCTGTTTCAGGTCATGAGTCTTTACATCAGTGTCAGGGATGTAGGTTAGGCAAGCAGATACAGCTTCCCTACCATTCTAGTGAGTCAGTGTCACAGCGTCCTTTTGATCTTGTTCATTCAGATGTATGGGGCCCTGCTCCCTTTGTTTCTACAGGGGGACAGCGATATTATATAATTTTTATAGATGATTTTTCTCGCCACACATGGATTTATGTTATGAAACATCGTAGTGAGGCTTTATCCAGCTATAAGACTTTTACTGCTATGATTCGTGCTCATTTTGACACTCCTATTCGTGTCTTTCGTGCCGACTCCGCAGGAGAGTATCTTTCTGGAGCTCTTCGTCAGGTTCTTTCTGAGCAAGGCACTCTTGCTCAGTTTTCATGTCCTGGTGCTCATGCTCAGAATGGTGTCGCTGAGCGCAAGCATCGTCATTGCAACGTCCGGGATAAATAAATCACCCGAAACTCCGTGTTTTCCGTACTTGCCCCAGGATCAATGACAAGTACACACGATAATCACAGTGGAAACATAGCCATTACAAAATTTAACTATCAAGTTTATTTGGAATTTACAAAATATTGGCTCAACGGCCGACGAAATACCTTAAGAAATAAACTCAGCGGTAATATAAAGGGATTCAAATCTCCAGCGTGTGCCCCGTGTTCATCCCACAGGCAATTAACTGGAAGTTGAACTCCTAGAAAGAACGGCATCGTTCCTCACCGAATTCTCGTCATCTCTGAAACCAAGTTATCGGAGGCAAGCAATGCGGGTGAATAATAGCAAAATCATAATTATATGCAAGGCCAAATGAAAGAAGGCATAATATGGTTAAATTTGCATAAATGAGCATATGATAATCTAGACTTGATTACTGAAATAATTACTAAATTGAATTGCTTGAATATAAATTGCATAAAGGTAAGTACAAGTAAATATCATATAAATAAAGTGACATACTTGACTTCCATGTCAAGTTCCTACAAAATCATTATCTATACCAATTCATATATCAATAAACATTATGATCAATTTTAATCCCAACCATTCTCTAAACAAAGACCTATCATTAAGAAGCTTGAGACCGCAAGCACGGCCATTCGAATGGATTATGACTCTGCAGAGTTTGTACGCTGTACCCATGGACAGTGAGTGACCGTCTGTGGTGTTGCAAGCACCGTGCACTCACGAAGTGTGCACATCGGTATCACGCATGACGTTTTCATTAGCCGTTTGTTAACCTTGCCTTCCCTAAATTGTAAACAATCCCTCCGTACCTACCAACTAACATCCCAGAGGTACAATTTATCCCCTCCTTCAAATATGGATAGTTAGGCAGGAATTAAAAGGGTACAATTCATTGTATTGGTAAACCTTGAGCCCAAAACCGTAGTGATGGAGGTCCCTCTGAATAAATACCAGATCGGGTAAAATATCCATACATTCCCTACTTCTAGAAGGCAAGGCAACATTCAACTAATTACTTAGCCATGGCCGTCCCATACCAGCATCCATGGTCGCACGATGTTTCCTTAAATCAAGTTACAAATGTACCGGTCCTTATGCGATGCGACGGGTCTCCAAAATCATGATTATGAAGCAATCATTAATCCAATTTAACATTATCACATCAAAACCCGTCAACATCTAAATTATCACCATATGTCAATAACAAGGATTTCCCATCAACATAATCCGTGAATTTAATGATTATACATGTACTTACATTTATACAAAATATAGCCTTCCATTTTAGCAAGCTTAATTAGTAATTAACTATATCATGAAGCTTAGAGCATATGACCATTATGATAGCTCAACCTATGGTTACAAGGGAGTATGATATATTCTAACAAAGGGGATAAAATCAATAGGTAGTATCTACCATTTCCCAAGTAAACATTTTTAATGATATAAATTATGCACAAATTAATCCTACAGATTAAGCATTTAAATGCACTTGCAAACATAGGATCAAAATGATCAAGGGGTGTGCTTGCCTCGCACCTTTATATACATAGTTCATACAATGATCTTCAAGCACTGATCTTTCCACGGTGTGGTCCTTCGACGATTCACGCACGTGCGCGTCGATCCACGATCAATAAACACCGAGAGATCCAAATAAAGCCATCTAAGAAGATCCAATAAAATTTACAATAATAAATATAAATATTTCGAATAAAAACCCAAGAGCATGATCATGGAGTGCATTTCATGAAAATAAATATGTATTCGGAGTTCGTATGAACGGAACTACACGTGAACGAGTTCTATCGATAAATAAATAGGAAATAAAATAACTAGGGTTCATGTGGTTCCATTTCCTCTATGGTGATTATTTGCTATGAGAAATACTCCTGGCCTTATTAAGGCCATATTCACCTAGACAAGTTATTTATTGTTTATTTTCTCTTGAAAAGAAGAACATGCATGTGTTACTCAAATGGATTGATATAAAGCTAACATGATGGCATGCATAGACATTTATTTACCAAATCCTCATGGTGAAGATGATAAGATGTATATGGCTTATTGATGGTGATTGCGTGCATATCTATTATATTAAATCCATAATTATTTCTACTATTGAACATGGCGTTGTTCAAACAAACATAAATAAATTAAATTTACGTAGCAATTATTCTTACAATGATTTTACGGGTAAAATGAAGTTACATGCTTCTAATGCATATGAAAATATTCCTATATATTAATTTCTTAACTTATCTTCTATAAGTATTTATATGCCTTTATGTCTATATATGACATAGTTAAAGAAGTGTTTCTTTTTAAACAAAATTATTTATATATGACATGTTCTAAGGATTCATTTTAGATGATTTAGATATCATGAATATGGCACTATATGCCTATATAACTTTTAAGTAAAGCAAGAGTGCATGGAAAACATATATGTTGTATATGCATATTTTTAACTAGATATAATTACTATTGTTTCATCATTCTTTATTAAATCACTTATGTAAGGCTACATGTATGCCTATGATGTGCAACATATATCCATGAACATGGGATGTAAATAAACCTATATGCACATGCATATATGAGATGTTCATTTACTTAGGTTAATTAACTTAATACTGTACAATTGAACCTATATAGAATTACCATGTTAATAATTACATATATTTAGGGTGAGACCTATACATCTTGCTTATAACAATTATATGGGTAAATGCCATATGAATATCCAAATTATTCCTAATAGGAGAAAATATGCAATTTCATGAAAAGTATGTATGCATCAAGTCAAACATTTATCTAGTGGTGTATCTTATGGTTTATTAGTGTAAAGCAGTAAAGAATGCCCCTAAATACATTAAGAAACAATCTAATAGTTTCATATATCTCCAGGATCTTATTTATACAAGAAAGTGCAACTAAAGCCTTAACAAATAAAAGGGAAATATACCTAGTACATTAAATAACATGGACAAAATTAACTATTTATTTCCTAGCACATTTTTCCTATAATTAATTTCTGATGAGCAGTGCTAAAAGGTCCTAAAAACATCAAAGAATTTTTCTAGCATTTTTACTAAATTTTTCTCCACTGTTTTTCTATCATTTTCTATCTAAAAACGTTTAAACCTATTGTAGCCAATAGGACGGTGACACATGGCGGCTTAAGAGCTGTTAAGATGGAATGCGAGCGCGCACAGTAGCAGCGGCGAGGAAATGGCTTGCCGGCAACAAGCGACGGCCATGCGACGTCAACAACCCCGAGAATAGGGTCCGCGAGGTCAAGAGCTTCCCTCCGGTGGTCGGCGCATCACCGGAGGTGGCCTGTAGCGGCGGCGCGACGTTGACCTAGGCGGCGCGGCGGCAGAGCAACGGCGCGAAGCTAAATTTCAAACGCATGCTACGAGTTTGTGCTCGTTTTGGTCATCTACAAGTCGAGTAGGTGCTCACCGAAGCTTAGCTTGGGGCGGATATGGCCGGGGGTAGCACGGCAATGACCGGCGGCGGCTGGACAGGGGAGGAGATCGGTGACGGCAGCCTACACGCGATTTCCAATTGAAGATCAGAGGGGAATGAGATTAGGCAAGTCCAGAGATGCTAAAGGAACTAGAAGGAGACGTGGATCTCACCGGAGGAGCTCGAATTGACGACAATGGCGGCGGCGGCCGGAATTGGAGAAATTAGAAATTCGCGGGCTCTAAGTCATGGATGCGGTTATGGTCAAGCTTCAGAGGATCAGGATGGCAAGAGGAAACAGTTTGAGGGGCGAGTTGAGGTTTTTATCGAGCGAAGAGGCGGTTCTCGCCGATGGTCCCGATTGGCAGTGAAACAGGGAGAGAGAAAAGAGAAGCGAGCTCCAGCAGGCGCGAGAAGGAGCAAGTGGGGCTGAGGGGTGACGTGCGGGCCGCGTGGTACTTCTACAGCAGCAGCACAGGGCGGTGGGGTGCGTGGCATGGCGCCGATGGCTGGACGGCGGCGGCGATGTTGACCCAGGCGCCCAAGGAAGACGACGACGAGGAGGTTTCGCGCGTGTGGGCTGCGACGGGCCAACTTCGTCACTGGGCTGGGCCGAGGTAAGGTTTCCTTCTTTTCCATTTTATTTTCGGAATTTGGTAATGGGCCGGGTAGGCTAGGTCAAGCCCAATAAGGTTTTTTTTATTATCTTTCGAATTTTCAAACTAGTTGAGCCGTTTACGAATTTTCTACCTATGCAAACGATCTCTAAAAATTCTGAAAAATTCACAGAAATTAACTCTCTGTGAATCCTGCCTATGATGAATTTTTCGAGATTTTTGGCCAAATAAATTTTCCACGAAAAATCAAGGAAGTTCCTGCGTACATGGTATGCAATGTATTCATGAATTTGAAATTTCAGAAAAATTCAAATATGAAATTCAAACATAAAAAAAAACCAACTCCAAATATTTCAACCTCGAATAAAAACATCTCAAATTTAAATCATAACAAAATTATTTATTAAAACAAAAATAAATTAATATACCATTTTATTTAGGGAAGACTCTATCTATGTTATTTTTAAATTTTGTTGCTTATGTTAATGAGTGATTAGATTTCTTTAAAAACGATGGCCTAGGGGCCGGGATGTTACAGTCATCTCTTGCTTCTTGTGTTCCTCCTCATTTTTGGGCTGAGGCTGTTTCTACTGCCACCTATTTGATTAATATTCAGCCTTCCTCAGCTCTTCATGGAGGGATTCCATATGAGCGTCTTTGCGGCAAGTTGCCTGATTACTCCAGCCTTCGTCTTTTTGGCTGTGTATGCTATGTGCTTCTTGCACCTCGCGAGCGCACTAAGCTGACCGCTCAGTCTGTTGAGTGTGTTTTTCTAGGCTATAGTGCTGAGCATAAGGGATATCGGTGTTGGGATCCAGTTGGTCGTCGGATGCGGATTTCTCGAGATGTTGTTTTTGACGAGTCACGTCCTTACTATCCTCATCCATCTTCGGACACCTCTTCCGCATCTTTAGTTGACCCACTTTCCTTTTTGACTTTGCCTGATGTCTCTATTGCCAGTACACGCCTGGTGCCTCCTCCGCTGGCACCTTCTCCTATTGTGCCTTCTTCACTGGCACCAGCACCTTCTCCTGTGGTGCCTTCTTCACCTATGCCTTCTTTATTGGCACCGACACCTTCTCCTGTGGTACCTTCTTCTCGACGGTCTTCTATGGGTCCTTCTATGGATCCTGACTATTCTTTGAAGCCACCAGTGACGCAGGTCTATACTCGACGTGTTCTGTCACCCTCTGATGTGTCTTCCACTCCTGATGAGCCTTCTTCTCCCGATGAGCCATCTTCTATGCTTGACGCATCTTCCTTAGAGGATTCTTCGCCTGAGCAGTTTATTAGACGTGGTGATCGTCTTCGTCGGCGTCCTGATTTTTATTCTCCTTCTGCCTATTCTACTACGGTTCTTTCTGAACCTACCTCTTATCGTGATGCTATTCTTCATCAGGAATGGCAGCACGCTATGGCTGAGGAGATTGCTGCTCTTGAGCGTACAGGCACGTGGGATCTTGTTCCCCTTCCTGCGCGTGTTCGTCCTATTACCTGTAAGTGGGTCTATAAGGTTAAGACCCGTTCTGATGGTTCTCTTGAGCGCTATAAGACTCGTCTTGTGGCTCGTGGTTTTCAGCAGGAGCTTGGCCGTGACTATGATGAGACTTTTGCGCCTGTTGCTCATATGACCACTGTTCGCACTCTTCTTGCTGTGGCCTCTGTCCGTGAGTGGTCCATCTCTCAGCTTGATGTCAAGAATGCCTTTCTTAATGGTGAGTTGCATGAGGAGGTGTATATGCGTCCTCCACCTGGGTATTCTGTTCCTGAGGGCATGGTTTGTCGTCTTCGTCGCTCACTTTATGGCCTTAAGCAGGCTCCTCGTGCTTGGTTTCAGCGCTTTGCTTCTGTGGTCACTGCCGCTGGTTTTTCTGCCAGTAATCATGATCCAGCGCTGTTTGTTCATATTTCCACTCGTGTTCGGACTCTTCTCCTTCTTTATGTTGATGACATGATCATTACGGGAGATGATTCTGAGTATATAGCCTTTGTGAAGGCGCGTCTCAGTGAGCAGTTTTTGATGTCTGATCTTGGTCCACTTCGTTACTTTCTTGGTATCGAGATTTCCTCTACACCTGAGGGGTTTTATCTATCCCAAGAAAAGTACATTCATGACCTTCTTGATCGTGCTTCTCTCACTGATCATCGCACTGTTGAGACTCCCATGGAGCTCAATATTCATCTTCGCGCCACTGATGGTGAGCCTCTCACTGATCCTACCCGCTATCGTCATATTGTGGGGAGTCTTGTTTATCTTGGTGTCACTCGTCCTGACATCTCACATTCTGTGCATATCCTGAGTCAGTTTGTTTCGGCTCCCACCCAGCTCCACTATACTCACTTGCTTCGTGTTTTGTGTTATCTTCGTGGGACTATATCTCGTCGCTTGTTCTTTCCACGCTCTAGCTCTTTACAACTCCAGGCATATTGTGATGCTACCTGGGCTAGTGATTCCTCTGATCGTCGATCTCTTTCTGCCTTTTGTGTGTTTCTTGGTGGTTCTCTCATTGCCTGGAAGACTAAGAAGCAGACAGCAGTTTCTCGTTCGAGTGCAGAGGCTGAGTTGCGTGCTATGGCTCTTGTGACAGCGGAGGTAACTTGGTTGCGGTGGTTGCTTGAGGATTTTGGTGTTTCTGTACAGGTGCTATCAGCATGGCTCGTGATCCGGTGAAGCATGAGCTCAGTAAGCATGTTGGTGTTGATGCTTTTTATACACGAGCGCAGGTACAGGATGGTATTGTTGCTCCTCGGTATGTGCCTTCAGAGATTCAGTTGGCTGATTTATTTACAAAGGCACAGACTGGTGTTAGGCACAGGTTCTATCTCTCCAAACTCAGTGTTCTTGATCCACCCTGAATTTGAAGGGGAGTGTTAGATGTATATGTATTCCTGTATTTTCCCATTGTATAAGGGGTTTTCTGCATATTTACCTACATCTGTACATGTATATATTTGGGCCTAGTGCTCCCATATTGAATACAAGTGCTATTCATAACACCTTAGAGGAGTTGAAGGATATGAACGACCTTCATGGTTTGCTTCACATCAAGAACCTGGAAAATGTTCAGTGCAAGGAGGAAGCTTGCAACGCTCAACTGTCCAATAAGCGATTTCTTAAGATTCTGAAGCTTGAATGGAACTCCGCAGGTTTGGCTTTTGGTCCGAACTTGGATGCTGAAGTATTAGAATGCTTAGAACCTAACAAAAACCTGGAAGAGCTTCATATCAGAAGGTACATGGGGGCATCATCACCGAGCTGGTTGGAGATGAAAGTTCTGCCCCAGCTGAAGTCCATATATCTGACAAACTGCAGAAGGTGGGAGCTACTTCCTCCGCTTGGGCAGCTTCCTTTTCTGAGCGTGTTGCACCTTAAGGAGATGTGCTCTGTTACTGAAATTGGCCTTAAATTCTATGGTAGTGCCACTGTTACATTTCCGTCACTAAGGGATCTTGAATTTGATTACATGCCAAATTTAGTCAGTTGGATTGGGGAAAACGGTGGCTCATTTTTTCCTCACCTGCAAAAGTTGAAGATTCTAAATTGTCCAAAATTGATGAAATTGCCCTTGCTTCCTCCGACAACTAAAAGTGTGACAGTAGAAAGATTTTTTTTTTTTAGACTGGGTGACGTCACCCTACGCGCACGCCCGCAGACGCGCGCTGTTCGGCCGTCGCGACTTCGCATCGGGCCAAGGCCCCGGAACGCACGCACACACACCACCCCACACACACACACACACGCACTCAGGCACGCGCGTCCGCCGGGGCTCGAACGCGCGTGGGCTGCCCACCAGCTGGTGGAGCTAGCCACCCGGGACCTTGGCTAGCTGCAATGATGATGGGCGCGCCCCTTCAGCTCAGTTTGATGTCAAGAAGTTTCTAATCTCAAATTATTCCCTTATGCTTCATCTAAATCAGGCAAATTCGTTATGGAGATTTCTTCTGCAACAATATTGAGTGAAGGGTTCTTACATTGGCAACACCTCGAAGGTACTGAGGTTCTAAACATTAGAGGTTGCTGTGGTTCGGTGCTTGCTAAAGGATTTCAGTTACTAGCATCACTAAAAAAACTGCGATTGTCCCAATGCAACATGGATGGTGAACAGATGAGTTTGTGTTTGCAGCACCTTAACTGGTCTTGCCTCTTTAGACATTGTTGACTGCCAGAGTATCACATCTTTTCATTTGCCAGTTGCTACTAGGCATTTTAAAACACTCCAACATTTGTGCTTTCAGGATTGCCAGATTCTTTCCTCCTTGACTATCTTGGAAAACTTTGTATTCCTAAAAAGTTTGGTCATAGAGAGGTGTTCAAGGGTCACATCCGAGTCCTTACCAGCTGAGCTGAAGGGAATGATGTCTCTTAACAAACTGAGCATCTCGCACTGCCCGGGGTTTCAATCACTACCAAACAGCATTCCGTTGTCCCTGGAATTTCTTCATTTGATTGGCTGCCATCCAGTGTTGACTAAGGGGCTCCTCAAGAGGCAAGGTCCAGAGTGGGAGAAGATTGCCTTTATCTCTCAAATCACTATACTTAAGTGATGCTCTTTTTTACGGAATGCTCATTTACACTTTTAATGGCAGATTTTCTTTTCATTTTCTGGATTAGAATGGTTTTAGTAATACATCGTTGTGTAACTTTTAACATGAGGCACAAATTCCTCTCACCTCTTGATTGATGAGTAGGAATTTGTTTGTACTCTATCCCTTCGTCTCTTAAATATAAAGAATACGGAGCTCTCCTGCATTTTTCGAGAACAAAAATTAGTGTAAGTGTACTAGAGTAGTCTGGTGCTGGCTTGCAGCTTTAGAATAATTAGGTTCATTGGCTTCTGCACTCGGCATGGTCTGGTACTCTAAAGACTCCTATTTTTCTCTCAACTCAAAGTTTACTTGGAGATCTTAATGTTTGCTGCTTTCATGGTTGGCATTTTTTGTTATCTTTTGTGTTTAAAAAACTTTAAAATAGGTCAGGGATATGTTAGAATACTGTTGTAACTTTTTTAGAGTCCACTGGATTGAATGATGGGTCTTTCTTTAAGTATTTCCAGGATTTTTCTCTTTTGTCATTAGCTTTTTGGTTCATCACTACACACCTGCACACGCAGACAGTTTCCATAAAACCTCATTGTAGTCGTGTATACCGACCTATTGTGCATGTTTGAGAAAGATCATTGCCTCATGAACTCCTGCTAACTAAAAGATGCCACTTATCCACGACCTGCTTGGCATCCCATGGCCCAGTGGGGCACTTAATAACTTCTGATTTGCTAGCTTTAAGGTGACTTGAATCTTACAAAACCTAGAGGTATGTTAAGGAGGAGATATGAGTGGGATTGATCTCTGTTGGATTTTAGATTTAGAGTTTCAGAATAGGTGATCAGGTGATTTGCAAATTCCAAAGTCACCATAAAATTAGACACACCCTTATAAGTTCCAACTTTCAACATGCACTGTTGCATTGCCACCTGGAGTACTGATTAGCTAAATGCGGTAGCACAATGCAGAGTGCAGGCCCAGCTTTTCATTTCTTCCGCGTTATTGGTCTTTGATAGCTCCATTGTTGGCTTGGTGACAACAGTTCCTTCTGGAATGCCCACTTGGCTTTATCTTATTATTTCAAAACTCAATACCATGTAGTTCCATGGCAGTGGCAGCAGAATAGTATGGCTGTGATTGTGGACTGGTTGCATTGATGGAATCATTTAGCCATGGTTCTTCGCTCCCACTTGGGTTCCATGGCTTGAAAAAGTTATGACAAGTATTAAAACCTTAAATCAGTCCTGAAAAAAAAATATTCTCATCATTAACTAGTAGTGTTAAGATTTCGAATTTTGACCTTGACATTTCTCATAATTGAGCTTCTATGTATCTCTTATGTTCTTGTTGATCAATGAATCAATCGGGATTTCGAACATGAAGCTGGTGTTTAGTTCAGCATACATAATTGCATTGTCTTAAATCCGAGGTCAGGATTTCTGTTCAAAGATTTTTGAGGAAGCTTATGCAAATGCCTCTGTTTTTAGGACAGGGGCAGCTCCTCCTATGTTCACTCCACCTCTTTTTTTCTTTTGGAGGACTCACTCCACCTCATTTCAACGTGTCACCTACCAGCTCAGTAGGATGTGATACACACTGCAGCATTCAAGTTGTAGGAGGGAAACCAAATTTTTTTGTCTTCATGTGTAACTTGACTTATAGTAAGGTTGCTTTGCGTCATTATTCAAGGATATCCACAACATGCATTTAGAAGGTATACTCTAAGTGGCTGAGGTACCTGTTAATCGAGGTGTTCGAAGAGTGAGCAGATCATAATCTGTATGAGATGGAACCAATTACTGTAACCCTTGCTACGTTGACAGTGGTTCATTTCATTGGTGTACATTCTGTGTCCTCCCTATACGGTGTACAGTTACTCCCAGAACAAACCTGAATCCGATGTTTATAATGTTCAAGATTAAAATATTGTGCATCATGTATATGATTTTTTTGTACCAGAATACAGTAGGGGAAACCCCTAGTAAATGCCGCATTACCTGCATGTACAGAGAAAACTACAAAGAAGAAGAGCATCTGCGTAAGTATTACAAAGCTATCAAGCCAAGTAACGTGGAGTAAGGTTTGGAGGCATTCATGTATATGAATTACTGGATAACTAAATGGATTATGCAATGTTAGATCAATAGATTGTCTGCCACTTCTATTTCATCAGCTATCAGCTTATATATATAACATAGTTAAGGCTACATGCATATTCCTATACATAATGGTACCCTCAGACTCGATATTGAGTCTTGAGAAGACGATATATATCAATGTTTCTCTCAACTTTAAGACTTGGTTAAGAAGCCTGGAAAGCTCATATGTTTTATTGGATCGTCAGCACTCTGTATAGCACTGGTTTTACTGAATAGATGCTTGAGCTTCACATGAGATGCCAAGGTCTGCTTTCTTAAGAGTGCCACATACTGTTTGGGATGCTTTTCTGTTATCAATGACAATGGAAAGGGCGCTACCCATTTCGGAAAATAATATTGTTTGAGATGGTAGTAGCTAGAATATGCAGTGCTGCCTCAACACTACAGCACAACAGTTTGTTTCCTCTTTCAACCAATAGTGTTTCATGGGTCTCATGGGGGGGGCAACCCTTTTGCTAGATGGGAACATCTAACATGCAGAACTTTGTTATTTCCCTCATATGCTGTCGTTTCGTAAAAATCACGGCCTCCTTTGATGTCCTTTTCAGGATCTGAAGCTACAACTCATATCCATTAGTGTTCGATAGCACTAAGATGATATTTAGTCCACGCTGACAAGGATCAATGTTGTACTGAGGTACTGATAATTTTCTGAGCAACAAAGCTTTGGCTTTTCTTGTGGACTTTTAGTAAGTTATTGTCCCATTGAGCTTTGGAGCTTATGCGTTGTTTCCCAGTAACCTGACAGAAACTTCATATGCAATCCATTCTTACTGGATCATTCCTTTGGAACAAGAACATTCCATTGGGAAATGACATTGGGGAACACAAACCAGAGAAAGCAGGCTATATATGGAGACGGAGAACAGTTAGGGCTGGTTACTACAAGAATGTTATATATTAGTGTATTCAAGGAAACAAAGGACCTCTGACCAGATGCATGAGGCAACTGTATCCCGACCTGAAAGTAGAAGGTATTCCTTGCAGTGGGTGATGATGCTAAGCAGTGTGTGTTTTCTCTGCAATGGGCTTTTCACTTCATCCCACCACAGATGCCATTAGTTCTTCTCCACATTTTCAGGCCAGCCACCATGATTCCGCATGGTATGAATTTACTGTTTATTTGAATCTTGTTTGACAGTTGGCATATATGTATGTACTTGATTCTTTCATGAAGCACAAGTAGCATGCAGCTTATGGACGGGACTGTCACTTGGCTACAGCGTAATACGAAGTTTGCTGGACACCTTTCACCTCTTACATTCTATCTTTTCAGTGGGCCTGGGAGCTACAGTACACGCAAGTATGTTAAGAGAAGATTTTGTTCTTGAGTACAGGAAAAATGTGAGGAACATGATTGAGAACTCATTAGCGGAGTGCTTGCAACTTTGTAAGGTGAATACTGAATCTGGATTTCCTCAATGTTTTTATTTTTGGATGGAAAAGTACACTCATATCATATATATTGTTTAGATCCAAGCCGAGATATTGATAACTGACAGACCTGATGTTGCTCCTGCACTTTTGGATCTCATCAAAGAGCATAAGATTACGACACTTGTCATGGGAACTAAAAACAGGTATGCTAGTACTTCGTGCTACAACAAGAAACCTCTGCAACTCACTAGTGAGTGGTATAGAACTTTAACCCCAGTTGTTTGATTATTTGGTTTGATTTCTGGACTTGAAACAACAGATATGACTGGAAGAGCAAGACAGCAGTCGCTTTGGAGAAACAAGCTGACCCTTCATGCAACATTTTGTATCTTCATAACGGGATTCTAGTTTCCAGCAGGTACAGATGGGTACTTTGTCTAATAAGTATTGGTTTTCTTGGAGGTTAGTGCAAATAAAGAGTGGTCAGCCTCGAGGGAAGCTTACATAGATGTGCAAATAAGAATTCATTTGACCATCTTTGAGATCCTGTGCAACACCTAGATAAAGCGTCATGACTCCGTTAGAATTCTGCAAATAAGAAGTCGTTTGATCCATAGGAAATTTAATTCTAACTCTTTTGAAATATATACCTGTCTTGTACTTTTCCAACCGTAGCTAACAATGATGGACAGATTCTGGTCTCCCAATTCTCATCAGCAATCTTGGGAGCCTATCTAGCATCTAACTGTAGCTAAAAATGTCGTGCAATGCTGGAAAACCACCGCTATTTCTCTTACACGGTTGTTTTACAGGCATCAGCGTACTAATATCTGCCCAAGCACAAAAGATAAGACATCTTCGTTGGGAGGTTGCCACCTTTCAGGCAGCAGCAACACCACTGCCACTAAATCGTCTTCATTCTTCAACTCTCATAGCACGGCTGACAACTTTGGTGCAGACCAGCTTGATGATCCTTCTCTGGATATGAATCCTAAGTACATATTTGACGACAACAGGTCAATGCCATAATTGGTCTCGAGTCACTTGGGACTTTCAGGGAATTAGTTAGCCATCAAATATCTGCTGAGTACTCAAGGGACTTATACCAAGTATTTCAGTCCCAGTACTGTGACATCTTCACAAGGTGAGTCAATCTGTGGCTTTGACTCTGTTCTTGGTGTAGATCACCAGATTTTGGGGAAAGCACAATGGAAATACATGAGGAGCTGGCCTGCGGTGTTGGAATATATTGTCAGCATTCTCAACACAATGCACATGCAACTCAAGCAGAACCATCCTGCATGTGATGGATTTACTCACAAAGACCTTTTAGAAGCAGCAAAGAAGCCTTTAAATCGTCTGTTCACTGTTGCTTCAGTTATCTGTGCCCATGAGGTCAGGAAGTCACCAGAGAAGCTCTTCTGTATACTGAACATGTACGCATCACTCACAGATGTAACTCCCACTATCAAGAAAGTATTTGGTACAGAATTTATCAGTAGAGATGCTGAGGGGCTTCTTGCTGCACTGAAGGACTCCGCAAGGGGTATAGTGGAAGAGCTTAAAGGCTTGATTCAAACGTACAGTTCAGAAATAGTAGTGCCGGATGAAGGTATCACGTCACTCACTGGGTATATCATGAGGTATATCCGTTTGCTAGTCAACCATAAGAGTTCACTTGATACCGTTCTAGGACATGGTTGCACCGATGATCTGTCGACAAATAAAAGAATGAACTCTACAGGTTGTCTAATATATTGGATCATTTTTAATCTGGATTCAGCTCTTGAGAAACACTCAAAGTTATTTTTTCCAGAAGAACTGAAGTGCATATTCCTAATGAACAACACACATTTCATACTTCAAGAAGTTGAGCGATCAGATGTACGATTATTTGTAGGATCCAGATGGATAAAAAAACAGCAGTACCGTATCAAGGAATATATGAATGGTTATTTATCGGTGTCGTGGGGACCCGTTACATCCTATTTGGAGAATGCTAAAAGCCAGTCTCGCAGGAAAAGGTTTAGGAAAAACGTCCTAAATTTCCTGTATGCCAGTCCGACTCCCCTGCAGAATTTTGTATGGTCATTTGATGCAACTTGTAGGGCTCAGGTCTCCTGGAAGGTACCCTGTCCAGTTCTTCGCAATGAGCTTCGTGAAAAGATCCTACAATTTGTCGTTCCAGCTTATCATGCATACATGAAAAGCCTGAGACAGTTTGTAAGAGGAACTCCTGAAGATTTTGAGCTGGAGTTGAAGACCAAGATCAGTGAACTTTTTGAGGGATGAAATGACATCCCCTTTTTTTCTCTGAACAAAGTGGGAAAAAAAATTTTAAGAGTGCAGTGTTAGTAAAGAATTCAAATGTCGAATGTTGTTGTCTTGTATTTGTCCCTATGAAGGATCATCTGTACCAGCATCAGCTTTAAATGATCACGTTTGCGAAAGCAGGTACTGACACATGTAAATACATTTTTCCTTCATGGAGTCGCTCCATCAGAAAATTTTATATGTCTTTTACCATTGCCTAGTCTGCAATGATAGACTTTAATCATTGTTTTCTCACAAAATACTATCGCTGGTCGATAGACTCATACTATTTGCATTTGTTAATGTATTGAGGAATATTATCTTCCCCTGTTCTGCAAGCTTCATTGTTTTTTAATCATATAATACTGAGCACATCTGTGTTGCCTCGTGTGTTTTGTTGGCTTTCCTCCTTGGACATGTTAGCTATACCTTCTGTTTCCTACAACCCTGACAAAGACTTCATCCCTGTCATCTTAATGGAATCATTCCTGAGTGAACAAGAACGTAACATTGAAAATGGTGAAGAGGAACAAGGTGCAAGACCAGGTTCAAATATAAACATAGCACCAGCAGCTCCCTTGATGCGGGAAACTGAATCTGATCTACGGTTATAGTGGAGCAAACTCAGAAACAGACTGCGTTAGTCACTGCTGAAGGTATGGAGCGGAAGCTGAGGAGCAGTATTAGTGAATTGCTTGAAGGGTGAACAAAAGCCTTTCTTGCGTGCAACAAGAACCGAAGATCAAGAATGAAAACTTCAGTCCTTTCGTTCTTGCCCTCGCATTTCTGTGAAACTTTACAATACACTGACCTTAGTTGTATAACTGTATTTCTCTCCATGTAAACGGGAAATTGTTCGAAGGATCAACAGATCCCTACCTTCCTGTAAATAAAAAGCTAAAAAAAAAATGAAATGGTCAACACAATCAGTTTTATCAACTCGGTACGGTCTATTGTCATTGCACTGACTGGAGTACTTATAGTGATACAATTCCACTGAAATGCAATACAAAGGAAGCACCCCTTCTGAAGAGATCAGTCCTATGGAATAAGAAAACAATGCTGAATATTCGGCTACTGACCTGAAACAATGCTGAATATTCGGCTACCGACTTGCATAGAGCCTGTCGATGTGTTCTATGAAAGACGCCCTTTGAGTAACATCTAGCACCTGGGAAAACGGAGACTGATTTTTGAATGAATGTGGCAAAGCTGTGCGTCGCCGTCAACAAGTTGCCCCGGGGTTCTTAAAAAAAAAAAGAGCTTATTTCTTGAATTAAAAGCGAAACTTGGTGGCGGTAATTTACCTCTTTTTTGAAGCGAGCGGTAATTTACCTCTAACTTGTTCTTTTGATATTTGGATGTAACCACCGCAGTTGTCTACTCTGTATACGTCCCAGTTGAACGAACATTCCGTCAACCAATTATCCGACCAGTTCTGTCACCAATTTGGTGCTGCACCTGTGTGTACTTGTTAGAAGAGCGTCAGTAACATTTTACATCTTTCTTTTTAGAGTTTTAGGGCCCAAAGGGCCCCCGCCTAATTGCATTGCAAAATGGCAGACATTTTACATCTTGAAGTTGACGAGGGGCGAGTATAGCGATAACAACTGCAGTGAACGTTACTAGTCAGTCTCCTCCTTAACGATCATCATCACCGCACCGGGCAGCCGAGGAAGGAAGGGCCACAAAGCAGGTGAGGTGGCCTGCGCTGTCGACATTTGCCATGAGCTTGGCGCCCGGGCGGGAACAGAACACAATGTCGGTCGTCGTGAACAAACTGAACATTCCGGAACACCTCTTTGCGGCGCCCCCTGCACTCTGAACTGAAGCCGCTCTCGACGCCGTCGCGGCGTCGTCGGGCATTTCACCGGCGGCTCTTAGTTCCTGGGTCACCGCGCAAGTTAGCGGAAGCATATGCCAAGGCGCGTATCTTCCTGCACCTATAGGCAGGCAGGCAGGCCGCTACTCTGCAGCGCGAGCCGTCCTCGCCGCTCGCGTGCCCGGGCGCCGCTGCGACGTCGCGCCCGAGCCAGGCGAACATTTCGCTTTTCGATCCTCCCTCTCTGCTGAAGAAATCCACGGGTTAAACGGTGCATGAAGATTCGTCTCTGCTCGGAACGTCTCCATGATTTTTCCTATAATTTCTCGTGGTAACTTGGATTCGTTTTGGCGCGATTGGTGCTCTGTTCTCAGAGACGGGTCGGTCGCTATTTCGAATAGCAACCGCCCCCTTGAACACTTGTCATTTTTGTTTCTTCCTCGGACGAATTCGCTTGAGATTAAAATTTTGCAGGACCATTCGCCTTAGTTCTAACCTTCTCTACCCTTTTTTACTGGATATTTCATGGCGATTTGTATCATGGATTCGAAGCGCAAGGTGGCCCAGGGGGTGGTCGCTATTTCGAATAGCGCGAACTAGCGACCACCCCGTGAACACTTGTTTTCTTCGTTTCTTCCTCTTCCGTTGAGCTTTGAGATTTTGAGATATGACGAGCCCCCGTTTCTCGCATCCCTGACAATGTTTACGGGATATTTTTTGCGGTCCGTCCTGGATTCTGATGGTGCTGCTGCAGTTTATGGGGACAAGCAGGCTGGTTACCGCCAAAACGACGATAAATGTTCAGTAATATGGCGGCTTCTTTTCTTTGTTGTTGCTGCTGCCCTCCGGGTCCCAGGGTCTCGATCGCTCGTCGGCGGCGCCACTCGATTGAGGACGAGTAGGAAGAGATCGGTAGAGATTGATAGAAGTAGGACCTATCGACGGCGGGCGGCAGGAGAGAGACAAACCGGCAGGAGTATCGCGGTGAGAGAGACAAACCGGCAGGAGTGACCAATCGCAAGGCCGAACGGGTCGGCTGGCCCACCGCCCGTGGGCCGAGAATGGAGTCTAATGGCTCACGGCAAACAATAGCGACAACCCTGATGCACGCAGCCCAGTATCGCGCGCGTCAATTCGTATTGGGCTGCTTGCACTAATGGGCCGATTCCTGCTCGGCGCGCGTCAGAAATAGGGGTAATATGTGTTTTTAGTTGTGAAATGGGTCTTGACCTAGTGGTTAAGGCATCTGAGTAACACCTTTCAGGTCCTGGGTTCGACTCCTTGTGGGAGCGAATTTTCAAGGATTTAACGGCATTTGTGCTTTCAGTGGTAGGCGACGCTCCCGTCGACAGCGAGGCGCCAGTGGTGACTTCGTATCTCTAGATTTGCCGGCTCAGTCTTCGAAGATGCTCATAGGGGTAGGGTTTGCGTACGTGTGTTCATAGGGGTGAGTGTGCGTGCGTTGTGAGTGTCTGAGTTGTGTACTGTGTAATCTCAAAAAAAAAATGTGTTTTTAGTTTCAGTACCTTCAATATGTCATTTCTGCATCTTGATATGCCATTTTATCATTTCTCCTGCAAGAAGTTGATAAGTGCAACTTCTAGCTGCGGCTCTGTGACTGTGAGCAGTAGCTCTCTTGTTACAGTAGTCAGCTGACAGTTTCGTTGTTGTAAATTTTATTGAAATCAATTTTTTTAGATATGATAAAATAAAATATCTCGGCCTGTGCTTCAGTGAAGCATCAATCCTTTATTATTACGATTTTTTGTGAAGTTATTATTGCGAAAATCTAAGCACAAATGATCCTGATGAAACCAAATAAATAACGCCAACCAAGTTATTTGATTCCTTTTTTCCCTGCATCCATCTAGAATATTAAGTGGACTATAATTGTATTATGCGAATTTAAGCATCTCTATATTCTGATACCGTGCAGTGGAATAGGGCAATGTCTTCCTCCATCTCCAAGATCAATTCGCTACTCCAACATCCCCCCATAATACTAATGATGGCCAGTCTTCCATTTTTAAAAGGTTTGAATTTCGTATGCTCCACAATCCACCCCCTCTACCTGATGGCATTGACCTGAAAAATGAGTCTTTCCATAAATTAAGATCCGCTTTTCTATTCAGTAGATCAAACATTTTCTTTTTGTATATTATAATCTTAGACAAAATAGCATCACGCGCGACGAGATATTTCTTGCCCCAAGTTGTTGCTGATTGTCAAAGGTAAACACCTAAACTGAATTGAGAGAGTAGCTCAATGATTCGCAGGCCACTCCAAATCCACAAGCAACGCATGCACAACTGTACACGACCCCATGTCATCAGCCGGACGAGAGCCTGCATGCACCGCACCACTGCACAAGACAAGCCCCTAAAATATACTAGTACCGCAACTAATTCAGAAAGACGCGCGTCGATTAAGCTTTGTTCTTCCGCTAATTGCCAGATTAGCGCCAAGGCTTTTCTCTTCTTTCCTTCCCCCTCACGCCAACCCAACTGGGAACAGTTTTGACTCGCGCGCTCTAATCATGCAGCCCACGCACTGTGATTAAATTTGGCTTGGTTAGCTTTGCCAATCGGCGTTTATTTTACGCCGACATGACAACATGGCGGTGCCTGCCGGGAGCTCTCATCACCTGCTATGTATCATCGCTACAGCGGGGGCTGCCGTTGACTAGCATTAGACTGGCCCGATGCATGGATGCTCGATCATTCCGGCTAAAAGTAACAATAAAATTCGCTGTCAGGGAACTGCAAAGTGTCTTGCCTACTGTCATCATGTCGGAACGGCATCCCTTTTGCTTTGTCTGTATTCGTGGATGCATGTATTAAGCAAAAAACGAAAAGGAATTATAAAATACTAGTACTTTTTCTGATGCTAGTTGAGAATTGAGTTTTGAGAGATACGGTATATTACGTAAGATACATGATCTGTTGTAAGTAGATAGCATCTGTTCCTGTGCATCTGTGCCTAATAATCTTCAGGGTTGCTCTCAGAACTTATGCCTCAGCTTCATTTCTAAATGGCACGGAAGAGAAGGGATTGGCATCCTATTCTGTGGCTTCAAATGGCGTATCCGGGAGAGAGAAATTCTATGTATTAAATCTGAGTCATCGCTGATTTTATGCCAATTTTAGGTTGCCCAGACAAGACAGCATGAAACATTTTGTGGTACAGTGGTAGGAATTAGGATGTAAGAGTAGGTGTAGTGTTAGGTCCGGGGTCTTCACTCTATACAGGAGTAGCTGCACCTTTTATTTTCCATGTTTGTTCAACATGGAAAAATAGTTGCTGCAAGTAGACAACTGACACATGCACTGTCCTGACAAAACCGGGAAATTGCATATAGCTTCGTGTTCTTCCAGTTGTGTGAAAAATAGCATGGCTTTTATATAGCTCAATTATACTGCGTACGACGTTGACATGATTCAGTGCTAACTGCTAGTAGGAGAATTTTGTATAATCTACCATGGTTACTTTTCGAACAATGACCGGTGAATTTGTGATGCAATTGGTTATGCAGTCAAATTTAACAACTAACCTGATGTCATGGATTTGTCAAAGCTCGGTCATAACATTGGCTCAAACGCACTTGGCTTCTCCCATTTGTTTCTCTTGCACTGGTGATATGTAAAGCCATAATCTATGCAGCTTTGTCTGGAACCTAATCCAGTTCGTACAAAAAGCTCCTAGTCATTTCTAGATTAATAATGCGCTTTATACGTCAGCCATCCAAAATGAGATTAGTTAACAGACGACAAATTGCCTGAACAGTTGTAGATTGTTTTGCTTGGTCCTACACTGTTTTCTGCTCCCTTGTTGTTTAACTTATCAGGGTTGGTTGTTCAGTGTACTGCACCGATCAGGCGTCCATTTGCCAGCAACATGTATGTTGACAACTCCGAATTTAACAGCGCTTGATGTTTTTTAAGCTAACCTTTTAGCAACTTAGCTCACATGCTGAGGTTCTATTCCTTGGGTCTGAAGAGTGGTTCGTGCATTGTCCACTTCGCGAACGTACAAGTGTCAGGGAAACAAAGCTCAGAAAAAATCACTCATTCATTCATCATGGGATGCTCCAGGGGAACAAACACTCATGGTATTTTTTAAAAAAAATAATCACTCATTCATCTGCACCAGTAGCATGTTTTTATCCTGAAATTTGGAACAATACTGATCGACGTAATGGCATCATGGGATGCTCCTCCCTTTCTTCCATTCCTTACCTGAGAAAAGCCTGCAGGTCAAGCATTTTTCATCGTAGTTTTCATCTCGCTCTCTGTCGAGAACAATGAAATCATGGCCATGGAGGCATGGACTGGTTTTCTTTGGATGTATGATGCGTGCCACCTCACCTGGTTCTAGAGAGAGAACTACACTGTTGTGCTTATTCTGCATTTATTTTCTGAATGAAGCGTGTAATTCGTGCGAATCTACTGAAATTGAGCTGGAACATTCGATCACAAATACTGTAGACAACAGTTTCGTATCTTGGTTTCGTCAGATAAGTCAGGCTCCGATCTTGAAGGATCCATCTCGCTTTGTTAGTCAAAAGGTCCCGTCACTGAAATCACCAGTTGTTGCTGATGTTCCCGAGTTTTCCATTGTTCATGAGGCATCGAGTGTTTTGTTTCCCTCTGCCGATGGTCATTGACCTAACATAACATTGGACACAAGTTGCTCATTCGTTTTCTCAGACATTGTCTTGTTCGTGCTGGCCAACAATCCTGTTCAGACTGAAGCCTGAATATATCTTGTTCTTCATGAAACAATCCTCCTTCTATTTCCTTTTCATATCATCACGTTGTTGTTCTGGTCATAAGCTTCAGTGAACAGTACATAAACAAATGGACGTTGCAGCTCATCGCCAGCATCGAGTGGATCTCTGCTTGTAGCGGAAACACGCAAAATCAGCAACTGTTAATAAAGGCGCTTACTCGTCTAATCATGGTCGTCACGTCTTCCTGCTGCGTACGCTGAATTATTTTACAAGGACGTGACGCCATGGCGGTGCGCCCAGGGTGTGTGTGCTCTGTCAATGGCGTTCTTTCACCGTCAGATGCGCACCCATCCACGTCAGTGACATGTGGAACACAGTGTCAACCACAAAGGGTGCAAACAAAGGAAGAAGCAAATAAAAAGGGGGTTTGAGTTCTTCCAGTGGGTAGGTGTTGCAGATCAAGTTTGGTCTGGTGTTTTGAACAGTTAGTTGCACGTTTAAGGTTCAGTTCTATTGTCTTAGTATGATGTTAATAACTTACTCCTATATTGTTATCCTTTAGTAGCCATGACATAAGCCTATACGGCTATGTATACGTACAACCGAATAGCTGTTGGTGTATACGTTGCTTTCAGAATTTACCACTCCAAAGTATTCAGAGCAGGTTCAGTTCGATGTTCAGACTGACATCGGCTTCCAATTTTTTTAGCCGTTCCGTTGGATATGAGGGCATGATGCTTTGAATCTATCAATCATATGCAACCCGATAAGAAGTAGGAGTGATCCATTCAACATGTCTACCGTATAAAATTGGAGCCGTGTTTTTACGCTGATTGTACTCTAGTAGTCTAGTTTGCTGGAGATTGCAGCTGCGGACACATGGCTTTACATGAGTTAGAACCGAAGGTATTCAACTCAGCATGTCTGGTCTGAATAATCGACTAATAAGGAGTTGTGGTGGTGTCAGCACGTCGTAAGGATTAGTCAGAAGTCACAACCTCCGCTTCAGGTTATATATCACTTCTAAATTGTAGAGTCTTATGATTAGTTACTTGTGTCTGTAAGCTAGTCCTTATCATGATTGGGTTTGATGCATATCAAATTATCTGGAACAATATATTAGAAGTTTGTGTTTAACACTTTTTGCCGTCATTGATCAAGATTTGTACTGGAACGGCAACTTTGTACTATTCTTCACCAGTCAGTTATGATCCTGATAGCAACACCGACTCTGTTTCTTCTAGTTGTCCTAAACCTGAACTGTTTCGTTTCCCGTTGCGTATCATTGTCATTCTCTAATTTTAATTATGACACTTTCTCTTATCTAGACAGGTTATTTTGCATTGCCCAATCTAAGTAAGCAAGTACATAAGCGTCTTTTCAAGTCATACACTGATCAATAACTTCTTTCCGATTGATTAATTTTCAAAAGGAGTTCAGAAGCTGGAGCCTGTTCGTCAGTGACACTGAAGAAATCATGAGAACATGCATGCATTCTTAATCATGGATGCAAATAACCCGCTATAGCTCCGCTATAGCTTCGCTATAGCTTTTTGAGATAGATGCCGCGACGATATTGCAAATATTACCGCTAATGCCGCTAACTCTGCTTTACGGTTAAATAGCTCCGCTAATTTTATCCGCCAACTCCGCTATAACTAGGTTATGAACTTATATACCTATAATTTATGATTCAATAATCATATGTCAAACGAGGTGATGAATTTGCTCGTTCATAGTTTGAATGATGCTTACTTTCTTGATTCTCTGGACTGTTCACCGCTTGAAAAGATAACAAATACATGCTAGGAATATGTTATGCTTGGACAATGGCATGCACTTTTGAAACATAAGTTGGAATTGACAAAATTTACTAATGTTTTGATCAAAAGTTTGCTTTATTTTGCAAACCGCTATTAGCAATAGCTGCCGCTATAGCTGCGCTATAGCTCCTATAGCTTTTCTGAAAGCACTCCGCTAAACTTTATAGCCCGCTATTTGCAACCTTGTTCTTAATGCAGTGGTTAGTCCTCAGCTCCTCGCCAATAGTTAGTACACATCACTGCATGCATGGTGGAGATAAGCATAGGCATGGCGGAGCAGATACATGCAAGCATTTCTGTTGGTTCTTCCTTTACATTCTCTTTCTTCAAGAAGCAGCAGCTGCAACGGCTGTTATACTATTCATTTGTATATACATGTGACTGAATCAGTTTCAAGCAAAGTGACAGAGGGATTTGATTAATCTATGCACACTGGCACAGCTGCTGCAGCTAACTCGTGCAACCATTAAACTACTTCGTCGATGCCAGAACAACACAGATCCTAAAATTCTTCCCTGCTATACTATTAGATAGATGCCCTTTTGGAGCCTTTGAAAGCTCACAAGCAACAATCACAAACTTGGGGCTCTTCTAATCGAGAATCATAGCTTGCGGGAACACATGTCGTGCTCCTAGTGGCTACATATGCATCTGGCTCTATGAATTCATATCTTACAATCATCATATATAGAACTCGTCATCATCAAGTTCATAGACATGTTCTTATAGCCCAATAATTATACCTGGATCATCTCCTTTTCAAGCCACGGACGTCATGTCTAATCAGAGGAGATGCCTGCCCTAATCGCCATGTCAATCCATTTATTAAAAGCACAGTGACACACTGCCGGCGCCTCCCAAGTGCTGGCTGCCATGCCCTCTCGCTCTCAAAGCCAATGTAACATGAACCCCACGTTAACCATCTCTGCAAGTATCCTTTTGCACCATGGTCTGGTCGGTTTTCGCCGCTGATCTGACGGCTCGAAAGATTCAACAAAAATGACTTGTTTCCTAAGATTGGCGGCGGGGACTGACATATCATCGTCTTCTTGCGTGCTTGGAGCATGCTATTACAACAGTAGTTAATTTGCCTGACTGCTCTTGCTCCTCCGTATTAAACACCTCTTTTAGGTATGCTTCTTCCTAACCTTGGCTGGCTATAATGACCGCCCAAAACCTAATTTGGATTGTAATTAGGTTGCGGTTTGAAGAATTGGTCTTTGTAGATCGTGTTAGGTTGATCCGATGCAGCATGCTCCTGCTTTTTGTGTGTGGCCCCCAAGGAATCCAAAGGTTGCCATGATTTTCAGGCTTTTTCGGCAGGACATGAAAGGAACATTCTTGGACATGTCGACCATCACAGCTCCTGCAAGTTGCCTTGAAGATCCGCCATGTATATTACATAGCAGTACGACACCCTGATTGATTTTCTGCAAATACAGTGTTGTGGCAAAATACAATGAGTTCACACGTAGGGAAAAACTAAAAAGGACCCAAACCCGCATGCCAGTTCCTAAACGCCAAATCGGCAAAACTTTGGGAAAACCAGTCAACTGCTTGACAAAAAATTTCACAACTTGGTTACAGTTAACTTATCTGCTAACTGAATCCTGGGAAGTTTTAGTGCCCCAACCACCAGTTTTTCGATGAGAATGACATATCTAAGAGTATAAGAAATTAACAAGAAAAAGGTTGCTTTTCTTTGTCAACCATTGGTTCCATGGAGAAAACGTGCACAGCACTATGCCCTGAATCTTGACAGCCTTAGAGAGATGTGAGTATACAATAGCTGTACATATGCGCGACAGTAACATTTTAGGCAACCAGACCCTAAAATCTCCCGTGGAACTGTCAACTGTTGCTGAAAAACACTGCTCTGCTGCTGCAACTATATACAACGAACTGTTCGGGTAAAGAAACCATTAGACTTTTTCATCCGTCTTTTATATGTTTCACTCAAAATTCAGAGTGCTTGATGAAGCGCAAAAGAAGAATGATCTTGTCCGAAGTCGTAATCCATCACATCAGCTCGAACAAAATTATGCAAGTTATCCAGTTTATCTTGAGTTGTCCTTACTATATATATTGGTTTGGTACTGTTCAGTAAGATATACTTTCAAATTCTTCAGGCCTAAAATTCCTCTCTCGCGCGACCCCCTCCCCCCTGCTACAGTAGAGAGGAGGCGACTCGTGGCGACCTCGCTTCCGGTGGCGACTCCGGTCGATCTCCCCTCCTCCGGTGGCCCGTGGGGCTCCGGAGGGCCGGGAGATCGGTGGAGTCGCCGTCCGGCCGTCCTCTAGTTGCTAGTTTAGTAGTAATCTAGGTTTTCTCCCTTGCTTAGGGTTAGGTTTTCGGCTCCATCGCCCGGCGTGGTGATGGCGGCCGCTCTTCTCTTCTCCCTCGGCGGATCTGGCGAAGATGTCGTCGTCGACGGCGGCAAGTTCACTGGTAAGGCCTTGTGGAGCTTCTGTGCCTTCCGTTCCTTTGCGAAAAGGGGGATGGGCTTTTTGTTCCCCTCGCCGATGGCGTCGGTGATGGTGGATGGTCTTCCCGGGTGGTCGGCGTCAAGTTTTGGCGTCGATTTCTTCGGTCTTTTGGTCCTTGTCGCGGTTTCTCCGATGGAGTTGCTTCGGTTCTTCTTCCATCGATTCGAGTCGTTGCGATGGCCGGGTTGGTGCTATCCTCGTACAAATCTAATCGGCTTTGTCAACAACGTGTTGTGGTCACGGACTTGGTCGGAGGAGGAGGCCGGAAGGCGATGTCGGTGGTTTCCGGCGGCGAGGAGTTCGTGGATCGGGAGAGTTCGTGAGGAAGAGGATAGTCTTTGTATTTTCCTTTTCCTTGAGGACTTTTCTGTAAATGTGGCCAGGGGCCTGTTTGTAAAAGGTTGTGGGATGTACTGTTGCAAAGTTTAATACAATTCCCCCCCTTTTTCGCAAAAAAAAAAAAATTCTTCAGGCCTGCCAAACTAAGATCCCACTTGGGAGTTCAGGCCAACACTTACGTAAGGCCAACACTTATGCCTAAGGGCCTGTTTGTTTGGGCTGTTGCTTTTGAGCTTTTGAAAAAGCTAGCTTTTTGAGTAGTTGAAAAGCTGGCTGTTAGATTATTAATGTTGACTTTTGTAATATATATTAAGCTTCTCAGCATGCTAAAAGTCAGAAAAGCAGCTCTCAGCAAGCTTTTCAGCTTTTAGTTCATTTCATCAGAAGTCAGCTTTTCAGCACTCCAAAAGCCAGGTCAGAAGTTTGCTGTTTGTTTCAGCTTTTCAGCTAGCCAGCTTTTCAACTGGAAAAGCCAGATGAAAAGCTGACACAAACATGTCCTAAGTTATACCAATTCATATATTCATGCCAACTTTAGAGTTGCCGCCAGTTCTGTCAGTTAAATTACAGTTGAAACCTCATCAGTTGACAGTGAAAACGAGGACATCAATTACAATATAACTCCAATGTCGGATTCACATCACAGTTAAGTCACTGCGCGAATTCATTTCAAATTATGTTGCAAATGCAATGCGTAACGATTGGAACATCCATGATGTGGACATCCTCGGTCGCCAAGGTTTGCAAGAAATGATCGATATGACGATTGACTAGTTACTTGCTACCGGTCAAACAGAAAGTAACCATTTTGTAAGAAGAAATCAAAAAAGGATACTGATAATTACCGTCCACTCCTAAATTTCTTTCTAGACCAACGGCTGCATTTGTAGATGGTAGTAGTTGTTTGGACGGCATTCTTTATATTGCACTGCAGAGATTGCTACGTACATGTCACCCTCTGGTCTAATCACACATTGAACAGTTTTGCTTTCACTCATTATCCACCAATTGAATACTTGAGCATGTTACTTAATGCTCTTTAGTATTGTTAAGATGCGATGTATTGTAGCGGATTCTTTAGTTTAAGGCGATGTGGGCACACCTAATGACAATGAACTTTCTCCGGCCCGATCAGCAGCTCTACGATCGAGCACCACACACTGCATGGTAGCTTAACCGAAGACGGATAACATGCACGGTGTTGTTATGCAGACTCGTGGCTACAAGATTTGCAACGTAAAAGCCGGTGTGTTCATGCATGGACGCATACATTTTTCATTTGTGTCTTATTTCGGAATCGCAAGGATTTGATTTGATGGTACTACTACTACTGTTCCGGGCGCTAGCTGCACTACTGTACCGTGCTGTGAGTTTTACTTTTGGGGTGGGAGCAGGCCGGGAGGATCTGGAGTACAAGTTGGTGCAACCAAGTCACGCGCTGCACGTACTGACGCTGTATGTTCGTGTTCGTGTGGCACCATGTTAGGGGCGAGCCATTAAATTGTAACTTTTCCCCTTTTCTTTGCAAGCAAGCTAGTCGTCGAAGGATTTTTAGCCTTTGATGCAAATAAAGAAAAGACAAGATCCGCTTTATGTACATGAACAGTAAGCATAAATAAATCCAATTTAAACCTCTACTACCTGCAGCAGGCCTCTTTTTTCCCTTTATGATATGACCCTGGCGTGTGTTCTTTCTGAACGGTCCTGATACATATTAGTAGTATATAATCGTACGTGATTGCCTAACAAAGTAATGCGCTTTTTTACCTTCGTCAAAAATATGCTTTTCTGTTCTTTTTAGATAGTGGTAAACACTTGGGCATTCATGCATAAGGGTGGGTGCTCTAGAAGCAGTGCCGTGGATTTCTTTCTTCGATTGATGTAAGCATGACAGAAACAGAGCTTGTCTCGCAATGTTGGATCGGCAGACGACACTGATCATGCATGTTCTCTATCTTTTCTTTCCTTGAGCAAATCAATGAAACTTGTGTTGTCAGAATTGTTTGGCGTGGCGATACAGTGTTGCTGCTGCTGCGCACGAACGAAGAAGCAACTTTTGTGTGAGTGAGTGGGTGGGGTACAGATCGGACGGTGCGCCACTAGTAGCAGGGAAAGAAGACGATGAGTGAGTGGCTAATGTTGGGCTGCGGCGGCCGCAAACCACCGTGCATCTCGATCATGCCAGGGTCGGGTGGAATGGCAACAGCAGCAGCAAAGCGCCGTGCGAATAAGAACGCGGCCACCTCGATGGATAGACAGAGAGAGGCAGAGGCCTCGCTCGCTCGAGTAGTCGAGTGCCGCAACGCAAGAGATGGCGGCGGCGATTGAGCAGAACAGAACACGGGGTGGTGAGTCGTGAATGACACACTTGCGTGCCAACTGGATGGGCTGAGCCGTGAATGGAGGAGGCTGGATGGGAACAGAAGAAACAAACAAAGTCCTAGATTGCGCTCGCACGTACTACAGGGCCGACCGAGGATCGGCGCGTATGGCCCGTGCTGGGAGCGAGGGGTGAGAGACGACGGGTCCAGATTGCACCAGCGAACGAGTCGGAGGAGAGGACCGTGTGCAGCAGAGAAGGTTTGGCCACAGGCACCGCCTTATCCGGTCGCGCGATCCGGCGCGGGGTCCGGGTTGGCTAGCGCCCCGCGCGGCTCAGCTCATAGCGACGCCAGCCACAGGATGGCCTTACCCGCGTGTTACTCCACGTTTACCCTCCTCCGCCGCACGCACGCACCTTCCCCGATCGAGAAATCCTCAGGTGCAGCGCGGGCGGTTCTCGTGTGCCTTGGGTTAGATCACTCTGACGACCCGTCGTCGCCGTTGGGTTCGGCGGTGTGGTACTACGTTCTTTCTCGTGTTCTTAATCGTGCGGTTTCCTGGTGGCGCGGCTCGTCTACCTGTTGTCTTGGACGTGATCCGGTGACATTATTCGTGGTGCGAGAGCCTGGTAGTACTCCAGAAATGCTACGGGTCTTGTCGGGCCACCGAGGACAGAAAACCAAGCAACGCTCCACACGTAAATAAAATGGAGCGAGGCAAGGCAATGCACGAGGAGAAATGCAAACGTGTCGTGTAGCAATGTCTCTGGCCGTGGTTGACTTTTTGATGGTAGTAGAGTAGTACTTGGGTTCTTAATCAATCCGCGCACGCTCGCACCATTCGTCGAAACAGCACCAGATCCGATCCGATGCCTGCTCATTTGACAATACTACTACTACTCCCTCTGATCTCGATGATGCTTTGGCCTTTTGAATCCGACGAGTTTTCAAAGGGACATCGAAGAGCACTACGCCGCCGCCTCCTCCGCAGCAACGTCGCCGCTGACTGACAGTTTCCCTGTGCCGCAAGACTCGCGTGCGTTCCTCCAAAGAAAAGAACCGGTGACCGGGTGCTGCAACTCCCTACCTCAATGAGCCCTTCCAACAAGTTACTCCTACTTAAATCCGAGTTTATATGCCCAGTCAGTCGAGCACTACACTTGGGCGGTCTCCCTACCCATGTAGTCATGGCAAGTCACACCGGTCATACACATGCAACCTCAGCTCCTCCTGCATCCGGGAACGGAAAAAACAAGGGAAAACGTATGGTGCTCTCGTCCGCAACCAAAGTCTTGCGTTCGCAGCTGACTGCGCGGTGCATCGTATAATCAATCCCGCTCTCGTGACCGCCTTGGCCGTAGCGCACCGCACCGCCGCGGATGCTGCAGTGACGGTCCGACTCCGTCGCCAGACAATAAAGACGGGGGTGAGTCAGAGCAGGGGACCGACATGGCAACGGGTGCGCAGGCGCAGCGCAGAGCGTGCCCAACGGTGGCAACACCCGGTAGCTCTTGCCGGATGGGATTTAATGTCTGCAGAGGCGTGTCAGTGACCCAGAATTGCCCAAGCGCTAGCGCTAGCTCAAGAGTCATCGGTCTTCTCTCTCATCCCTTTTTCCCATAAACAAATATATATGCTGACTCTAACAGGTGCCGTTGGGGACGCTCTAAAGAAGGCGGGTGGCCCGGCCGGGCTGGGTCAGAGAGCAGAGGGACCCACCCGTGGCGCCTGACACATGGACAACACCCATCGCCGTCGCGCCGTCGCGCGCCCTGGCCGAGACGGCGGGCAGGAGGAGGAGGAGGAGGAGACCCAACCACCCAACTGACCCAACCCAACCCAAAGAGGAGCGAGCCACCGCCTAGGCCGGCCGCGGCCAGCCGAGGTGAGGTCGGCTCCTGTCCTGCTGCCAACGCCCACCTGCCGCCTAGCTCACCTATGATGCTTGTCCGCTTCCGACGCTGCTGCTGCACTGGAATATGAACTCCTTGGCTTGGTTGCATGTGCGAGGGCATCGGCCGTCACGTGCCCGGTGCGACAACCTAGCGAGTGCGATTCCCCGATCGAGAAAATGTTGCAGTCTCGCTTCTGTCGGAAATGTTTTCCGCATGTAGGAGTACGCTGCACGACCACGGGCCGTGCTTTTCCTATTCTCTTCTGTTCTAGTCATCGCTGGATGGATGGAGCCACCACGACGGACTCTCTTCGTTTTGTGCATCTAGGAGTATCTCTTCTACTCCACTTGTAGAAGTATAGGAGGAGATGTAAATATTCCACTTGTATCTCTCTCTCTCTCTCTCTTTTCTATTGCATTAGTAGTAGTAGGAGTATGTATTTATCCATAACAAAAACGATAAAAATACTGGGTGCGATCAGTAATGGTTGCTGATGATGTAGCTACAGCCGCACACGTTGGTCGCTATAGCCGCAGCCTCAGCCTCAGCCGTGACAATCACCACCATGCAATGTTTTTGGATTCGCCCATGCAAATGTGCTCAAAGCCTCACAGCTTCAACTTCTCTGGTGACAGGCATCCATGCATGTCATCAATCAGAAACGCACCGCGCAATTCACTCCTTTTTCATTTTTTTCAACGGAAGACGAGAGCACCACCAGTACATCATCGGCTCCCCCATCTTCTACGGTGCTAGAGTACGTAGGAGGAGTACGACATTACTGACGCCTCATTTCATCATTCAGAAAAAAAGGTGGCCGTATTTTCAGGCGATAAATACAAGTAACACTAAAAGCAAACGCTAGGAGTGAGCAATAAAGAAGATGAAACTCCCATGGCATTGTCCTTGTTTTTCCAGGATTTCTTTTCCAAAAGGCTGGCACTAAAAGCCTACAGCATTGATGCTTTTCATTCAAGAGCATAGGTGCAGCACTCATGCGGTCAGCCCAGCCCCTGCAGCCCGCCCTCCCTCCCTCCCTCCCTCCCTCCTCCCTGCGGGCTGCGGCGAGGAGGACCCCAGAATCCTGGCAGGCACGCAGGCACACAGGAAAAAAAACCGAAGCAAAACTTCAAGGCGCCTCCCTGACATCCGGGGCCCACGCACGCCTCACCGTACGGGCCGGAAACGCGCCCCCAGCCAGCTGTATATAAGGGCTCCGCTTGCTCGCCCTTTTCCGCACAAAGCACCGCGCCGCGCTCCGCCGTTTCCCCCTCCTCTTTTCTGCCACCGGCTCTCCGGCGGACACAAACGGACGACGCCACCGTGCGGCATGAAGACGAGGAGCGGCTCCCTCTATTCCGGCGGCGCCGAGTGCGCTTCCGCGGCGGGCGTGGGGCAGAAGAGGAAGCGGGCGTCGTCGTGGTCGGCGCAGTCGGCGGTTGCCGGCGAGTGCTGCGGCGGCGGGCGGCGGAAGCGGCTCGCGGGAGGGCCGGACTACCTGGATGACCTCCCGGACGACCTCGTCCTCTCTATCCTCTCCAAGGTCGCCGCCTCCGCCACGGCGCCCTCCGACCTGCTCTCCGTGCACCTCACGTACGTCACGTTTCCTGCTTCATCATCAATCAATACGCCCGCTGCGTGCCCGGCTACACCTCGTGTTCCCGTCGAACTGCGAACGAGCTTCTTCCCCCGCGCATGGCGTTCGAAATGCGTGGGGGACAGGGGACGTTTGCTGTTTGTGGGGAAGATTGAGGCGTGGTACGGGCCACGGGGATAAGGCGCAGGCGAAGGATGGCCACTGAAAAGCGTCTTGTCTTTGGCGTTTGCAGGTGCAAGCGGCTCAACGGGCTAGGGCGCCATGACATGGTCTTCGCCAAGGCCTCGCCGGCGTCGCTGGCCGTCAAGGCGTCGGCGTGGTCGGAGCAGGCGCAGAGGTTCCTCAAGCGCTGCGCCGAAGCCGGCAACCTGGAGGCCTGCTACATTCTCGGCATGGTACGCCGCCTCACAACAACCCTAGTACTAACTGTAGTTCATCACGATCGAGTTGATTGATTCGTGGACATGCATGATGGTATGAGTGCTGAACTAGTCTTGTGTTCGCAGATTCGGTTCTACTGCCTCGGCAGCAGGAGCGGCGGCGCGGCGATGCTGGCCAGGGCCGCGGTCGGCGGGCACGCGGCGGCGCTCTACTCTCTGGCGGTCATCCAGTTCAACGGCAGCGGCGGCGCCAAGTCGGACCGTGACCTGCGCGCCGGCGCGGCGCTGTGCGCGCGCGCGGCCGCGCTCGGCCACGTCGACGCGCTCCGTGAGCTCGGGCACTGCCTCCAGGACGGCTACGGCGTGCGCCGCGACCCCGCGGAGGGGCGCCGCCTCCTCGTCGCCGCCAACGCCCGCGAGCTCACCCTCGCGCTCGCCGCGGCCGCCTCGCACCGCACCTTCACCGCGCTGCCTCTAGGCGCCGCCGCCGCGGGGTGCCCCCTCCTCTCCGACTTCGGCTGGAGCCTCCCCGAGGCGGAGCCCCACGCGGCGAACCAGTTCATGGTGGACTGGTGGGCGTCGCACGGCCCCCCCGCCCCCGCCAAGAAGTCGGACGACGAGACCGACGGCGACGCCGTCGAGCTCCGCCTCTGCTCACACGTCCGCTGCGGCCGGCGCGAGACGCGGCGGCACGAGTTCCGGCGCTGCTCCGTGTGCGGCGCGGCCAACTACTGCTCCCGCGCGTGCCAGGCGCTCGACTGGAAGCGCGCGCACAAGGCGCAGTGCGTGCCCATGGAGCGGTGGCTCCTCGCCGGCGGCGAGGCGCAGTGAACGGCGCGCAGGCGCAACTACTCACAACGGCTGACGTACCAGTAGTCGTACAGGCTCACGGCTCTCGGGTGCCTGGTCCACCGCTTTACGCCGTAGACCGGGTGTAGCAAAACAGCCAGCAGAAAGGAAGGAGGCGTTGCACTTGTTTTCTTTTTTCCTGCCGCTGCGGTGTCGTATTGCCAGATGTACGTACTATTCGGTGTCGTAGTACTAGGGAAAATGGGTCGAGATACCCGCGCTGTATTCTTTTTGTATTTCCTTTTAAAATTCTAGTACTAGGGAAAGCTGAGGATTGTAGGAGCGGTAAGAATTCCAAGCCTTTTTTTAACCGAGTTTTGGAGTTGAATTTACCTGGATTTTGTCGGGTTGTGGTTTGGTGTTTTGGATGGATGCTGTGGAGGTACGGACAAAGGCAGTTCGGCTGCTTTGCGAGCTTCGAGTTAATCACAGGGTGATTTGGCGGAGTGATTAGCAGCGGCGGCGATCGGGGTGTGTGCTGGGCGGCATCCTTTTCTTCTCGGGGCTGGGAGGTTTGGAGCTTTCTCTCTGGCTGCTTATGTTGGGAGAGGTGGCAGCCATGTAGGCTACGGAAAAGTGACATGAATTTTTTCAAATTATTTTCTTCCTCCTAGGCCATCGAAAGAGCACAAGATGATGCACAGCTCCCTGTGGAACTCTTTGTGTGTTTTTTTTTAAGGGTGTTTGCTGTAAAAGAGGGATGTAATAAGCTTTCAGTTTAATATATTCCTCTGTTTTGAAAAAAAAGAGAAATAACACAAGATGATGAGTGCGAGCCTTTTTTTTTTCAATGCAATACGCTGTACTGGCTATTGCTAAACGGTTGTCGGACAGATAGATGGATACTCCCTTTGGTTTTAAATTGTTGACGTTTGATTATTTTTTAGTTACGTTTGACCATTCGTCTTATTTAAATTATTTTAAAAATTATCATAGATTTTTGTGATGATTAGTTTCATCACTAAAGGAAATTAAAATATAACTTCTAATTTTACATATTTAAACTAATATTTAAAATAAGACGAACGATCAAATATAACTTAAAAATAGTCAAATGTAAACAATTTAAAACCAGAGGGAGTAGATACCTTTGACTGGCTATTCTTGGCAGCCCAAAAAACGGAAGGATATTTAATAGTATACTCTTTTTGCAAAAATTCTCGTTTTATAGGAAAATATTTACTGCAGGCAAACTGAAAATAATTGAGCGACAATCTGTACTGGTAGTAGTACAAAACCATATTTTTCCTTGGACGAGTACTAGTACAGACTTGGACATCAGGCATGAATCATCCACACTGGGGGCAGGAAATTCGTGAGGAGAAAGGCACGTCCCAACAACAACAACGCCTCGCCCCCCATTTGAAACGCCAAAGAATCTGCGACCCGACGCGCGCGCTCATCGGCGGCAACGTGACATCTGCGGCTGCCAAGTGCGCCGTCTACGTGGATCGACCCGCATCATAGCAGCCGGATTGCGGTCTCGGCACCGTGCAAAGCAACAAAAAAAGTGGATTTGCAGTGGGCAAGTTGCAGCACGTATTGCCAGTCAGCAACCGGTTCTTCGTCCAAGCTGGTGAAAGCCGGCAGGCCTTGATCTGACGGGATCCAAACCTAGCAGATCCCATCTTCGCATAGCCTGTCTCGTGGTTTCGTCGTTTCAGGCCCCATCCAAAACTTCATACTGGATGCCATCGTCTACGACGCGGCATCAACAGATTACTACTAGTAAGAAATTTTGAGATCTTGTTCATGTCTAAGCTGCGATTATCCTTTTCTGTACTCAAACAAACACGAGATTATGAGAACCTGCTCGGGGTCGCACTCGCACGCGCAAATTTGAATTGGAATTCCACCATATGATGGCCACATGGTGAGGAATCGAATATGGATTGACCATCTGGTTCCTGTCGTGGGGCCTAGTGCGCTACTTGTGGTATTTTTAGTTTTGAAGAAGTGTGTGAATCGTGCTTTCCTCCATGTGGTCGGCCAGACGTACGAATGAATGATCAAGCAAAACGAATTTACTCCCTCCGGTTGGCAATATCTGGCTTAAACTATTAATTAGTACTTACAGATTGGTGTATAAAATGGATGTTTTATGGGCGTGCGCGCATGCGGTAGACTTATGTAATGCAATGAATCGCATCGCGCTGAGTTTTGAGATTTTGTTTGGGAGGACGCAACAGCCACTTCTCTAATTTTATCCACGTTCTATGCAATTTGCACTTCCTAAAATAATTTTGTACCCATGCAATGGACAAATAAAGATTTCCTGTTGGTCAATTAAGCACAACTGATCGTGCAGACCTAGGCTTTAATTGACACTATGTTATTTTAGCTAATCATGATGCGGCCTCGAGTCAAGCGCCCTTTAGGGACAGGTTAATTAACACCTGATGCTCGCCGATAGTCAATGCCTATCAAGCGACAGCATCTCTTGAGAAGTGTGTGTGCCCGTTGCCATGTAGTTTTGCGGTAATTGCTGCTATACTGTTGTTATCTTTTCCGTTGCAAGATTGAGCCACAGAAGCCTCTTTTTTCTTTTTAATTTTTTATGAACAAATTTTCTATCTTCCATGTCAAATGCAAATTCTCCCTTGATAAATGTTAAGTAGCAAAGAATATTTCATCGCAAAGAAGAAGAAAAATGAGAACTTAATTTCTATTCGGTGACGAAAACCGAACCACTAGAAAAAATGGATAGTTTCGATTCTTTGTAAGCAATGCAAATGAGCTCATGGCGTATAACTATTCCCAGCCTCCATCACTCTCGCGTCAATGGTTTTGCGATATCGGGTCACCGATCATGTGCCATGTCAGAGCAAGCAATATTTCCTTTCTCTAAAAAACATGTGAGAGCAAGCAATTGAGAAGCCTCTTTTAAAAAAATATGAGAGCAAGCTATTGGGAAGTAGCTACTGGACAAATGATTCTGCACAACATGTTGGGACATCTGACCAAGGAAGGGCTTTCGTGTAGGGCCGCTGCCACTTGCAAGTTGGAACGGTTGGCAACAGTACCATCGTGAAGGGCAAGTTTAAACTTAATCTCAACTGCAAAGCTGAAGGAGACGGACAACGAAAAAAAATTCCATTTCTACAAATGTTCTCCTTTTTAAAGAAAAAAAAACTAAAAGTGAGAAAAAATACAAACCAGCACAGTTTGATCATTGGTTCAATGGAATTTCAACGTTGACAAAGCGAAAAGATCACGGGGCCAAGAGCAGGGAGCATTTCAATCCGGGGAATAAAGCTGAAAAAGAAGCTATGATGTGCCAAAATGCCGGTACTGCTCCCGTTCTTCTTTCTCTCCTTTTGATCATCCCTTTTCTCTCCGACGAGATGAGATGCCTGCACTGCACTGCACTGCACTGCACTGCGCAGCGCATTTGCAGGTGAGGTACCATGTCTGACTGGTTTGATTGAGCTGATCGATCTCGCAGCGCGCACTGAACTACGGCCTGGGAATCCAATGCTTGCGGTGTCGGCAGCTGTACAATACCAGCAGGCAAGTACTGGTTCCTTGTCGTCGCGGCGGTCAGAGAAAGTATGGCGACTCAGATGCCGTTGCCATGCCTTGCCCTGTCCGACATGTCGAATTATTGTGGAGTTTATTTGCTGTTCTTGGATGCATCGATCGATGCATTCTTTCGCTGAACCAGCACAACCGGCCGACGGTGGTTTATTCACGAGAGCGATCTCGATCTAGAACTGACATGACATGGTTTGTATTGTACAGGTGTTTGGGTTCAAATCTGCAGGAATTTCAGGCCAGTTTGTTTTGGATCAAATTCAAAGAATTTCTAGAGCGATCCGCTAGCAGCGGGACCGAATCCCGAAAGCGAGAGGCTTTTCGTTTGTTCTGATACACGTATCTGCTGAAGTAATAAGTTCGCAGCAGTAGTACTTGTCCCGTATTCAGAAGACAGCTTAGCAGTGTGACAGTGAGGCCGGTGAGAGCGATCCCGTTAGTTTTCTTCGGCTCGATCATGGACGAGTGTCAATCAACCCTGACGGACGATTTAAAGCGCTGGATAGTTATTATGGTCAAAAACATGGCGCGCATTGGTCGGAGGCGTGTTCGGCAACATAATTTATGACGTCTTACACCTAGAACCTGAACACTTGGGAAAAACCATGGTTTTCTAGATTTTGCAGATCAAACCTAGGAGTCACAATCAGGGGCCATGTTACCAGCATTCACATGCGAGTTGCGACACTCCATTATTAGCCAATTTTCTTTACAGGACTATCACGCGCGCGGCCAAAATCACCACAAGCTGTCATTCGTGATCTGAAAAAATGGGCAGGGCCACTGATTTTTCATCCTATCGCAGCCGTCGCTTGGTTAACGAAAAGCACACGAAAAGAGAAGTTTGTGCACGAGTAATGGCGCGAAAAGAGACGCGGATTCACAGGAAAGAAGTAGAGAAAGAGAAGGGAGAAAATGAAGGAGAAGACGTGCACACATGGGTGTGGATGTGGGTGTTTTTGTTTTTCATGCCTGGCAAAGTCCAAACGAGAGCAGGCAGCACGAGAGGCGTGATACGCTTTTGGTCACTTTTTCACTGTCCCAGGTAAAGTGTCCGGATTAACTTGGCGGTGCCTTTTAGCAAGAGCAAATGCCCTTAATAGCCTGCCTTTGCGTCGCGGTTAAGTTGAGCACTGACTTCCTCAACCCGGTCAAAAGGGGCAGGGAGAAAAGAACACCTAGCAATGCTGCGGTAATCATCAAGGACTACAAATGGGGAAGTCGTGTGGTGACATGGATACATCCACTCCCACTAGTAGAAGTGCATGCTGTGGCAAGAATTTAAAAAACAGAGATGGATCGGTAATGGAAAATTTAGGCAAGGGTAAAAGGGACATGTGGTAGTGGGAGGAGTACAAGGAATCCAAGGCTGAAAGGAGGCCAAGAAAGAAAGCATCACCACCCATGCCCACCATCCGATCCTGAGCCAGCTAAGCTATATGCTCACATTCGCTCTTTCCCACTCCCCTTTGAAACGAACGAAAGCTTGTCAAAAGGAAAACGGGTAAAAAGGAAGAAGCTTGCGAAAGAGATGAAAGGATCAAATGTAATAAAAAAAAGGAGACATTTCAGATTCGATTCCACCACGACACAATGGGTCCATCGAGGGGAAAAATAAAAGGCAAAAGGAAATTTTTAAAAAGTTATGAAAAGGTGGTATAGCTTCACAAAAAAACATTCTTGGATGCAGCAGCGAAGAGAGATAAGGCAAAGAAAGCAATTGCACCATGTATGTATCTTTCCTTCTTTCTCTTTATCCGGATTTCAACCCCACTAGCCTAGCCTAGGGCATTCTCTTCTCGATATTCAAGTGGAGGAGCTGTGACGGCTGCTTACCACTAGCAGCATATCAGCAGCGGTTCCATGGTGGTGTTTCTGCTTGGTGGTCGCACGTGCAGGCGTGTGGATCAAGCCTTAAGCTAAGTTTGCTTTCACAAGGCACAAGCCCACTCTCACGAGTGGCCACATTTCACTTTGTGCTGTTAAGGTCAAGGACCACTGGCTCATCATCGAGAACCAGATTCATCCAAGGCGCTTGGAGGGACGAAGCAATGACGAACGCATGACTTCTCAGAAACAATGCTACCTCTTGTTGGCACCCACGGCCTCACGCTACGGTGTTACCTTAGCCACCACGAACACTCTGTCGTTGTGTGCCCTCTTCCTCACCGCCGATCCCTTTCCACGGTGTCCTTGCCGAAGCAATCTCCATGGCGTTCCTCTGCCCCTATATATGCACTAATCATCATAACCCTTTTGAGTGATGTATTATGTAGCCAGCCATACAATAGGGCTTTGCATTGTCGTAATTTACGATATATGAGTATAGTGGTTTACGATATTTTGATACGTGATTTGCTACACTTTTATCATGATTCTGCATGCGACACATGTCCTAGAACATGATGTCATAGGACACAAACACGCACGAGTACTCTCTCCTATGAATATAAGCACGTTCATCCTACCCTATGAGGGCCTCCAAAAGACTGGACCGGCTTGATTTTAAGATTCACGAAGTCACTACAGACGTCTCACTGTCGACGGAAACGTCGCCTCGCACTGAAAGAATAATTAGCCGTAAATGCAACATCCATGTCAAATCTGATATTTGAACCCGGATGGGTGGTTCTATCACAAGGAACCTAACCATACGACGAGATAGTAGATTTTAATCATGTGACGGAGAGTATGTAAGAAAGGACATATATAGGACAGGCAGACTAGAAACAAACCTCTAAACAAACACAGAATCAAAGATAAATATCTGTAGATGAGTCAGGATTTTCAAACGAAAGCACAGACTCGAGCAACTGAACTTTACAGGAACTGATTGTCATAGTGCTGTATCAGGGCTTGAGGACAATTAATCCGGATGAGACGGCATGGCCCTCTTCAGTCCTCTGATGCACGAGTGATCAGTGACGTGGGGCTAGCTTAATCAAAGCCTGCAAGATGACTGATGAAAGCAACGTTACGAACATAGTTAATGCAAATCTTTGGTCTTTAATCGGGGATCCATGGCTGTTTGTGCTACTTTTGGCTATGGCAACACTTATGAAGCAACAGAGCTGGGGTCACCGCAACACTGGATGTGTCCGTGTATGTACCTCTGTACCTGACTGTTGCTACTCACGTCGCTTTTATATGTAGGAGTAATGTGTTTGTTTGGGTGTACAATGCAGTACACCAGAGAGGTAGTAGCTAAAATTACTCCGACTACTACGCATACAATGCTCAAGTCCAGAGCACTGGTGTAGATACGTGTGGTGCTGTAGTGTCTCAACTCTCACTGAACTGTATCTAGGATAGTTGAGTAATACTCTCACTAATCTCTACTAATCTACTGCCAGCCCACAACAGTCAGTCACCACTATTGGGTTGCCTACCAAACCACATCATTGGCTGCTTGAGGTTGTAGTACCGGTCATTAGGAGTAGTTGTGAGTGCTCAAAAGGCTGCAACCCCTTTAACCAACCACACTTGTTTGCTTGCTTCAGGTTCAGGTGGCCATTCTGTTCTGAACTGACGCGCATCAATGGCGTAGGGTCTCGCGGCACACCTAGCATGATGAGACTAGCATGCATTATCGCCTCTAACTCCAAGCAAGCCTGCCCGACCGCCATCCCGCCCTCGCCTGCTAGCTCGCCAGAGGAGGACGATTTTGAGCTGAATTAGAGCGCACGAAATCGCTTTAGCTTACTCCAGCTGCCTGCACTTTTATTCCTGTACTTGTAGTATGTCTGTAATGTAACAAATCTCCAGTGCAGTAAATTGTGAGTGAAGTTGGCTTGGGATAGTTTTTCTTGGGTGAACAGAAGTCCAGTCATGCAGCTGTGAAATTCTTACTAAGATTCATAAAGTTATAACGCGGAGACTTAACCTAATTGTTTCACAAAGCGTTGGTGTTCCTGGAGTGTTTGGTCATGGAAAATGGTGGGAGTATGTTCTTTCCGACCTCTTGACTTTCCAGTATGAAATGAACCTCGGGCTGTGTCATAAGAATCAAACTGATTTGACACTCTGTAAACTTCAGCCGGGTGGCTATTAAGTTCAAACTGAAAGCCTATATAAGGAAGGTTTACGAGAAAATCAAAGTCACTAATCAAACCATTAGGAAGCCTAGTGTTTTAAGATAGTTCATTACTCTTTTCTTCGAATAGAAGCATATGCAAGTACTTCTACTGAAAAGAAAAGCGAAAAAGTTTTTCTTGGCGCAGCAACGTACCACTAGAATTGAAAACCTGGGGGCAGCGTCTGCATGGTGCATGTGAGGCGGAGGAGGACATGCATGAAGTCCAAAAGTGGCGCGCGGGTTGGTTGGTTTTTGTACCACCTAACACAATGTTATCAGTGTAGTCCTAGGAAGGGGCCCCGATCAAGACGCGAGTAGTCAACAACATCTACCTGTTGCTGTCCAATTAATCAGCTTCCTTGCTATCGCAGCCAAATGCTTGCTGCTGGCCGGGGAAAGGAAGAGCACAAGCGAAGGAAAGGGAGCAGGAGCAGGGCGCCCCATGCATGTCATCCATGGTGGCCACTGGCCAGGCCTTAAGTTGTCCTCAACTGCTTACTTACAAGTGCAAAAAGACACTGGAAGCTAATCAGGGAAAATCATGATCCTCAGATCGGTCTCGCAACCACATGCATGCATATGCGGGCTTCACATCGCATGAAAATGATGACAGCTCACATGCATTGCCATTCAAACATTTCGCCCATTGGTGGTGACTTGATCGGCAACAGTTAACAGCACTACTTTGCCTGGCCGGTGCTGGGGGTCAGGCAGGCAGTCCAATGCAGGAGTCTGTGCAGGAGGTTGACATGATCACAAGGTAAAGTTACTGCTTGTGGAGCAGCCCGTCCGCTATTTACATGTGTAGTGACAGTGTCACACTTATCAGAATGCCACCATCATGCCTGTTTACGTTCTGCTGCTGCACATTGTGTATTTGTGTGGTGGTTCCAGGTTTGTGGTGGTGTTTGATTTTTGACTCCTGAAGGTCAACACAAAGAAATGTCGCTCCCAGAGGAAAACGGACGCCGGCCGGGGACCCCAGGAACGGCAGTGGCGAGATCTGTAGCGTGGATGCGTGATGGCCGCAGACAGTAGCCTTACGTCAGACACAAGGAACCTCGATATATCTGGATCTCGTCCACGGACATGTTGACAAACTCGCCATTTCTTCGGTGTGGTGGGGTTACGGAGGCCATGCTCCGATGCTCCTGATCCCTCTTAATTTCAGGACAAACGGCGATAGTAACAGGACGTGGACCATCTCCATCGTTCCTTCTCAAACCTGATTTGCCATAATAACATAGACCTAGTTCACAATATATAGATACTACTGGTGACATAACTCAGAGATAGAGTCTAATCATCAGTGGTTAGCTAGCCCGCAATGGTTGGGCTAGACTGATAGAGAGGGGGATCTCGCTGCCACTGATGCGTTGCTGCTTGCAACGCACTCATGAAGAAGCCGACACGGGGGGTGGTGATGAGGCGTGGCCATGGCATGCACGGCAGGGAGAGCGGCCCCCCTATGCAGCATACGAACCCATGCACGCCACTGTAGCTGCTCCTCCCCTCAATAAGCAAAGCAGGCGTGAGAAGGAAGCGTCGTCGTCCATCCCTACCACCCCGAGCCGCAGCAGGGCTCCTTGAAGGCGGTTTTGTCCTCGACAACTGAGGCCGGCATCATCGTCGTCGTCTGATCTGATCTGATCCACGAGAGGAGACCGGCCGGTACCGGTACATGCAGTTACTACTTCAATACTCTGACGACCCTCGTCATTGGCCGGGCTCGAGAAAAAGGGAGACGCATCGCGTCGCGTCCACGATGATGGCTGGCTGGATAAGTGGATAGGCCAGGCCCGGCCCGGCCACGGACATGGACATGGAGCTTTTCGTGATCTGCCAGGAACGCCTTGTGCTGCCTGGGTACGTGACGTGGAAGATGGGATGCAAATAACATGCCGCAATCACGGCGCGAGGGCCCCGGGACGGAGCGGTGCCCCGGCACGACGAAAAATGCGTCGTACTTACTGCCCCATGTGCGCCAGAGCTTCCTACAGGGAGACCCGCGCGCAGCGTCGTCAACAGTTTAGGTAGGTGACTGGCAAGAGACCAACCGGTTTGTTTGCGACCTGCATTGCTGCACACGGCACACCGGCTCGTCTAACACCACCGCTAACAACGCCCGGCCCGACCACATTTCGAGCTAGCGGGAACTTGATAGAAAAAGGCACCTTCCCGTCGCTCTTGATGTACAAGTAGGTGAGGAGGCAGGCTGTCAACAGGTTCAATCAAACTTCAAAGAAATATAGTACGAGGACGACTGCAAAGGAGAAAAACAGGCGTGTACGACGACGACCACAAAGAGTATCAATCGATGCACGAAGAGGTTCTATAACTGTCATGGGATTTGCAGATGGTGCAAACACAGACTCCGATCGGCTTCCAAGTGCTAGGGAATTCTGCTGCCTAACACTCGAGCTGCGATCAGAACCGCTAGCTGCGGTAGCACAAACCAAACCAGCAGCGCACCCGAGGAATCAGCCACAGCCAGCAAACAATTGCAGTTGCCAAACACTTTGACAAATGATGTTTCCACTTATTTGCTGCACTAGTGATATTGCTCTAGCGGAGTACACCGTTTTGAGAACATCCAGTATCATGCTAAAACAATACTTGACAAAAATATATATCAAAACATAGTAAATGGTTTCAGCCTCAACACAATAGAAAGGTAGGCCGGTCGAAAATCATCCAGCGGTGTTCGCAGATGTGTAAACCTCATTAAAAACTGGAAAGGAAAACAGGCACGAAAATTGGACGAAAACATGGCAACCCCATTTCCTCTCCTTACATAAACTAACTCTAGCAAAGATTCGCCACTTAACATCGGTGGCATGCCCATTTGCAAGGTATTGTCAGCAGTAGATCCAGTTTAGAACCTTGATTGCGGCGGCGGAGGAGGGTTACCACCTTTGGCCAAGGCAACCCAAGCAAAAAGGCCAGCACCAAGAATCACCCATCCAAAAACATCATACCAGAACTCAGTATCCTTCTTTTTCCTCCTTGGTTGCTGAAAAACATAACGATGTAGCTCAGACAAGATTTGCGCGCGATAAACCATATGGCACATAATTATAACAGCGAGTCGAGCCTGTGTACTAGAAAGATGGTGGAATCATTTGACTTCTGATAACTATTCATACACAATGTTGTCTAAGATAAGAATTCTAATAACAGTTACAAACAACCTAGTGAATCTGACAAGCCTTTAAGTAGAATTTCAAAATAGAGAAATTACCCTTTGATTTGAGCCTGAGGGTGCTGCTTGTGCCTGAGAAGCCATTTGCCTATGGATCTCCAAATGCAGTTCAGGAGCCTATGGAAACAAATGTTAGAAGAAAAACCTTACACAGGCCAAACAAACAATACATACAAGCATGATAATAGAATACACTGCAGCAAAAAATGTTCAGAGTGGCCATTTAACTACGATTTTTGGCATTGCAAGCAAATAACAATTAATGTAAGAGGGTATAGGAAAAAGGACCTCTGATTCCTCACAGAAACATAAAGCCAAGCACAAATAAGAAACTTAGCTTATAGATTAACAATTAAGATGATGGATGCATTATAGATTAACAATCGTCGCAGCCAGAGAGCATAAAGGAAAGAGCAGAACACACCTTAGCTGACAAGTCCAGGGACTTCTTGTACAGCTCATTTGCAGGTTCCTACAAACAGATTGCGCATTAAGTTTCCTCACAAACCAAAGCACACAATACAGAACAAAAAACAGAAGTTTGCTTGGTGCATTTCCAGATTAATAGTCAGCCTGAGTTTAATACAAATTCGACTGCACAAGAGGCACACTAGGAGCCATCACATACCACATCCACAGCCTTCTGGAAGCACTCAGCTGCCTTTTCAAAGAACTCGTTTGCCTTCACAGTATCTGGAGTAAAGAATCCATGAGACGTCTGAGCATTTCCCAAGCACCACAGTGCATCAGCCTTGCTGGGATCGATTTTCAGTGCTTCCTCCAGCTTGGATTCCGCATCTGTAAGATAATTTATTGGATTAGCACCTGTTGGGGGAGGCCCACTGTGTCCCCTCCCCCTGGCCCAAAGGCCTGGCCTGCCATGAAGCCCATCAAGGCCCAAGAAGATGTATAGCATAGGATAGGCCCATGTATATTGGCCTCTGGCCCACTAGGGTTAGGGAATCCCACCATGTAATAAGGAAATGACCATAGTGCCCTGGAGGAAGGGCAATATGGTACTTGTAATTCTAGGGTTGTAGGGGTGTATCAGCCTATAAATACCCCCCTACCACCCTCAAGGCAAGGCATTCAATACAAGCTCTTAATTACCTACCTCTCTTGGCTCTTGTTTGGTCCCTTCCCAGGTCCTTCCTAGGGGTCCCTCACTTGTGGTAGACCCTTGGAGGATCCCCCTTCTACTATTGTGGGCTTGTAACCACAACAGTTGGCGCCGTCCGTGGGGATCGAACAAGAAGCCACGGCGAGATGACCAAGAGGGCTGAGAAATCAAAAACTGACCTTCCGGCAGGAGGCACCCGGAAGACCAGGTCTTCGGCTTCGGACGAAGGAGTCGACCCGCTGACGACAATTCGCACCTTCCCCAGTGGCTCGACGCTTCCTTCGGCTTTGACGCATCCTTCGGCATCGGACCCGGTGGTGCCACCTTCGGAGAACAACGCAACCGACGCCAACCTTCCAGCGGTGGAGGAGGTGCCCGAGGGCGCCGAAGGCTCCTCCGAAGACGAAGAAGAGAACATCGACACGCGCGACATCGAACGCCGCGACGAAACGATGGAACCACCTCGCAGGAACACCGAAGCCGAAGCACGGAGCCAGAGGGGGCTCGCCGAAGCCGTGGCCGAGGAGCAGCGTCTGGCGGAGCTCCAGGAGGCGTACAACCGCGAAGCTCGCGAAGCTGACGAACGGCTGCTGAGGCAGCGCGCCCTCGAGAACTTCGATCGCGACGAAGAAACGTACCGCCTTCGAGCCGAAGCTGCTCGCCGACAGCAGGTTCACCTCCAAGCGCAGCTGAACACCCTCCGACGCACCGGTCGCCGGGAGGCCGAGACGCCGGAACACCGCCAAGAGCGCGACGAGAGGCACACCCACTCCAGCGGAAGCAAGCGCCAAGCAAGCTCCTCCGACACAAACCAACCGCTCTCCGCGCGGCTACAGTCTGTAGCGTGGCCCCGGAAGTTCATTTCGGCGAAGCTGCCAACCTTCGACGGCACCTCCGACCCCCGCGAGTTCTTCATCAGCTACGAGACCGCCATCGAGTCAGCCGGGGGCGACGACGACATCAAGGCCAAGGCCTTCGTCCTCGCTTCGAGCGGCATCGCCAAGACATGGTACACCAAGCTACCGGCGAACAGCATCTACTCATGGGAGCAGCTTCGGGATCAGCTCCAGATCCACTTCCAAGGCAATTACGCCGCGAAGGTCACGGCAGCAGACCTTCAGGCGTGCAAGCAGAAGGACGGCGAGTCCCTGCAAGACTACACCCGGCGCTTCATCCACCTCAAGTGCCAGGTGGAGGGAGTACCAGACTCCATCATCATCGAAGCCGTCACCAAGGGCATGAGCCTGTGCCCGGCAAGGTCCGAGATCCGAAGGACCGAGCCGAAGACGTGCACCCACCTGCTGCAAATCCTGGAAGCACACGCACGCGCCGACGAAGACTTCAGGCGCGAGAAGGAGGCGCGAGCAAGCCAAAAGAAGAACGACCGAGGGAAGCGTCACAGCGACCGAAGCGACGACCCCCCGGATGATCGCCGAGGCCACCGCTCCCAGCGCCGAGAGGTCAACAACATCGACAACTCCCGAAGCCGCAGCCCGCAGAGGACGGACAATCGTTCCGGTGGCTCGCGAAACAACTCGCGGCACTCCGACAGCGGTCGTCGATACAACAACCGAAGCTCTCGCGACCCATACTGCGAGGTGCATGGCGTCAACCAGGGCCACACGTCGAAGCAGTGCCCCCAAATCGCCGCCTTGAGAGAGGCGAGGGAGCGCCGCGACGCCGACGCCGCGCGAGGAGTCAACGTCATACATGGGGCTTCCGGAGCGGGCGAGGCCTTGCCCCCGCCTCCGGAACATCATCCAACCAGCCACAACGTCATCCTGGCCATCACTGGGGGCTCCAGTCAACCATACGCTTCGAAGAGGCAGCGTCGCGACTACGTGCGAAGGGTCAACCACGTGGCCGCCCATCCGCCATTGGCCCAGTGCCGCTGGTCGCACGTACCAATCACCTTCACTCAGGCCGACCTTCGTCCGATGGAGTACCCGCACAAGGACGCCTTCGTGATCAACGCCAACATGCGCGGGACGGAGGTCCGTCGCGTGCTTATTGATGGCGGCAGCTCCGCTGATGTCATCTTCATCGACGCCTTCAACCAACTGGGCATCCCCCGATCTGAGCTACGGGCCTCCGACAGCCCCCTCGTCGGCTTCGGGGGAGAGCCAATTCACGCCCTCGGGAGCGTGAAGATCGCAGTTTCCTTCTCCGGGCCCGCGGGACACCGCACCGAGTCGATCGCCTTCGACGTCGTCGACATGCCCTACGCCTACAACGCCATCTTCGGCAGGGGGCTCATCAACGCCTTCAACGCAGTCACCCACCACGGCTACCTCTGCATGAAGCTTCCGGCTCCGAACGGCGTCATCACTGTTTACGGTGATCAACTCGCCGCCCGCCGCATCGAGCATGGCCAAACACCTGGCCAGAAGCAAGTGCACCCGCTCCGACGCGAGCCGAAACCCGAGACGGTCGAAGCGGCCACACCGACACCTCCGGCCGGTACTCCGAAGGCGCGCGTCGATGGCGAGGTCAAGAGCGTGGTCTTGTCTCCCGATCGCCCCGACCAAGCCGTCCTCATCGGCGAGGGGCTCCCGCCGGAACTGGAAGCAAGCATCATCGACCTCCTCCGGAACAACAAAGACGTCTTCGCGTGGTCAACCAGCGAGCTCTCCGGAGTGGACCGCAGCATCATCGAGCACAAGCTCGACATCGACCCGAAGGTGACTCCCATCAAGCAAAGAAAGAGGGAGTGGTCGGAGGAAAAGAAAGTGGCGCTTCGGGCGGAGATCCAGAAGCTCAAGGATGCGCAAGTCATCCGGGAGGTGAACAAGTCCACCTGGCTCGCGAACCCGGTCCTCGTCAAGAAACACACCGGCCAGTGGAGGATGTGTATCGACTACACCACCCTTAACAAGGCATGCCCGAAGGACGATTTCCCCTTGGCTCGTATCGACGAGCTGGTCGACTCCACGGCTGGATGCGAGCTCATGAGCTTCCTCGACGCCTACTCCGGGTACCACCAAATATGGATGGCCCCCGAAGACGAAGAGAAGACGGCGTTCAAGACGGACGATGGGACCTACTGCTACGTCCGCATGCCCTTCGGCCTCAAGAATGCCGGAGCAACCTTCTCCAGGGCAATACAGAAGACCCTCGGGGACCAGCTCAACCGAAACGCCGCCGCCTACATCGACGACGTCGTCATCAAAAGTACCTCCGACGCCGGCCACCTCGGCGACTTGGCCGAAACATTCGCCAACCTGCGCAAGGTGGGCTTCAAGCTGAACCCGGCGAAATGCACCTTCGGCGTGCGAGCCGGTAAACTCCTCGGCTTCCTCGTCTCCAAGCGAGGCATCGACCCGAACCCGGAGAAGATCAAGGCCATCACCGACATGGAGCCGCCCAAGACCACCAAGGAGCTACAACGCTTCACCGGCAGACTTGCGGCTCTCGGGAGGTTCATTTCCCGCGCAGCAGAGAAGTGCCTCCCCTTCTACCAATGCCTTCGGGGCTCCGGCCCGATGCGCTGGGGGGACGAGCAAGACAAAGCATTCGAAGAGATGAAGTCCTACCTGGTCAAGGCGACCACGCTTCGCCCTCCGCCTCCGAAGGCGCCACTTCTACTGTACGTGTCGGCCGCTCCGGCAGCAATCAGCGCGGTCCTCGTGCACGAAGTCCTTGTCGGTGACAAGCTGGTGCAGCAGCCCATATACTACGTATCGGAAGCCCTCTCCGGAGCCCGCCTCAACTACAACGTCGTCACCAAGCTGGCGCTCGCCGTGCTGATGGCATCACGGAAGCTGCGCCGGTACTTCGAAGGCCACGAGATCACGGTGCCCACCTCGTTCCCGCTGAAGGACGTCCTCGGCAATAGGAACGCGTCCGACACTATGGCCAAGTGGGCCATCGAGCTAGCGGCCTTCGACATCAAGTTCGTGGCCCGTAAAGCCATCAAGTCCGGCATCATCGCCGACTTCATCGCCGAGTGGACACCCGCTCCCACGCCGGAGACGCTGCCCCAAGAGCCGCTCTGGACAGTACATGTCGATGGGGCTTGGGGCTCGTCCGGAGCAGGATGCGCCGCCGTCATCACTTCACCAAGCAACCAGAAGCTTCGGTACTCGGCTTCGCTCGCGTTTCCAACGACAAACAACGCAGCGGAATACGAGGGTGTCCTCCTCGGGCTCCGGCAACTTCGAGCCCTCGGAGCCCGGAGGGTCACCGTCTTCACCGACTCCCAGCTCATCGCCGAGCAAGTCTCAAAGGAGTACATGGCCCGAGACCCGGAGATGGCAAGTTACCTCAAGATCGTCCGGAGCATGGAGAAGCACTTCTCCGGTTTCGACGTGAAGAGCATCTCGAGGGTCCACAATCAAGAGGCCGATGCCCTTGCAAAGGCAGCAGCGAATCAGCTCCCGGTGCCTCCCGACGCCTTCCACGAGGTGTTATCGGAAGCATCCTTCGTTCCGAAGAAGCCGGCGTCGGTCATGATCCTGACTGGTGAAGACTGGCGCGCCCCGATCCGGGCACAGCTCGAAGGGCGCTACTGTGCCGACGACCCGGTCGAAGAGAAGAGGGTCAAGCTGCGCACCCGAAGCTACCTCATCCACAACGACATCCTGTACAAGAAAGGTGTCTCGGAGCCACTCCTGCGCTGCCTCTCTTTCGACGAAGGCAAGACTCTCCTCCGCGACATCCACGAGGGTCTGTGCTCATCGCACCTCGCACCCCGGGCCCTCGTCGCCAAGGCATTCCGGCAGGGCTTCTACTGGCCTACTGCAGCCCGCGACGCCGAAGAACTCGTCCGCACCTGTCCCGGCTGCCAGTGGATGGGAAGACAATCTCATCGGCCGGCCACTCCGCTCCAGCCAATCCCGCCGGTCTGGCCCCTCGCCCGATGGGGCATCGACATCGTCGGCCCCCTTCCCACCGCTCCCGGCAACCTCAAATGGGCGGTGGTGGGCTACGAGTACTTTTCCAAGTGGATCGAAGCCGAGCCCCTCGCCAAGATCACGGCGCGGTCCGTCCGCAAGTTCTTCTGGAAGAACATCGTCTGCCGCTTCGGCGTTCCGATGCGCATCACCGTCGACAATGGCTCCCAATTCGAGTCCCACCTCTTCAAGGAGTACTGCCTCTCCATCGGCGTTCGGGAGTGCTTCGTCTCCGTCATCCACCCCCGAGCCAACGGGGCGGTGGAGAAAGCCAATGGCACCGTCTTCGACGGCATCAAAAAATGCCTCCTCGGCCTGCCGAAGGGCAAGTGGGCCGAACAGCTGCCCAACGTGCTATGGTCGCTGCGCACAACTAAGTCAAGGCCGACGGGCTTCTCGCCGTTCCGCCTCCTCTTCGGCGCCGAAGCAGTCACCCCGGAGGAAGTGCAAAACGGCTCACTTCGCACCACTTCGCCGCCGTCCGACGACGAGGACGTGTCCAAGGACCTCCTCGAAGAAACAAGACTCCAAGCAGTCGCCAACTTGAAGCGGTACATGGCTTCGGTGGAAAACTCGTACAACCAAAGGGTCAACCCCCGACACTTCATTCCAGGCGACCTCGTCCTGAAGCAAAATATCCACCCGACGTCCGTCGGCAAGCTTAACAGCAAGTGGGAAGGGCCCTTCATCATTTACAACTCCATCCGCCCGGGGGCATTCCATCTGATGGAACTCGACGGGACGCCAGTCCCGAGGACATGGAACGCCGATGCCCTCCGCCGATACTACGTCTAAGGACTTAGCATCCGCCGGCCCCGAAGCCGCGTAGCCTGCGCGCTACAAGCTACCTGTATCTTCTTTCGGTGTGTTCTTCTTCCTTTCGGCAGTAGGGTGACGATGATCCCCTTAGCTGCATTCCCTAAGGGGCTATGTAACCGGTACCAATGAATGAAATGAGAAATCCTCTTTCGGTGCCCAAATACAAGAAATCCAGCCGGGAGCCGGAGGCCAACTCCGGAACACGCTGAAGCTAGGCACACATAAGTCCTAGATTCCGAACCCTAAGGGGAAATCGATGCCGACGCAATAAACCGAGACTCCCATCGGTAATAGTCGAGGGTGGGGCATTCGTTAAAGACCCTGCGAAACGTGCACGAAACCAAACAAAGTCAATGGGGGGACGCCTCCGACTTAACAAACTTTCGTCCACTCCCGACGAGCAAAGGGGGGACGACGCTCGTAACGAGCTCACTTCCTCGCCGAAAGTAGAGCGACGGAGTCCTCCGAGGCTATCCTCGACCAAATCTTCGCCACTCCCGACGAGCAAAGGGGGGGACGACGCTCGTAACGAGCTCACTTCCTCGCCGAAAGTAGAGCGACGGAACACCTTCGAGGCTATCCTCGACTTCGACGAATTTTCGTTCCACTCCCGACGAGCAAAGGGGGGACGACGCTCGTAACGAGCTCACTTCCTCGCCGAAAGTAGAGCGATGGAACACCTTCGAGGCTATCCTCGACTTCGATGAATTTTCGTTCCACTCCCGACGAGCAAAGGGGGGAGTACGCTCGAAACGAGCTCACTTCCTCGCCGAAAGCGGAGCGACGAAACACCTTCGAGGCCACCCTCGACGAACAATTTTCGTTCCACAAAGGGACGACGCCGATGATATCATCACACGCTCGAAAGAGCTCACATTTCACCATACGTCGAGCTAAACAGCTCGACATGAATTACAATACCGACCAAGTCGGCACCTCGACACGGGGCCCGAAGGCCCCCCTCACAGCTCACTCCCGAAGCGCATCCCTAATGACGCTTCGGCTCTAGCTATTTCCTCTCGGGCTCGCGCCAGTGTGCGCCGGAGTGAAGCGAAGTCTGCCGGTGTCGATGCGGAAGCCACATCGGCCTGCAATTGTTCCAAGTCCACTTCGGCGGCAGCGTCTTCGTCGTCACTCGACACGTCGACCACCTCTACCTTCGGAGCAAGAAGAAGAGGAGGGCTCAGCGCTACAGCCAAACAATGCGCTTCGCGACGAACTCGCCTTTCAAGCAAAGCTTCGGAAGGAACCCTCGGTACCTGCGCCATCAACCGCGCGTTTCGAAGGCGCAAGTCCCGAAAGAAGTCCCCGAAGGACCCGCTCGGGTTACGCCGAAGCCAACGACGCCACTGCGTGCCCTTAACATAGTAAGGGCGACCCTCCGGAGCTGGAATCAGAATGCTTTCCGGAACGACGTCAAGACACATCAAGGCATGATTGCCTTCGGCCCCAGCCGAAACCTATAAGTCGCAATGGAAGCGCAAACATCACGAAGAATTCCATTAAACGGCCCGAAGGGCACCTAGTACAAACTATACACCAAAAGGAGCATGGCTCGAAGCCAGCGAACTCACACCTGAGGGGGAGGCTGGGCCGAAGAGTCAACCTCCGCAACGTTGCCCTGGCCCGACACCGAGCCTCCACCCCCGCTACAGACTAGGGTGCTGGCGCTCCCGGCCCCGGCAGGAATCTCGCCCGACGGAGGCGTCACCACGGAGGAAGTAGCAGCCGGAGGCGGAACTGGAACGGAGCCGCCGCTCCCGGGCTTCGACTTCCGAGAGGCGGCAGCAGCGAGAGCAGACTGCCGAGCCAGCTTCTCCCCCACCACCATCCAGAAGTGTTGGCCGAGCTGGTTCCCGAAGTTCTTCACCCTCGAGGCCAGCTCCCGAAACCGGCTCCCATCTCCAGCCGCCATCTCCGCTAACTGAGTCGAGGCAGAAGCGGCAGCGGGAAGGTGAGTGCAGCCCACCTGCAAGAGCGAGCTGAAGGCAGCAGTCCAGGCAGTCTCGGCGCAGAAGGTGCCGAAGGCCTTCATGGCTCGGGAGGCCAACTTGACGGAGCGCACAAGGCGCCCGATGCTCCCTCCGAGGTCGTCGGCGGCATGCTTGGCCGGCTGCACTTCGACGCCCAGCCCTTCGAGCAGGCTGTTGAAATCGCCAAGTGCTTGCCATGCTGCAGCAGCTTCCTCTTCCCTCTGCGTCTTGGCGGCACTTAGCAGCGTCCGAGCCTCCGACAGCTCCTTTTCGGTGGCGTCCTTTGCGCGGGTCAAAGCCTCGAAGGAGATCTTCAGGCTTTCCAGCTCCTTCAGGGCCTTCTCGGAGACCGCCTTCTCCGACGTCAAGGCATCGGAGGAAGCCTTCGCCACCGCCAACGCCTTCTCCAGCTCCGACGCAAGAACGTCGCGCCCCTGCTCCGCCGCCTTCTCATTCTTCTTGGCGGTCTCGGCAGCCGCCTCCGCGATTTCGGCGCGCGCTCGGAGCCGCGCAAGGTCGAAGCCCTCAAGCGTCCCTTGCAGGTGTCGGGCAAGCACCGCGGCCTGTCGAAGCAAAGCAAGTAAGCTACGAGAAAGTAACAGCAGCTAAGCACAAGGACAACAAACCTTGATTGCAAGCCCGGAGAGAGCCGAAGCAGCGTCCTCCGGAGCAACTTCTTCTAGGCCTTCTTCCAGGTCATCGAGCCCGTTGAAGTCATAGACTCCGCGAAGGACGTCGGCGGCCTCCGGTCGGTCCAAGAAGTCGCTCCACTCGAGACGAGGCTCCGACGTCTTCGAAGGGCCGGCCTGCTCGATGGGCGACCTCCCGAAGTAACCTTTTCCCCGCCCATGAGTGGGCTCCGGGCCGGCCACCCCCTCATCTCCCCCGGAAGGTTCTTCCTCGGAGGCTTCGATGCGGACGCCTTCCGCTAGAGCAACAGAGTTAGTAGGACTACCACAACCAGCAAAGCAAGAGTGACGGGAAGAGAGAACGATACCGGGAGACCGAGGGACTGGCTCCATCGTCTCCTCGACGTCAGCGGCGAAGGATGGCATGCCGAAGAACCCGACGTCTTCATCGTCGGAGTCGAGACTCACCACCTTGGCCGGGCGCTGAGCCGCCGCGGCGGCAATCGCCGCTCGGGCAGCGTCGTCGGTGAGTTCCTCCAGGTCGGTGCCGTAGCCCAAGTCCGCGGCGGTACTCGACGCTCCGACGCGCGTCGCAGCGGGCCGAGACCTCTTCGGCGCTGGCCTGCTGGTATCCCCGGCAGCGCGCTTCGCACCAACCGGGACACTGCGCACCGGAGCCAAGGGAGCGTCACTCTCGGCCTCCTCATCCTCCCCTTCGCCGCTGGCAGGGACGGGAGCAGCGACGAGCACCTGTCGCTCCGGAAGCTGGAGCTCCGGGCACTTGATGGCGAGCACCCGGTTGATACGGGGACCCACACAAAGCTTCGCCCGGCGCGAAGCCTCGTCCGCATGGAAGGGGCCGAGAATCTCCGCGGCGCCGTCTTCGACCTCCCTCAGCGTCTTGGCTGCACAAACCACGTCAAGCCATGGCAATACAATCGAAGGAAAACATATACTGGAGCGAACTTACTTGGGAAACTCTCCGGCCTCAAGTGAACCTCCGGCTCTCCGCCCGGAACCTCAACAACGAATCTCTGCTCCCAGTTGCGGAGCAAAGGCCACACCCCGGCGGCGATGAATTCTTCGGCGAGGTCGCGCATCGAGAACTTCCGCGCCACCGTCTCCAACAGCTTCACCCGGGACTCGCCGGTCCCGTCCAACTGCACCGTCGGGTACCGATGGAATAGCACCTCCGACATCGTCGACCGAAGGGGACACTCTTCCTCCACGCGGTAGTAGAACCAACCGGTCGTCCAGCGCCCCCAGTGCAGCTTGTACGCCTTCGCCGGGACGACGGCTTCGGGGCGGGGAACGAAGGAGATAACTCCCATGGATCCGATGAGGTCCTTCCCGTCCAGCTTCAGCATCTTCTTCACGGCGTGCGCGTAATGCGTCGCCGCGAAGGCCCCAGCGTGCGGCCGAGACCCTTCGAGCCAGAACGCCCACTCGAAGACGCTCAGCCGCACGAGGGCGTTGACTGTGAGCTGCTGAATCTCGAGGCCGAAGAGGTCCAACACCTCGGCCACGAAGGGGGAGCAGGGCATCCGAAACCCAGCTTCGAAGAACCGCCGGTACAGAACGATGTACCCGTCCTTCGGACTAGGGGTCGTCTCCCCCTTCCTTGGCGCTTCGGCCCGGCTCCGCTCCAGGAGCCCATCGGCGGCCATCTCGTCCAGCACCTTTGAGTCGACCGTGCTGCGGTCGACGAACGGCGACGCCGAGAGGCGATCATCGATGCGAACGCGCTGCGAAGCGCCGGTCTTCCCCTTCCGAGCCATCTCCGACGCCAGCGCGACGACTTGGAAGCAACTCGCTCAAGCAACGAAGCGCGCGGGAGCAACAAGAACGCCGAAGCAGGCTAGCTGAACGGCAGCGGTGCGGTTGGAGGAATGACTGGCGGGGTGAAAACCTGGGCGCCCGGGCGGTAAATATATAGTCCCCGGTGAATCGGTCTGACCGTCCAGTGAAGGATCAACGGCCGCAGATCCGCCACGCAATCAGACGCGTCCCATCATGCGAGACGGCGTCGCATCGCGATCCGCGCCCAGTCCCAGTAAATGAGACGGCGCCGCTCCGCAATTCGCGCCGAGCATTGAAGACACCATTAACAGGCAGCCGGCAGCTACCTTCGCGCCATCAGCGCCACTCTCGGCAACCGCGACCTTCGGCCATCGCGGTGATATAGCCGGCAGCTATCTCCGCGCCACCACCGAACAACCTTCGGCGAACGCGCCCTTCGCCAAACACGGCGCCATCGCCTGAAGCAACCATCGGGCCATCTGCGGCGATCATCGTCGACCACCGTACCTTCGGCGACCGGACCTTCGGTGTCGGTACCTTCGGCGACCGGACCATCGGTGTCGGGACCTTCGGAACCGAGACCTTCGGTATCGGGAGCTCCGGAAGGCGACCTTCGGAAGCAGGACCTTCGGAGGCACGTAGAAGGCTCCCCTTCTGAAACCAACGCAGACCAGACCTTCGGAGCGCCGAAAGAGGGGACGACGGGCGGACCTCCGGACGGACACAGTTTCGGCCCTACCGAAGGTGGATCTCGACTGTGTGGGGCTAGCTGTTGGGGGAGGCCCACTGTGTCCCCTCCCCCTGGCCCAAAGGCCTGGCCTGCCATGAAGCCCATCAAGGCCCAAGAAGATGTATAGCATAGGATAGGCCCATGTATATTGGCCTCTGGCCCACTAGGGTTAGGGAATCCCACCATGTAATAAGGAAATGACCATAGTGCCCTGGAGGAAGGGCAATATGGTACTTGTAATTCTAGGGTTGTAGGGGTGTATCAGCCTATAAATACCCCCCTACCACCCTCAAGGCAAGGCATTCAATACAAGCTCTTAATTACCTACCTCTCTTGGCTCTTGTTTGGTCCCTTCCCAGGTCCTTCCTAGGGGTCCCTCACTTGTGGTAGACCCTTGGAGGATCCCCCTTCTACTATTGTGGGCTTGTAACCACAACAGCACCATTCTGATCTCATAAGTACACACACATGGAACAAGCTAAGCTTTGACTCAAAACACACATACAATTAAGTGACACATTCCATACAGTGAAAAACTAATGTCACCTTCATTGAACAACCCCAAAGTTAGTGTGTGCATCATACCCCAATTCCAAAGTTCAAATATAAATTATCACCATGACACTTCCGTAATAAAGAGGGCAACCAAAAGAAAACCGGAAGCAAGCAACTAGTCCCCAAATAATACAAAAAGAAAACAATATCGCATTCAGAATCGCTCCTACCAACTGATTATTCAAAATTCGGACTATCAGTCTCTAGACTGGTATTCCAATGTACCCGATCCAACAGCTTAAATAAGGAACAGCAAGAGCGGGTAGGCGGCTGAAACTCATGTATAACTTGAAACTAATTTGGCCAAAGCTCATGTGCCAAGCCGAGCTTTACACAACTATCACCAGTGTACAGTAGCAGCCTTCCGACCAAGTATGAACCAAACACAACCACCAAAAATATCCTGAACGCCTTAAGCAGAACTTTGATTAGGTTACAATCCCTTATGTACTATGGCTGTATTCAGTGGTTGTTGCATTAAACAGCATAACACACTTGGTCAGGTTGCAACCCCCTATATATTCTAGCTAAGTTTTAAGCGGTAGCTAGCATAAACAAACAATAAAATACTGCAGAGATTAGCATTGCAATAGTTTCAGTTTCAGAATCTCCACACTGAGTGACACCCTAGGCTCATTTAGACGGGGACTGCACATGGAGATGGTCGATTCTAATAATAAAGCCTGGATTCGAGTCACCCGAACTAGAACAGCGGAATCATCCAAATCTAGCAGCTTACCTTCGAGGCACTTGAGGCTCTCGGGTCCGTTCCGCACCTGCGACAGCTCCAGCAGCGCGCCTCCCCACCGCGTCAGGTTCTGCGCACACGAACACCGCCAGATCAAATCAGATCGGACCTACCTTACAGGGTTCAAAGACCCGCAGCGAAAAGTAAAACGCGGAGATAAGGAGAGAGAGATGCAGCGTACGTCGGCGTCGAGGGGGTTCTGGGTGTAGGCGGCCTCGGAGTTCTTGCACGCCAGCTCGAAGAAGAACATCCTCTCCGGGTCGCTCATCGCTCCCATGTCCATGGCGGCGGCGGATTCCGCTCTCGGGCGGCGGGATCGGATGCGGCGGGGTTAGGGTTTTAGGTCCCTCTCTCTCTCTCTCTTTCTCGCTTCGATTTGGGGGACGGCTCGGCGGAGGGGAGAGAGAGAGGTGAGCGAGCGGTGGGGGCGTGTTGTAGGGGTCGTGAAGGAGGACGGGATCAACACGGCCGCAACAGACAATGCCATGTAGGCCACGGGCCCACATGTCAATGAGGAGTTATGAAGGACAGAGAGAGAGGTCCCCAGGGATGACTTGCAAAAGGGGTTGAAGAGGAAAATATCTCGCGGCCCGGCCCAGCGGCTGCAGTCGCCGGAAATGAGCCCAGATGGGATCGATGGGCGTGGTTCGAAACACAAAATAGCAGGCCCATATATTCAAATGATCTTATTTTTTTCCTGTAATAATCTAAATTCGGTCGCATGCCGACTCTCGCGCAGCACTCAGCTGAACCGCCGGGCTGCGAACAACCTGCTGGCCTCTCGTTCAGCCGCGAAAATGCTGGGAACGAAGCAAAGGACCTATCTGAGATCCGCGCGCCCCTCAGTTCTCGGTGCCGGGTGACCGCGAAACAAGGGATGACATTGAAATGAACAGAGACCGACGAGCACACTAGCTAGAGAAAAGGGAAGCCCAAGGAAGAAGCTGTGGTAGACAGTAGAGAAGGGGGAAAAAAAAAAGGCCCCGGCAGAGCATAGGAGAGCCGAGCCATGCAGGCGGTGCGGACGCGTGAGGAGAAGCGGGCGGATGAGGCGGTGGAGGCGATCCCCTTGAGCGCGCGGTCGTGGAGCCCCGAGGCGGAGATCGGGATGCGCGTGGAGGACATCTGGGACAGCCTCGACGAGCAGGGGCAGCAGCTGAGCCGCAGCGACAAGCTCAACAGCTGCTTCGACAGCATCTCCGTCGCCTCCTTCCCGCACACCTTCGCGGGGTCCCAGCTGGTGGAGATCCCCTCCGACTCCACGCTCGCCGAGGCCGTCGACATCCTCTCCCGGAACAGGATCATCAGCGCGCCCGTCAGGAACGTCGACGCGCCCGAGGACGCCAGCTGGATCGACCGCTACATCGGCATCGTCGAGTTCGCCGGCATCGCCGTCTGGCTGCTCCATCAGGTTCCTCCTTTCTTTTGTCGATCTGTCTCTGACGAACAATTTGGCCACGAGTCGCGTGCATGCACTTGCGCATGAGACAAATACGTACTGACTCCGGCAAATGCGGGGCGAATTCCTTTTCTCAGTCTGAAGCCGCAGCAAATGCCGACGTAGGCGCCGACGAGCTGGCGGCGAAGCTGGGCACCGTCACCCTGGAGGGCACCGCCGCCAACGTACGGGAATCCAAACCGGCGGCGGAGTCCGAAGGAGCCATTGCCGAAGTCTTCGGCGCTCTGCCTTCTTCAGACCTCTTCAACAAAACAAAGGTGATCGATCGATCGTGCAGTGCCCGCCCTAATCGGTTTACGTCAAAAAAAAATAAAATCCCCAAGGTTGTGACACGACCCATGAACTGATGAATGTCCTTCGCTCCTTTGATGGATGGATGTGGCAGGTGAAGGACATCTCCGGGTCGTTCCGGTGGGCGCCGTTCCTGGCGCTGCAGAGCTCCGACACCTTCCTGACCATGCTGCTGCTGCTGTCCAAGTACCGGATGAAGAGCCTGCCGGTGGTCGACATCGGCGAAGGCACCATCAGCAACATCATCACGCAGGCCGCCGTCGTGCACATGCTGTCCGAGTGCGTCGGTCTCTATTGGTTCGAGGAGTGGGGAACCAAGACGCTCTCCGAAATCGGCCTGCCCATCATGAGGCTCAGCAAGATCGTCAAGGTGTGCATTCTATCTAATCCTGTTTCTCGGTAGCGACAATTGTTCAATTCATCGTCGAGATGATGAACTAGGAGACGAAATTGGCAGATCCGGGAGGACGAGCCGGCTCTCAAGGCCTTCCGGCTGATGAGGAGAAAAGGGGTTGGAGGCATACCGGTGGTGGATGACTCTGGCAAGGCAGTAGGCAGCATAATGATCAAGGATGTCAAGCACCTCCTTACAGCTTCGGAGGCAAACAGAGACTACAGGTCAGATTCAGGGGATTTACATGGCAAACTCCATTGACTTCAGTAAAGTTACTACTAGCTCACGATTTGCAAAATTTAGGCAACTCCGAGGAAAATTATACAGTCTAGATTAATACATTCCACACTGTGCACTCTAAGTAATATTCCTACTGTACTATTTGCAGGACGCTGACAGCAAAAAACTTCATCGCAAATGCGAGGCAGAGCTCCGGTGAAAGGCAAATGAGCATCATAACATGCAGTAGATGTGACAGTGTCAAGGACATAATCCTAAAGCTGGATGCAGAAAAGAGGCAAAGGATCTATGTGATCAACGAGGAAGGGAACCTGGATGGATTGATCACCCTCAGAGATATAATAGCCAAGTTGGTATATGAGCCACCTGGTTACTTTGGGGACTTTTTCAATGGTGTTATCCCTCTACCACAGAACAGCAGAGTGTGAGAATCAAACTAAAATCAGCAATGCCCTCTATTTATTGCATGCTTGTAGAACTTGATGATATTCCTTACCATATCTAGTGCTCTTATGTTTTAGCACCTTCATCTGTCTATATCACTTCTATATAGATAGATAGCTTATCATAATCCTTCCACGGGTGGAAAACTAATGTTCTGTTCATGTTTGGAATGAACCAAGGTATCATGTTTCTACAACTAACATTACAGACATTAATATCCCATATGTTGTTGATTTAGCTCCTAAATCCAAAGGGTTTTCAAGTATCCATTGAGTTGGGTTTGTTTTTCCAAGTTGAATTCCATGTAATATTTCTTAGGCTTTTGATGTGAAAATTTCCTATTTATTTTGTCTTATCCCTTTTCCTGTCAAAAAATTCTTATTTCCTCCTCTCAATATAGCTTGGATTTAGATGAGTTTTTACATCAAGGGAAGTAAAAGGATCCCGAGCTTTTACACAATTTGTGGTCTCCTTATGCAGGGGATTCTCAACCCGCTCCCCATTAACAGGTACACTTACCATGCATCCACGTATTGAGCAAGACTAGCACAATACCCGTGCTTTGCCACGGGAAGGGAAAAAAACACATTCACAAATGTTAACTCAGTCACAAACATTACATTATATATTATACAATGTTAAGCTCTCAACTGCATTACAGAAACACATTGAGGTTCCACATTAAGTAGGATCCTAGTTAAAATTAGGCAGTATGCATTTCATCCGAGCCAATTTAGAATTATATAAAAGAATTGATGATACTGCAAACATGGAAAGAAAATTAGAAGACATTCGGAATGCATAAATCTATATGAAGCCATTGACCCATAGCCGTAGGCAACTAAATCGGAGCTCCCACCGGCAGCTTATTCATCACTATCATTGTCTGTCATCTCTCTCGTTCTTATCCCTGCTTTGTACCGTGGAAAATTCTTTTTCATTCTTTTTCTCAACAGACTGTAATTTGGATTCTGGTCGCTCCCTCTCTCTCTAGTCTACTGCTATCCGTGGATCCATCTACGCCCATCTAGTGGCAGCAGCAATGGCTTCATCCATCTCGTCAGCGTGCACCAGAGCAGGACCTGCTCTGCGACGTTGTTGGCGATTGCATCGACCGCCGAAAAGGCTGCCGGGATCTGTCAGGGAGAGGCCAGTTGCGCGACGCCAAGCCAATCTGCCGTCTAGCCGCTCGGTGGTGCCGAATAGCCGCGCGATGTCCTCGGGCGCAGTAGGGTAGTACAGGGAGAGGATGGAGGATTCGACGAGCAGCAGGCGGACAGGCACCTGCGCGAGGACCGGGTCGGTGTGGGCGAGCAGCGGCGCGACGCCATCGCCAGAGGAGGGTAGCCTGGCGCAGAGGAGCCGCCATGGATCTAGGGGGAGATTCAGGAGAGAAGATTCGAGAGGAGGAAGCTGCTACGGGAAGGAACATGCGAGAGAATGGAAGAAGGGAGCCGTCCTTCGTGGACCCCACCTGTCGGCGCAAGTTTTCGGTGAGGGCACGCCCACGAGGACGACCGCCTCACCAACTCGCGTTTTTAGAGAAGTAAAGATAAGAATAAAAAAGTAACTATTCTAGACGTTCTGTCAGTTATTTCCTTAGACATCATAATATGCGATTACGGAAAGTCTATTGCACTTCCTGCCGCGTTATAAAGTGATCGCGCCACTCCTACACCAGCTGGTGGCCTGCTAGCGTGAATGGAATGCTGACGCTGACGTCATTGCATTAATTACATGATTTCAAACTTTAAAATGGCATAGCTCCCTCGTATGATATCCGTTTTCAATTCCGTTTTCACCATTGTAATCTATATAACGAGACGAACAAAACTAGATCACACATGCATATATTTTAAATATATTTTTTTATCAATATAAATTGTTACTATAGATATAACATAAGTTGCTACACATAATTTACTGTACGAAATAAATTATCACATCGTCTTATATATAAGTTTCCACTCATACATTGTCTTTCATATCCGTTGTTACTCATACATTAACTGAATTGGCTATGAGACACAGTGATTCCTATCAAAAAAAATACGGCATGGATAAGAAGCAAGCTTATTAGTTCTATATTTTCATACCAACCTATGTAGTACGCCATATTGCATCTTTTAAAGTGTTGTGATATCAACTACATAATACATATTGTGAAATTTCAATATATTATGTCATACCAACTTATATTGTATATTGTGTAAGAGTAATATTTTGCATATGATAGTAACTTATTGATATACAAATTACTATGCTTGTGTCTACACAAGTGGGTACTACCATATCAAGATAAGTTGGTACTAGATTTGAGTTAGAACAAATTTTTGTATTTAGTACAATTTAAAAGTTATTACTATAGCTATAACGCCTATAACATAAGTTGTTACTATCTCTAGTATATAAATTGCTATGGGTTTTTAAATTTACAAGGTAGCAACTCATGCCATAAAACTAGTAGTAACTTATGTGATATTATAATACATACTAAAAAGGTTTAGAACCTATCCAAGTGGGATCTATTTTGTTCGTCTTGTCACGTAGAATGCAACGGTGAAAACAAAATCAAAAACGGACATCATATGAAAGAGTTACGGCATTTTAAAGTTTCTAGATTGGGTAATTAATGCTATGACATCACCGGACAGCAACGTGGACGTTGTGTGCGCGGACTGCTCTTTTCTACACTGAATGAGGACACGTGTTGATTTCTGATTCGAAGAATTAAGATTGAAGACAGGTGGCAACTGTTGGGATGGGGCGGGATGGGGCGGCGTCTGTACGCGCATTAACCTCTCCCATGCGATTACCAGTATACTGGACAATACCATGTAACCTCTCACCTCAGTCATCTATCGAAAAAGATGATCATGTCAACTTGTAAAATTAGCAATAGAAAGGAAATGTCACATCATTCACCAGATATAGCATAATGAAAAATGTAACCGAGTTGGATCAACACAGAACATCATTTATGAGCATCCAAGATCAGTAACAGAAATCATCAGAAGTACAGGCCAACGGGACTAGTAGCATGTTGCAGCTTTTAGTTACCTGTCAAGTAATTGTAATTCTTTGGTGAACAAGTGAATATAACAACAAGTTGCAACAGACTATTGAGCAGCAGAGATTGCAATAAGGCAAATGTGAACATAGCTGCTGGTATAATTGTACATTAAAATGCCAAGCAACAACATTCTTTTGGAGTCAAATAAGAGTCACGACATTTTACAATCAAGTGATCAACAAAAGAACGGCAAAATGTAAGAATTGCAATTACACAACTCATGGCAGACACAATTGTCAGAATTCCATGTGCAAGGCTCAATGTAGTCACCACTCACCTTGACAGAATCAAGGATGACAAGGTAAGTATTCAAATATTCAATTCATGTTGAGTTCACACCATTTCAGTCAGTTCCTTCTATTTCCATCTTCAGACCTTCAGTTCCTTCTATTTCCATCTTCAGACCTCCAAAAGGGTTTTGGAAGATCAAAGTACCCTGTACAGTATAGTCATGAAACTTGGAAGTGACTTGGAACTAGCATCATCAAAATTTGGATGGAAGTTTGCCTGTAGCATCACTGATACGAACATCCCTGGACATAAAGATCAAACAGATGAGCTTGTTGTTTGGAATTGGGATCATAGAAATTTCTGACTACAGCATGACAATATTCGGGGTGTTCGGTTGGAGGATGCAGTTGCAGTTGCAGTTTGAATAGTGAGAGAGAACACTGTAGCGGAGGAATCTGGCACTGTAGCAATGCGTTTACTGTAGCTGCAGAAACAGCAGCCGCCGGCTGAAATTCCAGCAGCCGAACGGAGCCAATAATCAAAGGTCCGTGGTCAAGATCCACCTATGAAGCTATATCCAACAAGCTATCATTCAGAGTTCAGACTTCAGAGAATGATTGACTAGAAAGAAAAGCAAGCGATGAAACTACAATTCATAGGATGTCAGGGTTTAGAGGCTAAACTGTGCTTCTCAATTAATATGATATTCCCAGGGAATTAACATACAAAAGGACTGTCGAGACTAAACTTTTGTCCTATTTAACACGGTTTTCATGGAGTTGACATGCGAAAGGGCATCATAGGGGATGAAAATGTGGTTCTACATAACTAGTCACCCCTCTTTTGTTGATCTTTGTTTGCCTGCTATTCATTGCTTGTACAGTTTTCGGTTTTTAGTTTTACTTATTTTAATAGAAGTACGGTAGGGACTTCCCCTACTATATATGCCTAAAAAATGTGGTCTACACTAACATGATGTTCTCGAGGTATTGTGAAGATCTTAGAAGAAATAGAAATATGTGCCCTTCCAGAATGGTGGCAACTGGAATAAAGACTACATTGAATTCATATTGCTAGTTTTATGCCTTTAGTTCTTTAGGAGGATTTTAAATCCTTCAAAGTTAAAGGTCAATAGGCATTACAAACCATTGTTAGCTTAGGTGTCAGAATCGCTAAGGCCGCCACTCCACTAAGAACAAACACTAGATATATTTAAGAATTTAATGAATATTGCTTAATAAAAGGAAATTACTGAAAATGTATAGATGCTTGCTATAATTTACAAGTGGAAAGATGATTTAAAGACAATTTCCATAACATCTAGACAGTTACTTGAAGCATCGTGTGCTTGCAAAACTGAAGTGTAAGGTATCATCATGTTCTTGAAGATCCAAGAAAACAAACAAGATATATAAGACTGCATAGCTTCTGAAATTCTACCTGACCTATGGAAACAATCTGGAAGCTAGCACTCACCTCGACCATTAAGCATTTGGCTTCCTCCCTTCAAAGAAATCTGAGACCAGGTTCTCCAAATCCTCAGGGTTGTACTTTATATACTTTGCAGAACTCCTTCCTCCCTCTAGTTGGCCCCGGAACCTCCCAACAAATGATCGATATGCAGGAAGAACCTTTTCCGAGATGGAAATCTTCAGTTCTTCCCTTAACTGAGGATCCACAACCCTCCATGACGTCTGTGCTCTGTACAATTCCTCGAATGTCAAGTTGAAGTTCTTGAATCTATCCTTCAGTGCATTCTTGAGTGCAGTTGATGAACCCATTGTCTGTGGTAACCCATCATCCCTTAGGCAAGCTAATACCCTAGTCCATGATGATCGGAGATAACCCGTTGAGAATTGCCTAATCTGGCCACGGCGTTTACGGATCCAGTTATCACCAAGCAACGTCTTCAGCTCTGAATCCTTGACCTTCTGCACAATGTACAGCAGATTGTTCATCAAAAATATATTCTGCAGCGCCTCATCCTCGTACAGCCTTGATTTCTCCTCAATCTTCCCCTGTAGGTGCGTGATCAACATGAGAACACAGTGCCCTAATGGAGTCATGTTTGTGTTGTCAGCCCCATTCACCTCAGTGTCAAAACATTCAAGAAGATTATTCAGCGAGGCATTGTAATCCGCAAGTAGCCGCACATAGTTCATAACATAACGGGTGAGGGGATGGATCTCCCCACCGGGCAGGGGTCTCCGGGAAGTCTCTCCCTGTATGGCACTGGAAAACTCGGCGATCGTGCCACGCACTGCATCCCCAAGCCGCACAAGTATCCCCTCAGCCTCTTCCTTGATGAAATCCCTCGCCTCACCCGAGAACAAGCCTTCAAGCTCTGGCAGCACCTCAGCTAGTGCTTCATACATACCAAGGATGCGGAATAGCTTTTCAGACGATCTCTTCCCAATTGCAATAGCATCACCAAAGTTGAGCAGCTGCAGGACGCATCCCTTGGCCGCCTCAGTGAAACACTCTTCCTCAGCATTGGCATCAGCCGCAAGGATCTGGCTGCAGATGCGGCGCTCCTCAGCTAGAAGACCCCGGACGACGACCTTGAGCGCCTGGATCCACTTCTTCATCTTGCCGTCGAGTATGCCCCACTCCACACGCTGCACCTCCTCCAAGCTCATCTTGTCGACCCCAAGCACCGAGAGGCATTCCATGAGCGTGTCGCGGCGCACCTCGCCGTATACCTGGCACAATTCCGGCGCGTAGCCCGCGCGCAGCATGACGTCCGCGATGTCCCTGAGGGTGCCGACGGTGTCCGGCGAGATCAGGTAGGGCGAGATCTCCTCATCAGAGATCGAGTTCCTGCTTCCTGCGCTGACAGAGTCGTCTCCCTCGCCGGCGTGGCTGGAGAAGGAGGGGCAATCTAGGTCCACGGCGGAGGAGTTGAAGGACGGTACCGTGAGCGAGAGCCGCCGGAGAAGCGAGGCCTGCAGGTCCTCAGCGGCGAGCGGCGGCGCCCCGCGGATCAGCAGGTGCCGGAACTCCTCCTCGAGCCGCGCCATCGCGGCCTGCAGCGCTGCCTCCGCGCGCGGGGCCTGCACGCCCACGAGGCAGGCGGCCGCGGCGAGGTACTCATCGGCGTCCTCCCCCGAGTCGAAGACCAGCCTGTCCGCCGCCCCTGGTGCCTCCCACCTCTCTATCAGCTCCACCGCGGCATCCGACTCCTCGTCCCGCGCGGCGTCGTCGGGGTCGGGCTCGTCCTCCCGTCCCTCCCCCTCTCCCTGCGAGCCCCCCTCCTCCTCCTCTGAGATGGAATCCGCGGCTACGGCGGCGGCGCCAGGGGGAGGAGGGAAGAGGTCGGACATGAGGGAGAAGCGGTTGTCGAAGCCGGAGAGGATGCGGATCATGTCGTCGGCGGCGTTCTTGGAGCTGGCGAGCGACTTGACGATGTGCTGCGCCGCCGCGATCACCTTCTCCTGCCCGTCCGGCGGCGCCGCCGCCATGTTGGATCGGACTGTGGCAGCGCGGGGGACGGGGAGGGGAAGCCGGGGAGAAGGGGAGGAGGAAGGGGAGAGGAAGCGAAATGGAGTGGACCCGGTTGCGCTTGCGCTGAGCTGGGCGGTTTTGAATCGGTCGCCGGGTGGTTTTGATGTCTTAATGAATTCTGTGTTACCACCATGCTTAAGCTACCGCTGTCTTATCGTTGGCGTTGCTTTATTGCATCGTGCGGCTGGGATTCGCTCAGCAGCCGACCCTGCACTGCCCGATTATGATCTGCGGTTCCAGCTGTCTTCATTTGTGCTGATGCTGCTACCACACCTGTGTGATGCCTGTGTAAATTTGTACTTCCATCCTAATTTTGAGTAACCCTGGAGATTTTTAATTAATGAGATACGGTGTAAATCATCACATAGATGCGGTGGAAATGAGTATTAGCTGTGTAGCGAACCAATGAGATCCTAATCCCTCTGGTTTTTAATTAGTTACATTAAGATAATAATTTTAATTAAAAACTATTGTGATTAATAATCAATAGTTAACCAGACGGTTAAATAATAGTTTTTTCAGTTTTTTAAAGATTTACTGTCTCTTGTCAATGGAGTCGGCATTGACTGGGATGCTTTTGTAATAAAAGGATGTAATATGCTTTAATATTAATAAAAAATTACAAAAAATAATATTTTTTATGAGGTAATGGTTTTTTTTGCCAGCTCTAGCTGATCCAAACGGGAGTTAACCATGCGAATCCATCAAATGGTTCTTGCTCTTAAAGGTTGACATCGGTATTGCCACGTCAGTGCTGCTGGTACCCCACCTTAGTTCAGCATTGCGACTTGCGATTGCGAGAGCACTCCATTTTCTGTCCGGGTTTAGAAAGTTACATGGAAAGATATGTCTCGCCACTGCCTGTAACATGGAACGTGTTCATTCGGTACACGAAGCATCTTACAACGGAATGTTTTTTTTTTGTATGGAACGTGTTCTGCTTGAGCTAAACCAAAGTTTGTGAGGGTGGAGGCACATGGCCTCGTGCTCTTCCGAATGAACAAGCGACGTGTTCCCCCAGAACAAGCGGCAAGCTACAACAAGCCCGCTGCTTGGTTGCAAGCAAGCATTGACAAAAAGAATGCTTGCTCGGCTGTCCCCATCTGCTTGGTTTCCCGCTGATATCGCGCGCGAGAAATGCCTCCTGATGTCATGTAAACATGTGCACCGCAGAAGAAACCTTGTTATTGCTCTCATCTTGGGCGCCTGTCAACGACCTGGCACCTGGTCAGATCTGTTCGTCCAGATGGTCAACTCGAAGCTATCGGCTACGCATGTACACAAGCACTGGTCAGCGCTTTGTTGGGATCAACTTCAATCATCTTGACAAAAGTTTCATTAGTACTACTCGTGCCGAGTCAAAAAGTTTTAGGATACACTTACATGTCGTGGATCTCAACTCCTCATGCTTTAGCCTTTTGATTAGTAGTTTTCAATCGAAAAGACTTAAAAGCGGGGCAAACGAAGCTCCTGTGTGAACTTGAGTGTGCCACGATGTGATGGTCACCTATAAGCCCACATTACAAGGTACTACCCCTGGAGTACTACCGAAAGTTCTTGGAACTGCAACTTGAACAAGAAATTATAACCCTCGCTACCAGGCATGTAATACCAAATCAATCAAAAAGTTAAGAAAAAGGTGAACAATGATCATACCGTTGCGCCTTGGAAGAATCGTATCTCCATCCAATCTCACCAGCAACCTTTATTCCACATTTCGAACTAACAAAACCAGAGACTCCAAGTTCACATACGATGCATGAGTTTGCTTAATGAGGAATGCAGGGTCTCAACTAGCCGACAAGGTTCCACCAGAGTTCGCAGGCAAGTTTATAGCCCGAATGTGATCAGTAAGATGCTCATGTTATCAGTTACTCCCTCCGTCCGTATATTCTTGTCGCACAGATAGCTGCCCCTTAGTTGTTTACCAGTTCAAAGTTCCTGTCCGAACGACTAGAATTCGCGAACGGAGGGAGGATCATACAACAGACATACTAAGCAAGTAAGTAGAAAGAAATATCCAAGTCAACAGACAAAAGTATCAAAAACAGAAATGATATCTTCCAGAAATATATTGCAACTTTCAGTATGCTAGTACAAATAAGGACATACAAATGCTATTTGTCAGGTATTGTCTATACCACAATACTGCTACCTAATTTTATTTGTTCCCGCTATTTTGTAACATCAGGGAAAAATAGTTAGCGTGTCACAAAATGAACCAAAAAGGATTATCATGTCAGCGTTTTTCAGCTGTTTGTTGTGGATTCAGATCCTTGGAACTTAAGATGAGCACCTGGTGCACAAGGAATGACCAGCAGAACTCCACGCACCGAAAAATGGCAAGTTTGGCCTCATATGATAATATGTACACTATCCATCAAAATTTTCATCCCCACCAGTCTGGAATTTTTAGTCTCCTATTCCTGTGAATAGCAAGGTTAACTGCAGGGAGTTTATGCCTCACCTGCCTCCATATCATGTTAACGGCGTCATCCTTCCTAGGGGGATGCTGAAATTCATAGTAGTGAGAGACATTTTTTAGCTTTGACCACATCTCAATCCACTTCTGTTTATGTATCTGTCTCAACTGATTCAGCAGGTAATCAGGTTTTAGAGCTTCTTCAACTGAGAAGAAAAGCGAGAATTCACTGTAATCAATCTCATCTTCAAAAGGGAGCTCAATCCGAGTGCTCACAATCACAGGAACACAGTGACTGACAATGGCATCAAACAGGCGGCATGAGGAAGGAGTATCCCCAGCAGGATGGAGACAAAACTTAGAAGATCGCATACCTTCAGTAGACTGTTAAGATAAAACCATTCAGAGATTGTTTATGTTCTCTTATCAAGAAGCGCCCCCCCCCCCCCCCCCCCCCCCCCCCCAAAAAAAAAAGAGAAAAAAAAGAAAAGAGGCTGAAGGCCACCTTGATAGCAAAAAAACCCACTAAATATTCAGAAGGTGCTAATAGGGCGAGGGGCAAATCCCATTGAAGACTAACCGCCAAGTAAAGACGACTAGAAATGAGAAAGATGCCTTACAGTTTTAATGCCTTCGCCTGTTGCAAAGCTATTCTCAAAGCGCACACCATCCTTGCCTTTTAATATCTTTGCAAGTTTGGCACGGATCTTCCCTTCCTGGAAAACACAAAACCATAAAAAGGTGAACTAAATCCGCAAGTTAGGATTGATCACAGTGAAGGGGCAGGAGTAGTTATTACTATCATAAATCATTTCCATACATCTTTCCTGACTGTGCGCCCTCGAAAGAAAAGCAGTGTTGAACGAGCCTCAAACGGATCAGGTGGATCATCATCAAGGAAGGAATTCACAACATGCACATATGGTGCCACAACATCTTTCCTCAAGGAAGCCAATTCCTTTCTGTATCTCCCGAAGTCTGCAACTATAAGAATGGATGCATTCACCATATCTCGCAGGAATCTGAAAGCGTTGGGGTGATGCATAGGAATAACATGGTCTCGGCCTTCTGATCTTTGCCAATATTTAGACTTCCACAGAATATCCATAAGTTCAACCTACAGAGAATAGTAACAAAATCAACCAAAAGGATAGTTGGATACTACCCAAAAAAAAAAAGAGTTTTCCTGGTAGTACTACAGTGTAGTAGGACAGTATGACATCATATATTCACGAAGCAGGATACCACATGCAAGTGATCTCACAACAACATCCCCAATCAGCACAACTGAAATCTATTAGAGGAATTACAAAATAATAATTTATTTGGTTTCCCTCTCATCATCCTTTGCACCATGCGAGAAATTGGCCAAGCAAACTTACTATACATGGAAAAACATAGTTATGTGACACTAAAGCAGCCCTATCTTCTTGAAATAGATTTTTGTTTGCTTCAAGCATGAGTTCCAGTATCAAAGACCTAACAGGAATCTTGAACAGTGGATGCACCCGTATCCAGCCACATTGCCATGGAACTCTTGAACACTTCCCTTATGTGTTATCATCCTCACAAGATCTCCACTAAAAAAAAATAAAAAAACTAATTGGCTGATTGCCAACTATAAGTCGACAGTAGTTGCTATTAGTCATGCTCAATTGATATGCACATCAAGTCAGCTTCAGGCAACAACCGCAAACAAGAAGAAGCATCCCTCTTTCAAGAATCTCTCCTGATACATCTAACCGTACACGCACATATATAGTAAATCACAAGAAACTAAGGCAAATCCTTAGAAGGTGGCGAGGGCTAATAAAAAAGTTCTTAATAGAACAGTAAGTCGTACCGGAACTTCAGGGTGAGTTGCACACTACATCACTGCAGTAATGTAAAAGATGCCACATTATTTTATCGCAATAGAGACATCTGTCTAGCCTATCAGAATTCGTGAACATCACTGCTGCATAATACCTGTGTGATGGTAATGGGACACCAACTAATAAGAGAATTGTCCAAAGGCCGACAGGTATCTGCCTCTTGGTTGTATATGATGTGCATGTTTGCGTTCAAAACTCGTTGACCTTTTTTGCACCGCGTATGTTTTGGCTGTTCTAGGTTGGCTGTATACAGCTTCCACACGGTAATTTGGCTGCTTCCTTCAGTCCTAAATCCGAAATTACTACAAATGGATAATCAAATGATATTATTCCACAGCATGCAATTTGTATAGAGCTGTCTGAATCTGAGCCAGGCTAAATGCTAATCCAGCATAGTTTAGGACATGCCAGAATGATCAACATCAGAAAAAAGAATAGTATGATTTCCCTCACCTGGAGAAGGCGGTCGGCCTCGGTGTCGGGGTCTTTCATGTTGCGGCCGTGCACGTTGAAGCTGAGCGAGGAGAAGAAGGGCACGAAGAATGCCTCCGCGGCGTCCGGATCCCGCACCCTGACCGCCTCCCTCCCTTCCGCCGATCCCGCTCCCCCTCCGTCCTGCAGCGACGCCATCATCCAGTACTCCACGCTGTGCTGCCGCCTGATCCCGCCCGACGACGGCGGCCACGCGGGGAACCCGGACGTCGCGTTGTCGGGCGACATCATGGCGACGTGGAAGCGCGGGGGGAGGTCGTACATGAAGACGCGAAGCGGCGGGGCCGCGGCGGGCGGGCACCGCGCGGAGAAGGGCCTGAGGTTGAGGAGGGCGCTGCGGGAGGCGGCGGCGGGCGCCGCGGCGGAGGAGGTGAGGTAGAGAAAGGCGGAGGGGAGGGCGACGAGGAGCAGCAGGAACGCAGCGCCCAGGGCCACCGCGCGGCGGCCCGGCGCCCCCATGCCGTCGCTCGCCGGCGCGGGGCCGGGTGGTTGGCTTGGCTGGCTGCTGGGGCAATTCAGCATTTACCCCTCTTCCAAATGGCCAGTAGCCATTTGCCCTTCTTACGAATGGGCTTTATGATTTACCCTCCTTACCAATTTTTGAGTCAGGATTTGCCCTCTAGACATTTTTATGCCCTATTCTGCCCTTACCTGCTTCTTCTTCCTCATGCTGGCGACCACCGCGCCATGGCCGCCGCCGCGTCCTGCCCGCGTGTGAGCCGCTCCGCCCTCGCGCGAGCCACGCCGCTTTGTCGCCCCGCGCCGCAGCCGCGAGCTGAGCCGCCTGTCGAGGGCACTGGCGGCGTGACGGCCTCCTTGCAGAGCTTCTACTCAATCTCCCCGAATCAATTCGCAAAATTGGGCGAATTCACAGTTGGAGCTTGAATCCATGAGCTCCATAGGGTCTGTATATGAGTGCGGATTGCCAGCTCAATTCCTTCAAGTGCGTCGGATTCAACTGCGCTGCAAATTTGTAAGAGTCGAAGCGATTGGAGGACCTCACTGCTTGGGAATCCATGCTTGCCGCTGTCTTTTTCTTGTGTTTAGTTTAGTGCTCTGGATTGTGACTTTGAACATGTCAATGGAACTCGCATGATCCGCGACGGAAAGCTACAAGGCACAGGCAGGACTGGCTCGGCTGCTAGCGGAGGCTGACGAGCTGCGGATGGCTACGGCGCGGACCATGGTGACGGAGATCCTGACGCCGCGACAGGCAGTGGAGATGCTCGTGGCCAGCTGAACCTCTTCGTGAGCGAGGGCGGAGTGGCTCACGCGCGAGCAGGACGCGGCGGCGGCCATGGCGCGGTGGTCGCCGGCAGGAGGAAGAAGAAGCAGGTAAGGGCAGAATAGGCATAAAAATGCTTAGAGGGCAAATCCTAACTCAAAAATTGGTAAGGAGGGTAAATCATAAAGCTCATTTGTAAGGAGGGCAAATGGCTACTGACCATTTGGAAGGGGGGTAAATGCTGAATTGCCCCGCTGGCTGCTCGTCTGCTGCTAGTGATGGTGGACGAGATGGAAATTCGGTTAAACTAGCGGATGATGGACGGTCCTGAGTGGCGCGCGGTCGTGTCCCGTGTGCGATGGTGATGGCTCTGGCCTACGGTGAGCTCGCGTCCTATTCAGACTTCTTTTCTGGACCGTGATTACGGTAACCAGGCACTAACCGTCCAGGATACGGGTGTTATCTTCTTCTTCTTTTCTCCCTTCTGTTTATGACTTGTTTGAAACAGTTCACGAGTTTTGTTTAGCTGTATTGGAGGGAGAATTGGGGAGAGTATTTCTGGAGTCTGCAAGACATTTTGAACGGCGCGTTAGTAATGGCGCGAACATGTGCAAAATGCAGAGAAGGGAGTAACTACAGGTGACCTGGCAAAATGGGCATGTCTTGATTGATTGCAAGAGATTCTCCAGCCGGGCAACGACCTCAAGAGTCGAGAGCAGTTTCGCACGTCTTGGTGATTCACTAATTTGACTACCACGACGCTCTACATTGCATAGGATAATCCACCACCGGCCCCGGTGGTTTGACTGGAAATAAGAAAGTGCGCCACCCAGTGATTAACTGAGCAACAGTCTATCAGAGGGAGGGAACATTAGCTGCAGATCTTGCGCTAGCCACGATGATTAGAATCCAGAAGTAGAGACACGTGCTCTCTGCAGGATCTGAGCTCTACCTTGCTTGCAGTCAGGATAAAGAATAAAAGATAGATGCTTGCAGAGGTAGCAAGCATAGCATACACACAGGGGCCACGATAAAAGCAAGGCATCAACGATTCAGAAAATGGTGCTAATTCTCTATATCAGAAACAACCAGACAGTCCACCAGATAATACATGGTAGTTATCCGGATTCATAACTGTCCTCTTGGGCAGGATGATGATTCAGGAATCACTGCTTGTACTGAACAAATTGCCATGCATGATATTGATAAAACCTTCACCAAGCGCACGATGGCAAGTGGTGCAACTTAACAGAGTTTCCGCATCCAAAATTGTCTATATGTTCATAATTCTCGCGGGGCTTTGAAGGAAGAAAATCCCCCAAAAGAGAGTTCACTGGAACTAATTTACAGCATCAGAGAGAACAGCACGACCATTATCGCATATCAGTAACACATCTTTGAATGGTTACTCCAGGAGCTAATGTCAAATACTATATCATTAAAGGCGGGAATGCTACGAATCAAGCTCTCCCATCACTTTTTGTGTAAATCGAGCCAAGAATGGCCAGTCTTTCCGTACCAATTGGCATCTCTATCCTGTGCGGTTGCTATGCTAGGACTATACCTCACCTATGCAATGCTGGGTAGGATTCAGCCATCATAAGAACGACAAGTGAAGTCCATCCGGTAAATGATCGTGCACCCTTTCCCTTTCCTTTGTTCTTCTGGTCATAGTTTTCCCAGAAGAACCCAGTTTCATGGTAATTCTGCACGATATTCCTGTAAATAGCAAGGTAGCAAGGCGGCAAGTAGCATCAGCAATCTATCAAAGAAGCTACAGTTCAGCTAATTCACTTGGGTTCAACAGAAGAGAACAATGTAAATACCGTATCAGATTTGATCTTAGCTTGTCATATAATTCCCCTGCCCTTTCCTTGTACGGACCCTCCGCTGCAGGAGAGCACAATGTTAGATAATCTTGCAACACAAATGTCTGCAACAGGCATAGACTAGTTGATTCAATAACTTACCATGTCCATAGTGGTGTAGTGCTGAAAGAATCATGTAGTTCATGTTTATCCAAATGGCACCTCTCCAATATGGGGCGTCATGCTCGGTATTACGCTTCATATAAATTGAACTGGACCATTTATCGAAGATAATCAGAAGCCAGTAAGTTGGTACAATACTAGCAGCCATCCCATATATTATATTCAAGCACTAGTCATTTCTTTATTTTTATGACATATACACATATCACTGTATCAGTATTTTTGGAAAAAAAAAAATGTCTTATTAGAGTATCGCCGTATTGCATATCAATGTCCATATCTGGGTATCAGGGTAACCTAGGCTTGGAGAGCACGCAACCTACTGATAGTTCAACACTTCATAAAGTAGAAGAATAAATAATAACCATCTATACCTTGTTTTAGAAAGTGAACGAAGGCCATAATCTGTCCACAATATTGATGTATTAGATATCAGATCGAGCTGCTTCTCAAGAACCCATGATTGCTGACAAAGCCAAATAGAAACTATTACCCTAGGAAGGGCATCAGATAAACTATGGAAGCGGCAAACAAACAGGCAGAGAGTATAGATCATACAGGTGGAATGGCCCCCATCATGAATGGAAAGAGGCTGACATAACCAACATGAGGGACAAATTGCAGCTGAGGGGGTTGTAATGTTTCACGCAAGAGTTCACGCCTCATAGCATCCTTATCCTTGATTTCATACCATCTCAATCGAACCTACACAATTAGAGTTACAATCAACACTGATAACAGAGCCTGACAAATGAAAAGCCACAGCTCTGAGGAAGCGCAGCACTAACCTTTTCAGTATGATTACCATAGTCAAAATAAGCACCAATTTTGCCATCCAAGTGCAACTGTAAAAGTACCGATAATTACAGAACTGAATATAATATATAAAAAGCCAGCCAAAACATAATTTGCTTGTTGGCTGGCTGCAGCCAGCTGATCCGATCGCAGCCAAAACTCATGAACACGGCCAGTATATAAACCACGAGAAACCTTTGCTTCGTCACAAAATCGCTTGATAAATAAAGCAATTTTAGAAGAATGTAAGGAAACTATTGAAAAGTCTACTCTCAAAAGGAGAGACGATTTCGGCTTATCGTGGAGATAAGGCCAAACAACAACAAACAACAACAGAGCCTTTTTATCCCAAGCAAGTTGGGGTAGGCTAGAGATGAAACCTGCAGGAGCCAACAAGAGAGGCAGAAACCAACCAGAGATGCAAACCAACCAAAAAGGAAAGGACAAAACAGGGTAAGGAGATGAGGCCACTTGAGAAAAAATAAAAAACAATGATAACAAATTGTCAGAATTGCAGCACAATACCTTATTAAGCGTCCCAAAATCTGAAAGTTGATTTGACATCTTATGGTAATCCTACAGAAATTCAACAAACTTTTTCTTCAACAAAAGAGCTATAAAATCAATAGTTAAGAAAACAACTTGGAATTAGAAAGTTATGTCCCTACATCTATGCTGAACTACCTTCTCAAGAGTACTATCCATTTTAAGAAATTCGGCGATTGAGCGCATGCAGTTTGTAGCTAGAAGCATCCAACACCGAAGGTCAACATGGCGTTCTTCATCATTAGGGTGAGATGCACGAGGATAGTCATCCAATCCCGATGTCAATGTCTGTAAAGTAATTAGGAACGTTAGGTCCTATAGTGTGATTGCAATTCCTTAGATAAGATAATTGAAGGAACTCTAATCTGGAATGACAAGAATTCAATAGCACGATGACACAAGCTTTAGACCAATTGATAAGTATGCGTGCAAGAAGGAATTATTCACAAACCTTTGGATTCAACTCCCTTGTTGTCATGTTATCTCTTCCATGCCAATAGAAAGTGCCTTCGTATTTACCTATGAACAATGAAGGACAAATAAGCCAGAGGTAGGAAATGTTGATCAAATGCTTAACAATGGTCCATTGATAACATGAGCATAAATTTAATTAAATTTTATAAAACAGACATCATGTTTTGCAGCTTACACTGGTTTGCAGAAAGCTGTAGTGCACAAAGTGTTATTTTGGTAGATCATCAGAACAAATGAATGGTGCCCTACTAAAGTGTATGCGCTCTACTTTCTAACTAGCAGATACGCTCCTATTGTTACTTGTTAGACCAGAATGTACACATGCATCTCAGGTATTATGGCCCAGACTGTAGAGTCACATTTCTTCTCAATGGAATTGTGGATTTGTGATGTACAGATACTGAACTAGTGGAGGATCCCACCTTAAAAAAGGGGACGCCAGAACTCAGAGCCACAAATGAATTTTCTGAAAAGGGAATAAAAGCAGTGAGGCTTCGGCATTCCCACGCGTTGGGATGCTACATGAGGGAGCCATAATCCATGGCCACAAATGAATTTCCCTAAACAATAGTTGGCAGCTAAATTATTTTCACCACCTTTGAGGTGGGTACAAAGTATGGAGTAATCATGAGTTCACTTAGGAAAAATTGACGTGTCTCTCAAGGAAAATAGGAAGCCTAGCTGATCGAGTGGGAAAAAAATTGTAAGCAGTGTCGATAGGTTATTTATGATCAATCTTAGTTTTGTAACTTTCAAGAAGTTATGCACTACAATTACTGAAACGAAGCTAGCACAACGTGAAAGTAAATTTTCTGAATCCAAATATTCCTCAATATCAATAGTACCCAATGCTCCTGAAAATGACCAAGCATGGTGATCCTCATCATGCTTTCATAAATTATCCTCCCCTTAACCATATAATAGCTTGTAGGTTCAGCATGTTTGTGTGCTTTCAGAAAATAATCACGCAATAGCTCTGAAACAACATTAAGATCCGATCGACATGCAGTAGAGTACAGAAGTTGAAAGCGGAACAAGAAAGCTCACCGGATTGTGTACTGTTGAACCACTGGAACCAAGAATTCAGCCGTATATAAGCCCTTTCAAGGAAAGTGGATATCTTTTCAGCTTCCTCATCTGAAAACTTTTTTGCATGTATTCCGCTTGCCAAATCTGTGCCAAAAAAAAGGTACAATAAAAAATCATATCTAGCCATATGACAAATCAATCGGTTGCAAGGAATATTTAGTATTTGGTACTTGGCCAGTGAACAGAACTACTTAGCGCTTCTGCGTATAATTTGATAAACTTGCACCAATACAGTAGAAACAAAAAAATTGCATGGTTCCAAAGACAGGTAATGTTGTATGAGCGCTATTTTAGGTGCTCTTTTGCTTACATTTGTGGTTCCAAAGATAGAGGCATAGAGGACATCTGATCGTACATTGATTTCATTTTTATGCTTCAATATAAACAAAGTGCGTGAAGTTGCACTAAATGTCCAAGAAAACAAAGTATTTACTATCTAGAGATCTCACACCAATTCCATAAACATATCATCAACATGAAGGTTGAAGATTAAGAAGGAAAGCAATGTCATACCACGTATTGCAAGAAATAAAGTTGGAGGGTTTCCATTGGAAGGGTACTGCAGAACAAACTCCTCAGGAACTTTACTGCACGATGACAAAAGTTACAAGAGGGGTCACTAAAATGATTGCATGTTTTCACCATAATTCATAGCTCAGAGTGGAAACCACCTTAAAGCTTCAGCTCCTAAGATTTGTTCCCGAGGAATCCATCCATCCGAATTAAGCAGATCTAACCAATGGCCAATGATGTCCATGGATATATGCACATCCCAACGCCTGCAAATCACCACTATGGATGTGCGTTAGACGATAGAACACAAAGTGAAAGTAAAAGCACAGAACAAACTTACTGGTAATGAACTGGGGTTGCACAAACCACTTATTGAGCATTGAGATGGTGGAATAATTACCCAATTACTAACTGATGGAAGCCCTCATCCCACAGAAACCCCCTTGGAAAGAACGAGCGGCTGGGCACAGCTGTATATAGCGCAGCAGGCCAATATGGAATATATTTTTCCCCATTTTTTTGCTGGCAGAGAGACACTTCAAGCATTAAGTTTCATTTGTCTATGATTTCGAAGCACATATAGTGCAGATGGCGAAAACAGTATCACAAATGCATTACCGAGATAGCAATTCCTTGGAACTATATATGATCACAGCATACGACGAAAATTAATTTGATATCAAGTGAAGCTCAAAAACAGTAAAACTTACTGTAAACCCTTTTGGGAGCGCAATTTTCGACTGCCCATAGAAGTAGCCAATACCTCCAAGAAGATTTGACAAGGCAGCCCTACCAACAGAGACATCTCTGGAATCAATCTGAAGTTTTAGAAAAAAAGGCATCAAGGTTATTCCAAAACAAAATCTTGAGTCAAACTTTATCAATTGTCTACAATATTTCTTATATCATAGTAAAAGATTAACTAAATTTTGAAGTACCATCCAACTTTAAGGTGAAGCACACAAGCAGGAATAGAATGAATGACTACCATGCACACCCATAGATACACACAAACAAACACAGAGCCAGTTAAGTACTAAGTAGCATCCCTTGGGAAGGAAATTAAACAAATAAATGTCATAAAAAAAAAACAAGTAGCAATGCGAAGATAAGAAAATGCTGACCCATCGGAGCTCACCTTATCATTTACATTGAAGATTTGAGCATATCTCTCTTCAAAATCCTTTTGTTTTGCTTCAAGACGGGCGCTCAGCATTGTACCTAACATCATTAGTGACAAACATGGTTAATAAGAAAGCTTTCAACATCCTTGAGTTCCAGGTCTACAAAAGAACCAGATGTAGGTAAAATGATCAGAAAACAACACAAGGGGCAGATTATTCAAAATGTTCAATGTGTATGGATGGAGACTTTGTGTCCATGACAAATAGAATAAAAATATCACATGGTTATACGCAGTATGAACTAGGCTACAGAATTCACCTGTCAGCTTGCTAATCCGCTCTTCAATCATTGGATTTTTTGAGGCGGCCCCTGACAAGAACACAATGTCTATTTTGGCAGAAGACTTTACGGAAACCTACAAAACAAGTAAATATAAACCCTAATGACATAGCCCGCAAGGAAAAGACATAAGCCCAGACAAGTACAAAGATGGATCAGAAGCACTTACAGAGGCTAACAATTGGTCACATTGTATAATGGAAAACACCAAATTATATAAGCTGGTTCAATAAGAACTTTGTTGCATTCTTCATGGTGCAAAAAAATTTTGAAGCTGATTTTTTTTACACTGAATGATGCTAAATTCATACAAGTTAATATTACATAGTAGTGAGTATAGACAATGTGCTAAAATAATTCGCTATGATACGGCCCTATGCATATAGACAATGTGCTGATATAAGTCGCTATTATACAGCACTATGCGTATAGACAATGTGCTAACATTATACAGCACTATGCTAATGCTTTTAACTGAAGGTTTTATGTACTAGGAAATCAAAGTTAAGAGAAGCAGAAATTGTGTCAAAAAGTTTAGTGAGAAAACAAGCATAAGGTGCACATCCTTATCTTTTACTAAATAGTTAATAAGGAAATAGATGATGGTTCTTTCTATAAAGATACTTCAAATATAAATAAGGATGTACATTACATTACAACATTATATTGATGGAATTACTTCCTTTCTGTTCTTCCGATTACCTGATAGACCATTATATTTGAAGAATCTTCCGTCATATCAGGCAGGTTAAGGTTCCCAGTTTGCATAGCCTATAAATAAATCCACATGAGTAGGTAAATGGAAAAGTAACTTCATGACATACAAGCCTTCTAACTTTTCCCAAAAATAAAAATGATGAGGAGTTTAGACATACATTAGTCGCAACAGCTTGCTGTACTAGGTCACCAAGATTATGCATGCTATTTGATTTGAATCCAGCTCTATAGATTTCAAAACTGTCCTGTGAAAGAAGAGTTACAACATACTCATAAGTCAGCCAAACGGAACTGCGTTGCCATATTCCAGTAGCAGGTATTAGTGAAAAATTAATGAGGATCAATAAGGTGAAAATGTACCATGACATATGAATACCTCAGATCTCAAGTAGACTTCCCAATCACCAATCTCCTCATGCGATCCAGATGCCAAACGAACAGGGCCTCTTGAAGAAGCCTCATCTGAGCCCATAGTGATCAATTTTCCAGATTCATCAGCAATGTAGAAAAATAGATGTGTAGTGCTTTCTTGAGCATCACTTGACCTATATAAAGTGTAACAACGTGGGATGATTTTTTTTTTTTTTGCTTTGCAGGGTTATAGTAATTAATACCAGATTCCTGCTAAACTGAGATTCAGGGATGAACAACTCAACTCAACTAGATTCATACATTATTTGTATACCGCGAATAAAATGTTTATGAATAGGAACGTGTTTACATCTTTTAGTAAAATATAAAAGCTTTTTTTCAAGTTGCAGATAGAGAATATACGCTTACCTCTCATTGTTAGCATCCAATCGAACTGCCCAGTCACCACCAAAACCACTGCCCTTTCCTTTCTCTTTCAAAAAACTAGTGGTCAAAAATAAGCCATGATCAACCAACACTTGGCGCCCATAATCCCTACCATTGTGAGCTGTCCACCCATATGTGCTAAGCTCATCAGAATCTTGGCAAACATGACGAAGAAAATATTGTCCATTTTTCAAGCCAATCCACATCAATCCAGCAATTAGAGACAGAGGGGTTCTGAAACAGAAAGAGCATTAGCATGCAATTCGCAGATATTTGGTTTTACTAAATTTCATTCCAGATATATTGCTTTCAACTAGCATAACACAGAAAGCTGCAATATTGTGCAAAACGTGGTACAGGAACCACCAACTCCACATGAAGTAACAAACAGACAACTCAAATGGGCATCTCCTCAATATATCTCATTTCATGAGTAAGATAAAATCACAGACTAGGAACATGAACTCTCAAATATAGTCCTTGTAAGTCCTAGAAAACAAACAGGAACGGAACGATCTCCAAGAAAAATGTAATGAAGGACAACTGGGAAGCGTTGCAAAAGTTCAGCACCTTGCACGAATTCCAAGATACACATTTGGCCTGTAAGTACCCCAATACAAGCTTTCCTTATGATTACTTTGGAACTGCAACCAGTTAAACACGAACTGTCAGAAAGCTAGCAATGTGTGACCCAAAACTCAATTGCATGTATGAACAAGAGCCTTTCAAATAAAAATCATCCAGAACAAATGGAATATGGGGATCAAGTGTGCACATAAAAAATCGGTAGGATGCGTATTATTTTCTAAAATATAATTTACAAATCTTATCAAATGCAGCATTTGGTTGCAAGACACAGCTTGGTAGCCTTTGATTAGCCTTGTTGATCAATGGCAACCCTTAGTTAGTGGTGCACTTTAAGATAGCTTCATTTTAGAAATCTGTGAAACACCATTTGCTTAACCAGCAGTTACCTCTACCTTACGCAAAACACAAATTCAGTAGAGGTTCCCAAACTGAGTCGGGTGCTTCCCTATTTAGTTTGGTTTAGTATGGTTCCAGCCTTCAGGCTATAGTGTTACCAAATACAGAACGCTCAACAAAAACATAGCGGGACAAACTAATGGCCATCACCTGAGGCAGATCCATCATCCTGGGCGCAGGCAGCGGCGTCACGGAGCGCATGACCGTGCGCAGCGTCGCCGCGCCCTCCCCTTCAGCCTCCTGCCACCACCCTCCGGTGTACGCCACAAAGGCGACCGAGACGAGCGCGACGGAAGCGATCCCTAAGAGCGTGAGGGCTCGCGGGCTCAGCTCCATGAGCCGTAGAGGGCCATGGTCGCCGCGGGCACGGCGCCGCGCCGCCGCAGCTGCCCGGCGGGCGTCCGGCTCCGGTTCCGAAGTGGCGGGCCTCCCCCGGCTCCTGGCGGCGGCGACCGGACGCCGGCTGCTGCTGCTGCTGCCGCCGCCGGTCATCGGGAAATTCACGGCGATCTCTCCGTTTCTGCTGGGGACCGTGATTCCGTGAAGTCGCCGCTCGCGCGGAGACTGTAGTGGTGGTGGGGTTTGGTTTACGCTTTCTCAATCTCTCCGCCTCCCTGCTTCATTAGCGTAATCCCTAGATACGTATAGCAGTCTCTTTTTTTCCTTGAACGAGAAGCCACAGGCCCAATATCGCATTCGTAATCTCAGGGCCTCTCGACGGCCCATGATATTATGCACTGAAAGGCATATAAGCCCATTGGTACGACGAATAAGGCCAGTCTCAATGCACCATTTCATTGCACTATTTTCAAGACTAGTTTTAGTAAAATGAGCCAGCTTCATTTCATGGGGATGAAAAGTCTCCCACACCATAAAGTAGGAAAGTTTCCTTTCTCTCTCATCATGATTAACTTGCCAAGTCAGCAAAAAATGCTTATGTGGCATAAAATTTAATGCTTATGAAAGACACCATTGAGACTGGCCTAAGTGCCTGTTCGTGCTTTTAGGCCTAGAGGTCACATCAAAACTAATTTTGCTATTTAGGTGTCTTAAATAAGTTTAATTACAAAACCTTTTTACAGATGTGGGCTAATTTGCGAGACGAATCTAATGAGCCTAATTAATCTATGTTTCGCTACAGTGATGCTACAGTAACCATCGTCTAATCACGGCTTAATTACCCTCATTAGATTCGTCTCGCAAATTAGTACAAGGTTCTGCAGTTAGTTTTATAATTAGACTTATTTAAGACGCCTAAATAACAAGATTAGTCTTGATGTGACCTTTAGGCCTAGAGAAACGAACACCCCCTGAGCTGATGGTCAGAATTAGTCGTCTTCAGTCACGTACAGTGTCATTTTGTTTTTACCTCAGAAGAAACAGAAGCACGTCTCTGTCACAAGCAAGCGAACAGCCAGAGTGTGGTTGAAACCATCCACATCACCCAAATTGTTCTCGATTACAGTTCTCGATTCAAATGTTTCTCTCAACATGACACAGAACGGAATCTAACTACCATGAACACAGGCGAAGCTAGCATAAGCCATAGGACTATACTTGCGAGTATGAATCAACAACTAATAACGTGTGTATAATATACCAATTCTGAATCTGAAATGTACTCTTAACAAACAAACACGTTCTTCCATACATTGCTCGTCAAGTCAGTGTATGCACCGCCCTCCCTCAAACGTCCACCCGATCTTCCCCATCTGGCGCTCCCACAGCGGGCGCGCCATGTAGCGCTTCCAGTCGATGATGACGCGCTTGAGGTCGAAGAGCTTGTTCTCGAGCCCTATGCAGCAGGTCATGTGCACGGTGGCGATGCGGTTGAGGTCCCTGCCGAGCTGGCAGAATCCGCTGACGGCGGCGGTGTCGATGAACTTGATCCGCACGCCGAGCACGGACACGAGCTCGCGCTTGATCTCGTTGAACACGAACTGGTCGTGGTTCTCCGGGAACCGGCGCCGCGCGTCGTGCCAGTACGCCATGGCGCGCGCGTTCCGGGCCGTGGACTTGAAGAAGATGAAGCCCGTGTTGGGGAAGTTGCCGAGGTCGTCCGGGTTGCCGAAGTAGAAGTCGCTCGACGTCGTGATGTCCGCGGCCATGGTGATGTGCTCCAGCGGGTTTCGGAACCATGCCAGGTCAACGTCCTGCGTAGCAGATGCGCACCACGTTCGTCAGTTAAGGCCCTCCTTTTTTGTTTTGCGACTGTTAATTAAGGCCCTCGTAAACCGCACGATCCAACTGCACGCCCAATGAGGTGCTATAGGTAGTCGTGAAGAAAAGAAAATTAATCTAGACAAGAATCGGATTGAATCCAACTGTACGTGCCGTGAAGAGGAGGTTGTATCCGAGCTCGAGGACGCGCTGCTGCAGCCTGAGCTTGCTCCAGACGAGCTCGAGGTAGTCCTTGGTCATGTAGCTCTTGGCGCCGGAGAGGTCCAGGCCCTCCTTCTCCGGCAGGAGGAGGTGGCAGTGCGGGTGCACCTCGCGGCACCGCCGGAACGCGCCGCCGTCCATGGCCACCACCACGATGTGTTGCACGAAGTGCGAGATGTTCTCGCCCACGCGGAAGCTCTCCAGGAACGAGTCCAGCAGCGACCCCGGCGCCGCCCACGCCTCGTTCACAGACGTCATGATCACCGTCCGGTCCTCCATCGCCGCACGCCGCAGCATCCGCTCGAACTCCGGTTCCGCGTCGCCCCTGCCCGCCTGCAAGGCGAAATCACGACTCTCATACAAGATTATGCTCTGTTTTTTACAGTAAATTCAAATGTGCACCCGGTCCCGAAGGAAGGGAAACTTCTGTTCTTCGATTTGGTGGATCAAATAATAACCATCAGCATACAAAGCTCACATGAATGCTGCAAGACCAAGTAGTTAATTATGTACCTGGTTGGTCGGAGGTCTTGATCTACTGCGTTGCTCTGCCCCGGCTGTCCTGTTCACCCGTGGAGTGCTAGGCGCACTCGCCGCGCCAGGCACTTCCCCCCTTGTCCGAGTAGTGGCTTGCAGCGACGGCGACACAGGCCTCTCCACTGCCGTGAGGAAGAAGAGCATCAGAACGGTTGCCGACGCCGCCCCGAGGATGAAGGTGACCACCGGAGACAGAGAAGGGTTGCTCTTTGAGCCTGCCATGTGCAAGCCGAGGGAAATGACGCAGAGCTGGGAGGACAGCGCGGAGGTTGGAGGGGGACGGGGAACTGTAATAGGAACATCAATTAGTATCAAGCTTGACTTTTCTTGGAGACTGGTAGCCTGATAGCTAGGCGTGCCCAAAATGTGCCAGTTCGTGGACTCGAATTATAATGCATGTGCCATTCGATTTTTCTAGGAATTATTCGTCTTGTCTGGTATCAATCGTGCTGAATGCTTTTTTTTTTTTTTTTTTTTGCGAATGAATCGTGCTGAATGCAGGGCAGTGTACTCGTACAAAAGGAAAGACAGATCAGAGATCAATCGGCTAATAACAAATAACGAAAGGTCACTGGGCCTCGATCTAAATAGTGGATGTCAAGACACAAATCCGGGGCCGCCGGGCTACACGGAGCGGTCACTGGTGCCATGGCATTCGGATACATCCAAAAAAAAAAATACTAGCACTGATCAGTAATCAACTTATGTTTGTGCTTTTAGACAGCTATTTGAGTCCACAGAATATGAGGGCGAAGGAAGCCATGTCCCCATCAGTTAACCGTGACAGCTTTTATGCCATGTCCATGCATCATGCATGTACAGTGGCCCTAGGTCTGTTCGCGTACATGCTTAACGATTAATGATTTAACGTGCAACTGCTCGAACTGCAGCTCACTGCTCGTGCTATGATCATTAAAAAACTGTTCAGTGCGAAAACAAGTTGATGATCACCAGTGACGGAACAACAAGTCGTTTATTGATATGGAGATAAGAAAGCAACGGAAGAGCGCTTCACATGTGCATCTTTCTCCTCAGACAACTACCCACTTAAGTAGCAGAGCCTCTTTTTTTTTTTTTTTTTCTTGAGGAATTCGGGGGGGGAGGGGGGGGGGGGGGGGAGCATACCCACCTTTTCATTTCATTTCAAGTTGGCACATACATGAGCAGGTTGTTACATGTCGTTCGTGAGAGTTACAGAAGAGGTTCAAGGACAGAACATCGATGCCCAAACTTGGGCTACATGCCGATCAGCCTGCGGCAACCTACAAGACCAAAACTCAGCATCCTCGCGACACCCCGCGAAGAGCCGATCATAGCATGGGGACATGAAGCGGAACACGACATCATTCAGCCTCTTTTTTTTTTTAAAAAAAAAAACCTTAAGAAGCAGCAGCATTTTAGCAGTACGTATGGGAAAGGACCAGACGATCGCATATCTCGTTGTCCTCTCATATATAAATCACAATCACACAATCGTTTCCATCAGAAGTTGCGCAAAAAAAAAAATGTTTCCATCAGAACTATAAGTAACGACCTACTCCAGGTTTATTCGGATCCTGCAAGTGGGCACTGAAATCTTTTTTTTTCCGAAAGATCGGCACTGAAATCGAACTGTCCATTTCGAAATCCCGCTATCTGATGCACCTCCGGCGCCTTCCCTCAACCCCACCCCATGGACTTCCGGCACATGCTCGGGGGAGTCGCTTTGATACTCCCCTTCTTCCTCTCCTCCGGCGGCAGGCTCGTGTAATTCTTCCAATCCGCGGCGATATTCTTTAGGTCGTACACCTTGTTCTCCAGCCCCAAGCAGCAGTTGGCGTGCACGGTGCAGACCTTGTCCATCCTCTTCTGGAAATCGCAGAAGCCGCTGACGTACTCCGTCTCGAGCGCCTCCATCCTGACCCCGACCTCGCCGATGAGCTCGCCCTTGATCTTGCTCAGCACCACCTGCTCGTTGTCGCCGGGGAACCGCGCCCTCCCCGCCACCCACCTCTTGATCATCTCAATGCTCCGGCTCGTCGACTTCAAGTAGTAGAACCCGCAGTTGATCTCGTTGTCCAGGAGGACAGGCGCGACCTTGGAGTTGTCCAGCGAGCAGCTCATGTCGGCGTACAAGGAGATGTGCCGGAACGGATTGCGAAGCCATAATATGTCGGCGTCCTGCAAGCCACCGATGATCGACATAGTATATAAGAATGTTTTTCACATCTAGTTCTTCGATCGAATTAACATGATCGTACGCTAAAATTCACGTTATTTTTTTAAAAAAAATAACGATGATTTAATGATCAGACATATATATCAACTTGCCGTGTAGACGAAGTTGTAGCCGAGCTCCAGGACGCGCAGCTGGAGAGAGAGCTTGAGCCAAACCAGCTCCATGTACTCCTTGGATCCGAACCACTTGGCCATGCTCATGTTCATGGACTTGATCTCCATGAGGTAGCAGTGAGGGTGAACGGCCTTGCAGCCCTCAAATCCTCCGGCGTCGACGGCGACGATGAGGACATGGTTGAGGAGGTGCGCTGTGTCCTCGCCGTTCCTGAAGCCGTCGAGGAAGATGTCGAGCAAGGAGTTGGGCCGCGTCCACACTTCGTTCACCGACGTGAAGATCACTGTCTTGTCTTCCATGGCCACTTTTGGGAGTAGGTCAGCTATGCTCCCGAATTCGGCCTGCGCGCGACATGTATTCTTAAGGCCCACGTTCATTCATTACAAGAGCTTATACGGTTATTTTATTTGGGAAAAAAATAGAAGGGAACCAAGTGGCTGACAAAACTAAAAGCGTTTGAATCGTCTAAAACCATAATGCAAGTGGTAAATCCAGTCAGAAAGCTAAAAACACAGCGCCAAAAACCGGGAACCACTTCTTGTAAGTTTTTGGCGCCAGGGTTCTAATATATCCCAGTGTCCACAATTTATGCACACGCCATTGCTTTCAGAGAATTTATTTGTGTGAGTATGATGGTGAGATGTGCTCAAAGAAAAAAAAACTTCTGAAGAAGATCCTACTGAAACTACTAAACGCAAAATACCTAGCATCGCAAAGTCGACAAATCATAAGCCGTAGCTCGAGTCTGGAGTTAGCTAAGCATAACTGTTTATAGAGTTTGATTTACGCTTTTGCGTACCTCTTGATCTTGGGCAGGAGCAGCACGGACATCTGATGTACGAGTAGTCGCCTCCGTAGCCGGCCGGCCGACCGGCGGCAGTATGGTTCCATTGCTCCATCTGCAGGAGATGCCTGACAAGCCCTCGCTGAGCCGGTCGGACGTGAGGAAGAAGAGAAGAGCGGTCGAAAGAGCCGCGCCGAGGAGGAAGGACACAAGGTGGCGGCTGCTGCTCTCCTTCGATCCAACTCCAAGCCCCATGTTTGTCTCGGAACGGCAAAACGGCAAAAGACTTTGCTAGCTCTAGCTTGTCTCCGAGAAGGCAAGGCCGAGGCAGGCATGCACTTGTTACCAGGAAGAAACACGTGGAAAGGCGCTCCAGCATCGATAAACCACTGTTTAAATATCGTCTCAACTTGATCGGTCTCTTCCCAGGGCATAAAATCTTTTGTCACACAACTAATTAATGTTGCATGGAAAATGCCATGCATCGAAGCAAATTAAAAATACTCGCAGGCACTGCAATACCATCTCGAGCCGCTAACCATAGTGAAACCAGCTCTTCTAGCAAAAGAGTGTAGTAGTACTACTACTGTAGCTAGCTTGCCAGGTTCCCTTCGAGTCAACACTTGAGTGCTTGATTCTCGGCAAGGGATGTGCTAAGAAGGAACGATGGACGAGGTTATCTTCGTGTAATGCAGTAATACCGGCAGAATCGACCTTAGACGATTGCTATCACATAGGAGTATTCACATGACCAGTAGTTTTGAGTCCAACCCCATGCCCTCAGAGCTGATGATGCTGCAATTCTGAAACGGCAACGGCACGGTTCTCTTTTTTTTTGCACAGTTTTCTCTAATAAACTGTAGCATCCAAAGAGAAGACAGATCATCGAAATATGCACGAACTTCGTTTAACAGAAATTAGGAGTAGCAGCATTGTATCTCCCAGGAGGCCACATCGAGGGACTCGGGCACTTCTCTCCAGAAAGAAACACGTGTATATGCATGTGCATGCCCCCAAAGTCAGGGGAACAAGGAAACTAGCCAGTACTCGGAAATATTACTCGTTTTAATTTAAGAGGAGTAGTATGTTATGCCTAACACTTTTTGACTTTTATAGTACTATTTTTAAAACAGATTCGACTTGGAAACTTGACTAGTTAGAGGGAGTTCGAGTATATGGTTTTACCTTTTTTTTTTGAGCGATAACCGGCAGGTGTTCCCATTTCATTAAGTAGAGTTGAAGAACATATTTACAGTATGCATATTACAAGAAAGAGACTATTCTTCATCCTGGTTTAACGCCAGCCTCCAATGGAGGATGTCTTGTATATGGTTTTACATGGATAGCGCTAGCTGCAAGTATTTGGAGGTTATGATATACATTTCTGACATCTCAATTAATTCTTTGTTGTGTTAATGATTAATTTGCCTTTACTGTAGTTGGGTAGAAATTCGTTTTAATTTAGTTAACGGAGATAGCCGGCCAACATGTTTTAACAAAATTTGATGGTTCAAATTGTGGAAACAATAATAGTGTTCAAAGCAGTGGAATCAAATTGGAAAAACAACGTTGCAACTTGCAAGGCGTCCAATGAATAATAACACATATGATCAGGGCGCATGTTGATCGATCACGGCGAATAAATTAAGAACGGATCACCAACAGACCATGTCGCATGGTGGTAGACGAATAGCTGAGGAATTGGCTCCGCAAATGCAAGGTGATTGAGGTTGAGAAACTTCTCTTCGGTTCGAGCACGAGCAAGCCAGACAAACAAATTTGAACAGAATGTAAGATCATCACTTTCTCCGAAAAGAATTAATGCAGCAACGGAAGGACCACTTGAGAAGAAGTTGGGGTTCCCACGCAACTTACAATACATCGAATCGATCCAAGAGTTTAGGTGCGCCACCCGATGGTCTTCCAGCACCTGTCCCGTGTCGTCCACTGGAAACCCCAGTTCTTCCTCTCCTCCGGCGTCAAGCTGGTGTAGTTCTTCCATTCCGCCGCTTTATCCTTGAGGTCCGGCACCTTGTTCTCCACCCCGATGCAGCAGTTGGCGTGCATGGTGCAGATTCTGCTCAGGTCGTTGCTGTACTCGCAGAAGCCGCTGAAGTAGGCCGTGATGAGCGCTTCGATCCTGGCCTGGAACTTGCTGACGAGCTCGTGCTTGATGTTGTTGAACACCCCCTGCTCGTTGTTGCCGGGGAACCTTTCCCTCGCAGCATGCCAGTACTTGATCATCTCAATGCTCCGGTTCGTTGACTTCATGTAGTAGAACCCCGTGTTGAGCGTCTTGTCCAGGGGATAAGACGTAGGTGGCCTGAAGTAGTCGGTCGAGATGGCCATGTCAGTGTAGATGGTGATGTGCCGGAACGGATCGCGAAACCATATGATATCGGTGTCCTGCAACGATGAATCAATCATAATGAGCAGTTTTCATGTCCATAATGATGGCCATAACAATCGTTCTTCAAAAATTGTAAGTTTCAACGACCGATCGCAAGTTTTGAACATCATCGATCTTACCGAGAAGAGGAAGTTGTAGCCGAGCTCCAGGATGCGCTGCTGGAACGTGACCTTGAGCCAAACCAGCTCCAGGAATTCCTTGCTCATAAACCTCTCGGCCGAGCTCAGGTTCGCGGGTTTCAGCTCGAGGAGGTAGCAGTGCGGGTGGACGGCCTTGCAACCCTTGAACCCGCCGGCGTCCACGGCGATGACGAGGACGTGGTCGAGCAGGTGCGCTATGTCCTCGCCGTTCTTGAAGCTCTCGCGGTAGAGGTCGAGCAACGAGTTGGGCTGCGCCCATGCTTCGTTCACCATCGTCAGGATCACCGTCCTGTCCTCCATGGCCACTTTCGGGAGCAGCTCAGCGAGGCCCGGGAATCCGATCTGCATGTGAAGTGCAAGAGTTCATCAGATCATATGCACACATCCTCTTGCACCATGCATGGAGCTTAATTATATATTTTACACGAACCTCTTGATCTTGAGTCTGAGACTCCGGAGCCGGCCCAGCTGCCGGCGGCATGGCTGCGTTCCCCCAGCTTGTGGCGATTTTGGACAAGCCCTCGCCGAGGCGGTCGGACGCGAGGAAGAAGAGAAAGGCGGTGGGCAGAGCCGCGCCGAGGAGGAAGGACACCAGGTGGCTGCCCTCCTTGCCTCCGAACCCCATGTCGTCTTAGAATCGAAAGTTGCCACGGCAACACGACGACTAGTTATGTGAGGAGCTTCTGTTCCGTTGGCCTGCGCCGCGTGCATAGACGCCAGAAACATTTAATCCACCATTCTCTGGTCGAAGGTCGTATGTAGACCTTTCGTCACACAACTAACCCGTGGTTATATTATACCCAACTAGACGCTGAAGCAGCACGGTTTACCCCTCGTACACGCATGTGCAATCTCGAGCGCCACATGAATTGCAGTGCCATTCTGACCCACGAACTCAGTTCGCACTGCCATGCAATGCCAGCTTTCCGGTCAACCATTGATGCCAGCTTTCAAGACTTCTGATTATCCGTTTGCTGCCTTAGGATAAAAAGACAAGCTAAGCTTCAAATAATACCAAGAAAAATTGTCAGTCGGTTACTTTCTTTTGTTACATTCATTAGATTTCCTTTTTAGCAACGCTACCTTAGAAGGATCCAAATCTGCTATTCGTGTACTTTCTACTCCCTCTACTCCAAATATACTTCCATCTGGACACTAAAAATATTTTATTTAAAATAAAAATAGTTATATATATATTATGAAAGTGTTATTCGTGGTGAATCTAGCAGCATCAACTCTTATACATTCGATGAAAGTGTTAATAAGACGGGTGCCAATCAGTAGTTTAGGTGTTGTTTGGTTTTTGGTGCCCAAATATATCGACAAAGTTCTTGTATTTGAGCTGGGAGAAGATGTATATGACGGCGAAGACTCCATCATAACATCCTGTAACCAAGATGGAGCACCAACAAAGTGACAGGATGGATGTATATCCATGTCCGATATGAAGGCAGAGTTATTCACACCTGTATACTATAGCTGTAGGGCATGCAAGGCGAAGCTAGAGACATCCCATGGGGGGTGCATCTTCTTGGTACAATTGAACTGCTCAGCTGAATACATGGTGAAAATTTGTTGCCTTTTGTTGGGGATCGGTATTTACGATAATAACGACACCCCCTTTCTGCCTTTGGTTTTTTGTCTGCAGGCACCTTAGCTGCCGACATTTCGAACTTTCGGCCGAGAATTGGCGGCAGCCTTGGGAGCCGCTGTATCGGGTCGCCGACATTGTTCGACAAGACCCAACCGCCGGCGATGAATTGGCGGCGACTAGGAATGGCGTCCAAGAATGGCGGCAATCCCTGAAGAAGAAGAAGTCCGGCACGACAACCTCCAAGGATCGGGCCGGCAAATGACGTCACCTAGCTAGGGTTTCCGTCGTCCAAACGGAAATGTCGTTTGTACTCTTTGGACAATGTTGTACAGAATATTCCGCGAATATAGTGGGTGGCCAAGGGTAATTTGGTCATGTCAAAATAACCCTTGGCCTCCCCTATAAATACCCGCCCCCGGGCTCCGTGGAACGGGACGGAACAGAAGAGATGACTCCCTTGAAATGAAATGCTGCTCCTTTGTTCCCTGAGTGTGATTTGATTGTCCGTGTCGGGATTCTTTGTTGCTACAATGAAGAATTCCCAACATTAGCGCCCACCGTTTGTGTTGCTCGAAAATACCACCCATGATGCCACAGAGGAAGAAAAAAGCACCTAGTCCAAAAACCACCATCAGCTCTGTTGGCGGTCGTTAAACCATGTTTTGACCGCCACCCTACCGGTAAATAAATACATAACACCAAGATTTTGTGCATAGTAGATAGGAATAATGCCCAGCTCGGCAGGGTGGCAGGAATAATGCCCAGATTTTGTGCGTTGAAGATTTTGGTGAATATTTGGATGCAGGAGTGAATAATGGAGAAAAGTGGGATCAGCCAGGGAAAATCCCTGGCCGGCCGGCCCCAGCCTAGGCCGGCCGGCCCCACCTGGTGGCCACAGGCCCCAGGCTTTCTCCAGTGGGCTGGAAAATAATCTTCAACGCACAATTCAAGCCCAGCTCGGCAGGATTCCACCGACATTCTAGAAGGTGGGCCATTTGGGCCTTTACTTGTCCCTCAATCCAATTCTGCCGACCCCAGCAAGGAACCGACCTTCAGACCGCCTTCAGGGAGTGATCTGAAGCGTCCAGGAGCAAGACGGTGGCCAACCGACCGAAGGGACGGCCGGCCGGCCACCCCCCTAGGCCGGCCGGCCGACTTTGTCGCCGCCGCCTCTCCAAAGTCGGCCAGGGTGCTTCCACCGCCTTCACAAGCTATAAATTGGACCCCTCGGCCTCCGAATCAATGCGCACCATCACACTTCATCCAAGTGTTCATTAGTTTAGTTGAGTAGTAGCTTTGGGAGTTAGAGTAGAGTAGAGTAGAGTGAGAGCTCTCTCGGGCTTTCGGAGTAGTCTCGGAGTTCGGTATAGTTCTTTGTATCCTTACTCTTTCGAGATATTATTTTATTTATTATATAATTAGTTTTATCTTTGTTTATTTCTTTTAGTAGTTCTTTTCTATTTAGTTTATTTATTCGTTAAGTAAGTGCTCGTAGAAGTCTTGTTGTGGGATTCGTGATTGTTGGAATAGCGAGTACGAGAGAGTGCCGTCGTCGGAGATGACGTCGTGTGAAATCTGTGCTTGTTCATTCTTAGATAGGACTGCTCCGTTGATCAAGAGTAGCTCCTCTAGGCGGGTTGTAAGCGTGGCGCTTAGATCTTGGCCTATGCACGTTTGGCACCCAACCCCACGGAGGATGGTAGCCGCGAGTGTATGTGACAGCTGCACCGGTCTCTGTAATCCACCACGTCCGGGTTGGACTCAGCAGGGTCTTAATTATAGCATACGGATCCCTAGGTTTGAACTAGCTTCATCGGTTAACCTAGCACGTGTGTGCCCCGAAACGACATGACTTGTATGTGTATGAGCTTAGCTAGAGTAAATAACCTTTGTAGACTTGACTGCTAGAAAAGTAAATAATAGATAAACATACAGGTAGCCTTAACTCTATCTCGTTGCTCTCCCAAATGTATACTATGATTTATTTTATTACCTTGGATTTGAGGATGTGTGTGCCACCCATATCTATCATGCCTATCTTACCCCCGTCTCAAGTATAGTTGATACATTATTTCTTTCTCCAAATTATCCAATGCATGGCTATTATTCAGCTACCTTTTGCTCTACTTCCCTGCGGAAATATAAATACGATAACCCTGGAATACTCCAAGGTGAAATGCTACAATGGTGATCCGTGCGCTTGCGGAATTAATGAATTTAATTTTATCGCATAAGAACCGCCAACAAGCATTTCTGGCGCCGTTGCCGGGGAAGTAGCAGCTAGGAACTGAATAAATGCATTGAAGTTTGTGAGAAGAATAATTAGCACTTACTTTTGCGGGCTTACCCTTGTCCTGTCTTTCTTTGTTGTGAACATTTGAAACAGGACTGTGCATGACTGGTTTCGACCTACCAGAAAACTTCCACTCAGATCCCGAACAGTTCTTGAGAAGGGTGAGGGCCAGGCTTACCCCTCCTCCCACCCACGCTCGATCGAAAGTTCTGGTTCTTGAAGGATCCCTTCCGACGATTGTCGATCACCCTCCACCTTCATCAACGAACAACAACATGGGTGATCCGATCGAGAAGACGATCAATGACTTCTCCGCGCCAACTACGGAGAACATCCGCGTGGGCCCCAACCCGCACATCACCAACAAGGACTACGAGCTCAAGCCAGCCTTGATCAACATGATCTTGGCCAGTCCTTTCTGTGGGAAGCCGTCGGAGGATGCAAATGCTCACCTCCAAAGGTTCCTGATGACGTGCAACACCTTCGTCATAAAGGATGCACCTCAGGACGCCATCCGACTACAGCTTTTCCCATTCTCTCTGTTGGGGAAGGCTCTCCAGTGGTTCTACGCGAACCAAGAGTCCCTCGACACGTGGACGGCATGCTCCAATGCCTTCCTCGCCAAGTTCTTCCCGCCGGGCAAGACGACTGCCCTGCGGAACAAGATATCGGGCTTCCAACAGCTCGCAGATGAGTCGACCGCGGAAGCCTGGGACAGGATGCAGGAGTACGTTCTCTCATGCCCACACCATGGCATGGAAGAATGGCTCCTCATACAGAGTTTCTACCACGGTTTGAGGCCGTCCGCTCGAGAGCACCTCGACGCCGCAGCAGGCGGCTCCTTCTTCTCCCTTAGCGTGAAGAACGCTAAGAAGTTGATTGAGAAGGTCGCAGCCAACCAGACTCATGGTGAACGCCAAGCGGCGAGCACCAAGACCCGTGGAGTGCACCAAGTGGAGACGATGGACATGCTCGCCATCAAGCTCGATCAGCTACTCCGCAAGGTGGAGTCACCACAGGACCTGCAAGTTGCGGATTCCCGCATGACATGTGAGGAATGCGGCAGCGTTGGGCATATGGGCATCAACTGCCCAAATGCGAGAGAGGAATGCAATTTCCTCAACAATGGCAATGGGTTCCGCTCCCAGAACAACTACGGCTGGAACTCAAGGCCCGACCTCTCCTTCAACAAGAATCAGGGAGGTAACAATGGTAATCTTTCCCGCTTTGAGCCCTCTATCAAGGATCTAGTTCTCGGTCAGGTCAAAATCAATGACAGTATTAGTAAGAAATTTCTTACTACCGACAAGGCTTTAGAGAGCATAGATGCCAAGCTAGAGTCGTTCAGCACTGCTCTGCAGAATCAGCTAAGCCATAACAAAATGCTAGAAACGCAAATTGCGCAAATAGCTTCAGCTGTGCAGGCTCCTCGTACAAAGGAGAGTGTTAGTGCTATCACCACCAGGGGAGGAAGAGGTACTGTGGACCCACCATACCCCAAGGGTGCAGAGAGAAAGACACCAAATGCAGCCCCCAATGAGAAGGCCGGTAAAAAGGTTCCAGAAAAGAAGGTCCCTGAAGAGGAAGACGCCGAGAAGGAGAGCTCCGAGGAGGAACCAACGACAGATCCTCCCGTTGAGCAAGCTCCACCTAAGGCAGCACCTCATGAGTATTATGACACTACAGGCTTGCCTTACCCCGACCGCAGGAAGAAGCTCACTGTGGACGAGCGCTTTGATAAATTTGTTGAGGCCATCCGGCATATATATGTGCATATCCCGTTACTTGATGCCATGCAGGTACCTACTTATACTAGGTATTTCCGGGACATTCTCAACAACAAGCGCCCCATTCCAGCAATGGAGGTAGTGAAGCTTACAGAAGAGTGCAGCGCAGCCATTCTAAACATTCTTCCGGAAAAGAAGAAGGATCCAGGATGCCCTACGATCCCGTGTTCGATTGGCAACCAACACTTCTCTCAAGCGCTTTGTGACTTGGGTGCAAGCGTGAGCGTTATGCCAAAGACGGTATATGATAGGTTAAACTGTCCTTTATCGCCTACGGCTATGTGCTTGCAGCTCGCAGATCAGTCCGTTCGTCATCCTGCGGGTATTGCCGAAGACGTCCCCGTACAGATCAGAAACTTCTTCGTCCCCGTTGACTTTGTTGTGCTGGACATGGAAGTGGATGTCAAGACCCCTCTCATCCTTGGGAGGCCATTCTTGAGCACCACCAACGCCAACATTGACGTGGGGGCAGGAGAGATCCACTTGGACTTCAACGGCAGGCAAGAAACGTTCAACTTCAAGCCTAAGGTTGAGCAATGCAAGCAAGTACGGGTCATATATAGAAAGGACCCAAGGAGAGTGGAGAAGATTGAGATTACTCCACCCATGCCACAACCAGACAAGCTCATTGCTTATATGAGAGACTATCTGGAAAGAGAGAAATGCAAGAAGGCTAGCAAAATATTGGAGGACTCCAAGGAGGATGCCTCAACCGCCAATTACACCTCAAACCCCTCTTACTCCTCCGCAAGAAGGAGTAGGCGAGTCACAATCGCCTAAGAAGAGGAGAGCAAGGCGCTCACGAAAGAAGAAGGCAGCTACGGTATCGACCGATGAGAGTACAACAAAGGCGCCTATTAAAGAAAAGGTCGCCGCCACCAACACAAAGAAGACAACCAAAGTGTGGCGGAAGAAAGAAGGAACCTCTACCTCGCCAGATTCTCTAGCGAGCGAGGTCCAAACGAGTTAAAGACATGGGGAACGTCTAACCCAAAGACGTAAAAATGAGAGCCCTCCGATTGGGGAGGCCATCCCAATCGTTATCCTAGCTAGGCCTAGCACTTGTTTTTCTTTTCATAAATCATAAAAACAAAATAAAAATTTGAAAAAAATTTAAAAACAACAAAAATAATAGGATTCCCGGTGATGCCCATTAGGGGCTAGCCACCTGTATCATCCTCACTCTTTTTGCTGATCAAGAAGGAGGAGGAAGAGCCTGAATCAAGCTTAAGTCTTACAAAGACTCAAGCTTGGGGAGGGCACCCTCAGGTAAGAAGGAGTTCAATACAAGCTCGAGTCTTGCAAAGACTCAAGCTTGGGGAGGACCCCCAGGTAAGTATCCCTAATTTTCTTAATAAATAAATAAACTCCCTGTTTCGAATAAATGCTAGAATCTTGGTGTTATGCTACGCTTAAGGGAAATGATGATCGAGTTACAAATTAGCTTCCCATGTGTCGCATAGATGCAACCTCTACTCCTGACATATGTGTTATTTTTACTTGAGCAGGATCACATCATGAGTCTTGCTTATTTCCGTGGGTTGCATTTGTTACACCAAGTCTGAGCATTGTGGATTGTGATATGGCATGATTAGGACTTGTAGCAATTTTTTAGTATGGTTTCATCCAGAGATGTTTTTCTTGAATTGCTGCAAGTACCTAAAACCCTTCTGTTTTGGCACACTTCTCTTAGTGTGAGGATTTATTTACCTACCAGAGCCATATCGTAATATTCGAAACAGCCCCACTCATAGCCATTTGTTTATGCATTGAGTTTTGTTAAGGTTTGATGTACTCTTGAAACTAAGCACTCCTAATTTTGGTCATAATTCCTTCGCGTGTGTTTTTGAAAATTTTTCTCCACCAAATAAAAAGGGGAATGTTTGGATAAATCAACCAAACATTTTTCAGAGTTTGCAAAACTTTTGGTCCATCCAATGCTCAAGAATATTTCAAAATGTTTCATTGAACCATTCAAAATTTATGGCCCCTTGCACCATGGAGTAGTAAAAAAAAAAACTCTATGGTTACATGACAAAAGTCAAAGGCTATGTGGTTCTTATCATAAACATCTTGAGCAAAATAAAGGACCAATGTTTTTCAAAACCCCCTTCCATAAGTGTGAGTTCATTTTCTCCCCCTCCATCACATCATTCCCTATGTCCAAAATAAATGGAGTTGCTATGTTGATTGAGACTCATTCTTTAGCTTTACAATATATGCATGACAATTGTGCATTCCTTACCAAGCTCCACATACAAAGCCTCATTTGGTAGAAGGTAGGATGAGCGAAGCTTGTAGGAATAGAACTCACATTGGTAGGTAAGAGAAGTGCCTACCAAAACGAAGGAGAATTTTTGCACCTTACCTTGCAGCACATAAAAACTCTGGATGCATACCTGCTAGAATTGTGTACTTGTCCGAAAATGCCGTTCTAGTCTTCAATGCTGCATGACAAGGTGTGACATATAAGCCCCACGATTTTTGCAACACTCATGAATATTTTGTGCTCTCGTAAACTTACCACTGTTTAGGGAGTATGTTGTTGCATCTTTATTACCCATGGGGCGCTTCTTTGTAACTCCTGATCCGCCGGTACCCTGAGTTGAGTTTGCTCGGGACGAGCAAAGTTTAAGCTTGGGGAGGTTGTTGGCGGTCGTTAAACCATGTTTTGACAGCCACCCTACCGGTAAATAAATACATAACACCAAGATTTTGTGCATAGTAGATAGGAATAATGCTACTCCATAGGTTTTAGTGAATATTTGGATGCAGGAGTGAATAATGGAGAAAAGTGGGATCAGCCAGGGAAAATCCCTGGCCGGCCGGCCCCAGCCTAGGCCGGCCGGCCCCACCTGGTGGCCACAGGCCCCAGGCTTTCTCCAGTGGGCTGGAAAATAATCTTCAACGCACAATTCAAGCCCAGCTCGGCAGGATTCCACCGACATTCTAGAAGATGGGCCATTTGGGCCTTTACTTGGCCCTCAATCCAATTCTGCCGACCCCAGCAAGGAATTAATGAATTAATGAATTTAATTTTATCGCATAAGAACTCCTCCCTCCCAGCAATTCTGCCGACCCCAGCAATCCAACTCCTGATCCGTGCGCTTGCGGAATTAATGAATTTAATTTTATCGCATAAGAACCGCCAACAAGCTCCCACCCGCCGGACTTAGAGGAAGAAATCCTCCCTCCCAACCCAGCATTCTCGGAAGAAGAAATTCGTTGGGCATTCATTCAAGCAAGGCAAATGGCCGACGAGGCCAACAAGATTTCCGGCGCGGCGGAAGGAAGCCTAGCCGCCGGAATTCGGCCAGGTGATCAGGACGTCGCCGCCAAAAGCTCCATCGACCTCACTTTCAGTGAAGAGGCAGAAAAGTTGAAGCAAGCAAAAGCCAGCAAGAAATGGGCGGAACCACCGTTGACAATCAACCCTGAAGAAAGTGATCCAGAGGAAGATGAAGTCGACAAGCAAATGCGTCAGCTCTCCAACTTGCAACAACTTGGGAAAAGACTCAAGCTGACAAAGGAGAAGATAATCTCTGAGGAGAGGGCTAGAGAAAAAGAAAGGCTTCGGCTACAGATTGAACAAGCAAAGGCGGCAGTCGCGGAACTGCAAAAAGAGCTCGATGAGATGACAAGCACCACAGGGCAAAATAGCGAAGCAAAGAGAGAGCACTACCAAGTGACTCCCGACTTTGAAACAAACAACAATGGCGAAGGCCATCATAAGCCTCGGAATGCATACCGCCAATCTGTACCTTTCGTGAGTAAATTCGACAAGAACTCCCCCTTGTCAGAAGGCCTCCAGTTGACCCCATGGCCAGCAAAATACAAGCCCATCTCCTTATCAAAGTACAATGGCTCAACCGATCCGAGACAATTTTTGATGTCATTTGAAGCTGCAGTGGCATCTGCTGGAGGAGATGATACTGTATTGGCCAAGACCTTTGTCACCGCAATTGAGCATCAAGCCCTCGAGTGGTACTCTAGGCTGAAGCCCGGATCAATATATTCATGGGAGAACCTAAGGGACAAATTGACGACAAACTTTCAAGGTTTTCACAGAACATCTATATCTGCAGACGAACTGAGAGCATGTGTTCAGCAAGAAAAAGAGCCCCTCCAAGACTATTTTCAGAGATTTGTCAAGCTCAAAGCCCGAACAGATGATATTCCAGACCAAATTGTCTTTGATGCCGCAATTGGAGGGTTGCGAGCCGGCCCTTGTGCCACTCATTTTTCCATGCACCGCCCTTCAACACTCGAAGAGCTCTTCTCAACGGTCGATCAGTTCTGTAGAGCTGACAATGACCACAGAAGAAGATTAGAGCAGCAGAGCGCGCTGCGGCAGGCGAAGAAAAACCAATCGAGCCAAAGGCAGCAGGATTGGAATTCGTCTAGGAGAGGTGGCAACAACAATCAGAGCCAGAACTCCAACCTAGCTAATCATATCGACAACCAAGAAGAAAAAGCCGACACAAGCAGCTCTGCCGTCAATTTTCAACACAGAGGAGGAAGAAACAATCGCTCTCGAGGAAGGGGTCGCGGCAATTCGTACAACTCGCGAAACCAGGAGCCAAAAAAACCATACTGTCTGTTTCACGGACTTGACAAGGGTCACACCTCCAAGGAATGCCCAGAAACAAAAGATGCCATGGAAAGAATGAAAGCCAAGGAGCAAAGAAGCAAAACACAGAAAAGTGTCAATCACACGTCTACCGCCAATTCTTGGAACAACTCACCTTTCGGTGCTTCCTACCCATATCAATACTTCCAGAATTCTTACAACCCTCATCACCACTTTCAAAGCCCATACCAACCGCATCCACCACCCTCGCCGCAGATTCAGCATCTGGCGACTTCCCAAACAAGTTCGCACGTGCCCCAGCCGCAAATTCCTAGAATTACTGCCTCGGAGGAGCCGCCTTTACCTCCTCCACCGCCATTTCCAAAACAGTCAAACCAAAACAATTCCTCTCAGAGCCTTCCCACTTATGGAGTCATCCTGCCAATCACCGGGGGATCTTCATCCGAGTTTGAAAGTAAGAAGCAAAAGAAAAATTACTTCCGAGCCGTCAATGCTGTGTGCAACGGACCCGTGGTGAAATCACGGTGGTCGCACATTCCAATAACATTCACAGAAGCTGACCTAAACCTCCGCAGCTACCCTCACACAGATGCCATGGTCATCCAGGCGAACTCCTATGGTTGGTCAGTTACCAAAATCCTTGTTGACAATGGAAGTTCGGCAGACATCCTCTTCAAGAGAACATTTGTCCAGCTCAACCTTGATTCATCTCTACTTCAGCCTTCTGAATATCCCCTGTATGGTTTTGGCGGGAGAGAAGTCCGTGCCCTCGGCAAAATAAGCCTACCAGTATCCTTTGGTACCCTCGACAATGCACGAACTGAGCACATCACATTTGATGTGGTCGATATGTCGTACCCTTACAACGCAATCTTTGGACGAGGAGTCCTCAATGCATTTGAAGCAGTTTTGCACAGCTCTTATCTCTGTGTGAAAATACCGGCACACAAGGAGGTCATCTCAGTTTTTGGCGATCAGCAAGAAGCCAGAAATATTGAAAGGGCGGCAGCTCCCGGCCAGAAGAATGTTCACTTTTTGTATGCTCACCCGAATGTGCACGTCTTGTACCCGGCAGGAAAAAAGCCAGGGAAAGAAGTCCTCCAGTTGGAAAAAGAAATGGACAAGGAAGAACCAGCAATTGCGGCTAACGAGGAAACAAAAAGAGTTCCATTGGACAAGCATGTCTTAGGACAGGAAGTGATAATTGCGGCAGGTATGCCGAAGGACATGGAAAAAGCTTTCGTCCAGTTCCTTCGCAAAAACAAGGATGTTTTTGCCTGGTCTGCAAGTGACCTAAAAGGCGTCAGCCGAGATATCATAGAACACAAGTTGCGAATCGATAAAAATATCAGACCAAAGAAGCAGAAACTCCGAAAAATGTCCGACGACCGGGTCGAAGCAGTCAAGGCCGAGGTACAGAGGTTGCTTGACGCAAATGTTATCAGGGAGGTGAAATATCCAACCTGGCTGGCAAACACAGTACCAGTAAAGAAGAAGAATGGAAAGTGGCGAATGTGCATTGATTTCACTGATCTCAACAAGGCCTGTCCCAAAGACGATTTCCCACTGCCCAGAATTGACAAAATTGTCGATGCAGCGGCGTGCTCAGAACTCCTATCACTGCTGGATTGTTTCTCCGGATATCACCAAATCTTCATGTACAAAGAGGATGAAGAGAAAACAAGTTTCATCACCCCTTTCGGAACTTATTGTTTTGTCAGAATGCCGAAAGGCCTAAAAAATGCGGGACCTACTTTCTGCAGAATGACATCTATCGCCTTTGAGAATCAGTTAGGCAAGAACTTGTCAGCCTATGTCGACGACATAGTGGTAAAAAGCGGCAAGAAAGAAGATCATATTTCTGACTTGGTCGAAACATTTGCAAACCTCAGAAAGGCAAACCTTAAGCTCAACCCTGAAAAATGTGTTTTTGGAATTCGCAAGGGAAAGGTTTTGGGATGCTTAGTGTCAATCAAAGGCATCGAAGCCAATCCTGACAAGATAAGTGCACTCATCAATATGCGAGAACCCCAATGCCTCAAAGATGTGCAGAAGCTCACCGGAAGAATCGCGGCACTCAACAGGTTTATTTCCAAATCAGCCGAAAGAAGCCTTCCTTTTTTCAAAGTCCTCAGAAATGCAAATAACTTTCAATGGGGCCAAGAGCAGAAAAAAGCCTTTGCAGAATTGAAAGAGTATCTCAAGGAAATGACTGCCTTCGCAAGTCCCAAACAAAATGAAACTCTGTTAATGTATGTATCAGCACCGCACTCAGCAGTATGTGCCGCACTTGTGCAAGAACAGCAAATTGAGAAGAAGGGCAAAGTGATGAAAGTTCAAGTGCCAGTATACTATGTATCTGAAGCTCTTTCAGGATCAAAAAGATTCTATTCCGAACTGGAAAAGATAGCCTATGCAGTCTTAATGGCATCAAGAAAATTGAGGCATTACTTTGAAGCTCACACCATCCGAGTGTTGACAAATCAACCACTGAATGACATGTTCAGAAATAGAGAAGCATCTGGAAGAATCACCAAATGGGCTTCGGAATTATCAGAACACGTTGTTGACTTCGAGTCAAGAAGTGCCGCAAATTCTCAGGTGCTGACGGATTTTATCGCAGATTGGACTGAGCCTTCATCGTACACCGAGGGTCCAGTCTTTGAAGTCCCATGGGAGATCCTTTGCGACGGTGCATGGTGCCATCTCGGAGCAGGAGCTGCTGCAATTTTGACCTCACCGTCTGGTATCAAATTGCGGTACGCAATCAGGTTGCAGTTCAACCATGACACAGACAAATGCACAAACAATGTTGCAGAATATGAGGGCCTTTTGCTCGCCATAAGAAAGCTAAGAGCATTAGGTGTCAAAAGCTTCATCGTCAAAACAGACTCTCAGGTCATTGCCGGGCATGTTGATAAAACTTATAAAGCCAGAGATGAACTATTGGCCAGATATCTGGAACATGTCCGGGGCTTGGAAAAGTACTTCAAGGGTTTCACTTGTCAATATATCGACAGAAACCTGAATAGTGAAGCAGATCAGCTTGCAAAAGCGGCAGCTAGGAAAGATCCTCTACCACCAGACGTCTTTTTTGAAACACTGAGTTCTCCATCCATAAAAGCGGCAGAGAAAGAACCCAAGATGATACATGCCATCTCAAGTGAAGATTGGCGTGCCCCTATTATGGCATATCTCCGAGATTTTTATGAGCCTGAGTCGGAAATAGAAGCCAAGCGCATGAAGCAGAGAGCAAGAAACTACGCATTTGTAGATGACTTCCTATACAAATTCGGCACATCCACTCCATTCTTGAGATGTATAGATCAAGAAGAAGGGAAAAAGCTCCTTAGCGAGATTCACCAGGGAATCTGCGGCTCTCATATATCCAGCAGAGCTTTAGTCGGCAAGGCTATCCGACAAGGTTTTTACTGGCCCTCTGCATTGCAGGACGCCCAACTCCTTGTCAAAACATGCGAAGCATGTCAGAAATTCTCAAGAAAAATCAACAACCCAGCTCAGCTCACTCAGCTCATTCAGCCAGTTTGGCCACTTCAGCGATGGGGAGTCGACATTGTCGGCCCTCTACCCACGGCTGCCGGAAATTACACGCACGCCGTAGTTGCTCTCGACTATTTCACCAAATGGATAGAGGCGAAGCCACTGATCAATATCACTAGCCCAGCAATCAAGAAGTTCTTCTGGCAAAACATAGTGTGCAGATTCGGAGTCCCTGCCGAAATTACCGTGGACAACGGAAAACAGTTTGACAACCAAGAGTTCCGCGAATTCTGCCATTCTATAGGCAACAAAGTGAATTTTGTATCTGTTTATCATCCAGAGTCAAATGGTGCCGTCGAAAACGCGAACAAGCAAATCTTTGAGGGCGTCAAGAAGTGCGTGGAGGGCCAGAGAAAAGGAAAGTGGATGGATGAGTTGCATAAAGTGATCTGGTCGCATAACACAACAGTATCAAGAACTACCAAATTCACACCTTTCAGGCTCTTATATGGCGAAGAGGCCATGACACCAGAAGAGATAAAGCATCGAAGCTTGAGGGCAACTCTCGGACGAAATTGCCACGAGTTTGACGCCGTTTCAAAGGACATGTCGGAATTAGACTAAGACCAAGCAATCCTTAACTTGGAGAGGTATCAGGAAGAAACAAGAAAATGGCGGGACGCCAGAGTGGTGCAAAGAGCATTTAAAGCCGGCGACCTTGTTCTCCTGCGAAGCCCAAAAACAGAGAACACTGGAAAACTCAACTCCAAGTGGCAGGGCCCTTTCATTGTCGTCAGGAGCAATCGCTCGGGATCTTACCATTTGGCAGACAATGAAGGCAACGAGCTCCCACATGCCTGGAATGTGGACAACCTCAAGACGTACTTCACCTAAAGTGTAAAGGCTAATAGCGACGCGCTGTTATAAGCGGCGCTCTTAGTCGGCAGTTTTGTAACTTTTCTTTTCTTTTTTAAGGCCCATACTCTTTTCCTCACAGGGGAACCCCAAATCGGGGGTGAGGTTTTTAGCGAGGTGGGACCTTTTGTAACCCTTGCAATTCAATATAATGCTATCTTCCCCAGAAAAACAAAATTCTTCATCTCTTAAAGTAGTCGATGCTATATTCACAAAAATATCGCCACATCAACGCAGGAGGATTTGACTCCTGAGCCAAAGCCACTCGAAAGGAAGCAAAAAAATTTTAGCCCCTTTCTCCCAGGCTTCCTTCTCTATAAAGCGCTTAGAGAAAAAAGCGCCCCAAGGGGCCACATCTCCAATCTCTCTCATAAAATCGAGAAAGAATGGCAACGAAAAAAAAAATCGCCAATCCTCCTCATCAAATTGAGAAACGGCGGTGGTAGAGAAAAAGCGCCTCAAGGGGCCATCTCTCCATTCTTTCTCAAAAAATTGAGAAAGTTCGGAACGCAACCAGCCCAAGGGCTCAGTCGTCCATTTCCTTAAAGGAAAGAGGCAGATAGATCTCAACCCCCAAGGGGCTCCAGACAAAATCCGACACAACAAAAATAGATCATTAAGATCGAAGTCTTAAGGAACTCAATATAAACACCCATCCAAGGACGGGACCCAAGACCATGGAGGTAGCATAATCTTGCAAAAGCAAAAGCGAGAGGCCAAAAGGCAACATATTCTCAAGTGCCGCTCTTTCTGCAAGAATAGCGGCAAAGGTTCAATATCCGACAGATTTCGGAGACAACCTAATAATTGCGGTAAGCTTGTGCTCCATTCGCAATTTTCTCCAAAAATAATGGCGCGCGAGCCGCGCCTCGCAATTTCAACGCGCCCCTCATCCCTCGATTGCTAAGGGGAGGGGGGTGACGTTCGTTTCGTTCAATCAATCGAGTCACGACGAGCGCCGAATAATAAGGAAAAAGCGAAAATGCTTTTAACTTGTAACAAATAAGGGCGCCAAGGTCCCATATCGTCAAACGACGTCTTTCAAGCCAAAATAACGGCAACTACGAAACATCTGACAAGCACAAGAGCCAACCAACAATAGCGGCAACTAGTGCACGCTCCGCAATTTGAGTAAAAGAACACGGTACGATCTGTGCCCTTCCGCAATTTATGCAAATACACGCCGTATAAATCGTGTCGCAGTTTCAGCGCGGCCTCCGTCCCTCGATCGCCAGGGGGAGGGGGGTGACGTTCGTTTTACTCCGGCGACCGAGCAACGGTGAGCGCTTTCCACTAAGAGAAAAAGCGAAAAAGCTTTAACTTGTCAAAAAAATGACATCGCCGAAACCACATTCGCAAATCAAAAGCAAATCAGATGAGAACATTTCATCCGGGCGTCCTTTGTCACAAAAGTCGACAATCCAGCTACAAGTCAAAGTCGACTTCTACTACAAACCCGGGACCGTATTCAGGGCCCGTACTATCGTACACACACCTAAAGCGATCCAAATAAGGATCAAAGCCAAGGTCATCAACGCCTTCTACCTTCACGACCGTTGTGGAAGAAGAATGCCGGCGGTGAAAGCAACGAGCCAGGCATTCCCGCCCTTGAAAATATTGAGCCATCATTTCCCTCCAGAAATGCCCGAAGTCATGACGCGGATATTGCGAAACATAACACAAATGCGCCTCGCCAGAAACGCGCAAGCCATCACGCTCATACTTCAAAGGCGCAATGTTCAACACGGCGCCGCAGAAACAATCCTGCGCACAGTGTATTGAAACGTACATTATTACAGACCAAGTGTTTTCAAAAACTCTCTTCCTCACACCTAAGAGCCTAAACCTCTTCAGTCGCCGGCGCAGTAGGAGCGGCAGGCGCAGCACCAGGCGTCGCGGTTCCCGCCGCATCTTTCGGTTCGGCCGCCGCTGAAGACGAAGCGGCTGCGGGAGCCGCACTTGGGGCTGGAGCCTCAACTGCAGCAGGCGCATCAATCGTCGAAGCGGCTTTCCCCGCCTCGGCAGCGTCGTCAGCACGAGCGATTTTTGTCGGCGGCGTTTCACTGGCAGGAGTAGCCGCCCTTTTCTTCGAGCTCCCCGCCGCAATTTCGACTCCAGTCGAAGCCTTCGTCTAAAATAAACAAGAGTTTATTAAGTCATGTAATGCAAAAAGAAATCAATCTCAGGAGCAATGGGGTGTTGTTGGCGGTCGTTAAACCGTGTTTTGACCGCCACCCTACCGGTAAATAAAAGCATAAAACTAAGATTTTGTGCATAGTAGATAGGAATAATGCTACTCCACAAGTTTTGGTGAATATTTGGATGCAGGAGGAAATCCATTGAAAATGGGAGCAAAAGCCTACCGGCCGGTCCCATCATAGGCCGGCCGGCTTATGTTGGATCTCAACATGGTTCAGCAGTCCCAGGCATCTCCCAATGGGCTCAAACATCAATGATCAAATGGCCAACAAATATTTCCCAGCCCGGAGTATCGACCACTGCGCAAGGCCCAACAAACAAGCCCATCAACCACTCAAAAAGGCGTCAAATCACTGGGCAGGACCGTGGATCTTAATGGGCACATCATGAGAGGCCAGCCCACAAAAATTCGAGGCATTCGGAGAAAAAAGCCCGCCGGCCGGCCAACTATTTTGTCCGAATTGGCCCATCTTTTTCCAGTCGGTTCCAGAGGCGGCTACAAGCTAAATTGACGCGCCGACTAAGGAAGGAGACGTCGGCAAGTGAGGAATATCCACAAGATTCTCCAAGACCTTCTCCACTCTCCCAAGGCAACTCATCTATAAATAGAGGACCTCCCCCTCACTTCCAACCGGCACCTTCACACTTGAGAAGAGAAGATCCAATGTAGGGTCACGCTCTTCTCATGTGATCATTCCACTTGTGTAGTTTAGAGTAGGCTAGTTGGTCATGGGAGTTAGAGTAGAAGTGAGAGCTTCGCTCGGAGCTCCGGAGTTCTCTTCGGAGTTTGGGTAAAGTTCTCGTGTATCTTTTCTTTTATACTTTCTTTAATATAATTATTTCTTATTTATTTAATTTAGTTTTCCTTTTAGTTTATATTTATTTAAGTAATTGTTATAGAGAAATTCCTGTGTTGGTTCCACGTCTGTGTATGGTATGTCTATCTGCATGGGTTGTTTGCACCGCAAATGCTTACACAATCCACATAGATTTGTTATGCATGGTTGGCTTGCTCTTACGCGTAGAGTAAGTTATCTAGGATATTTGCTTGCATGGTGCGAGGAATTATTCTAGACGTGAGTTTGCTCTACACCCCACGGAGGATGGTAGCCGCGAGTACGTGTGACATGCGTACCGGTCTCTGTAATCCACCACGTCCGGGTGATGGTTTTAGTAGGGAGGTCAATTGCACGTAGTTCCCCAAGGTAGTTGAACCTAATTCTCGGGTTGCTGCCTTGGCATGCGTGTGCCCCGATATGCAGGAACGTATCTGTAATGAAAGCTTAAGCAAGTAATTGTAGACTATCAGGAAATACTAAATGCTAACCCCTAGGCTGATACTCTTCTTCTCGTTGTCCTCCCAGTTGACTAGTTCTATCTCTTTATCTTCATATGGAATTCTTGCGTGTGTTTGGTTGCCATCCATCATATATGTATCCCTGCTCTGGTCTAGTTTGCAAGTTATAAATAATAGATGTTTCCTTGTTAATTCACGATATTCTTAGCCCTGCTTCCCTGAGGAAAATATAAATACGATACCCTTGGAATACTCCTGGGTGAAATGCTACAACGGTGTTTCGTGCGCTTGCGGAGTTGATATTTATCTCTGTGCGTAAGAAACGCCAACAGGTGTCACCTCCTCAAACGCGCTCCTCGCCAATTGACGGCAGGCCTCCATCCCGTGCACCCCCCAATACCTCTTCATGAAGCGCTTTACAGCCAAGCGGACGCCTTTGCTGTCACTCGCGGCGTTTGCTTCGTCAAAATTCGAGTCAGGATAAGTGGTGCGCGCCAGATCGCTGAAGTGCTTGCACTGCCGCTTTTCAAGCAAGTCCAGAAGGGCAGAGCACGCCGTGCGGGCCGCGTATCGGCCGACGCCCTCAAAAACCTCAGGGAGATCGCCAAACTCCCCCTTCAACCAATTGAAAAACATTTCAGGCGTCAGCGAACCGTCGACGCCTGGAAGAGGATTAGGAGCGCCGCCAATCGTGCCCAGGGCTGCTTCAAAAGAAGCATGAGCGCTAATGGCGCCGCTAGAGAAAGTGCGAGCAAAAGTGCGGCCGGTCTTCTTGGCGCTCTCGGCAGTTTTCTCTGCCGCAGTTAGCTTCTCTTCAACATTCTTTAGGTCCTGCTTCAAGCGAGCAATTTCGTCCTCGCCGCTCTGGATGACTTCTCTAAGAATTTCTAGGGCCTCGTCTTTCTTTTGAATCTGATCATGGAGATCAGCCTTAACGGTGTCGAAAGACGAGCGCTCCTCCTTGAGCTCCCGTTGCAGCGCCTCCACATCACCAGATGAAGAGGCGGCCTCGGACCCGTAAAAGCGCCGGCTCAAGGCTCGGGACGCCGCAAGAGCCTGTATAAAAACACAGGCATGTTAGACGCAAACCATTTTCAAAGAAAATAAATGCGACACAGAAGTCAAAAACTCGTTACCATCGTCGCATTTTTGTCGAAAACCTCGGCCAACGAAGCATTGTCGGCCTTAGTCAGGAAGTTGTACAGTTCTGCAAAAACAAAACGAAGTCAGAATGTTATAAAATATTACATAAGAAAGAAATAGCGACGAGGTTAAAAAACCTTGAGGATCCACGGCCTTCGTCATCTCAACAAAGGCGGCCATTGATAGCTTGTCAACCTCGCCCTCTCGCGTTTCCGTAGTCGGAGATCTTTCACCTGCGTCAGATGAGCTAGTCTCAGAAGAACCGCTGGACTCACTTCCGTTAACCGATGAACTAGAGACATGGTCATCGATCCTAGTCAAAGGGGAGGAAGCCGCCGCAGTTTCTTTCTTATACAAGGAAAGATCGGCACCTTTCTCGGAGCTACTCATTCCCGCAAAAGCGGCATCTAGCTCATGTCCTAGCTTGGCGCCTGAATCCTCGGAGTCGTCCAGCAACTCAATTTCTTCATCATCCGATAATGCCGGCAGAAGTGGCCTCCGGTTCATCGGCGTGGCGGCCGTGGCGGGGCCTTGCGACAAATCAAGCTCGCCGGAGGGACCCATAGCAATATCAGCACTGGCCTCGCGCAGCGACAATGGCGGCTCCCGCGCGTCGCCCGAGTTACGGACTTCGGGCTCATCATCATCAAGAAATTCTTCTTCAGAATCGTCAACTGCCGAAGCCAATAATATTCGGCGCCGCTTGCAACCTTCTCGCACTGCCACTTCTTCCGCGAAATCAGCGGCGCCTGCCGCACTGGAAGCAGTTTCTATCTGTTCACCAACAGGGGCTTCACCTGCGTCATCTCGCCGCCGTTTGGCAACAGCACCAGCCCACTGTTCGGCGGCAGCTCGTGAGGCAGGCATCTTTCGCAAGCTCTGGCGTTTAGCTTTTTCAGCAGCTTTCGAAGTCCCAGCTGGCGTCTTTATTAACCCGGCAGCCTGGCCAGACGCCGCAGATTTTTTGGCGGCAATTTTGGTCGAAGAACCAGCCACCGCTTTTGGGGCTGCCGCAGATTTCTTGCCGGCAGCCGCGACTGAAGAACCGACTGCAACTGTTGGGGCTGGCGCATCAGGTACATAGTAATGGGCGAATTCCGCTTCCCAACCACGTTTCTCTATGAACGTCGCTCCAATAACCAGCTCGCCTTTCTTTCACCGTCCTTTTTTGACGGACATCACCGCACGAGGACCATACTTTACCTGCATCTCATCAACAATGCGATTCATGCGCTGAGGGAAAATCAGCATATTCTCGCACTCCTGTTTTTCCAACATGGTGTAAGGCCCACAAATAACTGCGGCAGTACGCTCAACGAAATGAACAAAGTCCTTGTCTGAAATTCCTTCGGGTTTCTTTATCCCAAAGGACGGCACCTGGTAGCTGAGATTCAATCTAGCAATCCGCTTGGCTTTTAACTTTAGCGGACTCCAACCACTCCGAATGGGCCAAATGCGGGCGGCCAAAAACTCTTCCACCAAATCTCTGGCACTGCTCATTTTAATGGCGGCAAGGAAGGCTTTACAGCACTTCTCAAACCCTCCGATTCGCTAAATTCCGGCGACAGCACCGGCCGTAGGGCACAAGAGCGGCTAAATAGAGGAAAGTACGAGCTACCGTCGTCTTTCTTCTCCTCGGGAACTTCGGCATAAAACCAATGGTTCCGCCAATCTCCAGGCCATTTATTCCGTCGTCCACCAACAAGCTCAACATTTTCATACTTTGATTTCTTCACGAAAGTGCGGGGCTGAAAGCTGCAACAGCCATACTGGGGATAATAACTCACTCCATCGAAACTCACGGGTTTCACATCGTGCCTCAAATCATAAAAGCGGCAGAAGGCATCAGAATGTAGAGCCGAGCCATAGCTGCGAACAGCCCATATAAACTTCGACACCGTGGCGACGGCGTTGGGAGTCAAGTGGTGCAGATCCAGTCCATATCTTCCCAGTACACGAGCTAGAAAGCCAAAAGACGGCAGCCTAAGACCAGCTTCATAGAAGTCACGATAAACTATGGCTTCATTGTTTTCGGGCCGGGGAATCTGCTCTCCACCAGGAGCGCGAGCCTTTCCAGATTCAAAATACCCCAAGGCAACGAACCTCTCGATATCAGCGGGAGTGACTTTAGACAGCCCAAACCGAAAAGTTGGCTCGATGCCGCTTTTCTCCCATGAGTCTTCCCCTACCAACTCACTGGGAGAGGCCGGCACTCCAGAGAGATCTTCACCTTCATCGTCGACATTAGCAACCGCTTCCTTCCCCTTAGAGCCAGAATCTACCGCGCCTCTCACTCTCTTGGCTGCAGACCCAGCAAGAGCAGACTCACGATATGCAAGAAAAAAACACGACTCTCAAAACCCTTACCTAAAAAAGCGGCAGATTTAGTACCTCCGCTGGCGCCAGAAACTCCGGCAGCCTTGGAGGCAGCTGTCGCTAAAACCTCCAGATCCGCGGCGGGATTTTGTTCCTCTTCGGAACCCTTGGGAGTCGCGGCAACGTCCGAATCAACCTCAACCGGTTTCCTCGCTCCGCCAAGGTTAGCGTCTCCCTCAGCATCAGCGACAGGCGAATCGGCAAGGAACTCCTCGTCGGATTCGTCAACGCGAATAGCGGTTTGCTTAACGCGAGGCATCTAAAATGAAAAGCATGACGTTATAAACAACCACAAAAAGAAAAATCCCACATCAAGAAGCTCGTAAACGAACTCACCTTTCAGCAAGGAAGTGGCGACAAACGAAATCGTCGACACCTAGAGAAACCGCTGCTGCTCGACACAAAAATTCCGGAAGCAGGAAAATGCGGCGCGAAATTTTCAAAAGAAAATGCGGCAGCAATTCGACTCGATCAACGAAAGCACGGGGCTCTCCGACCCCCCTCCCCCCATATATATAGTCCTCGCAGCCGCGTTTACGGCGTCGCCTCGATTCTCGTAAAAAATAATAATAATAATAAAAGCGTCGCCTCGATTCTCGGAAAACCTCGGAAGGGGGGTGACGTTGGGGGTGACGTTCGTAAGATTCCTATCCTGTGTCGCGGTTTCTGCCCGTCGAAGTCGGCCCTCAACCGCGAGGGGCTACTGTTGGTGATCGGTATTTACGATAATAACGACACCCCCTTTCTGCCTTTGGTTTTTTGTCTGCAGGCACCTTAGCTGCCGACATTTCGAACTTTCGGCCGAGAATTGGCGGCAGCCCTGGGAGCCGCTGTATCGGGTCGCCGACATTGTTCGACAAGACCCAACCGCCGGCGATGAATTGGCGGCGACCAGGAATGGCGTCCAAGAATGACGGCAATCCCTGAAGAAGAAGAAGTCCGGCACGACAACGTCCAAGGATCGGGCCGGCAAATGACGTCACCTAGCTAGGGTTTCCGTCGTCCAAACGGAAATGTCGTTTGTACCCTTTGGACAATGTTGTACAGAATATTCCGCGAATATAGTGGGTGGCTGTTGGCGGTCGTTAAACCATGTTTTGACCGCCACCCTACCGGTAAATAAATACATAACACCAAGATTTTGTGCATAGTAGTTAGGAATAATACTACTCCACAGGTTTTGGTGAATATTTGGATGCAGGAGTGAATAATGGAGAAAAGTGGGCCCAGCCAGGGAAATTCCCTGGCCGGCCGGCCCCACCCTAGGCCGGCCGGCCCCACCTGGTGGCCGCAGGCCCCAGGCTTCCTCCAGTGGGCTGGAAACTGGTCCACAACATATAATTCAAGGCCCAACCCAGCGGATTTGCGCCGACTTACCAGAGGTGGGCCATTTGGGCCTTAACTTGGCCCCTACTTCAATCCTGCCGACCCCACGAACAAACCGACCTTCAGACCGCCTTCAGGAGTGCATCTGGAGCGTTGAGGCAGAAGGCGGTGGTCAACCGCCACAGGGGACGGCCGGCCGGCCACCCCCCTCGGCCGGCCGGCCGACTTTGGCGGCGCTGCCTCTCCAAAGTCGGCAGGCTTGCTTCCACCGCCTTGGAAAGCTATAAAATGGACCCCTCGGCCTCCGAATCAAAGCGCACCATCACACTTCATCCAAGTGTTCATTAGTTTAGTTGAGTAGTAGCTTTGGGAGTTAGAGTAGAGTAGAGTAGAGTGAGAGCTCTCTCGGGCTTCCGGAGTATTCTCGGAGTTCGGTATAGTTCTTTGTATCTTGCTCTTGAGATATTATTTTATTTAATATAATTATATTTAGTTTTATCTTTATTTATTTATTTTAGTAGTTCTTTTCTATTTAGTTTATTTATTCGTTAAGTAAGTGCTCGTAGAAGTCTTGTTGTGGGATTCGTGATTGTTGGAATAGCAAGTACGAGAGAGTGCTGTCGTCGGAGATGACGTCGTGTGAAATCTGTGCTTGTTCATTCTTAGATAGGACTGCTCCGTTGATCAAGAGTAGCTCCTCTAGGCGGGTTGTAAGCGTGGCGCTTAGATCTTGGCCTATGCACGTTTGGCACCCAACCCCACGGAGGATGGTAGCCGCGAGTGTATGTGACAGCTGCACCGGTCTCTGTAATCCACCACGTCCGGGTTGGACTCAGCAGGGTCTTAATTATAGCGGATGGATCCCCAGGGTGAACTAGCAGTATCGGTTGCCCTGGCACTTCCGTGCCCCGAAACGACATGACTTGTATGTGTATGAGCTTAGCTAGAGTAAATAACCTTTGTAGAATTGACTGCTAGAAAAGTAAATACTAGATAAACATACAGGTAGCCTTAACTCTATCTCGTTGCTCTCCCAAATGTATACTACGATTTATTTTATTACCTTGGATTTGAGGATGTGTGTGCCACCCATATATATCATGCCTATCTTACCCCCGTCTCAAGTATAGTTGATACATTATTTCTTTCTCTAAATTATCCAATGCATAGCTATTATTCAGCTTTCTTTTGCTCTACTTCCCTGCGGAAATATAAATACGATAACCCTGGAATACTCCAAGGTGAAATGCTACAATGGTGATCCGTGCGCTTGCGGAATTAATGAATTTAATTTTATCGCATAAGAACCGTCAACAAGCATTTATGGCGCCGTTGCCGGGGAAGTAGCAGCTAGGAACTGAATAAATGCATTGAAGTTTGTGAGAAGAGTAATTATCACTTACTTTTGCGGGCTTACCCTTGTCCTGGTTTTTCTTCTTGTGAAAAATTTGAAACAGGACTGTGCATGACTGGTTTCGACCTACCAGAAAACTTCCATCCAGATCCGGAACAGTTCTTGAGAAGGGTGAGGGCCAGGCTTACCCCTCCTCCCACCCACGCTCGATCGAAAGTTCTGGCTCTTGAAGGATCCCTTCCGACAACTGTCGAGCACCCTCCATCTTCATCAACAAACAACAACATGGGTGATCCAGTCGAGAAGACGATCAATGACTTCTCCGCGCCAACTACGGAGAACATCCGCGTGGGCCCCAACCCGCGCATCACCAACAAGGACTATGAGCTCAAGCCGGCCTTGATCAACATGATCTTGGCCAGTCCTTTCTGTGGGAAACCGTCGGAGGATGCAAATGCTCACCTCCAAAGGTTCCTGATGACGTGCAACACTTTCGTCATAAAGGATGCACCTCAGGACGCCATCCGACTACAGCTTTTCCCATTCTCTCTGTTGGGGAAGGCTCTCCAGTGGTTCTACGCGAACCAAGAGTCCCTCGACACGTGGACGGCATGCTCCAATGCCTTCCTCGCCAAGTTCTTCCCGCCGGGCAAGACGACTGCCCTGCGGAACAAGATATCGGGCTTCCAACAGCTCGCAGATGAGTCGACCGCGGAAGCCTGGGACAGGATGCAGGAGTACGTTCTCTCATGCCCACACCATGGCATGGAGGAATGGCTCCTCATACAGAGTTTCTACCACGGTTTGAGGCCGTCCGCTCGAGAGCACCTCGACGCCGCAGCAGGCGGCTCCTTCTTCTCCCTTAGCGTGAAGAACGCTAAGAAGTTGATTGAGAAGGTGGCGGCCAACCAGACTCATGGTGAACGCCAAGCGGCGAGCACCAAGACCCGTGGAGTGCACCAAGTGGAGACGATGGACATGCTCGCCATCAAGCTCGATCAGCTACTCCGCAAGGTGGAGTCTCCGCAGGACCTGCAAGTTGCGGATTCCCGCATGACATGTGAGGAATGCGGCAGCATTGGGCATATGGGCATCAATTGCCCAAATACGAGAGAGGAATGCAATTTCCTCAACAATGGCAATGGGTTCCGCTCCCAGAACAACTACGGCTGGAATTCCAGGCCCGACCTCTCCTTCAACAAGAATCAGGGAGGTAACAATGGTAATTTTTCCCGTTATGAGCCCTCTATCAAGGATCTAGTTCTCGGCCAGGTCAAGATCAATGACAGCATTAGTAAGAAATTTCTTACTACCGACAAGGCTTTAGAGAGCATAGATGCCAAGCTAGAGTCTTTCAGCACTGCTCTGCAGAATCAGCTAAACCATAACAAGATGCTAGAAACACAAATAGCGCAAATAGCTTCAGCTGTGCAGGCTCCTCGTACGAAGGAGAGTGTTAGTGCTATCACCACCAGGGGAGGAAGAGGTACTGTGGACCCTCCATACCCCAAGGGTGCAGAGAGAAAGACACCAAATACAGCCCCCAAGGAGAAGGCCGGTAAAAAGGTTCCAGAAAAGAAGGTCCCTGAAGAGGAAGACGCCGAGAAGGAGAGCTCCGAGGAGGAACCAACGACAGATCCTCCCGTTGAGCAAGCTCCACCCAAGGCAGCACCTCATGAGTATTTTGACACTACAGGCTTGCCTTACCCCGACCGCAGGAAGAAGCTCACTGTGGACGAGCGCTTTGATAAATTTGTTGAGGCTATCCGACATATATATGTGCATATTCCGCTGCTTGATGCCATGCAGGTACCTACTTACACTAGGTATTTCCGGGACATCCTCAACAACAAGCGCCCCATTCCAGCAATGGAGGTAGTGAAGCTTACAGAAGAGTGCAGCGCAGCCATTCTGAACATTCTTCCGGAGAAGAAGAAGGATCCAGGATGCCCTACGATCCCATGTTCGATTGGCAGCCAGCACTTCTCTCAAGCGCTTTGTGACTTGGGTGCAAGCGTGAGCGTTATGCCCAAGGCGGTATATGACAGGTTAAACTGTCCATTATCGCCTACGGCTATGTGCTTGCAGCTCGCAGATCAGTCCGTTCGTCATCCTGCTGGTATTGCCGAAGACGTCCCCGTACAGATCAGAAACTTCTTCGTCCCCGTCGACTTTGTTGTGCTTGACATGGAAGTAGATGTCAAGACCCCTCTCATCCTTGGGAGGCCGTTCTTGAGCACCACCAACGCCAACATCGACGTGGGGGCAGGAGAGATCCACTTGGATTTCAACGGCAGGGAAGAAACGTTCAACTTCAAGCCTAAGGTTGAGCAATGCAAGCAAGTACGGGTCATATATGGAAAGGACCCAAGGAGAGTGGAGAAGATTGAGATTACTCCACCCATGCCACAGCCAGACAAGCTCATTGCATACATGAGAGACTATCTGGAAAGAGAGAATGCAAGAAGGCTAGCAAAATATTGGAGGACTCCAAGGAGGATGCCTCAGCCGCCAAAACCATCTCAAGCCCCTCTTACTCCTCCGCAAGAAGGAGTAGGCGAGTCACAATCGCCCAAGAAGAGGAGAGCGAGGCGCTCAAGAAAGAAGAAGGCAGCTACGGCATCAACCGATGAGAGTACAACAAAGGCGCCTATTGAAGAAAAGGTCGCCGCCACCAACACAAAGAAGACAACCAAGGTGTGGCGGAAGAAAGAAGGAACCTCTACCTCGCAAGATTCTCCAGCGAGCGAGGTCCAAACAAGTTGAAAAGACATGGAGAACGTCTAGCTCAAAGACGTAAAAATGAGAGCCCTCCGATTGGGGAGGCCATCCCAATCGTTATCCTAGCTAGGCCTAGCACTTGTTTTTCTTTTCATAAATCATAAAAACAAAATAAAAATTTGAAAAGTTTAAAAGACAACAAAAATAATAGGATTCCCGGTGATGCCCATTAGGGGCTAGCCACTTGTATCATCCTCACTCTTTTTTGCAGATCAAGAAGGAGGAGGAAGAGCCTGAATCAAGCTTAAGTCTTACAAAGACTCAAGCTTGGGGAGGGCACCCCCAGGTAAGAAGGAGTTCAATACAAGCTCGAGTCTTGCAAAGACTCAAGCTTGGGGAGGACCCCCAGGTAAGTATTCCTAACTTTCTTAATAAATAAATGAACTCCCTGTTTCGAATAAATGCTAGAATCTTGGTGTTATGCTACGCTTAAGGGAAATGATGATCGAGTTACAAATTAGCTTCCCATGTGTCGCATAGATGCAACCTCTACTCCTGACATATGTGTTATTTTTACTTGAGCATGATCACATCATGAGTCTTGCTTATTTCCGTGGGTTGCATTTGTTACACCAAGTCTGAGCATTGTGGATTGTGATATGGCATGATTAGGACTTGTTGCAATTTCTTAGTATGGTTTCATCCAGAGATGTTTTTCTTGAATTGCTGCAAGTACCTAAAACCCTTCTGTTTTGGCACACTTCTCTTAGTGTGAGGATTTATTTACCTACCAGAGCCATATCATAATATTCGAAACAGCCCCACTCATAGCCATTTGTTTATGCATTGAGTTTTGTTAAGGTTTGATGTACTCTTGAAACTAAGCACTCCTAATTTTGGTCATAATTCCTTCGCGTGTGTTTTCGAAAATTTCTCTCCACCAAATAAAAAGGGGAATGTTTGGATAAATCAACCAAACATTTTTCAGAGTTTGCAAAACTTTTGGTCCATCCAAAATGCTCAAGAATATTTCAAAATGTTTCATTGAACCATTCAAAATTTATGGCCCCTTGCACCATGGAGTAGTCAAAAAAAAAAAAAAACCTCCATGGTTGCATGACAAAAGTCAATGGCTATATGGTTCTTATCATAAACATCTTGAGCAAAATAAAGGACCAATGTTTTTCAAAACCCCCTTCCATAAGTGTGAGTTCATTTTCTCCCCCTCCATCACATCATTTCCTATGACCAAAATAAATGGAGTTGCTATGTTGATTGAGACTCATTCTTTAGCTTTACAATATATGCATGACAATTGTGCATTCCTTACCAAGCTCCACATACAAAGCCTCATTTGGTAGAAGGTAGGATGAGTGAAGCTTGTAGGAATAGAACTCACATTGGTAGGTAAGAGAAGTGCCTACCAAAACGAAGGAGAATTTTTGCACCTTGCAGCACATAAAAACTCTGGATGCATACCTGCTAGAATTGTGTACTTGTCCGAAAATGCCGTTCTAGTCTTCAATGCTGCATGACAAGGTGTGACATTAAGCCCCACGATTTTTGCAACACTCATGAATATTTTGTGCTCTCGTAAACTTACCACTGTTTAGGGAGTATGTTGTTGCATCTTTATTACCCATGGGGCGCTTCTTTGTAACTCCTGATCCGCCGGTACCCTGAGTTGAGTTTGCTCGGGACGAGCAAAGTTTAAGCTTGGGGAGGTTGTTGGCGGTCGTTAAACCATGTTTTGACCGCCACCCTACCGGTAAATAAATACATAACACCAAGATTTTGTGCATAGTAGTTAGGAATAATACTACTCCACAGGTTTTGGTGAATATTTGGATGCAGGAGTGAATAATGGAGAAAAGTGGGCCCAGCCAGGGAAATTCCCTGGCCGGCCGGCCCCACCCTAGGCCGGCCGGCCCCACCTGGTGGCCGCAGGCCCCAGGCTTCCTCCAGTGGGCTGGAAACTGGTCCACAACATATAATTCAAGGCCCAACCCAGCGGATTTGCGCCGACTTACCAGAGGTGGGCCATTTGGGCCTTAACTTGGCCCCTACTTCAATCCTGCCGACCCCACGAACAAACCGACCTTCAGACCGCCTTCAGGAGTGCATCTGGAGCGTTGAGGCAGAAGGCGGTGGCCAACCGCCACAGGGGACGGCCGGCCGGCCACCCCCCTAGGCCGGCCGGCCGACTTTGGCGGCGCCGCCTCTCCAAAGTCGGCAGGCTTGCTTCCACCGCCTTGGAAAGCTATAAAATGGACCCCTCGGCCTCCGAATCAAAGCGCACCATCACACTTCATCCAAGTGTTCATTAGTTTAGTTGAGTAGTAGCTTTGGGAGTTAGAGTAGAGTAGAGTAGAGTGAGAGCTCTCTCGGGCTTCCGGAGTATTCTCGGAGTTCGGTATAGTTCTTTGTATCTTACTCTTGAGATATTATTTTATTTAATATAATTATATTTAGTTTTATCTTTATTTATTTATTTTAGTAGTTCTTTTCTATTTAGTTTATTTATTCGTTAAGTAAGTGCTCGTAGAAGTCTTGTTGTGGGATTCGTGATTGTTGGAATAGCGAGTACGAGAGAGTGCCGTCGTCGGAGATGACGTCGTGTGAAATCTGTGCTTGTTCATTCTTAGATAGGACTGCTCCGTTGATCAAGAGTAGCTCCTCTAGGCGGGTTGTAAGCGTGGCGCTTAGATCTTGGCCTATGCACGTTTGGCACCCAACCCCACGGAGGATGGTAGCCGCGAGTGTATGTGACAGCTGCACCGGTCTCTGTAATCCACCACGTCCGGGTTGGACTCAGCAGGGTCTTAATTATAGCGGATGGATCCCCAGGGTGAACTAGCAGTATCGGTTGCCCTGGCACTTCCGTGCCCCGAAACGACATGACTTGTATGTGTATGAGCTTAGCTAGAGTAAATAACCTTTGTAGAATTGACTGCTAGAAAAGTAAATAATAGATAAACATACAGGTAGCCTTAACTCTATCTCGTTGCTCTCCCAAATGTATACTACGATTTATTTTATTACCTTGGATTTGAGGATGTGTGTGCCACCCATATATATCATGCCTATCTTACCCCCGTCTCAAGTATAGTTGATACATTATTTCTTTCTCCAAATTATCCAATGCATAGCTATTATTCAGCTTTCTTTTGCTCTACTTCCCTGCGGAAATATAAATACGATAACCCTGGAATACTCCAAGGTGAAATGCTACAATGGTGATCCGTGCGCTTGCGGAATTAATGAATTTAATTTTATCGCATAAGAACCGCCAACAAGCATTTCTGGCGCCGTTGCCGGGGAAGTAGCAGCTAGGAACTGAATAAATGCATTGAAGTTTGTGAGAAGAGTAATTATCACTTACTTTTGCGGGCTTACCCTTGTCCTGGTTTTTCTTCTTGTGAAAAATTTGAAACAGGACTGTGCATGACTGGTTTCGACCTACCAGAAAACTTCCATCCAGATCCGGAACAGTTCTTGAGAAGGGTGAGGGCCAGGCTTACCCCTCCTCCCACCCACGCTCGATCGAAAGTTCTGGCTCTTGAAGGATCCCTTCCGACAACTGTCGAGCACCCTCCATCTTCATCAACAAACAACAACATGGGTGATCCAGTCGAGAAGACGATCAATGACTTCTCCGCGCCAACTACGGAGAACATCCGCGTGGGCCCCAACCCGCGCATCACCAACAAGGACTACGAGCTCAAGCCAGCCTTGATCAACATGATCTTGGCCAGTCCTTTCTGTGGGAAACCGTCGGAGGATGCAAATGCTCACCTCCAAAGGTTCCTGATGACGTGCAACACTTTCGTCATAAAGGATGCACCTCAGGACGCCATCCGACTACAGCTTTTCCCATTCTCTCTGTTGGGGAAGGCTCTCCAGTGGTTCTACGCGAACCAAGAGTCCCTCGACACGTGGACGGCATGCTCCAATGCCTTCCTCGCCAAGTTCTTCCCGCCGGGCAAGACGACTGCCCTGCGGAACAAGATATCGGGCTTCCAACAGCTCGCAGATGAGTCGACCGCGGAAGCCTGGGACAGGATGCAGGAGTACGTTCTCTCATGCCCACACCATGGCATGGAGGAATGGCTCCTCATACAGAGTTTCTACCACGGTTTGAGGCCGTCCGCTCGAGAGCACCTCGACGCCGCAGCAGGCGGCTCCTTCTTCTCCCTTAGCGTGAAGAACGCTAAGAAGTTGATTGAGAAGGTGGCGGCTAACCAGACTCATGGTGAACGCCAAGCGGCGAGCACCAAGACCCGTGGAGTGCACCAAGTGGAGACGATGGACATGCTCAAGCTCGATCAGCTACTCCGCAAGGTGGAGTCTCCGCAGGACCTGCAAGTTGCGGATTCCCGCATGACATGTGAGGAATGCGGCAGCATTGGGCATATGGGCATCAATTGCCCAAATACGAGAGAGGAATGCAATTTCCTCAACAATGGCAATGGGTTCCGCTCCCAGAACAACTACGGCTGGAATTCCAGGCCCGACCTCTCCTTCAACAAGAATCAGGGAGGTAACAATGGTAATTTTTCCCGTTATGAGCCCTCTATCAAGGATCTAGTTCTCGGCCAGGTCAAGATCAATGACAGCATTAGTAAGAAATTTCTTACTACCGACAAGGCTTTAGAGAGCATAGATGCCAAGCTAGAGTCTTTCAGCACTGCTCTGCAGAATCAGCTAAGCCATAACAAGATGCTAGAAACACAAATAGCGCAAATAGGTTCAGCTGTGCAGGCTCCTCGTACGAAGGAGAGTGTTAGTGCTATCACCACCAGGAGAGGAAGAGGTACTGTGGACCCTCCATACCCCAAGGGTGCAGAGAGAAAGACACCAAATACAGCCCCCAAGGAGAAGGCCGGTAAAAAGGTTCCCGAAAAGAAGGTCCCTGAAGAGGAAGACGCCGAGAAGGAGAGCTCCGAGGAGGAACCAACGACAGATCCTCCCGTTGAGCAAGCTCCACCCAAGGCAGCACCTCATGAGTATTTTGACACTACAGGCTTGCCTTACCCCGACCGCAGGAAGAAGCTCACTGTGGACGAGCGCTTTGATAAATTTGTTGAGGCTATCCGACATATATATGTGCATATTCCGCTGCTTGATGCCATGCAGGTACCTACTTACACTAGGTATTTCCAGGACATCCTCAACAACAAGCGCCCCATTCCAGCAATGGAGGTAGTGAAGCTTACAGAAGAGTGCAGCGCAGCCATTCTGAACATTCTTCCGGAGAAGAAGAAGGATCCAGGATGCCCTACGATCCCATGTTCGATTGGCAGCCAGCACTTCTCTCAAGCGCTTTGTGACTTGGGTGCAAGCGTGAGCGTTATGCCCAAGGCGGTATATGACAGGTTAAACTGTCCATTATCGCCTACGGCTATGTGCTTGCAGCTCGCAGATCAGTCCGTTCGTCATCCTGCTGGTATTGCCGAAGACGTCCCCGTACAGATCAGAAACTTCTTCGTCCCCGTCGACTTTGTTGTGCTTGACATGGAAGTAGATGTCAAGACCCCTCTCATCCTTGGGAGGCCGTTCTTGAGCACCACCAACGCCAACATCGACGTGGGGGCAGGAGAAATCCACTTGGATTTCAACGGCAGGGAAGAAACGTTCAACTTCAAGCCTAAGGTTGAGCAATGCAAGCAAGTACGGGTCATATATGGAAAGGACCCAAGGAGAGTGGAGAAGATTGAGATTACTCCACCCATGCCACAGCCAGACAAGCTCATTGCATACATGAGAGACTATCTGGAAAGAGAGAATGCACGAAGGCTAGCAAAATATTGGAGGACTCCAAGGAGGATGCCTCAGCCGCCAAAACCATCTCAAGCCCCTCTTACTCCTCCGCAAGAAGGAGTAGGCGAGTCACAATCGCCCAAGAAGAGGAGAGCGAGGCGCTCAAGAAAGAAGAAGGCAGCTACGGCATCAACCGATGAGAGTACAACAAAGGCGCCTATTGAAGAAAAGGTCGCCGCCACCAACACAAAGAAGACAACCAAGGTGTGGCGGAAGAAAGAAGGAACCTCTACCTCGCAAGATTCTCCAGCGAGCGAGGTCCAAACAAGTTGAAAAGACATGGAGAACGTCTAGCTCAAAGACGTAAAAATGAGAGCCCTCCGATTGGGGAGGCCATCTCAATCGTTATCCTAGCTAGGCCTAGCACTTGTTTTTCTTTTCATAAATCATAAAAACAAAATAAAAATTTGAAAAGTTTAAAAGACAACAAAAATAATAGGATTCCCGGTGATGCCCATTAGGGGCTAGCCACTTGTATCATCCTCACTCTTTTTTGCAGATCAAGAAGGAGGAGGAAGAGCCTGAATCAAGCTTAAGTCTTACAAAGACTCAAGCTTGGGGAGGGCACCCCCAGGTAAGAAGGAGTTCAATACAAGCTTAAGTCTTACAAAGACTCAAGCTTGGGGAGGACCCCCAGGTAAGTATTCCTAACTTTCTTAATAAATAAATGAACTCCCTGTTTCGAATAAATGCTAGAATCTTGGTGTTATGCTACGCTTAAGGGAAATGATGATCGAGTTACAAATTAGCTTCCCATGTGTCGCATAGATGCAACCTCTACTCCTGACATATGTGTTATTTTTACTTGAGCATGATCACATCATGAGTCTTGCTTATTTCCGTGGGTTGCATTTGTTACACCAAGTCTGAGCATTGTGGATTGTGATATGGCATGATTAGGACTTGTTGCAATTTCTTAGTATGGTTTCATCCAGAGATGTTTTTCTCGAATTGCTGCAAGTACCTAAAACCCTTCTGTTTTGGCACACTTCTCTTAGTGTGAGGATTTATTTACCTACCAGAGCCATATCATAATATTCGAAACAGCCCCACTCATAGCCATTTGTTTATGCATTGAGTTTTGTTAAGGTTTGATGTACTCTTGAAACTAAGCACTCCTAATTTTGGTCATAATTCCTTCGCGTGTGTTTTCAAAAATTTCTCTCCACCAAATAAAAAGGGGAATGTTTAGATAAATCAACCAAATATTTTTCAGAGTTTGCAAAACTTTTGGTCCATCCAAAATGCTCAAGAATATTTCAAAATGTTTCATTGAACCATTCAAAATTTATGGCCCTTGCACCATGGAGTAGTCAAAAAAAAAAATCCTCCATGGTTGCATGACAAAAGTCAATGGCTATATGGTTCTTATCATAAACATCTTGAGCAAAATAAAGGACCAATGTTTTTCAAAACCCCCTTCCATAAGCGTGAGTTCATTTTCTCCCCCTCCATCACATCATTTCCTATGACCAAAATAAATGGAGTTGCTATGTTGATTGAGACTCATTCTTTAGCTTTACAATATATGCATGACAATTGTGCATTCCTTACCAAGCTCCACATACAAAGCCTCATTTGGTAGAAGGTAGGATGAGTGAAGCTTGTAGGAATAGAACTCACATTGGTAGGTAAGAGAAGTGCCTACCAAAACGAAGGAGAATTTTTGCACCTTGCAGCACATAAAAACTCTGGATGCATACCTACTAGAATTGTGTACTTGTCCGAAAATGCCGTTCTAGTCTTCAATGCTGCATGACAAGGTGTGACATTTAAGCCCCACGATTTTTGCAACACTCATGAATATTTTGTGCTCTCGTAAACTTACCACTGTTTAGGGAGTATGTTGTTGCATCTTTATTACCCATGGGGCGCTTCTTTGTAACTCCTGATCCGCCGGTACCCTGAGTTGAGTTTGCTCGGGACGAGCAAAGTTTAAGCTTGGGGAGGTTGTTGGCGGTCGTTAAACCATGTTTTGACCGCCACCCTACCGGTAAATAAATACATAACACCAAGATTTTGTGCATAGTAGTTAGGAATAATACTACTCCACAGGTTTTGGTGAATATTTGGATGCAGGAGTGAATAATGGAGAAAAGTGGGCCCAGCCAGGGAAATTCCCTGGCCGGCCGGCCCCACCCTAGGCCGGCCGGCCCCACCTGGTGGCCGCAGGCCCCAGGCTTCCTCCAGTGGGCTGGAAACTGGTCCACAACATATAATTCAAGGCCCAACCCAGCGGATTTGCGCCGACTTACCAGAGGTGGGCCATTTGGGCCTTAACTTGGCCCCTACTTCAATCCTGCCGACCCCACGAACAAACCGACCTTCAGACCGCCTTCAGGAGTGCATCTGGAGCGTTGAGGCAGAAGGCGGTGGTCAACCGCCACAGGGGACGGCCGGCCAGCCACCCCCCTCGGCCGGCCGGCCGACTTTGGCGGCGCCGCCTCTCCAAAGTCGGCAGGCTTGCTTCCACCGCCTTGGAAAGCTATAAAATGGACCCCTCGGCCTCCGAATCAAAGCGCACCATCACACTTCATCCAAGTGTTCATTAGTTTAGTTGAGTAGTAGCTTTGGGAGTTAGAGTAGAGTAGAGTAGAGTGAGAGCTCTCTCGGGCTTCCGGAGTATTCTCGGAGTTCGGTATAGTTCTTTGTATCTTGCTCTTGAGATATTATTTTATTTAATATAATTATATTTAGTTTTATCTTTATTTATTTATTTTAGTAGTTCTTTTCTATTTAGTTTATTTATTCGTTAAGTAAGTGCTCGTAGAAGTCTTGTTGTGGGATTCGTGATTGTTGGAATAGCAAGTACGAGAGAGTGCCGTCGTCGGAGATGACGTCGTGTGAAATCTGTGCTTGTTCATTCTTAGATAGGACTGCTCCGTTGATCAAGAGTAGCTCCTCTAGGCGGGTTGTAAGCGTGGCGCTTAGATCTTGGCCTATGCACGTTTGGCACCCAACCCCACGGAGGATGGTAGCCGCGAGTGTATGTGACAGCTGCACCGGTCTCTGTAATCCACCACGTCCGGGTTGGACTCAGCAGGGTCTTAATTATAGCGGATGGATCCCCAGGGTGAACTAGCAGTATCGGTTGCCCTGGCACTTCCGTGCCCCGAAACGACATGACTTGTATGTGTATGAGCTTAGCTAGAGTAAATAACCTTTGTAGAATTGACTGCTAGAAAAGTAAATACTAGATAAACATACAGGTAGCCTTAACTCTATCTCGTTGCTCTCCCAAATGTATACTACGATTTATTTTATTACCTTGGATTTGAGGATGTGTGTGCCACCCATATATATCATGCCTATCTTACCCCCGTCTCAAGTATAGTTGATACATTATTTCTTTCTCCAAATTATCCAATGCATAGCTATTATTCAGCTTTCTTTTGCTCTACTTCCCTGCGGAAATATAAATACGATAACCCTGGAATACTCCAAGGTGAAATGCTACAATGGTGATCCGTGCGCTTGCGGAATTAATGAATTATAAGAACCGCCAACAGTGGCCAAGGGTAATTTGATCATGTCAAAATAACCCTTGGCCTCCCCTATAAATACCCGCCCCCGGGCTCCGTGGAACGGGACGGAACAGAAGAGATGACTCCCTTGAAATGAAATGCTGCTCCTTTGTTCCCTGAGTGTGATTTGATTGTCCGTGTCGGGATTCTTTGTTGCTACAATGAAGAATTCCCAACACCTTTCATCATGTAAAATTCATGAAAATGTGCGTGCATTTCCATCCAGTAGCCTCGACGTGGCAAGCACGTTCCAACTCTTCCAAGAGAGTCTTTAATTTTCTTCTCATCTCGCGTGGGGAGATGCGCAACTAAAATACTACTCCGGATTTGATGATGACCCACCAGTTGCATCCAGTGATATGTTTTGCCCTCAGCTGTGTACGCTGACCTGACTTTTAATATGCATGACTTCATAAGTTTAAAAATCTTCAGTTGTCTAAAGGCTGGAATAACGGGACGTGCTGCGATGATTAATGGAATCCCACAAGTGGTGGCGGGATGCGCCTGTAGCACCGTTGTCTTTTTTGGTTGAATCTCAGCAGGAATATATATTTGTTCAAGAGAATATTTAATACAGACAACTTGCACTGATAAGATAGAAAATCATTTATACTAGCAGAGCAGAGAGTTTCAGCGTAACAAATTAAGTAGTACAATTAATTGTACAGTTCAGGACAAATAAGACTAACCCTTTGTGTAATCGATCATACGTCTGATTTCTTCATAGTACTATAGGAGCAAACTAGCCAACTAGACCTGATCGACATAGTGTTTTTGGCCTATGATGATGTGCCCATATGGTGTTAAATCTCGTACTACGGAGTAGTACATAGCTTCATATACTAGGAACTCATACATTAGTACAAGTGTACCGAAGTAACAAGCCATATTTGAGACTGGGACATACGCGTGCGTTAAGTTTCACCTATATATATGTCAACATCAGGGTTTACGCCACCTAATGGACCTCCGGCATCCGACTGGGACAGTCCAGGTGAAGTTGCCGTTCCTTTTCTCCTGCGGCGTCATGCTGGTGTACCTCTTCCAATCCGCGGCGATGTCCTTGAGGTCGTGCACCTTGTTGTCGAGCCCGATGCAGCAGTCGGCGTGCATGGTGAAGATCCTCTCCGGGTCGTCGTGGTACTCGCAGAAGCCGCCGAAGTAGACCGTCTCGAGCGGCTCGATGGTGACGTTGAGGTCGCGGATGAGCTCCCGCTTGATGGCCACGAACACCTGCTGGTCGTGCCGGCCCGGGAACCTCGCCCTCGCCGCGCGCCAGTACCTGACCATCGCGATCGTCCGGTTCGTCGACCGCATGTAGTAGAGCCCCGTGTTCAGCGGGTTATCCTGCGGCTTACGCGTCGGCTTGAAGTCGTCCGACGAGCAGCTCATGTCCGCGTACACCGGGATGCGCCGCAACGGGTTGCGAAACAGGATCATATCCGCGTCCTACAAATAATCAAGCTCATTCTTCAGATCTGAACTAATAATTAATTTGCAGGTTCAGATGTAATCTAGCTTACTGCTTACGTATGATTCTTACCGTGAACAGAAAGTTGTAGCCCAGCTCCAGGACGCGCTGCTGGAAAGTGAGCTTGGTCCAGACCAGCTCCAGGTATTCTCTGGACAAGTACTTCTTGGAAGAGCCCTTGGCGGATTTCACCTCGAGGAGGTAGCAGTGAGGGTGCTTGGCTTTGCAGTAGTCGAACCCGACGGGGTCGAGGGCGACTATCAGGACGTGGTTCACGAGCTGCGCTATGTCCTCGCCATTCTTGAAGCTCTCGAGGTAGATGTCCAGCAGGGAGTCCGGCTGGGCCCATCCTTCGTTCACCGACGTGATGATCACCGTCCTGTCGTCCGTGGCCACTTTGGGCAGCAGCTCAGCGAGGCCCGCGAACCCGACCTGCTGTTTGTGGGTTAATTAACGATGGTATAGTTTGAAATGCAAGTTGTTGTCCGTGAAAGCCGCTAGCTGGGAATAATTGTGCAAGTGCAACAGCAGTCACTGATGAAGAAGATTATATTGATCCGGTTATCTTGGAGTTAATATATACGTCTCAGCTAGAGCCTCGGTAGTTAATTACCTCATGATCTGGAGTGGGAGAAGCACCCTCGCCGGTAAGATTGGTAGCCTTCTGAGCTGCGCCATCCGGCGGCAGCACGGCTCCGTTTCTCCAGCTCACGGAGATGCTGGACAAGCCATCGCTGAGCTTGTCGGACGCGACGAAGAAGAGGAGGGCGGTGGGCAGCGCCGCACCCAGGAGGAAGGACACCACGTGGGCGTGGCTACCCTCCTTCCCTCCGAACCCCAGCCCCATGCTTTTGCTCCCAAATGCTTTTGCTCTTGTTCCATTCATGTCTCCTTTATAAGCGCGCATGCAGCTTGATCAAGTCGTGTTTTGGATTTCTGTTTAAACAAACAAGAATAATTAACGTTAGATGCATGGATCAGAGTCAATAGGACCAACCGGACTACGTACGCAACGTACGTTTGACGCTCGAGGTGCAGCCAGCGGCGTACTGCGTAGCGCGTACAGGGAACGGGATCTGTTAGGTTTTGCTCTAGTTTTTGACCCTGTGGCGCTACTTCAGGAAGCTCGGGCCCCGAAGCGCCCAGCGGCGTACTGCGTATAGGGAACGGATGTGTTAGTTTTTTACCCTCGTGGCGCAACTTCATGAAGCTCGCGCGCTTGCCTTTGAGTGCTGATTCGGGGATGTGGCTTAATTGGGTTTTACTCGTCAACGATCGCTGTCAAATTATGCGGAAGATAAAACAAATTGGAGGACTTTTCGATCGATCGGGTAAGAAGCTTCAGTTTGAAACTTTGAATAGGTCTTGCTCATGCCACGACTACAAAAAAGGTGGCAAATATGGGCAAGGTACCACGGACCGGCTCGCAAGGCGCGGTATGCAACATCCGGAGCGCTGTCCGCTATGCGATCAAGAGGACAAGACTATAAGTCACTTGCTGACCTCCTGTGTCATGGCACGTGAGGTATGGTTTCGCACCCTCAGCTCCGTGGGCCTGCAGCAGGCAGCTCCTTCCATGGACGACACCAACTTCAAAAACTGGTGGCGGAAGGCTCTGCGGGTTGTGCCATCGGCCAGTCGTAAAGGATTCAACACCCTGGTGATCCTTGTTGCATGGAGCATTTGGCGACATAGAAACCGCTGCGTGTTTGATGGTGCCCGGCCACACCCGAACGCAATCTTTCGGACCATCAACGAGGAGTCCATTCTGTGGCAGATAGCCGGCGCCAGGCGCCTGCGGGAACTAATGCGCTAGAGCGGCCAATCAGAGAGAGTTGTTTCCATTTGTCATAGGCGCGACTGTTAAAATGTACTAACCTCGGCCAGAGCATGGCACATGTAATGACGTTCTTTCTCCTTAATACAATGACACGCAGCTCTCCTGCGCGTTCGAGAAAAAAAAAATTTATAATTCTTACTTACATGGCTGATCCGTTAATTTTCTCCATTGCTTCGACAACATTTTTTTTTAGATTATCATATATCTGAACTACTTAGGTGCCGTTTGGTAGTGCTCCTCCGAGCTCCCGCTCCTACACTGTTTCTCTATTGTACAAACTACAAACTGCTCCCGGGAGTTGGAGGAACCAAAAATAGTTGCTCCACCCCTGCTCCGCACTACGGTAGATGAACATGATAGCTACATCCAATCAGATTTGTGGGAGCGGAGCCGGTAGGAGCTTGGCCAAACGAGGCCTTACACTTGTCGTAACTTGGAGTATGCATGGCATGGTGCAAAACCGCAAGTTCAATTGTTTTTTAAGAGTAAATTGTATTGGTAGTACACGTGCGAGGTAAGAGCAAAATAGTCATACAACTTGACAGTTTTCATCTGAGCAAATTGGTACTCGGTGGAGTCATCTACAAATCTGAAAACCGTTCCAGTAGCAAGTGCAATAGAGGTGTGGCTTCTACAAGTGGTTTTACACTCTTCAACGGTTCATGTATTCCTTTTGTCCGGAGTCCCGCATTTGTGACGTGCACGCGTAGCTCAGGTTTGCGAACCGGCTGTACAGGATTATTTTCCCACGTAAAGCCTAGGTTCTTCTTCTCCTGCGGCGTGAGGCTGGTGTAGTTCTTCCACTGCTCGAGCACCTCGCTCAGGTTGTGCAGCTTGTTCCCGAGCCCGACGCAGCAGTTGGCGTGCATCGTGCACGCCGCGCCGACGTCGTTGCGGAAGAAATGGCAGAATCCGCCGAAGCGCGCCGCGTCGACAGTCGAGGGACTGGATGCGCGCCCCCAGGTCGCCGGCGAGCCCGTACGTGCTTGAAGATGGTCTGCTTGTGGTCCGGCGGGAACCTCGCCCGCGCCACCGCCGCAGCATGTCGACGCTACGGTTCATCGCCTTTTTCTTTTCTTTTTGCGAAAACAGTTTTTTTGCAGAACCCCGTGTTGGGCCAGTCGTCGAGGCTGTCGACGTCTCCGAAGAACAAGTCGCTCGACGTCGTCATGTCCGCGAACACGCTGATGTTTGGCAAGGAACACGAACCGAACTGTATACCTGTGCACGCTGTTTCATTCTCTCCATTTTTTTTTGTACAAGTACAAATTACACTAAGCAAGTACACGTAAATAATACATGTCGTGCAAAGACACGCAGGCGGTCAGGCATGGCTCAGTGGATGCATATGCCGGGCACCTTCCATCGCACGGGCCCGCGTCGGCGCTGGTCGTCTTCCATCTGCCTGTACTCCCGCCACTCCCGCAGCAGGTTGCCGAGGTCGTGGAGCTTGGCGCCCAGGCTGACGCAGCAGTTGGCGTGCATGGTGTAGAGCGTGTTGAAGTCGCGCGTGTTGTTGCAGAAGCCGGCGTTGTGGTCCGTGTCCAGGAACTGGATGCGCAGGCCGCGCTTGGCCACCAACTCGTGCTTGATCTCGTTCAGCACCTGCTGCTCGTGCTTCCCCGGGAACGCCGCCCGCGCGCCGCGCCACGCCTCGAACGCGCCCACCGTGCGCGGGTTCGACTTGGCGTACAGGAACCCCGTGTTCGGCAGGTTGAAAGGGCTGTACGGCTCGCCGAAGTAGAAGTCCGACGAGGTCACCATGTGCGCCGCCACAGACATCCGCTCGAACGGGTTGCGGAACCACAGGATGTCCACGTCCTGCATCGCCATTTTCACACCGTAGTCATTTTCACCGTATATATATCGCGGTTTGACTAGACCGACGGTTTCTGAATTCGAATTGGTCTCGCTTCCCTTGTCCTGTTTCTGGGAACTGTTCCAAGTCCAACTAGTTTGCGCGGACGTTACTTACCGTGAAGAGGAAGTTGTACCCGAGCTCCAGGATCCTCTGCTGCAGCCGCACCTTGCTCCACACCAGGTCGATGTAGTCCTTGCTCATGAACACCTTCTCGTCGGAGAGGTTGCGGCCCGCCGCCGCCGGGAGGAGGTAGCAGTGCGGGTGCACGGCGCGGCACCGCCGGAGCGCGCCGTCGTCGAGCGCCACGACGAGGAGGTGGTCGGTGAAGTGCGCGATCCGCTCGCCCACACGGAAGCTCTCCAGGAACAGGTCCAGCAGCGATTCCTGCGCCGCCCACGCCTCGTTCACCGACGTCATGATCACCGTCCGGTCCTCGTCGGCCACCGCGCGCAGCAGCCGCTCCAGCTCGTCCTGCTCCGGCTCCGTCACCCCCTGCGCGCCGAACCAACAAAGCAACAAATAAATCAGATGCGAGAAAATTAATAAGCAAACTTCTTCCAACTTCGCGATCTGAAAGTTTCAAACCTTTTCCTCGGCGTGAACAGCAGCTTCGCTTGCCGGGCTAGTAGCCTCTTGGACGGGACCAGCAAACTCCATGGTTCCATTAGCCCAGCTGGATATCCCCGTCGACCGCGCGGCTTGCCCCGCCGACGTGAAGAAGAACAGCAAGACCGCGGCGGCGGACGCTCCGAGGATGAAAGACACCAGCTGGTTTAGCACGTTCTGCTGGATCCCCATCGCCCTTGCTGCCCGCCAAGAAGGCAAGAACAGAGCAGGGTTGAGTGCAGAGAAACGCCGTAGAGGGAAACCGCTTCGCTTTGGTCTTTAGTACTTCAGCACTTTGGCTCGTTTTTGTAAACAAAACGATTGTCAATTTGATCTTTAGGAGGGTGTTGATCCTGTCAAAGAGGGTGTGATATGACACTAGCCAATGAGACTGATTCCACTGCGTTACATTTCAGAGTAGGATATTGATTTATGGTTACGTCTCACTGTCTTGCATGTGCATTTCTAATTCTCATGTGGAGCGTGAAACCTTCTCGCTCTTGATTATGGAAAGGCTCTGTGCTCTGCAGTAACACGCGAGTCTGGAAACTGTTACTCCATGTGCATATGCTATGCCGTCAGAAACTTCCTACTGATGAAGGTTATGGTTACCAAGAACCGATCATTTTCCATAACTCAAATAATACCATGCGTTTCTGTGATCTGTGTTAAAAAGATTCTATGCACGTATGACTGGTACAGATTGCTTGACCGGCACAGTCTGTTTGATATCTCGGCAGCTTGTACCGGATGCAACTGCCTGTTCTCCAATATTTTGTTCAACGCTTCACGCCACTGGATGAAAAAAATTATCACCAGTTGCTTTCGCTAACAACTCCATAATCGTACGAAATTCACGTGGCCCATGCTTCGCAACACTCAGGCATTATGATTTACAAACTATTAATTGTCTAACCTTGGGCGATCGATCTGGTTCGTTTTCGTGGTTAATTTTGTCAAATTCGGATGGCACCGTGTTTGACGAACTACTAACCTTATGAGACAATCTCTTTTTTCCGCCTCGCAAATCAATGACCTTGGTGGTTAAAAGCATAAGACATCGTGTTCAATTGTCCCCGAAGAGGAAAAAGGTATTGTGTGTTCTTTTCACTTGGAATCAACATGTTGCATTACTCATACGTCAACATATCATCGGCAGCAAAAGACCAGCTGATACAAACTGAGAGGGTGTCCACAAACAGATCATCTCCATAGGCAGCCAGAGCATTGTGCCACTTTATTACATCCTCTAGGGCGGTAGACAAAAAAAAAATTTAAGAACTTTGCAGCCCCATCTCCTTCATCTCAATGACTAGTCTTCCCATTGCTGCATTGCAGATAAATCATATGCACCTGAAAAAGTAGTGTTTTGGCACAATTTCCGGGCAATTTCCTAACACCACCTTGGTATTTAACGAAAAAGTAGTGCGCTCTATGTACAAACAATGGCTGCACCTAATGTACAACGTCATAACCACGTGATCTGGAAACTGAAATTACCTTTCAAAATCAAAATCTTTATGTGATACTTAATTAGAGATGTTGTTTTTACAAAAGATAACTTAGCAAAAGTGGAAAGATAGTCTCAAATGTTGCTTTTGTAATGTAAACCAAAGTATCCAACATCTATTTTTCGATTGTCACATTGCTAGATTAATATAGAGAATTGTATAAGTTTCGCTTAATATAACACCTCTTTTGAGTACACAACACATTTTTTATGATTGGAGTGAATAAGAAGCTTAAGTACAAAGTGCTAGTAGGAGCTTGCACATTATGCTAGGCAATTTGGTTATCTAAAAATTATGTGGTATTTAACGAATGAGTGAAATGCACCAGCGGTCCTCAAACTATTTCAGGTGTGTCATCTAGGTCCACGAACTTTCAAAACGCACATCCAGGTCCTCAAACTATCAAAACCGTTCACCCGATGTCCATTGGCCGGTTATCTAAAAATCAGGGGTCTTCTTGCTTTTTTCTAAAATCAAAACCGGCCAATGGACATCGGGTGAATGGTTTGGATAGTTTAAGGACCTGGATGTGCGTTTCGAAAGTTCGTGGACCTGAATGACACATCCGAAATAGTTTAAGGACCGCCGGTGCATTTAACTCTTAACGAATCTAGAGCTTTTACTCCTATGCAAGTACTCTTCAAAGGCACATACTGGATTCGCTTCTAGACGCTGTTGCAAAGAGAGGAGGACTGCCCTCAGTTTACATAGGATGTGGTTTGCTTAAGACCACAATCATGGAGGTGTTTGCAACTAATGGCTGGTCTTTTAGTAATAGACTTCCGTCTGTTTAAACATGGCGTCCATGTTTTCATTTGCTGACTCCTTGATGGAGTTTCATGGTTTTGTAACAATAAACAACTATATGCATTGGAATTTTTTTTTAATATTTAAACCTTTTTTTATTAATATTTTAACGACAGACCGTCTGGAATTTTATTTCCAGATTCTAGACCGTTTTGTCGCGCCATTCTGAACGCCGCGGCACCCCACAGAGTCGCGCCATTCGGACCGGCGCGACAGTGTGCCACGTCGGCGTTGACGGACACGTCGGACGAAGCTGACCGGAGGTCGACCGCGGCCGCGCCGAATGGTTGGGCGCGGGAAAGGCTTGTGTCGCGCCCATCGGATGGGCGCGACTTGGTCTATGTCGCGCCAGTTCATTTGGCGCGACCCGTGCGTATTAAAGCACCGCGTCCGGCCTTCGTTCATTTCTTCTTCCTCTCCTCTTTTCTCCATCGTCGACCGCCGCCCGCCTCTGTCGTCGCCCCCTTCGTATCCGGCGACTACACCATATTGCACCCGGGTCTTTGTGTGGAAAGGTCGTCCCCCAAGGTTGCTCTCTTGTTCTGTCCAATTAGAATATCTCGTTTCGTTGTCATTGGAAATCATTAATGTTGTTAGGGTTAGAGACTTAGAGCTAGCAATTAAAATGTATTTATTTTGATTGTTGATGAGGTGTTATGAACGATCGGATGGTAAGTATCGATGTAGGGCAACGTTATAGGTACCTAATAATATGCATAGTGTTTTGTATGGTGTTATGTAAGTAATTAGGTGAAGATAATTTTGTGAAAATATGATATACAGTAGTTTGAGGTTTGTATATTGTTTTTTTTGTATGAAGGATGACGTACCCCGTGATAAGTATGGTTGCCGAATAAAGATTGAGTATCCTCGTTTGGGGTCGGTAGATGCACCTGTCCCTCCGGCCCTTCCGGTGCCGAAGTGCGAGTGTGGTGAGGCGGCGGTAGTGAAGCAATCTAGGCATCGGGAGACTGCAGCACGTGCGTTCTACCATTGCCCACTAAGTCGTGTAAGTCTATTCAATGTATTATAATTGTATGATATTTTCATTAGTGCCAGTAATAATGAAGATGATGTGTTTGTGTCTTCTGTAGTGTGCCTTCTTGCGATGGATCGATGGGCATGAAATGTATGACCCTCGGATCCTGTTGTTTCCTTATAAGCGTAAATCATACCGGTATGAAGATTTTGAGCGTTGGGTGCCGCCGCCTCCGAACCCACCCCCCATGACGGAGGTTGAGATGATTGAGGCTGCAAAGGGAAGGGATGGCGTTTGTGTGACGGAAGAAGGAATATTGGTGCAATTGTGCTTACGATCATGGAGAAATAGCAAATATCCAAAAGCACATGTTAAAGCAAGACTATGCTCCGACATCTCGACGACATTCGACAGAAGAAATAAGGGATGACTTGGACATCAAGAAATAATATTTCAACTGACAAATTTGATCCCTCCATGTCAAAGGCCTCGTCAAGATAGTCGAAATGGGCTTTTGGATCACCCAATTCGGAGTTCGGGAGCAGGAGTTATGCCTCGCGCAAGATTGGAGGAAAAGCAGGAAAAAGCAGGCCGGCCGGCCCAAACTCCAGCCCGGCCGGCCCAACCCAATCTCCAACCGCCTCAATCTTGCTCCAGTCGGTTCCAGAGGCGGTCACAAGCCACTTGACGCACCTGCCAAGCCAAGGGGACGTCGGCAAGAAGGGAATATTCCACGAAATGCTCCAAGACCTTCTCCACTCTCCCAAGGCAACTCCACTATAAATAGAGGACCCCTCCCCTCACTCCAACCTGCACCTCACACATGAGAAGAGAAGATCCAAAAGGGTCACGCTCAGCTCATGGAAGATCATTCCACTTGTGTAGTTTAGAATAGGATTAGTATTTTAGTCATGGGAGTTAGAGTAGAAGTGAGAGCTTCGCTCGGAGCTCCGGAGTTCTCTTCGGAGGTTGGGTAAAGTTCTCGTGTATCTTTTCTTTTATACTCTTTTTAATATAATTATTTTCTTATTTATTTATTTTCTTATTTATTTAATTTAGTTTTCTTTTTAGTTTACATTTATTTATTTAAGTAATTGTTATAGAGAAATTCCTATGTTGGTTCCACGTCTGTGTATGATGGGTTCGAATGAATTGTTGAGCTAGGCAGTAGGGACTATATAATTGCCTTATTGTTACGACCTCGCAGTTTGTTTGGATTTATTATGCATGGTTGGCTTGCCCTTAGCGCGAGGGTAAGTTATTTAGGATAGTTGCTTGTATGGTTCAAGGAATTATTCTAGACGTGAGTTTGCACCCAACCCCACGGAGGATGGTAGCCGCGAGTGCTTGTCACCGGTCTCTGTAATCCACCACGTCCGGGTTGGACCTAGCAGGGTCTTAATTATAGCGGGTGGTTCCCCAGAGTATTAATCTTTTTCTGTTGGTTGGGTGGGCCACTTCTGTGCCTCTGTTCTTTTGAGATTATACCCGGTGGTAGTTCGAGCAACAGAACAAGTTTATTACTTTGGCACATCCGTGCCCCGATACACTTGAATGTATCTGTAATGAAAGCTTAAGTAAGTAGTTGTAGACTATCAGGAAATACTAAATGCTAACCCCTAGGCATCCTTTATCTGCACCCAACCTCACGGGATGGGCGGTAGGTAGTAGGTGGTGACAGCCCTATCTATCCTATGCAATCCACCACGTTCGGGTTGGCTCGTAGATCTGACTGATACCCTTCTTCTCGTTGTTCTCCCAGACTAAATGCTAACTCCTTGTTATCTATATCGATGGATGTTCTCCTGAGTGCCACACACATATCATATATGTATCCCTGCTTTGGTCTAGTTTGTAAGTTATAAATAATAGATGTTTCCTTGTTAATTCGTGATATTCTTAGCCCTGCTTCCCTGAGGAAAATATAAATACGATAACCTTGGAATACTCCCGGGTGAAATGCTACAATGGTGTTCCATGCGCTTGCGGAAATTGAATTAAATCTTTTTGCGTAAGAAACGCCAACAGACGCCTAAGTCCCGGTCGCCCCGATTGGAACGGCGCGACCCGGTCGAAAGAGGAAAGGTTTGGCAGCGGATAAGTCTTTGTCGCGCCATACCAACTGGCGCGACCGCTGTTCACCGCGGTTTGCTCAACTGCCTGGTCGCGCCAGTTAGATTGGCGCGACCACTGTCAAATTAGCGGCCGAGGTTCGAAACAGCCCCGTCGCGGCAATCCAAATGGCGCGACAGCTTGTCGGGGTTTAAGGTTTAGACCGGTCGCGCCCATCCGATGGGCGCATCTCTTTGTCTGTCGCGCCATTTCACTTGGCGCGACCCGTGCTTAGTAAAGCACCCGGCCTTTGTTCATTTCTTCTTCCTCCCGGCATCCGTCCCTGCCGCACCCCCGGCGGCCTCCGTCCCCGCCGCCGCTCCGCTCTCCGCGTCGTCGCGCCGCCGCGGCCGTCTCCTTCCCCTCCAGTCGGGTGTGCGGCCGGCGAGCGGCCATTCCCGGCGCCTCCCTGCCCCGCGCCGCGCTCCTCCGGCACGGCCGGCAGCCGCCTCCCTACCCCGCCGCCTTGCTCCGACGCAGCCTGCCTGCCTGCCCCACGCCGCCGTCGTCAGGCGCGGCCGCCCCTGCCTGCCACCATTCTCTAGGCCGACCGCCGTCGCCGCCGCCTCGCCCGTCCCCGCCACCTCGGCGGCCAGGTCGCGCCGCCGCCCTCCCGGCCTACGTCGCGCCACGCCGCCCTCCGAGCTGTAGGTTACCTAATTTTACTTAGCAATTTCATTTGAAACAAATTAGTTAGTTAGCTAATTTTACTTAGCAATTTCAGTTAGCAAATGTAGTTTCATATGTAGTTAGTTATCAAATTGAGTAAGATAATGAAGATTTTATTGTAGTTAGACATCAATCTTATTTTGCAGGAGAAGAGGCCCTCGGAGCTGAACCGGAGCACGAACTGATGGCGTCTTTCCACTGCCCAAACATGGTGATCTTTGATGAGGCTGAGGTCAGATACAATGATGCAAGTCTTTTAGGCCTCGTAGTCCTTATGAAGAGCCAATCTCCATATGCCTACACTGAGGTTGATCGCATGAGGATACAGTCAGCTTTACAGAGGCAGACGGGTGTGGTGCTTCCACTTGAGCAGATCTCCCGGTACCTTTGTGATTATGTGCTGTTCACCGGCTCATTCGATGCAACCAATCAGATCTTGAGTAAAATAACCCTTAAAATCGAGGAACATCGAATTCCATTGTTGCCACTGACGCCCGGGTATGGTTCCGTTGTACCACCCATTGATCCCACAGTTCCCAACATCGAGATACAATGCACAACCCCAGAAACTGCCGAAAATTGCCAAGCACTGAGGATTGTCGTAACTGGACTCCCACCAGTCTTTTGGAGCCAGCCCGGTCTAGTACATAGAATCTTCAGGAACATATGTGAAGTTACCCAAGTCCGTATGAGGCATAGTGTCTCGCATTCGACATGATAACATATGCACGCCCATCAACTATACCTACGCAGGCCCATATTGGCATCCGCAGAAGCTGTGGTACCTTACTGCACATATGGCTAATTTCGATTCATGTAGAACCATTTGCACCGGGTCATGTATAGACACTTCAGGCCAATGGTAACTGCAGTTACAACAGAACTTTGCTCCGATAATGTTACATTGTTTCCTCTAACAATTGTCGCTCTTACTGCAGAAACCCACCCACGAGTCCGCTACACGCTACATCGGCAACAAACTGGTGCCGGGGGTGTGGGGCCTTCCGGAACAGGAGGTGCACATGGAGCAGGTCGTCAGCAAGCAGGTATGCTACAACCAGTCTATACATCGGGCCCTAACTACAAACTTGAGCACAGACAGTCCAAAAACTGCACTACCTCATGCGGATCCTCATGCATCAGGTTACTATCTTGAAGCACCCGATTCATCAAGCGATGGTTCGACCTTAGTATTGGATACACCATCAAACGAAGGTGGCACCGTTGTACCGGAGACAGGATCCAATGAAGTTTCCACCGAGATAATATCGACTGCCACTAGTCCCTTCAGCCATGAAACTTCCACTGGGATGATGTGACATCGCGTCTCAACACCGAAGGGTACATTTAGTTGAACTTCAATCCTTGTGTATACAACTACCGAATTAATTCAAACAATATTGCAGCCGTCTCTTTCCTAACACATCTCCTTTACAGCTAAATCCAAAGATGAGGAGACGCTCGAAGGGGCAAGTACTCAAGAAAAGTACACCGGAGACGCCGCGAGCTTGGTTGTGTACTGTTGTTGTGAACTTCTGTTGTGAACTTATGTTGTGAACATTGTGAACTTGAGATGTGAACTTCAGTTCTCAATGTTGTGAACTTGTGATGTATTTGAACTTATGTACCTTTTTATTTCTATGGATTTGCTTATGTGGACATATGGATGATATGGATGATATATGTGACATATTGCCAGGGCCGTCTTCATAAATTGTGGGCTGGGGTGTTATATTGTTATTCTCATCTGATAAATATATTCCATTGGCTTGATTCAAGATCAAATCTTTAAGGCGAGTACGAAAACAAAATGACCACCTGCAGTCGCGGCAATCAAACTGGCGCGACCAAAAGTTCGGTCGCGCCACCTCCCCGCCGTTTGCAGTAGCCCCGGGCGAAGACGGAGGCTCGTCGCGCCTAAGTCCTGGTCGCGCCGATTCGAACGGCGCGACTCGGACGCACGTCGCGCCAGGAGTTCGCCATCTGCAGGGAGCTCTGGAAAGAGGCAAGGGTGGCAGCGGCTAAGTCGGTGACGCGCCAGACCAATTGGCGCGACCTCTGTTGATCAAGGGGTTCGCGTAACTGCCTGGTCGCGCCAGTTGGATTGGCGTGACCGCTGTCAAAGTAGCGGACGACCTTGGAAACAGCCTAGTCGCGCCATTCCAACTGGCGCGACCGGGCCAAAACTGACGCCAAACCAGGCTACTCTCTTAGCATCTTCGTGGATATGTTTCTATGCGGCAACAGAAAAGCATGAACTTGTACCAAACAGCTAAAAGTGTTTCATACGCACATATTATATTACATTGGTTCACATTAACACTACCGTACCAATACCTGGTTCAACACACTTTAAAGAGTTACAAGGTTCTAACACGATAGTTCAAGTGGTACACCATGTAGTCCATACATAACATTCAACTAAGACATAGTTCCAATAGTTTGTTCATTGGCCCGGCGTGTACGGCTTCTTCTTCTTCCTTGCACGGCCGGGGTTAGTTGGCAGCACATTAGCACTATCGACATCCTTCCTCCTACGTGGTTGTTGGTATTTCTTACACCAAACAGAAAACACCACCTTAGGCTGGTTAGGCCTAGAGTGAATATTCCCGGTTCGGCGCCAGAAATACCTGGGGTTAAGTTACTTGCTTAAGATACATAATAATCCACAACTAGCAACGAGTGCCAGATATGTATTATTAGTATTTAATCATAAAAGATAATCCGCAAGCGCACGGATAACCCGTTGTAGCATTTCACCCGAGAGTATTCCAGGGTATCGTTATTTATATTTTCCCAAAGGAAGACGTGGTTGACAAGTGTGTACTTATACTCATGGTGTTACAAATAATAGATCATAACCAATATCCAAATGCAGGGGTAAGGCAATAAATGGATAGAGGATAGTGTGACACACACAGCAGGCATTTCCACTCTCTGATAAAAGGCGAGAGGCGGCTCTAAGCTAGACTAAGGTTAAGTAAGAAGAACTGCTACTCCTAATGTACATCGTCAAGTAGCGTGCGTAGCATCTACCTATAGCCTAAGCTGCACACAAGCCAAGACTAAGCTGCTCTACTGCCAAGCCATCATCGGGAGATCCAGCGATCAGAGTCTGCCCCAATCTCCGGAAATTTCATATATACTCCTACGTCATACCCGAACGTGGAGGATTACAAGGGACGGACAGGGCTGTCACCACCTGCCGTCTACCTCTACAAACCGTGGGGCACGAACACGCATCCAAGGGTGGAAAGGAAGCCCTAGCACCATGCTAGCGTAACTAACCACAACTCTAGATCCCTCGAGGCACCTCGCAAGGCGATAAACCTAGAGCACTCTTGCAAGACAATGGACCCGATGACTAAGCAAAAGGAACAACTAGGTCTAGCAAGCGATTACTTAGACAAAGGATCAAAGCTAGCACTACGTTAAGCATAGGCGTTCGTCGCTCAAGAACGAGCGACGAACGATGAACGATGAAGAACGATCATCGTTAACCGATGATCGAGTATGAACGAATGACGAACGAACGATGAACGAACATGAACGAACATCGATGAACGATGAACGAACGATGAACGAACATGAACGAACGAAGAACGTTCATCCAAGATCAAGGATGAACGATGAACTAGCATAAGCACATAACTACTACAAGAACGATGATATTCCATTGATAAAGAAATAAGTCTTACAAAGAGAGTAAAAGGATACAAGGGAATATACCCCAAACTCTCCAAGGGACTTGGGAGCCAAAAGGGCAGCCCAACTACTCAGCCTAAGCCTAACTAGAGAGCCCCTAGCTCTGGATGTGTGGAGGAGGGAATGAGCCTCTTGTGTTGTGTGTCTTCTAAGGGGAGGGGGTACCCCTTTATTTATAGCCCTCAAAGGCGGTGGAATTGAGGCGGTTCCTTAGGTCGGTGGCATTGATTGCAGGTGGAACCGACCTCCTGAAGTCGGTTGCAAACCGCCTTAGAAAGATGGACCCAGGGAGCCTCCCTGTCAGGTCGGCCGACCTAGGTATTGGGGTCGGCCGACCTGGCCCTGGCCCCTCCTGGGCTGGGCTTTGGCAGGTGCCTTCCCCTCGGCCTTTAAGCCTCTTTTCCAGGTGCGTGGCCTCAGTTGATATTCTGGGTGGTTCTGGGCCTTTAATCCTTGAATTGTATTCCCGCGGCGAGCGTCGTTTGATGGACGTGTTGGAATCGTCGCCTTGGGCCTTGTTTACACCTGAAAATCCCTGTTTTCCACCTGCACATCCAAATCTAGAGGTACACGTGGAAATAGGTTATTTGATAACAAAATGCAAGTGACAAGTGTTAGTTCTTCCTTATTTATAGAGCTAATTGACGGTCAAAAACTGGGTCTAAGGACCGTCAACAACTCCCCCAAGCTGTCCTCCTTGCTCATCCCGAGCAAGAAGTAGGACTTAGGATGTTGATCAGGAGTTGCTACAATGTTTCATATCTCATTGGTACCATGCACACAACAAATATACTCTCCTTTGAGTTGAAAAATTGGCATGGTAACTCACCCTTTACCTTACTCCTTATGGGGCGTATGGCCTTTTCCTTGTCTTGGGCGGTTGAGAGATAGAACGGTTATAACAGAGCACCATTCACTTGTCCATTGTTTAACTTTTATTTTCTGGAGGTTTTCAAAATTTTTGAAATAAAAGCAAAGTTCCTCAAATGATGCTCTCGAGTCGCTCAATAAGTGTATATTCCTCACCAAGGCATTATTGTGTTGCCTTTTTGTCATCCTACTTCTAAGGCTTGTATGTGGAGCTCAAGGTAGGGATGTTATGAGGCATACTTGCATCACACATATTGCCGAACCAAAAGAGTGGATCCATGGAGAATGCAAGTCACACAACCTTGATCAAGATGTGCATGTGTGTATATGGTGGTGGTGAGGCGGAAGAACTATACTCCTTTTTATTTGTTCCTTCTCTCTCTTTTTGAATTTTTGAGGAGAACATGGCTATCTTTCTTTCTTTCTTTTTCTCAACATTTTTCCTTTTTTTTTCATCATGCTCTACTTTTGTATGAGCAGGGGATTATTCTTTTTCTTTCTTTTGCATAGCCATGTCTCCAATGATACATTTTGAGAGAGAGAGGTAACAATGAAATTTTGGAGTATTTATTTTAGGTGGAAAGTGTGGTGGTATTGCTTAACTTCCAGTGTAGAAGTTTAGCATGCGAGGTGGAGTGTACGTGATCTTGATCAATGAGAGTATGACAAGCTTCTTACTAGGGTCACACAATTTTGATAAAGCTCAATGCAATGACAAGCAGCATATGTGCAAGGGTTTGCAATGTAAGAACAACATATGGCTTTGGTAGGAATTTTGATCATTGAGGAACTTTATCATTTTTTTGTATTTTGTAAAATAAAGCTCCGGAAGTCAAGTCGTACTTTGAACAAGATCGTAGCAGCCCTATTTGTACCATATCATATCTCACAACAACTTAGACTTAGATCAAGCACTATGCAGCCCACAAGTTTCAAGCTCTAGGTAAGCATAAGCCAAAAATCTCAAAACTTGGGAGAGTACTAAGTTGTGACTAGGTACAAACGAGAGATAAAACAGAGCAACTATTCATCATCTCAACATAAGGAAGGCTAAACACTCATACTCGCATATAAAGAGAAACTACGAAAAACTAGAGACCACAGTAAAGACTATTTTTGTTCTTTTTAGTTTTGTCATTTTTATTTTATTTTCAGATTTATCATTTTTTTGGTATTTTTAATGAGAGGTGCAAGAACAAGCAAACAAAAGAAACAAAAGGATACAAGTTGTGATACATGATACCTTAGCGGGGGGTATGGCATCCCCCCCCCCCCCCCCAAGCTTGTTCTTGCTCATGGGTGACGTCGAGGATCGAACCCGGTGTGGCGAAAGTAAGCCAACATATCGGCTTGGCCCTGCTGCGTCATGTTGGTGAGGTTGGTGAGCTGCGCACTTGTGTTTTCTTGCCACTGATGGGTCTGCAGGACGTGTTGGTTGAGAGTGTACTCAACGTCCTCTCCTCGAGTCTCGATGCGTCCCATTTGCTCGGTGAGTGCATTCATTTGCTGCTCGAGATATGGATCACGAGCTGCAGACGAACGCCGCCCACCGGCCCGTGGTGAGTAAGACGTCGAATCGGAGGAGATTTCCTCCCATTGCGCGCGGGGATGGTGCGTCCATTGGGCTTGGCCCGCACCCTGCTGCGACGAGCCGCCGACCTCAAATGGTGGTGGAGTGGTGTGACCACCGGGACCATACCCGGCGTGACCGTAGCTTGGCCCATATGCATAGGCCATGGGTTGCGGTGCGGGCACCCCGGTGTCGGCGGTCGGCTCCGGCCTGCGCGTCCTCCTGCGAGAAGAAGTACTCCTGCGTGCAGCCTCCTCTTTTTCTAGAGGTGTGGTTAGGTTTTTACAGCCATACAAACGAAGTTCCCGGTTAGGTAACGGGAATTCATTTGTATAACTGACATAATAAAATATGAGAGAATTATTTGGACCATGCTTGAGTGTATGACCTTGAATAAGATAATCATCGGTGATAAGAGAGCGGGGTGTATCAAGATAAGCAACATTAGCATCATGCAAAGCACCAACACCCGCAGCAATACGTGTAATCAACGAGGTGCACTCAATTGGTCCAGTCATTCTAAAATTTTCTAACCACTGAGAAATCATGAACATGACAGGAGCAATCTTTATTTTCTCAACCATAGCATAAAGAATTTTCAGATCATCCTCGCGCACAATCCTAATATCACTTCTAGGAAACAAAGTAATGCCAAGCCACATGTGCAACAAGCGCAACGTAGGATGATGAATATGATTAGTTCGGGGTTTCTCACAAGTAGGAGATGCAGAAATTCTTTGCCAAAAAGCTAACTTTGAGTAACCCGGAATCGAACTATCAACATCAATGGTGCAGCGAGAATTAAAGCCGAGGCATTGACTAAGGATTTTCCATGATGATACAAGGGTGGTCCAAAAATTTCATCCAAAGATGAGTTATTTTGAACGCAAAAGTGTTTTTGAAAATTTTGAATTTTAAATGCATGGCGAGGGAAAAATTCAAATATGCTGGCGGAAAAATCCAAATAAATTTTTGGTGGAGGAAATAAATATGCAAAGTGGTTTGGAAAGAAATCCAAATGCAAATGTGATGGAAAAATTCAAAAAAAGAAAAGAGAATCAAACCGAATGATAATGCCGGTTTTCCTGGCGGCCAGGGCCGTGTCGTTTAAAGTCCGACGGGCTAAGACTTCTCCAACGGGTTTAGCTTGGTGGCGCGGACCCGGTCCTTGGAGATGAGGACGTGGAGGGCTGCGCCTTGACTTGCCACACTTGTTTCATCTTTGGTGGTGTAGGTGGCTTCTCGGACTTTGGGACGGGTTTCTTGGCCCATAATCCCGGCCTCGTGGTCGCAGGTTTCTTTGGTTGAAACTGCGATGGATTTTCAATCTTTGCCAAGCTCTTCCATAGAGCAATGAGGCTGTCTGTTTTCCTGGCTGTCACTTCAACTTCTTGAATGTTGGAGGTGTTTGGCCCATACTTGACCTTGATCATCGAGCATTGTTCTTTCCGAGGTTGGAACTCGAACTTCTCCTCTTTCCCATTGATGTAGAGGCGGATTTCTCCAACTCCAACATCAATTTGGGCCTTTGTGGTGTTAAGGAAGGGACGTCCCAAGATGAGGGGCGTTTCCTTGTCAATATCCATATCAAGCACCACAAAGTCGACGGGGATGAAGCTACCCCGGATTTTCACCGGAATATCTTCGGCGATGCCCGCCGGGTAGCGGATGGATGAATCCGCTAGTTGCAGCCGCATGGGAGTAGGAGTTAAGTCAGTGTGGCTCAATTGATCGAAGACCTCCTTGGGCATCACGCTAACACTTGCCCCAAGGTCGCGTAGAGCGTTGTTGAAGTGGTATGTCCCGATAGAGCATGATATGGTGGGACATCCAGGATCTTTCTTCTTTTCAGGAGGTTCGTTGAGTATAGCAGCGCTACACTCCTCAGTGAGCTTGATCATTTCTGTGGTGGGCAAGGGTCGCTTGTTGTTGAGGATGTCCTTGAGATAACGTGCGTAGGTGGGTACTTGTATCATATCCATCAAGGGCACGTTGACATGAATCTTCTGAATTGTCTCAACAAATCGAGCGAATTGCTCATCCACATTCCTCTTCTTGGTGCGGTGCGGGAATGGCATGATGTTTATATCTTGGAAGTCCAATGGTGCTTGCCTCCCGTCATCTTCCTTAGGCTCACTTTCTTCCTTTTCTTGATCTTTAGATGGTCCTTCTTCTTCTTCTTGTTCGTTCCTGTTCTTCCCTGCATGGTTAGGATATGGCGGGTCACGAGTGGATTTTCCTCCCCTCGTGGTGACCGCATTAACATTTTCACAAGTAGGAACAAGAGCAGCGAGCTGAGCTATTTGAGTTTCTATCATTTTATTAAAGCTCAACTGATTTTTGAAAGCGGAAGAAAGACCTTCTATTTTTGAAAAACTCTCTAAGCTTTGATCATTGGCAGCAAGCTTTTTGTTGATTGATTCGTTGATTTTAGCTTGGCCATAACCAAATCTTTCAAAGAAGGCTGATTATTATTAAAACCAGAGAAATTATTACCTCCTTGATAAGATTGGCGGTTTTGGTTAAAACCTTGACCTCCACTTGGACGATACCCATTGTTGTTGTTCATGTAGAATGCTTCTTCATGGGTATGGTTGGGGCAGTCCTTCCCCATATGGCCAGTGTTGCCACATTCCTCACACGTGATGCGTGAGTCAAGTGAACGAACACTACCATGCGTGTTGAAGTCGTCCAAGCGCTTCATGACGAGGTCGAGCTTGACGGACAATAAGTCCACCTCCTTGATAGGGTGTACGCCTTTAGAGCGTGGTTGGAGACGTTCATCGCTCCACCCTTGATTGGAGACCATCTTCTCAATAAGTTCTTTAGCTTGAGCAACGGTCATTGAGAAGAAGGCTCCTCCAGCAGCGGCATCCATATGTCCACGGGTTGTTGGTGTCAACCCGTTGTAGAAATGTTGAAGAATGAGCCATTCTTCCATCCCGTGATGTGGGCAGGCGGATATGTAATCTTGGAGCCTATCCCACGCCTCAGCGATGGTTTCATTGTTGGCTTGCTGGAAGCTTGATATTCTTCCACGAAGGGCATTGGTTTTGCCCAACGGGAAAAACTTTGCGAGGAACGCGGTAGAACAGCGGTCCCAAGTGTCAATGCTGGCACGATTGGCATAGAACCATTGTTTCGCCTTCCCAAGGAGGGAGAGGGGAAACAAACGAAGTCGAATGGCATCTTGGTTGACTCCGGCGGTTGCCGATGTGTTGCATATCTCAAGGAATTGCTGGAGATGAGTGTTGGCGTCCTCCGTGGCCTTTCCACAAAAAGGAATGGCCTGCACCATAGTGATTAGGCTTGATTTGACTGCAAACCCTGCGTCACCGGCGTTGACATTGGGCCCAACGGGAACATTGGCAACGGAGGGAGCAGAGTAGTCACGGAGGGTCCTTTGATCAGCCATGTCAATAAGTGATGATGGTGCGGATGATGTGGGTTCGTCTGTCGGGAGTGTTGCTTGTGAGGGAGAGTCGACGCGGGGTCGGACTTTCCTTACAAGTGACTCTGGATTATCAACGAAGTTTTCCGGCAAGTTGAATCCACGCATACACTATCATGTTTTCACATCAAAGAGAGAAAACAGATCAAGGTTAGCCTGCAATGGAAATGGTTACATCACATCAAGTGTAATCATGAGTAATCATTGTATACACTTGTCAACAATTGTCCTCCCCGGCAACGGCGCCAGAAATGCTTGTTGGTATTTCTTACACCAAACAGAAAACACCACCTTAGGCTGGTTAGGCCTAGAGTGAATATTCCCGGTTCGGCGCCAGAAATACCTGGGGTTAAGTTACTTGCTTAAGATACATAATAATCCACAACTAGCAACGAGTGCCAGATATGTATTATTAGTATTTAATCATAAAAGATAATCCGCAAGCGCACGGATAACCCGTTGTAGCATTTCACCCGAGAGTATTCCAGGGTATCGTTATTTATATTTTCCCAAAGGAAGACGTGGTTGACAAGTGTGTACTTATACTCATGGTGTTACAAATGATAGATCATAACCAATATCCAAATGCAGGGGTAAGGCAATAAATGGATAGAGGATAGTGTGACACACACAGCAGGCATTTCCACTCTCTGATAAAAGGCGAGAGGCGGCTCTAAGCTAGACTAAGGTTAAGTAAGAAGAACTGCTACTCCTAAAGTACATCGTCAAGTAGCGTGCGTAGCATCTACCTATAGCCTAAGCTGCACACAAGCCAAGACTAAGCTGCTCTACTGCCAAGCCATCATCGGGAGATCCAGCGATCAGAGTCTGCCCCAATCTCCGGACATTTCATATATACTCCTACGCCATACCCGAACGTGGAGGATTACAAGGGACGGACAGGGCTGTCACCACCTGCCGCCTACCTCTACAAACCGTGGGGCACGAACACGCATCCAAGGGTGGAAAGGAAGCCCTAGCACCATGCTAGCGTAACTAACCACAACTCTAGATCCCTCGAGGCACCTCGCAAGGCGATAAACCTAGAGCACTCTTGCAAGACAATGGACCCGATGACTAAGCAAAAGGAACAACTAGGTCTAGCAAGCGATTACTTAGACAAAGGATCAAAGCTAGCACTACGTTAAGCATAGGCGTTCGTCGCTCAAGAACGAGCGACGAACGATGAACGATGAAGAACGATCATCGTTAACCGATGATCGAGTATGAACGAACGACGAACGAACGATGAACGATCATGAACGAACATCGATGAACGATGAACGAACGATGAACGAACATGAACGAACGAAGAACGTTCATCCAAGATCAAGGATGAACGATGAACTAGCATAAGCACATAACTACTACAAGAACGATGATATTCCATTGATAAAGAAATAAGTCTTACAAAGAGAGTAAAAGGATACAAGGGAATATACCCCAAACTCTCCAAGGGACTTGGGAGCCAAAAGGGCAGCCCAACTACTCAGCCTAAGCCTAACTAGAGAGCCCCTAGCTCTGGATGTGTGGAGGAGGGAATGAGCCTCTTGTGTTGTGTGTCTTCTAAGGGGAGGGGGTACCCCTTTATTTATAGCCCTCAAAGGCGGTGGAATTGAGGCGGTTCCTTAGGTCGGTGGCATTGATTGCAGGTGGAACCGACCTCCTGAAGTCGGTTGCAAACCGCCTTAGAAAGATGGACCCAGGGGGCCTCCCTGTCAGGTCGGCCGACCTAGGTATTGGGGTCGGCCGACCTGGGGCCCCTCCTGGGCTGGGCTTTGGCAGGTGCCTTCCCCTCGGCCTTTAAGCCTCTTTTCCAGGTGCGTGGCCTCAGTTGATATTCTGGGTGGTTCTGGGCCTTTAATCCTTGAATTGTATTCCCGCGGCGAGCGTCGTTTGATGGACGTGTTGGAATCGTCGCCTTGGGCCTTGTTTACACCTGAAAATCCCTGTTTTCCACCTGCACATCCAAATCTAGAGGTACACGTGGAAATAGGTTATTTGATAACAAAATGCAAGTGACAAGTGTTAGTTCTTCCTTATTTATAGAGCTAATTGACGGTCAAAAACTGGGTCTAAGGACCGTCAACAGTGGTTCGCGACGTTGAGGAGAGAGTTGTGACGGCTCAGGTGCATCGCCAAGTTGGGACGCCCCCATTATTTCCTAGACATAATTCACCATTCTTAGTAATCCAATTGGAATGGAATATGGTTTATCAATGTAAGACAATTGAAATGGCGGCTACTATCTCCATTACCTGGTAATCGGAAGTGTGCTCATCGGAGTCATCTTCCTCCTCGCTGTCCGATGATGCTTGCCGTCCACCGCTGCTGCTGGCCACATCTCGAGTGTGTGACGAAGAGGCCGCCCTTGTCGATGGACCGGACCTTGTTCTTGGCGGAGTCCCCGCTGGCAATTCCTGTTCAACAACATCATCTCGCTCGATGCAGTTCAGCTTTAATGCTAGCCGCCTGCAGCTCCGACGCACGCGCTGAGACATCATATAGGTACATATTATGAGTTAGTCTACGTATCCACTACAGCTAATAATTGTTACTCATCAAATGCGTAAGAAATGACCTGGGCAAAATGACGAAGGGCTCCCAACTCATCCGCCGTTCCTTCCGGGTGGCGCATAGCATGTCCCGCCTCATTTGCAAGACGCGCGAGCTACGTCGCCTAGAATACGAAGATAGCCAAAACACTTACAACCGTAGCCAAAAAATCTAGGCAAAGGAAGAAAACATTTTGAAAGGCGGAAGAATAAGAATACTTATAGTATAGTTGTGGAGCGGAGCTCTCTCGGGCTGCGTGCCCTCCCGGGTGACAACGTCATACTCATCGAACAAGGCCTCGTCGTCGTCTGAGTCCGGTAGGTCAGCAATATGCGCAGCGGTCAAACCAGGTCGGAGGTGAAGCTGGGAGTGGGTGTGCAACCATTCCAAGTACTCCTGGAAAGCACGTGCCCTGTGCGCCGGGCCGCTGGTTGGCCAGACCGTGTTGTTCCCTCGCTGATTCCACATCTCGATATACGGCTGGTGCTTCTCCGCCCAGTCCATGGCTCCCCTCTGCTTCCTTCTATCGATCCTGCAACAAAAGGTAACGACAATAAGTGGACGAATGCATCAAAGTAACTTTATCTGAGTTTGGGAAGTATAACAAATATACTTGTGAAGGGTTTTGTTGGTAAGAGGGCAGGCAACATTTGTCACTTGGAGCCTATCAAACTGCCGCATGACGCGTTGTGGGAGATGCCACTCCACAACGTAGTAGCAGATCAGTGGGATCTCCAGCCTCCAATAGTCAGCATCCCTTCTGCACATTGGACTTAGTTCCATTTGGGTCACCTCATTTCGGTCATACGGCTGCCATGCAACCTACAAAACGAGTTTCATCATGAGTCATATTTCCAATTATTGTCAAATAACTGAACCACAATATGAGTACAAATAAATTGCATTACAAATTCACCTGGTGCTGAGTTAGGACGTCATACTCATTTGTGTAAGACAAATATCGCCATTGTGCAACTCCAACAACATTGATTGCATTCTTCCAAAGAAAAGCGACAGTAGGCAACGACCCTTCATCATCAAATCCCCACTCCTGCAATGGTAATAACATAAATTTTACGAAGTATTAAATTAGTTACTTGCAACGAAAAGGACCATGGCAGAACTAAAATAGTACCTCCGGCGGTGCACGCTTAGGCCTAGCAATCGGAAACCGCTCCCACATCCAAATCTGCAGAAGGTACAAACACCCCCCTATGCTAGAGCTCTCTCCACTTCTACGGCAAGCGTCACAAAGCTGCCGATACAACCATGCAAGAACCGCCGAACCCCAACTGTAGCTGGCCATGTCCTCCCATGGCAGTGCAACAATAGGAAACATCATCCAAGAAATTGTGTTTCCGCTCCCGTCGGGAAAGAGGAACCCACCAACCAAGTGCCACAGCCAAGCCCGAGCGTACCTCTCCACCATGGCATCCTCGGCGTCTGGATCCTCCAAAGCACTAAAATTGTCAGTCAGCCACTTGGAACTAACACCGGTCGTCTTCCTATCCTTGACATCGTCATCTGGTTCAGGCGGCCTCAGGCCCAATGCACCCTCAACCATGTCCCTCCACCCCACTGTCTGCACCATGCCAGTTATAGCAAGACCGTTAATTGGAAGGCCCAAGATCATGGCGACGTCCTGTAGAGTAACCGTAATCTCCCCACACGGCAAGTGGAACGTGTGGGTCTCAGGCCTCCAACGGTCCACTAGAGCAGTGAGCGCCGGTGCATCCATGCGGGGCAATCCCGCATTCACAATCCGTGCCAAAGGCATCAACCCGGCACGCCTGATGTAGGGTGCGCAGTGTTTTAAAAAGCGGCCGCTTTCGGCTACGCGATGCAATTAGGCGTCAAAACGACTAAGCGGCCGAATCGGACGATTAAGCGAGCTTAGTTGCTGAGCGGCTCGGGAAAATTTCCTCCGGGCGGGCGCGAGGCGCCAAATCGAGTGGGCTCCTGGCCAAATAAATGGGTTGAGCGTTGCCCTGACCCGCTTTTCCCCACTCCCGCTACTCTGAATCGTTCGCCGCCGGTCTCTCCTGCCCTCCGCCGTCGCTGATTCATCCTCTGCCGCCAGCCGCCGGCCGTTCCTCCTCTTCTCTGGCCATCAAACGGAGTCAGCGCTGCAGGAATTGGCTGGATCTTGAGCACCTCGCCTCCGTCCCCGTTTCTTCTCCGGTTCTGGGCGAAATCTCCCGCCTCCTGTCCTCTGTCTTCCTCTCCTTTCTTGTTTTATTCCTTGTTTGTACTTGTTAGTGCTCAAGTCTGCTACCTGCCTGGTTGTTTGTTACATGTGCGGCACCCTGCTTGCTCGATGCACTTGTAGTGCTTAGTACTGCAGACTGCAGTCCGGCTTGCTTGCTGCCTGCCTGTGTGCTGAACTGAAAATTCATTTGAATTGAACCTAGGATTTATGCTCAGGTATGCAAAATATCCCTTATTCCACATTGCCAATACATAAAAATTTAATTATTTACATATTAGAAGAGTATATATATACTTGGCGCCTCCGCTTTTTCGCGAACGCCTAGAAACGCCTAGGCGCCGCCTAGGCAGCCTAGGCGCTAGGCGGTGGCCCTCCGCCCGCTTTCGTCTACCGCTTTTTGAAACATTAAGGGTGCGTAGCGCTCATCCCATGGCAGGGCGCTGTGTGTCCGGGACCGCAAAGGCTTCAACACCTAAGAAAACAAGTAAGTGCAATGTGATTAGTGCATATGAGTATCGGCAGCAATTAAACAATGGACACCTAGGAAATTATTAGTATGGAAATTACTGATGTGCGAATAACAATTCCTCACCTGACCAAGGTCGACAAGCTGGTGAGCACGGTGCTTCCCATCGTACACGGTGTCAAGGAGCCGGAAGCGCGGGTGGGGGCCATCTCCCGAAATTACAATAAGATGCAAAACTCCATTAGATGACAAAAACAAAGACAAATTGATAACAGCAAATGTATTTAATAATATGAACAAGTAGTAATGGTACAATATACAGCAAAGTACTTATGTTACCTCCGTACTACGATTATTTCTAGGTCCCGTACGTGTTGTACTTGAACGTGTTGCTTTGTTCTTCGGGCCGAATTTGTGGTGCTCAATTCTATGCCCTTCTACGTGACATAGTGTGCAACGGACTTTGGCAGGGTCCTCATTGAAGTCCCCAAATCCATACATATCCTCCCCGTAGCCTTTTTGCGAGTCATCAAGCTCGTTTCGTAACCTCTTCTTTTTTCGCCTACCCTTTTTGTCCTTCAATAGGCATACATCGGGGACGTAATACAAACCAATGTATTGGGGCCAATGCGACATATCAAGGCATGGTTCAAAGGTTGACTCCCATGTTCGTAGAGCGGCAGCTGTTGAGTAGTACGGACTGAGGTAACTGGTAGACTCATAGTCCACGCGTCGCGAACGGCATGCCGTTATGACATGCGAGCAGGGCATATGCAGCAATGCTGGGACCATGCACGTGCATGTCACAATGTCACCTATCTCCACTCTGTACATGCGTCCACCAGACCTCTCACCCCCAATATCGGTATGACTAATTGAACGGACATCGTACACAAACTTTCGCGGGTCGAATAGGCGGGCTTCTTGATTAGTAGAAATGGTGCCATGTAACTGTAGGTGCTTCTCCGTGCCCAGTCCCCATTTAATATTAGCACTGATTGCATCACATGCCTTCTGCCACCACGTCACAAAGTATGCATTGCACTTGTGAAACGTGAACTCAATTATGGCAGACACAGGCATTGCTCGGATCCCTTTAAGCACTTTGTTGAACACCTCAGAGATGTTCGTGGTCATTATACCGTATCGGAACCCTCCTTCATCAAATGCTAGAGCCCATTTACTCTTATCGAGCAAATGCTGTTCTAACCAATCCTTTGCTTTGTCGTTCAAGAGCTTTTGCAAATCCTCCAATCGAGTGTCAAAATGCCGCACCTGCTTCGCTTTGCATAGAATCTTAAGGGCCTTTATCACTTTGTGGTTTTTTTGCCTCCTCCATATGTTGGCGGCAAAATGCCGCATGCACCACCGATGAACTAGAGGAGGGTATCCGTCTAGCTCTTCTCTAGCAGCGTTCAGAAGACCTTGGTGCCTATCTGATATCATGCAAACTTGTCTCCCTCTGCCAATTACTTCACGCCTGACGTGGGTTAGAAACCAGGACCAGCTGCTATTGTTCTCACCCTCTGTGATGGCAAATGCAACGGGAATCAACTGATCATCGGCATCAACAGCAACAGCAACCATCACTGTCCCCTTGTACTTCCCGTCAAAAAAGTTGCATCAACACTCATAACGGGCCTGCAGTGCTTGAATGCCGACACGCATTGAGGGAAACACCAGAACACGCGTTCGAGGACAGGTTTCATTGATCCTTTGCCATCGCTGCAGTGCTTGCCTCCAGTTTCTATGAAGTATTTCGTCCCCGGATTGAAATGTGCAATCGCATTCAACATTCTAGGAACCGTATTGTAAGACTCCTTCCAATCTCCCCATAACTCTGCCATGGCAAATTGCTTCGCCCTCCATGCCTTCCCATATTTTACCCGGTATCCAGTGAACCCATGAATAGCCTCAATGAGGGACGACACAGTTATGTTCGTGTCTGCCCAAACCATTGCAGTAATCCGCCGCCCAAGATACCTGCCCGTACATTGAGAATGGACCTGCCCAATGTGAGCGGTGGCACATGTATGAGGTTGCTTCACGTTAGTTACCTTCCACCGGCGGCCATCAGATTTTATCAACCGTGCCCAAACACCCCATGGACATGTGTGTTTCTGACACTTGATACAATACCGCTCCTCTTTATTCGAGTTGATCACACGGTATGGCCTATGGTGCCGCACAGCGTAATCCTCGAAAAAATGCTTCAGTTCCGCCATAGTATCAAATATCATTCCCCTCTTTATCAAGGGTTCTGCGCTATCTGGCGGGACATCCATTGACATTAAACAATTATCAGTAACTGCATTTGTTATACCGCTCATGTCAACATGATGCGGAGCCTTCGGTAAATGCACATTCATCAACTCCAATGCACGCAGGTCATATTCGGGGTATATAGCATTCCAATTGATCTCCGTATTTCCACTGCCACCCTCCACACGACCTCTTTCGCGCCTTAGTCTGTGCCAAGGAAACCTAGTTGCAAAATCGTCTAATCCATTACCACCAACACCTCCTTCCTCTCCTCCTACAGCTTCATCAACATTCTCGTTCCGGACATTACCACCATCACTATTCTCCCAGGCATCGTCTTCGCCTTCACTTTCGCTGTCCGATGATGAACCAAGGTTACCTTCGACATTACCCTCTTCTTCTTGTTCTCTTTCCTCTTCCTCGTACGTGCTATCGTCAAAGTCATTATTCACCAACGCCATTTCAAACGCCTCCAACGATTCATTCGTGCCTCCCGAAACTCGAAGTGCCACATTATTACCATTGTCCACCCTGACCGGTGACTCCCGCATACCCTCGTCAACAGGCTCTTGTGTCAAAGCCTCTATTGGCTCCTCATCCTCTACATCCCGTCCAATATTCTCTTCCTCATTTCCAAAAAAATCTACGATCACTTCGGCTATTCTAACTTGAGCATCCTTCAAACATTCCTTATAAAGAATCCAATCTTCCGCCGTACACAAATCCAACAAAACATAATGCGCTCTACCGCCTCCACCAGCATCAAACCGCCCACGAAATCTAGGAATACCCCCACCAACAACAACCGACTTTGCTCTTGACTCAATCTCTCCAAACATGAGGGGTTTCACAAATGTCGCTACTTCTTCACGCATGTCGATCAATTCACCATGTTCACTCACAGTTCCACCGAAAAATATACGAACCACACGGTCCATCTACAAAGTTTTGAAGACATTTTAGTACTCATGACCACTAAAAATCTTGGCAAAAACAATCATCTAAAAAATGCCATGCAACTAATCCTACACGTAAATAAGACATCACAATCGGTCCATCGAGCGATACATTAACTACGATTACTATCGATTCGTACCAAATCCTCCACATTCCAACAATCAAACTAGCAACCCCTACCTATCAAATCCCGGGCAAAATTAAAATTACTTCGCAATCTAATCGGATAGGATGAAGGAGATACCTTGGGGGATGATAGCCCCTCGATTCGGGCCGGAATGAAGGGGTATAACCACCGGATTCGGTGGGGGAGATGGGTGGAGCGACCGGGTCGGAGAGAGAGGGGGGCAAAACAAGGGCTCGGGTGGGGGAGGAAGAAGAAGGCCGCGTGCGGCGCCCGGCCTAAGATAAGACCAAGTCGCGCCAAATGAACTGCCGTGACTCCATCTGAGTCGCGCCCATCGGATGGGCGCGACCGCGGTCGACCTTCGGTCACCTCCATCCGACGTGTCCGTCAACGCCGACGTGGCACACAGTCGCGCCGGTCCGATCGGCGCGACTCAGTATCGAGTCGCGGCGTTCAGAATGGCGCGGCAAAACGGTTTAGAATCTGGGAATAAAATTCCGGACGGTCTGTTATTAAAATATTAATAAAAAAAGGTTTAAATAATAAAAAAATCTCTATGCATTGATCGACACAGAGTCTAAAATATTAAAATATATTCTCTTTTCTAAGAAAAAATTCACCTTGTTGAGCAAGCTTGTCACACTTGAGTACGCTTTAGACAGGGATTACTTGGGCTGTCGAGATATTTTAGACGAACTAAGGCCTGGCCCACGGAAATACTTGTATTGGGCCTTTTCCACACACAGAATCATGTCAAAATGAATTCACCAAGCCACGCAAAATCAGCCCAAATCCTCGACATCTTTTCTGCAGTCATCAAATTTTGAAAAACCGGGTTTATAATTCATTCCTGATAAGTATAAGTCGTAACACACACAAAGAATTCGAATAAACTCCCTAAAAAAAAAACTCAACGAAGCGTTTTTCTAAACTGAAAGAAGAATTATATTAATAAGTACCTGGGTGCATCCATGTTACAACAATCTATAAAACAAAAAAACCACAACTAAAAGTACTCATTATGTACCTTCAAAACTCAATGCCAAACTTCTCAGCAACACATGTTGGGAGCAAATGCCCAATGAGCATATCTTCTGTCTTATGTCTTCCTTCCTTCTGCCATCAAAGAAGAAGAAAAACTAATTCTAATTTTCTCTCTAACCCTCTATCGTGACCGAATCCAATCACGATAGAATGGAAAAGAAACGTTTATCAAAACTTGCAGCAATGTAGTGAATGAATGGAAAATAGGAGCAATAAGCCGTGCTTTTCAAAGCACGGGTTCATCGTTACATTTTTAAATAAAGCGGCGAAATTCCAAACTAGTGGCGCCGTGGCGCCATCGCATCCTGAAGACCCATAACGGCTTCCTCCCATTCAGGGTGTTCGGCCGGAGGAATTTCCTCCGGCTGCTCCTGCTGCTGCTGCTACAGTAAACGTGTTTGCTACAGTGCGCGAATCCTCCGCTACAGTGTTCTCTCTCACTATTGAAACTGCAACTGCAACTGCATCCTCCAACCGAACACCCCCATTATTGCCACCGCAGTGTCGATGCAGCTAGGCGGGCCCTTGCCGTCCATATCAGCAGGCCCTTTCTGTTGGTTAAGTGTCTGTTCGTGTTTTTAGGCCTAGAGGTCACATCAAAACTAATCTTGCTATTTAGGCGTCTTAAATAAGTTTAATTACAAAACCTTTTTACAGATGTGGGCTAATTTGCGAGACGAATCTAATGAGCCTAATTAATCTATGTTTCGCTACAGTGATGCTACAGTAACTATCGTCTAATCACGGCTTAATTACTCTCATTAGATTCGTCTCGCAAATTAATACAAGGTTCTGCAGTTAGTTTTTTAATTAGACTTATTTAAGATACCTAAATAACAAGATTAGTTTTGATGTAACCTTTAGCCCTAGAGAAACAAACACCCCCTAAATAAAAAAAGAAGCTCAGTCGTGTCCAAATAGCAGCCGTGTCCAGGTCGCCGCCGCTTTTCGTTAGACAGTGGAATCATAGTGCTGGTCACGTGGCGCGACGACGTCGTGGTCAACGGCGTACAGCCTCCTGGGCTAGCTGCTCCGGTGAGACCCAGCCGTCCCGCGAGAAACGAGCCAAATGGACTTCCTAATCATCTAAATGTGATTTCTAATTAATCGTCACTAGAAAACAATATATCTGTTTTGAGCTGATATGGTTGCTGTTAGTCAAGGGAACGGTTTTTTTTTTTTGCAAGGAAATTATTCGTGTGAACGTGTTACACTGTAGGTGAACTTCTCTCTCTGTTTTTTTTTTCTGGTGAGGAGTAGGTTGTATTGAGTTGCACAGATGCCCAAGTTTGTTCTCCAAGAAAGCCGTTCTTTAATGAGCCGAAGTTGTAGTATTTGGCGTACAACTCCTGCCAACATGAGGACACGGACTGCAAAGTGTTTTATGGTTCCACAAGACTGTCGATTGACTAGCTGCTGTAACCTTCCTCGTCAAGAAACACTTTCCCAACCGGAATCTCTTGCACCGGATTACTGGATTGGAATCTCCATTGCTCGCGAATACGAACTATCAAAAAGAAAAGAAAAAAAGAATATGAACTCGTCCTTCTTGTTCCCTAAGGCAAGAAGGTGGAGGTTAGAAAGGTAATTTACCTGCACGTCTCCTTCCCCGGAGTTCGGAAACCCCCCTCCACACCTCCCGATTCAAATCCCGACCCCAGAGCCGTGAAGAAAAAGAGGAAAAAGTTTTTTCTCGATCCGCCGATCCCCTTCCCGACCTCTCCTCGGCGCCTCGCCCTCTTCCCCCAAAACCCTAGGCCCAGCGGCGGAGTTCGCATCGCCTCGCCCCGAACCGCGCGCTCCGATGGCCGATGACCACTTCTCCTCCGCGTCGTCCGCCTCGTCGCCGGCGGCCACCGCCGCGGCAGCTGCGGCGGCGGCGGTGGGATCGTCGGTGATCCCGATCGTCAACAAGCTGCAGGACATCTTCGCGCAGCTCGGGAGCAGCTCCACGATCGACCTGCCGCAGGTGGCCGTGGTGGGGAGCCAGAGCAGCGGCAAGTCTAGCGTCCTCGAGGCGCTCGTCGGCCGCGACTTCCTCCCGCGAGGCTCCGACATCTGCACGCGCCGCCCCCTGGTGCTCCAGCTCGTGCACCAGCCGCGCCGCCCCGCGGATGCCGAGGCGGACGAGTGGGGCGAGTTCCTGCACCTTTCGGGCCGCCGCTTCTACGACTTCCGCGAAATTCGACGCGAGATCCAGGTCCCCGTCCCCCCTCCTCGTCTCCTCTATTGCTTCGACTGAGTAAACCAGTCAGGCTTTGAAATTAAGCAATTGATTGGGAGCTTGATTGGCTATAATGTTCGTGAGTTTATTGGCTGTAATGTTGTGTTGTGGCTGCGCTTTACGGTTTGAGATGGTTGTTTAGGTGCGACTATGATGCTTGTTTCCATGAAATAAATCGTATGTTCGTGCTTGTTTCTGATTATAGTGTGGGTTGGGTTTCATGGGTTACAATGCAGTTTGGTAGTATTGTATCCAGTCTCAACATGTTGTTAGCAGGATGGTGCTTTGGATGTCGTGACGATGGCAATTCTTGCATTTAGTGATTCATAGTTGATTCAGAAGTACTAACAAATTGCTGTTTCTTTCATTTACTAGTGCCTTTAATTTTTTTTTTCTAGTTTGGTACATTCAGTTTGGTCCTTTGGGATTTACTGTTGGTTTCAGAGCCATAATTTTGCTTGGTTTCATGTGGAGCACTGTTGATTCTATTGCAACCACATATGAGTTGCTTTTAGTGGATTCTAGCAAGATCTGTGGATGGTGTAGTGGTATGATGACAGTTGGGAGCGCACAACTGAGTAGTGCATTGTTTTTTCTTTAATTGTTTATGTGTATTTGCTGGAACTGTATTGGTTTATTTAATTCAGTTTAAATTTGTGTAGAGGTGAGTTGCCGTAAGTGCTTTCCATAATCTATTACTTTCTTGTTTAACGAATTACTGAATCCATGCAGGCAGAAACGGACCGGGAGGCGGGTGGCAACAAGGGTGTATCAGATAGGCAGATACGTTTGAAGATATTTTCACCAAATGTTCTGAACATTACCTTGGTCGATTTGCCTGGAATCACTAAGGTGCCAGTTGGTGATCAGCCAACTGACATTGAGGCCAGAATAAGGACTATGATAATGTCATACATTAGGCACAAGACATGTATCATTCTAGCTGTTTCTCCAGCAAATGCAGATTTAGCAAATTCTGATGCTCTTCAAATGGCTCGAGTAGCGGACCCTGATGGTATGTGTGTATTGCAAAATCCATGCTTAATTGTTTAGTTCAATAGAATATTTGTATTCAGAATTGTATCTTATTTGTCTGACTTGTTCTTGTTATAGGTTCTCGAACGATCGGTGTTATCACAAAGGTTTGACCCTGAGGCCGTTAATTTAAAGCTGCATCTTGTTCATGGGTCATGGCTTCATGTTATCTCACTGACAAGTTTGTCTGCAGTTGGACATAATGGACAGGGGAACTGATGCCCGTAACTTTTTGCTGGGAAATGTGATTCCATTAAAACTCGGTTATGTTGGTGTGGTAAACCGCAGCCAGCAGGTACGTTAAAACTTTGTTAATTTCACGAATTGACACAAGGTTGTTTACTGAAGGATTTCAGCTGTGTTAACCACTGAACTGTTGTCCTCTTGCCAAAAGAAATCAACTATCATCTATATTTTGCTCAGTGTGTTTTCTAGTTAGATTGGTGCCTTCTGATGGGAATTGGTGCCATTAAGTCCTCCTGGTTGACTTTAATCTTAGCTTTCAACTTTTGACAAATTTTCCATGGCTTTTTAATGTCGTGAGGAAGTAATTACAGACATGTTTTGGATGTACTTCCTATAAGTTAAGCCTTTGGGTTTGATAGCTCGAAAGGTTTTGAGCAGCCTAAGTTCATGTTTGGGAGCTCCTGGACCATTTTAAATGCCTCTATGAAACAAAATAGCTCAATCACCTCTGGCCTCTGACTTTCCTCACCTCCAGCTCTGAGAATTCCTGGAGCTGGAGCTCTTCCAAACATGCCCTAATGTATACTTAATGGCGTAGGATATCAACTCAGACCTCAGTATCAAGGACGCTCTGGCTCGCGAAGAGAAATTCTTCCGTACTCAGCCGGTATGTTGCACTGAAAGTTACCATTTCCATGATACTTCATATTCTTTTTACAAGGTAATAGAGTTTTTTTTTTCTTCATTTTAGGCATACAATGGTCTTGCTCAGTACTGTGGGATACCTCAGTTGGCAAAGAAACTAAACCAGGTATTGTTGTGGAGGAAATATTTGTTGTAATCCAGCTTACAGTGTTGTGGGGATTTATAGTAAAAATGCATGTACTTGGTTTCAGATTTTGGTCCAGCATATAAAGACTGTTCTGCCAGGACTCAAGTCACGCATAAGCAGTCAATTGACAGCTGTTGCTAGGGAGCTTGCTTTGTATGGTGAACCAGTTGACTCAAAGGTCTGTCCTGATTTTTTTTTTTTTGTTCAAATTGATAGAAATTGAAGGCACAAAATTTTATCTGGAACAATTAAGCTCATCATGTTTTGTTGAATACCTATTAAAAACTTGATATGGTTCATCTTCTCTTCTATTCATTTTGCCTCCCTTGTGATGGCCCATCTATAAGTTTCATAATTTCAGGCTGGGCTAGGAGCTAAGCTTTTGAACATTCTGGCTAAATACTGTGAAGGTATGCTCCTCTGATCAAAATGTTCTTGTGTTGGTGTCTTTGTTTGCTAACGTGAAGTCCTTAATAACTGTATGTAGCTTTCTCCTCAATGGTGGAAGGAAAAAATGAAGATATATCAACAGTTGAACTTTCTGGTGGAGCAAGAATCCATTATATTTTTCAGTCTATCTTTGTCAAAAGCTTAGAGGTAAGTTGATCTTCATTATTGTTTCTATTGTTATGCTGCATCGCTTCTTCAAAATATGTAATAAATACAAGGCTGTAATATCTGTGTCTTCACAGGAGGTTGATCCTTGTGAGGATGTTACTGATGAAGATATCCGCATGGCTATACAAAATGCAACTGGTCCTAGAAGTGCTCTATTTGTACCTGAAGTATGATGCACTGGCTCCATTTTGCATTAAGTATTTTAACATAGTAATTTATGGCCTTTGAACAGTTGATACTAATCTTTTGCTATAGGTACCGTTTGAAGTCCTTGTACGCAGGCAGATCAGCAGATTGCATGATCCAAGTCTTCAGTGTGCTAAGTTCATCTATGATGAACTGGTAAAGGTATAGATTTCTCTACATAGATACTGATACAGAAGGTTATAGTTGTACAGAATGTACACTATACAGTCTAATACTCCTATATCACTGTGCGAAAACTTCCTAACATGCTACTTGTTTGCTCACTTTACATACAGAAGCACCTAACATGCTGATGTACTAATACTGAATTTACTCGTTTTCTGTAGATGAGTCATCGTTGTCTTGCAACAGAGCTGCAGCAGTTTCCTATTCTTCGAAGAAGTATGGACGAAGTAATTGGGAAGTTTTTGCGTGATGGGCTCAAGCCAGCAGAAAATATGATACAACACATTATTGAGATGGAGGTAAATAATAGCTGTTAATTTACTAATTTCCTGGTTGCAGTTCTACTTCTGAAACACAATAGTTGCCTACCCTTACTCCTGATTTTCGCACGGTAAATGGTAAACAGGCGGTGGGGCCTTGTTTAGCGTTTAGGCCGTGGTGCTGACACAGACTTACACAGATTAAATGGGGTGCGACACAGCACCTAGCAGCAGGTTGGGAAAGAAGAGAACGAAAAGAAATACCCTTCCCTTACCAGTTCCTCAGAATGAGTCCCTTCCCACTAGCCAGCCATTCCTTTGTCTTTCTCTCCGCCTCCTAAAGTGGCCTGGCCCCAGCACCATGCAGCTGCAGCTTCTGCGTGGTGGTCATTTCCTTCCTTCTCACATGCCTATGGTATGCGTCGTCGGAGCTAGACACGGACAAGGCGGTGCTGCTCGAGTTCCATGCCGCCGTGGGCCACACGGTGGCCGGGCTCGTGTCAACTCAACCTTGTCCCTGCGGGCCTGCGGTGTCTGAGTCAGTATCACCTGCAGCGACGACGGCTCCCGCGTCATCACGCTGCGCTTCCTGGGGCTGGAGAATCAATGAGGGCCGATCTAAAAAGTCAGCATCACCTAGTCTCCTTGATTTGAGCTGAATGTCCCACAGATCTGTCTAAGTGCCATGTTTTGTAGGATGTTTATTTTCATCGTCACGCTGCGCCTTCCGGGGCTGTTGATCTAGAAGGGGGGTCGATCCAGGCCTAGTCGCCGTTCGATTCGGGCTTAAAGCCGCAAATCCGTCTTGAGTGTTGTATCGTGTAGGATTTTTACCCCGTTTTGGCTGATTTTGACCGTATAAACGGGTCAATTGTTTTCTACTCTGACTATGCCCTAAACTGCACAATGAGGTCCTGGCCTCCTGGGTAGCGTTTAACACGCGTTTAAACGGCCATATAGGAATGATTTAAGAATGTTGGAGGTAAAACTATGTGATTTTGGCTATTGGGAGTTTATTTGTTCGTTTTTAGTTTATTTCGTTGACTCCTTGTATTCCATCATTGTTTTCTTGTTCATTACTTCATTTGCAACGATATGAATATTGCGCAGGAGGATTACATAAACACATCCCACCCCAACTTCATCGGTGGCAGCAAAGCTGTCGAGCTAGCACAGCAGCAAGTTAGGTCTGCTAAAATGACTGCAGCGGTGGTTAAAAAGGTGTGTATCTGATGTATGTATTGTTGTAACATGATAAATTTGTTTAATCTGGCGCAGAAACCAATTAATGCTGGAATCAGTACCAAGTGCAATATAACCTTTGGTAGGGCCATTTATTTGGTCTAGAATTCTAGGAATGAAGAATTGTAATCGATATTTGATGGGAAGACCTGTTTCTTTTGGTCATGCTTTTGGCTAAATCTATTAGATTCTAATCCTCTTGGTCTGCTATGCACTTATTTCTCATGTTAATTTTGTCTAAATTCGTGAGGAAGCAAAAGTGGTTTCACTCACGACCGCGTGTTGTTCAGTTCACGACATACGAATTATCCACACATGTTTAACAATACTGTATCACAGGATGGAGTAGATGCTGATAAGGTACAGGCTTCTGAAAAAACTCAAAAGTCACGTGCAATTTTGGGTAGAAGTGGTGTAAATGGAGTAGTTACTGACCACATCCAGGTTTTTCTCATTACCATCTTTTAACAATTGGATATCTATTTTTGAATGCAGGATTGGTACATCGAAATCTTTTGTACATTTAGGTCTAACTTTATTTCCTTTGCTTCTGTTTTCCATCACCAGGGGGTAAGGCCTGCTGCTGAGGCAGATAGACCAGGATCTTCAGGTAAGGATTTATTTCACCATCTATAAAGGGCTCTCTGTCCTTTCGTATTGTGATTGCATATGCATATTGAGCAGCCTACTTGTATGATCTCATATCAGCTTCCTGATCATCTTTTAGGTAGTGGAAGCACATCGTTCTGGACTTCAATATTCAACTCTAATGAGGACCGGACACATGCTTCTGCAAGAGATGCCTCCGTAAACAGATCTTATGCTGCACCTGCACCTAACCTGGAGCATTCATTCTCCACGATACAGCTAAGAGAGGTGAGGTATCTTGGTAACTTTCTCATTGATGTTTGAAAGTGGTACGTGATTGATGAAAGACCTTCATTGTTATTAAACAGCCACCAGTCGTCTTGAAGCCTTCAGAACACCAGTCTGAGCAGGAGGCCCTTGAAATAGCAATCACAAAATTGCTATTGAAATCATATTACAATATAGTCAGAAAAAATGTTGAGGACTTCATACCCAAAGCAATTATGCATTTCCTGGTATGCAATTCGTGTTCATTTTTTGTATTCAGTGCATTTCTCTGTGCAACCCTTATGCTAAGTTCTTATAGTGGCAAGGCTAAGCTGAGAGGGGAGAGTAGATAAATGTTGAATCTACTAATATATTGTCAAGTACGGTTAAGTGGTTAACATACCATTGGCACTGATTCTTGATGGCCTTATCCAACACTGCTACTATTTTAGATTGTATGGGGGGTTATTGGCGATTAATTCCTTTTTTGTTGCGATTTTTTCCTTCATCAGTCCTCTAATGGGCATTTTACTCCAATATAAAAAGGCGAAATTTTATGTGGTACACTCCAATATGATGATTCTGGGAACAGCACACTGTAAGAGTCATACTACAAATTTGTGGATATAAAAATGGTCCAGATTTGTTGAAAATGGATAACTGATGTGGATTATCACTTGGATCTTCTGTTCTGTACTTGACAGGTTCCTTTGGCTGGACGTGAACAATCTTAGTTGTAAATCTTTGCGTTTCTCATTCATCATTGTGTCATGGTCTTTATTAAATTGATTCTGCTGCAGGTTAACCACACCAAAAGGGCTCTGCATAATTACCTTATAACCAAACTTTACAGGTGAGACTGGTTTTTATAATCTCATTTTGGTTTCTCAAAAGCAAAATTTATTGGCTGGGTTTATGTTTTCTCCGATCCCTTAAAATTTCTTTATGAACAATACAGAGAAGATCTCTTGGAGGACTTGCTCAAGGAACCTGATGAAATAACTGTAAAGAGGAAGCAAATTCGTGAAAATCTCAAGGTCCTTCAGCAAGCGTACAAAGTATGTCCACACAACTCCTTGAATATTTCATATATGGTAGCACTGCATCAGGCCAATAACCTTTCGTTTCCTCACTTTTTTTTTTTTACACTACTCAGACGTTGGACGAGATACCACTTGACGCAGAGACAGTTGAGAGGGGATATTCCCTCGACTCTGATGCAATCGGTCTACCAAGAGCCCATGGGCAGTCATCCCTCCATGGATTCACTGATGGAACCTCGCCCTATTCAACCCCAAAGCAGTCGAGGTCTAGGAGATCGAACCACTCTGGGGAGCAGCCGCCTTTCAACCCAAGTGGCAACGGTTTTTGATGCCACCTTTTCACGACCCTTGGCCAAAATGGTGATTGTACCAACCAATGTGCTGCAAGCACACTATTCAGCATCAAGTTTGTTGGCGCCCATAGATATATGTTTTTTCTAGCTATATTCTTTGTAGTTGCACCGTTGAAGCCTGACATGGTGCAAGTTTTGCCATTTCTCCTTTTGTACAGTATACATTTGCCCAATCATTTCGTCTTAAAATGATGTCAATGATGGGTATGGTTTTGTTGGTCCAAGAAAGAAGCTATTCAAATTTCTAGATGTGTAGTGCTGAGCGTCCGAGATGTGCCGTGCAAACTAAGACGGGCTTGAACGGTGGTGCAGAAAGTTGTTGCGTGGAAATGTGTTTGTTGTTATGATAGTCTTTGCTAATAATGTGTTTTGACATATATTTTTTTTGTTGATCTGCTTCCTTCTATGGAAGCTTTTTTTTTAAAAAAAATAATGCTTTGCCCCGTAGCACATCTGAAACGGGGTTCAAACTCCTATATTCCACCAAATCAATTAAAAAAAATGTGGCTCAGGACAAAACACAGGTAGGGATGAATAAAAAACTGTAAACCGATGCTAGTTTGTGGAAGAGAATATACTCCGTGTAGTATGTTGTGAAAACGATTCTGAATTTACAGTCAGCAATGAGTGCCGAGCAAAACGGGAACACGGGCAGGTCAAAGGGGCCGTTAAACCCGGCAGAACGGCTTATCAGCCTGTTAGCTGCATTTTACAGATTAACGACCCAGCTGTCTGAAATTTCTGCCTCTGGTTGTCTGCCAACCTTGGGAAGTGCAGAAGCTCCTCAAACTAACCTGCACGCACAAAAACTTGATAGTCGACACTTCCCAGTGGCCACACTGAATCGATGGGAATAACAAAGGAAAGTTGCTAATTGGTTATGTTGAATTTCCTGCTCAAGCTGAAAATGATATAGCTGAGCAGGTTCCTCAAATTACCTTGTGCGAGTCGTAGATCGAGTTGACGATTGGTTTGGAGGGCATAAAGTCCATCTTTTAGTAGTATTCACTCTACAACCTGGATCAGCATTAGAGGTGCAGCCCCCTACACCCTTCGCCACTTCCAGTCTTTGGGTGCAGCCGAATGGTTTACGTTGGGTCACCTTTTGTCAGTCTACTTGGCCTTCTTCCCTTTTGATTTCTTCTTTTTCTTTTGACCAGCTTCTGATTCACGTTTGAAGATCGCAAGGATTTCGATGCTGCATTAAAATATATCAAGACGACAGTATACACATCACAAATCTGAATTGCTGGTACGCAGAAGTCAAGAACTCATTCAGGCCAGAGTTTTACAACTTAAGAATGAATGCTGACATTTGAATTAAAATATAATTTAGTAACTTCTAGTCAAGAGCAGAAAAAAAATAACCTGTCAGTGCCAGGGAAGAAGTTAAAAGCATGAGCATTCTCCAACTGCCACGCCTTGCTGGATATCAAGCTTTTGCAGTCCTGCAGAGAAAAATTGAGTATAGGTACCAGAACTGTACCGGAATAACATTGAAGTGTAAAGGGGTAAAAGTTTTGTGACTGCTCAGGAGTTGCATGACAAATCATGCTTCGGGTCTCTGATACGAAAGCAATTTACCTTCTTAAAACTTTCCCATCCACAGCTAATGTATATAAGGGTTTCAGGCCATGTTTCACTGCCTTCTTCCGTAGTTGTGTTATCAACGTGAACAGCTGCTTCTCTTGCCCGTAAGATCCATGGTCTCTTCTCATCTTTGACCTTTGTAAGTGAACTGTGTTTTTAATAAAGAATGTCTTGTTCATCAATGTATCGCAAAAATTAAAGACTTCAGGACCCCATAAATATCAGTGCACCTATTGCTGGAAATTAAAGTATGAAGCACACAAACAGTGAATAATATATAGCTATACCTTTTAGCCTTGAATGCTTTGCGTTCATACAATGCAATTTTCTGTAAAGCAGTGATAACAGTTGGGTGCAACCCTTTCCTGGGAGGATCCACGATAACAACACTTGATCCTTCTAGCCAATGAACAGGTTCCTGATTCCATGATGAAGGTTCCGATGAATGGCTAAAATGTAATATATAACCAATGTAGAAATAAAATATTGATTTCATACAACTGAAGCATCAGTATTGTGCCAAGTGATGGTGCAGCCCAGGTTTGTTGGAAGTCGGCTTGCTGACTTCTCAAAAGACATCTTCGACTGTTTGTTGATCTCAACACATTTCACAGACCTGAAAGTAGAACTTTTTCATGAGAATTATCTGATAAGCATGCTACCTAAAATAGTATATGATGGCCAGTTGACCATGGACAGCACCTATCTCCAGGCCTACACCGAGAAGGATTTTTTTTATCCTTTTTTTTTCTCTCAAAAACAGAAGGAATGTTTACCACATCTCGCATGGTCGCACCCAGTATTTGTAAACAAAAACTGGCACTACAGTGTTTTCTCAAGCTTACAGCTCAGTTTTGGGCCAAAATACATAGGGCAGGGCCAAATTTGAGCTCTGGGCTTACGGATTTTCAGCCCTGTGTCAGCGAAACTCGAAACTGCATCAGGTAGCGAATCTTTTAATGTGTAATTGGATATTGAGACGTGGCTCCTGGGAACATGTAATCTGTCACATGCAAATCAGTAATACGATCTGTTCCTGTTAAGGTTCATTTATCTACTCACCTACATTTCCTGGAAGCAGCAATGGATAACCCAATAACACCAGCACCAGAATACAAATCAACAACTGTTGAACCACGTGGCACATATTTGTGCAGCTTATGTAGCAATGCGTTAAAAGACTGCAAAGAAAACAAAGCATTATGTAATGGCAAGAAGGCAATATATTTTGCAAAACATAACACACCATAGAACCACATCTACAAACGTTTAAGATATACTTGTGCAGAAGACATATATGATGCATGAGTCCATCTCAGGGTATTAAACAGCTTGCAGCCAGTCAATTCGCCAAGACAATTTACTTAGGACATTTAACCTGATATAGTCGGTAAAGTTCTACATGAATAGACAATTTAATTAATCACACATACCAGAGTATTAGCCTGGCCAAAGCTACAAGGATCCAGAGAAATATCAACTCCTCCATAACGCTCCCACAAGTCTCTCTCCCCCTTGAGATGTCTCCATTTATGCCCAAAAATTATCTGCAGAAGCGACACCATTATCACAGATAAAGCAGAGATGATGTATTTTCAGAAAAAGAAATCATATACTGAAGTTAACCAGTAGGCTGGTACAAGATAATAGATACAGTTGGTAGCTCAACAAATCTGGGAGCTAATCCTTGATCAAGTGCAAACATCTGTTATGTGCATACGAGAGTTTAGTGTAATAAGAAGGATGAAAAGATTGTCCATCCTTCCCTGTATATCTGGTATGTATCCAACTTGCAGAAGTCTCAGTTAGCATATGATTTGTTATGTGAAAGTGAAACAGCCTTGGTACACCAGCAATCCGATCAAGGACACAGCCTTGTCCAGCTGAAAATAGTGCATGATGCTGCTTATTCGCAGGGTGCCGTATAATGTAGAGAGTTTAAAAAGCGCATATAAATTAATATTTGAGTTTCTTCACATGTGGGTTAGCATAACACCATGTTGATTATCCATTCCCATAATTCATCTTCGAGGCAATGCCAGTTGTTCTAACACTGAACTGCACTATCCTGCTATATCAGATTGTGTTCCTTTACATAAAACTATAACTATTTTACTACGTCCTAGTGAAAATGATAAGAGTAGTATGTGTGTATTTTTTAAACATGATAGTATAAGAACTTAGACACAGTTCTATCCACAAAAACTCAGATGCAGATTTCTTACATTGCTGGTTGATGTTTGAAAATTGGCCCAAATAGAATGGATCAGATGAATGTTACTTTTTGGCCCACCGGTTTTCCACAAGAACTGTCACAAGAAAAATATTCAGAATAGTTTTATAAATCATATTAAGCATAGTGAGGTTGCAAGTATCACAACATCAATTTTAGCTACTTACTTCTATCAATAAACTCAACTTCTCTGCATGTTGGGAGCGCTCATCTCTCGAGTTCCAAACCAATGTAACTTGAACTTTCCCTGTGTGCCCATAAGGAATTCAATCACTTGGTCAAGGAAAACCAATAAACTTAGAGGACAAGAAGAATCAGGCTAACCTTGCTCGTATCTTTTCGCAACAGGAATAGATGTGTTATATGTAGTCACAGCCATCTGGAGAATAACAAAAGAATTGCACAAGGTTTTTTTTGGCATAAAAGTGATTCTGAAGGAGGCAAAGTGTTATCTTAAGAAAACAAATACCTGAACATATCTGAGTTCGCCAGTTCCAGCATCTTCATCAAATGGCTGAATATTCAACTCCGATATACCTAACAGATTATAACTCTGATATATTAAGCTTCAGTAGATTAAAAACAACATTGTTGCACCTCCATATGAAGAAACAATCGCAACATACCTTGCCTTAACAGCTTAACAGCAGCATTAATGCTCGGGTGGTGGGCTGAAAATTGTGAAAGCAAAAAATGAGGATCTGTTAATTCCATTTACTAATTACATGTATTCAGACAGAGGCTAAAATAATTATGGTAACACCTTTTGCGTCAACTGTAAATTAGTGATAAAGTAAATTATGATAGCTAACCTCTGCACTCCGGAATATCTGTAACAATATGTGTCCCTTCTTGGTATAAACCAATCAAAGGGTTCTCTGGTGTTCCACGGACTGCTAGCTTTGCCCGGCACCGCCATTCAAACTGAGAAGACCATTTATACATTTATTAGCAGGGGGGAAATCAACTAACCATATTTGTTGCTCAGATGACAAGGAATCTTAAATTCAAAATTCGATGTTCTATTCATAACAATAACTTTCACATTGAACGGGGACCACATATTTTAGAGGCAGCACAACAGGGGAAATTGGCCGTACCAGCCTGCCCCTGCTGAAGGTGAAATCACCAACCCCATGGCCCTTGAAAAAATTCGACACCTCCTGCAGCACCGGCGGCTTGTCCAGGTCGGTCTCATGAGTGCAACCGGAGCACCTGTAATCGGGTAAAGGAAATATTAACTCGCACTCGGGATGCTGGCTGCTGTGCGTTCGTGATTGGGAGAGGGCGTACTTTCCGAAGTGGACGCAGTCGAGGCACGTAGACAAGGAGGCGGCGGCGGATACAGTGTCCGGAGGCGGCGCGGTGGAGGTGGCGGTCGGAATTGGGTTCGGAGCGGCTGGTTCGAGGCGAGGCTTCGGCGGTGCTCTGGGCGCAGGTGGAGGAAGGCGGACGCGAGTGTAAGGGGGTGGAGGAGGGAGAGTGGGTTGCGGCGGGCGAACACGGACGCGAGGAGGAGGGCGTGTCGGGGTTGGGGAGGCTAGCGGCGTGGTGGATGGCGTCGGCCAGGGGGCCAGGCCCGCCGGGGGTGGCATCGCTCGCCGGCGGTGAGCGGGACGAGGGAAATGGAAGCGGGGATAAGCAGAAAAGCGGAGACGGGCACCGGTTTTTGGATGACACCGTTGGAGTTGAGATATTTTTCAGTGGAAAAAGTAATAACGGGACGACAAGTGGGCTGAGCCTGCTTTCCCAGGCCTGGGCCAGAGAGCTGGATCCAACATGTTGGGTGCTGCACGGGCCTAGGCCGGGTTATATTCTTCCGTAAATATGGGCCATGTCATCTAAAGAAGATCCAATGAATATGTGGCCCGGTATCATAAGTCTCGTCGTCGTAACTCGAAAGCATAGCGGAGCTCGAACCAAACAGGGAGGTCGCTACCTTCAAAAAAAAAAAAACAGGGAGGTCGCAAGTCGCAAACACCTCGACCAAACCGAGGAAGAAGACTCCCACGAACCAGAGCAGCAGGGAGGAAGATAAAGGAGGGCGCGTCTGATCCAAATCGAAGCATGTAAGCTCGCTAATTCCATCATCTGCTGCTCCTATGCACATTCTATGATCGATTCCCAAATTGCTCTATTGATTAGTTCCTGTTGCTTTATCTTCTCTGAGAAAAATTTCTGGTTGTTATCCGATGGGGCGATGGTTTCTGGCAGGAGGTCGTCGATTAATCGGCCGCCGACGCCGACCGCAGATGAGGACGGGGAGAAGGAGCCATCTCTAAGAGAAATCATCAACGTCAAGGTACTGCTACTTTTCCCGATCTTGCGGAAATCGAGCAAGGAAATCGTGGGTCCCTGGTATCTGTCTTTGCTCGTAATTTGAGTTCTTGTAGCTCAATTGTGGAGTTTTTTAGCTTCCGGTGTGTGGGGCAAGCGGGTAGACTTAGTTAGGGTTTGCTCGGGCGAGAAGGGTTTGTGGTTGTTGAAGAGGACTTTAGGGCTTTGTTTCGCTTTTCTTCTGTTGTTCTTGGGCGCGGTGACAATGAGGTGGGTTTTGGTTACTGAAGTTGGTTGAGAGCGGCGAGAAGGAGAAGCTCATGGAGCTCCTCCGGGAGCGGCTCGTCGAGTGCGGCTGGAGGGATGATATGAAGGCGCTCTGCAGGTTTGCTCTCTCGCGCTTTAAATTCTGAAAGCATCATGAACGTGCATGAGCGGTACAGATTGATATGTTGAAACCATTGCTCTATCTTGCTCAAAACTACATCTAAACACTTAAGCAGAAGCAAGCATGTTTCTTTTGAAAACATGTTTCAGCAAGTCTGTTTTTCTGATAGATGAATAATTAACTGGGTAGCTTCACACTATCTTAAGCAGATGTAAGTCGGCTAGGGAAGGTCTTTTTCACACTGCTAAATGAATAAATGGGATGATTTAAGCTCATGATTTCTTCAGCTCTGTCAATCTATATCTATCGTGTTACATTTCTCTTTATATTCATATTATTCTTATCCTTAAGTATTTCAGCAAATATTCTAGATGTTCTAACTAACGCTCTCCAAAAAAAAAATGTTCTAACTACTACAAATTAGCCCAAACGGTGTATGTACTTTCCATATATGATTATTGCAGGTTACAATCTTTCACTGATAAATTTCTGCAGAAAGCAGATATTTTTCGTACTTCTGGTCATTTATTCATAATTTTCTTATCCTAAAGCATTTCCGCAAGGATTCTAGAGGTTCTAATTACTTAGTAGCCCAAACATCATATGCACCTTAAGTATATGATTATTACAGGTTACAATCTTTCTCTGACAAATTTATGCAGAAAGATCTTTTTCGTACTTCTGGTCAGATTCTACCTTACACAAGTGTCCATTGCATCTAAGTTTAACTTGTAATTCCAATAGAGCCTAATTCTGAAACGTTCAAAGCGCTTAGATTTGGTATGTTGTGTTATGCATTTGATTGGAGCTACCTCAGGTTGCTATGTTAGAGCATTCTGGAATGTGCTGCATTACTCATTTGATTGGTTGACAATAGAAATAATATTTTGCCTGGAACCCTGTCTAGCTTTATTCTCCTCATCGTTTATGTTATTGGGTCCCCATTTTGTTGTTTGTGTGTAGGGCCTATGCAAGGAAGAAGGGAAGAAACAATGTGACAGTAGATGATCTTATTCATGTTATTACTCCAAAAGGAAGAGGTCAGCAATTCTATTTGCCCAATGATTTCGTTGTTGTTGCAGAGACTTCTCATTAACTACAGCACATCAAATAAGATTTAAAATGTACTATGAGCATGCATTCGCCTTGCTTTGCATATTAGTGACTTGATGTAGGAGGCTAGGATAAAACGAATGGACAGTCCTCCAGATGTTGTTCTTGAATCTCTCACCCCCTGCCTATAAATGCTTATTCCTTGGCAATTTGTGATTCCAAGTGGAGAATGTTTTCTTTCATTTTTCTCCTTACATTGTTCTCAAAATCTTGTTTGTGAAACAGCGTCAGTTCCTGATTCTGTCAAGGCAGAGCTGCTGCAACGTATCCGATCCTTTCTCATGTCTTCCGCACTCCGCTAGTCATTTGTCATGACGGTTGGAGTTACATGCATGAATGTTGGTAAAGTTGATCTTGTGGGCACCAAAATTGAAGGAAAACGATGCACCTACGATACTGTGAAGGAACGTCAAGAGATTCGAGAATTCATGATGGCTGACCATGTATTTCCTGGTTAGACAGGCAGTTGGCATGATTTGTACCGACACATAGTTGTAATCGTTATATATTGTACGTTGGAGCCTTCCAGCTTGTAATGCTGCACTGTGTATCATCACTTGATCGACTCTTGATATCGTATTAGAGAATGATAGTTACATTGATGAATGATAATACCCACGTGATCATGTCAAATCTGATTGGTCATCTTAAATGGGACCCATCTTAAATGGATAGCACTTTGTCATTGTGATGTGATGCCAGTGGGTGGCCGCATGCTATAATATTATCTGGGACACTTTAATTGGATGTCTACGTTGTCAGGTTTGATATATTCTGGATCATCGCTGCTGCTAATTTCCCAGTTAGAATTTGCTACTATGGCTTCCTATATTTTGTGTAACTTCTGCAATTCTAGTCAGACTTGCGTGTTCAGAAAAAAAAAAATCATAGAATTTAGGATTCTTGGTCGTCTGATTATGCTTCCTACGGCTAAACCTGAATCACTGACGACGAGAGATCAGAAATGACGAAGTTAGTGGTGTATTTCCCACATTATGAGCGGATAGGTTGTCGTCGTAAGCTCGATCAGCGCTGCAAAATGCACGAATCAGGCCTGCTTCATGGCACTGATGCCGCCATGGTCAGTTTAGATATGCGAGGGGAAACAAAATGTGCACTTGTATAGGATTAGAGCAATATATTTGTCTGGCGACTAGCGTCAATCATGCAAGCGCTGAGAGGACCAAACACATCAATCACTAACGTGAAGCTAATGATAAGGTATGGCATGCCACATGCCACACGCACTGGTTCTAACTGATTGTTGACATCTGAAAAAAAAAATCATCTCTCCAAAAAAATATGCACAGATAGGGATAATTTTTTGAGCAGGAGCTCTACCCTGATAATTGATTATCATAGGTGCGCATATTGATTTTCAGAGTTACTACTATCCACTTGACTATTACAAGGATATAGTACTCTTAATACTCCCCTTCTTTACAGTAACTTCAGGGACGGATCAGGTAATATATTGTAGAGTAAAATACAGCTCAGAGCAGGCGGCATCGGGTCGGCATTGTCAAATAGCGCAGGGACCAGGGTTCATCTTCTGCCGACTCTCACTCTCATCTAAGGTCAGGCTATGAACAAAACTCGGCAAACAACAACGTCCGGTGTACCAAGCCTTCTCTTTCCGACTCTTGGCCACCCTGACCGGTGTCGGTTCCATGCTGTGAGCGGAGCTAGATTCAGACAATGGCTTCTCTGCTGCAGCAGTGGATTGCGTCTGTTGCTTCTCATTCTTGCTGATATCAGTGCTTTTGCTGATATCAGTGCTTTCTTCAGAGGCATCGTGCATCGACTCCTGCAGGAGCTCAGCTAGTTTCCTCCGTCCGGTTGGGGAAGGCTCTGATGGTTTGGAATTGTGGACGTTATCCGGTTGAAAGAAGTTGGTCATTACTGTCTGAGTTCTAGGTTGATAGTTTGGCGTGTTGCCACGAGAAGGGGTGAAATCTGCACAAAGTTCAATTTGGTTATGCAGGGACTTCAACAAATTATATTGGCTAGTAATTGTATGCAGTTGTTCATACATTTGGGCTTGAGTTCAATGCAAATTATACCTTAGCATGTCAAAGTAGTGAGCGCATAATTTACCAACCAGGATCGTGTCTAAGGGATTTAATATATGACTACAAGAATAGATGATGCAGCTAACGGTAGGGGTCCATAGCTGTTACATGCCAAGAAGCATGATAACACCCAGAATACAAAATAAAAGGCTTCAACTTTTTGTTGAATAGGCAATCAATGGCTAAACTAAGCCCAGCAGATTATAGAGGGGCATATACAAGTTGCATCACCAGTAAACCTATCACATCACATGCATTTCGGGTGTAACAAATGGAACAATTCATGTGGCACATGCTACTGATATAATAGTCAAACATGCAAAAAAAAAAAAAAGGAATTGCCTAAGAAGCCAGATCACTGGTGCAACAATAATGTCATTATGAAGGACCAAAAATAATTGGATTAAAAAATAAAAGAATGACATGAGTATCAAATGCTAGATTAAAGCTACATTAGTACTAAAGATGTGTAATTGTTTGATCACCTCCATTTACACTGTAAAAGTCATCCTCGCAATCAGAATCTAACCAAGGTCGAGATTCGAAGAACATTTCATCCTTGCTTCCTGCAAACGAAGTTTCTTAAGTTCCACTCTCATGTAAAAGAATAATTGCATTCATGCCAGTCAGAGTAATTTCAGTGACGGGACCAAGAAGACAGAAATTTTATTAGCATGGCAAATAAGCATCTATCAATAAAGAGAATAATTTCAGCATGCTATCAAATATCAGAATTCACAAACACAGGACAACCTTCACATTTCTCGACAGATTGACAGCACAAGAGCTTGCAGTTGATTTTGGGCAAAGTAATATTGAAGCACATCCATTGCATCTATGCTATTCAAGTGGAAGGAAGGAAGCTCTTGATTTGCGCCAAAAAGCTCCAGTTTTGACCGAAATTATGATTTATTCAGCAACCATACGCTAGAATCTGCACCCTAATAAATTCAATAACCAAACTAGTAGAATTACAAGCCTTCTGTCAATACAGAAACCATTTAGGATAGAAGAGCGTCCTAATTTAGAAAGTGTTGGAACTTGTAACAACTGAAACCCTTTCTGAAGAACCCAAAATCAGTCTGTATCACCAGATATGCTTTCGCTCAAGATCATCAGCTCCATTTAAAATAAGAAGCCTAAATGATCTCTGGAAGCGATTAAAACAGTGATAACAATACACTTCGCTTTCAAATCTTGAAGTCCAGAGCCGAATAAATGAATAAACAAACTAAAAGGCCCCTTTTCACATAAAGAACTGACTGGTCATCTGCTTCTTTACCTTCAAAGATCTCTTCTAAACTATACTAATCGATCAACCAAGTAGATATCGGAACCCCACTTCAGAAAAAGACAAAGAAAGCAAAGATTCAAAGCGCATACCAGAATCGGGGCTCTTGGGGACAAACCCAGCCCGCTCCTGCTCCCCCTCAATCTTGAACTTGAGATCACCAAAGCCATCACCGACCGGAGCAACGCCACCGCCGCCCTTCATGTTCGCGGCCTTCGCCTTGTGGGGCGACGCAAGAAACAGCTTCTTGGGGAACCCCGAGTCCTTGTGAACAGAAGCGCAAGAACCCATCCCTTGCTCCAGTTTTCTTCCCTTTCAGGCCGCGGCAACAAGTGTCACGGGGCAAGCGAGCGCACGAAGCAAGCTACTTGCAGAAGATCCTACGGAGGAAGAATCAAGAAAGGGAGGGCGAGACGGATAATCTTGACGAGAAAAAGGTGAAGAGACGGGGGTTCTTGAGGGGATGAAGGTGAAGGGGATTCCTGGAGAACGCGAGGGAGTGGGAGTGGGTCTCTTTACTGGGAATAGTGCGGTGACGCCGCCATGGCCATGCCCATCCCTCTGTTTCTCTCTCTCTTTTTGAGATACGGGCGGGGGAAAAGACTCGCAAAACCTGGGGGAGTCTGAACTCTGAACTGGCGACTGGAGCGTGCTAGTTAATGAATTAATAAATGCTTGCTCATCGTATTTCTTGTACTCAGAGAACCAGAAGACCATTATGTATATTTTGTTGGAAATTTTATATTTTTATATCTTTTTTGCGACTATTATATTTTTATATCTACAAACTCTTAAAAAAATAAACTACATATTCAAGTTAAATGTATCGTTAAGGTCTAAAACCTCCAAAATACCCTTTTTAGTTTTTACTCCTGATTTGGCTTCTTGAAGGGCATAGCTTGGCATCCTTCTGTCTACGACTCTTGATACTAGAATCGTCGTGATGCAATAAACGACATTCTTTGGCATGGAATTGTAATGGTGACGTTGACACGAGGAGAAAGAGTATGAGTGTATTAGGTTACCAGCAAGCATAGAGGTATTTTTAAAACTTTGGACTTAGATAACAACTTTGACAAGTTTAGATGCCAAAATATATTTTACTTTTCCTGCGAAATGCCAAAATTCAGGGAATTATATGACGCCTGAGATGAGTTTAGGGACCCCTAATATATTTTACTCATACAAATAATTTATGGATTTTATGAAATTTTAGGCGGAATTCATAATAGACTGAATAAATTCCATGATAATTCTCTATACGATTCGTGTGTACTGTAGTTGACATTTTATTAACAAGTGTCCTTCAACTGTAACGAAAACAGTACTACGTACTATGCAAGACGTTTAGCTTGATAAATACTATGTAAAAAAAGATATTGGGCTCTGTCACTTCGCTGCAACCTAGAGGGCATCCTATAATTGTAAGTCACGGGCAACACAATCGCCAGCACTTTTTCCCACTCACAAAAGCAATTTTGCTAGGTTCACGAACGCAACACTACAAAATCATGATCATGGCACAAGAGTATTTTTCCAGATTGTGTTGATATCATAAATGAAATTTGCTTGTCAAATCCTATAATCCATCACATTATTCGTACGAGGGTGGTTATGCAGTGACATAAACACCATCCTCTATAACTACTTGCGAACCGCGTAGATAATAAAATCGGAGCAAAATGGGGGAGCAGTTATCTAGTTGATCACCAGAAAGTGAAGTTTTCGAATTTCTTTGTCACGTTTCCGCCGGTCCACTCTCCGTCCTACCGTGCGAAATGGCGATAGGGTGTGATTAGAGTTTGACATTTTGGAAGCATGCCGACGTGCGATGTCCCCTTACCATTTGTGAGCGTGGAAACTTGGCGAGATGTTCGTGGTTCTTGGGTCAGGACCACAGGTTTCTTCAGTTAGCAGAGACCAACATGGATACAGCTTCCCAGCTCGATTCGACCTCCGCCATCCGGCCCATCGCTGTCATGTCGTGTGATGACTTGTTATTCTTCATATATCATCTTCGTGCGCCTACCTCCAGATCTCATTTTCGAAAGATTTGAATGCTCAGAAATCATCTTCGTACACCTAGGTCCAGATATCTGAATGATCGGAGATCGTCTTCGTGCACCTAGGTCTAATACTCGCATGTTACTTCTTGGTGATGGTAAACGGTCACTGTAATTTCTACAACGTTCAGATATGCCAAACGGCCGAAAACACGAGGTTCGTTAGTCAGTTCTGAATGTTCAACTTGAAACAGCCTGACATGAGATTAGGTAAAAGAAAAGAAATTGCTAAACAAACATGGACGAAAAATCAATGTCAACTGAAAGCCCTACTCCATACGGTGCACGCTTAAGAGGCCGCCAGCAGGGCCGCCCTGTGTGACAGGTAAGGGGACGCTAGTCCAATTCGACCTTGATGCCTCATCACCGGATTTTGTTTTTAGTTTTCAGAGGGGACGGATTTATATGGTTGGTGTGTTGGAGTAACAGTGCTAGCTAGCACCGGAAATTCGCCTCAATCATCTCTCTTTAGGTAGTAGTACCTGTCAATCTCTTGAACAGTTTCCGTGCCAATAGGATTCAGAAGAGTAGTCAATAATATCCTCATAGGTGTTACACGCCCGACAATCTCTATTGGCTGGTATCGCCATACAAAACACGCTGCTGATGATCCTTCGCCAAAAAATATATATATATATTAAAATAAATAGGGACGCTGCTGATGAGCACCCTTTTGTCTCCATCCTCACACTTAGAACGTGAAGGACAAAAAGGCACCAGCCAGTAGGAGGAGAAAAATCGACATGACATGGAAAGGGTGCTGCAATTATATATGGCCCTCGCTTTTTCTTCGAGCCAAATATGAAAATTCTTTTTTCTTCAGGGCAGGGCAGGTTTACAAAACTCATTCCTGATTGACACCGCATCCTCCATCAGAAGTCAGAAAACCTAGATCCAAGTAGCTAGAACAACTGACAGGCATTAACAAGGGTTCTCTGTATAAGAACCCCGCAAATTTTGGGGTTGATTCGGACAGAACAAATAATAATCGTATGTATGGAATCGTCCACTCCTCGCAGGGATGATCTGACCAGCTGGGCGTTTTCTAAGACAGAATGAATAATGGAGGCCACGTTGAAGAAGCAGCTGCATGCGAGCGAGTGGCACCAGGTCGATCGGCGTTATTGAAAAAAGATCTCGACCGATTGATCGACAGATCGGTGGGCATGCATGCGTTACTCTTTTGCAACTCTAGGAAGGAGGGGGTCTGCAACTCTGGGTGCCGATGAGCCATGATGCCTCATGCCCTGGCCCGATTTAGTCGAAAAAGATCTGAAGGGTGAGTGGGGTTTGATGGAAAACGACCTCTCGTGTTCCATCTGTATTACTTCGACAGGGATAGGTGCGTCGCCATGCATGCGTATCGCGTAGGCAAGCGTAGATTTGATGCATTCGTTTGTGGCCTGTGGCCAGTCGTCGTCTTGGGTACTGTAGTCAGGAATGGTGGGTGGGTGGTGGTGAATGACAGACAACCTGAGCGAGCGGTAGGGAAGGACGCTGCATGCGGGGGGTTCTTGAATCCAAAGATGATCGCCCGTGGCTGTGAAAAGGCGCCGCTCTGATTCTGCTTATCAAGTCTGATGTTACTCTACTCAGTCGTACTAGCCTACTAGGCTACTATTACTACGGGTCGTTTCGTTACGAGTTGATGGCTTTACGTTGCGATTATGTGACATTTACGCCTTTTATCTGGAAGCTCATCCGAAGTTCCGAACATGATGATGGCTGAAAGAAAGCCTGAAGCTGACGACGGTGCACGCACCTTTTTCGGTCGACCTTGTTGGATGCATGCATGAGGCCCACATGATGGCTGAAGCCTGGGAACTTTTTCGACCTTGTTGGATGCATGCACGAGGCCCACAGGCCTCCACAGACCACAGTCCAACGCAAACTTGAATATGAAGGAACCAGCCCACGAAAAAAAGCCCGTTTTCCTAAGCCGAACCCAAGAGGTGGCCCGCAGGCCCCTCAAACGAATTAGGCGAACTCTGCTTGCAATGCTGCCGTCCCGCCCGTCCGTTCGCCCCGCCTCGTGCCACAAGCGAGCGCTGTGCGGCGGCACTCGGCAGCATCAGCAAACTGTGCAGTTGGGTGTTGCAGGGAGGGAGCGTCGCCCAAGAGACCCAGGCCAGATTCGGTGCGCGCGGCTGCGCTGGACTGCCGGAGCCGCCGCGTGGCCGCCGCCGCGCGCATCGCGTAACTTGCCCGGGCACGTAAGCGTAATGATTCCGGCAGCCGAGGGAATCGCCGTGGCACGGCCACAGCCGTACATGGGGTTGCATGTGTTTTCAGATTCTGACTCTGGGGGCGTTCGACGCACCCCTTCTAAACTTTAACACCTGTCACATCAAAGAGAATCTTACTATTTAAACATATTTTTATTAATTTAATGACAAAACCTATGTCACGACCCCCCTCTAAATCACGAGACGAATCTAATGAGCCTAATTAATCTATGTTTTGCTACAGTGATGCTACAGTAATCATCGTCTAATCACGCTTTAATTACCCTCATTAGATTCGTCTCGCGATTTCGAGCGGAATCGTGAAATTAGTTTTGTAATTAAACTTTATTTGTAATCACAATATTCGTTGGAAAAACCCTCTAAAGTTTAGACCCCATGCGCCGAACACCCCCTCTGTTTCCCGTCGTCATACAGTGTCGCCACGCCATACCATTCACTTGTAGGTTGCTGGTTCTAAGTTTTATGGAAAACTAGGTGAATGCCCGTGCTTTGCTACGGGTTGAAACAAAAGCGAAAATTTACAAAAACAGAAGAATTCTCGCTTATGCACCTATTACCATTTCAAAATTCTTTCTCAATAAACAAAAGAATAGTACACCAAAAGTATTATGCAATGAAGGGAACATATATTTGTAGGAATGTACCAAGAGAATTGATAAGAGAATACAAATGGCCTCTACAAAATAATAAAAATGACATATAATTCACGTAGAACAGATCTACACTGAAGAGATGACAAAATCAATTGCTGATTGCGTGAAAGCATGATGCTCTTCTCTTGACCAGCAACCACCCAGTATAATACTACTCGATTCAGCATCACAAGGACTAATATTAACTTGCATTCACTTTCAGATTCATAAGATTTGCAACACAGTATGAGCTTCGCTTCAGATACTAAAGTGGAAATCTGTCTAGAAACACATTGAAACTATATCAATAAATGAAAACAGCTACATTGTCAATCTGTTCATAAAACACATTGAAGCTACAATGCGGACAGATGAACTGAACATTCTAGCTAAACATATATAATATGACAAGTGAGAAAACTGATATGAAGTGTTGCTTTTGCCTTGTCAAGTTGATACTTTTGACGTCGTTTTTTATTTTCTCCCAATCTCAGCAGTCATTTGCTGCTCCCTTTTGCCTCATTCACTCGCTACCTCTCTGCCTCTTGAGTACCTTACTATTGACATTTCCTGATTGTTCATTGGCCGACTTCTGATTTGGGCTGCAGTCGCTGATGGATAGGTCTGCGAACGGTGCTCGACCACCAGTCTTTTTCAAATGTTCCATCTGCACCTGATGTCAAGAAATTGCAAAGAAGGCAAAATTAACTAAGGGCAAAGCTGACCAAAATCGATAAACCAGCCTCGATCGATGGAAGTAGACCAGCCTCCATCAGAATGTGCCAGCATATTCTTTCAATTCCGAAATTTGGTGTAGAAAAGTTCAGAGTAGTGGCCTCTGAAAATAAATTCTGAAAGCAATGAGAAATTTAAACTGTTAAGCAATGAGGAAGTCTCATACATAGCATCAAGTACTTAATCTAACATAGGATTGAAAGAAGAAAAAAAAAAGAGGATGCCCAATTACCATCGAAATAGATCGGTGGACTGATTTGACCTTGCAGATCCATACATGTAGACTAAAGGGGAAGCTCACTCCCGAACACATGAAAAATCAAAACAAATATGGGATGCCCAGTTACCATCAAAATAGATCGGTGGTAAATACTGTATAGCACCAAAGGCCATCAAATTAGTCGGATCGGTGGCAAGCACTCCACACAGTAATCACATGTCGTTATTTAGCATTCCATACAATTAACAGCGTAAAGCAAAAACCAACCAGTACCGATCTTAGATTAGTGTACATGTTTTAAGCATATTAGTTTTTCACATTCTTAGGGCCATCACTAATAAAGACTGGATCAGTGACACAAAGGATACCAACAATATGAACACGTACCAGCAAGACTATAGCCGCAGTCTGAATAACCCTGCCCTCCCATATCTCCTTGATCTGAAAAACTGCATCTGAAATTTTGACCAGCACAAATACATTTTGACAGCAGTTATTAAGTAAAAAAACAAATATTATGATCAAAACTATTGGGATTGTATATTGCACACTTAAAAGTAAAAAATCTTTTTAAGTGGTCGTCTGACCGAAGCTACACAAAGCCTGTGCTGATACTGGCATTGTATTTAGAAAGGCCAAAATAAGTGAAGCATTAGTGGATTGAACTTAAAGACTACATGGTGTCGCAAAAGGAAGTCATAAGCAATGAAATTTCAAACATGACATGCTGTGTTGGAATGTGACTGATAATGAAAGAGCAAACACCCCTAGCAAATGTAATTCCAGTAAATCACAATCTACCTCATTGATATATTAACACCACAGGTTCAAATTCCAGAAGAACAACATGTCTAACTATTGTTTTCCTACCGTAAATACTGCTGAATCTTGAACTTGGATAACCACTCAGCTCATGCAGAGAGAAAATAAGAATTCAAGGGACATATCTGTTTCAGGCGAAGCAAGATTCTATTTCAGACGATGCCCTCAACATGTTACTAATACTCAGAACGAAATCATCCACAATACAGATGGTCAATCCGTTCTCCTGCATAGATGGACTCAAATCACGCTCTAAAAAAATATTTATATTGCATATGTATTTGTGACATCAGGTATATACTTGCATTTCACCCTCAGAAAAAATATTCAAGGACAAACTAAACAGGGTGCACCAAGGATATTCAGTTCAAGCATGGCATCGACCCAATATGTACAAAAATATGGCACCAATTATTATTGGTTCTTACACCAGATGACAAAAGAAGCATTGTGCTTCATATCAATTGGGGAAAACAAATCCCAAATCTGATGAGGGGGGGGGGGGGGGGGGGGGGGGGGGGGGGTTGGACTCACCTCTTGCACAGGCCTCATGTTGGGGGGTAAAGGGGAGATGCTCCTGGTCGGATTCGATGGCGGCGTTGATGCGGGCAGCTTGCCTCCTCCGGCTCCTAGTTGGGCAGCAACTGCTCACCTCTACGCTTCCACCTCGGGCTGCCGACATGCTCTAAGAAGATGTTTGCAGATCCACGCCGCAAATCGACCCCGCGTCGCCGCTATCCTCTTCCTCCTCGCCGGCAACACCGCCCAGGCCCCCGCCGCAACCCACCACGAATCCTAGGCGGTGGCTCCCCCTGACGGCGTGCGGCGTAGTTCCTCAGCGTGATGGCGGTGATGCGGCTCCTCAGTCTGGTTCGCGCAATGGAGTCGGCGTGGGCTTAGGGGTGGAAGAGCTGTGCCGCGATGGTGGTACCGGCGGTAGCTTCCTAGGTTGGCGTGGCGGCGAGGAACCGCGGCGGCGGCGATCTTGCTTGCGGCGATGATCTTGTTTGCGGCAGCAGCAAAAGATGAGCGGGGGGGGGGGGGGGGGGGGGGGGGGGGGGGGGGGCGCTGTAGAGTTGGGCGAGGTGCGCAGAACGGGCAGCCGGGCAGGCGGGGAGGGGACAACGATGGCGGTGTGGTAGGGGAGTCCTGGTGTCCCTGTGCAAATCACGGATTGCGGGAGCGCGTTTCGAATAGAGAAGGGAGCGGAATAAGGGTGGGCGGACGACACCAAAGGAATTCATAAGTTGTAGAGATACATCACTGATCTCGTCCGGCACAGCTTATTTCAATACCTGTATTACTAATTTACTAGTACTAGTTTCCTGACGAAGGAGGGCATGATTGTCGCGGGAGTTCTGGTTGGTAACCTCAGTCTGGATATCCATGACAAGTCAGCACCGCCAGAAAAAACGACCTTTCGGAGCTCAGCGAGGCGGCAAAGCATTCGCATAGACCTGTCACCTGTGACGATGCATGCATGATGCAAGGCGTTCCGCGATCTATCAAGACACGATGCCTACTCCCCGTGTTTTGTTTCGCATAACGGGCTGTCCAATCATTGCCGCCTTGTCCTCCCTGTGTTCTGAGCTTCTGATTCGGTGAAGGATAAGCTTAGCAATCAACAATTAACTACTATCTGTTTCATACGCAAGTATATATAGTTTCTTCCAAACAAATTGGCCGGTCGCAGTCGCGAAATATACCCAAATCTCGTTAGCATGCACGTGGAATTATTATGTTGGTACAATGAAAACGTACTTGAATACACAAGACGACCAACCAACGGGGTGTTCCCTAACGATTTTGCCGGCGAAGTACGGCCCCCTCCCCCCCATGAGATCTCATCGTACTGGAGTCGTAAATTGACATGGACGAAAGGAAAACGGAAATCTAAAACGATCAGCTCTCGGCAAGAAAATGCAAGCATCTGGAGACAACGAACATGCCAGCACGCATTTGCCGTACACGATTGTCCTACTGGCCGGAGCTGATGGCGAAGCAAAGCAGTAGCAATCGCAAGGGTTTAGATCCAATCTTCTTCAATCTAGTTTTTAAGATAAAAAAATGTAGGTCCCGCCATCGGAGCAGCCTGTCGACCTCACCGTTTGCATCACTTTTTTTTCTTTCTCGAGTTTGAATAAGCATCGTCTAACATTTTAAGAACGAAGAGAGTATTATGCTAATGCTTATGACACATCATCGTTCATATTTTTCCGGAAACGTGATACATCATTGAACATTATCCAGTAGGAGTATAGGATGGAGGAAGTAGATAACAATGATGGTCGGTAACAAAGCAAACAAAAGAGAAAACAGAGCAAGTGGAAAGAGTTGATGATTTTTATTTCTGAGGGAAATAAGAGTCAATGATTGGAGTTAGTGAGAAATCAAAAGGTACCACAGCCGCACGAAGCGAGAAGAGCTATGATTCCAGAACCGTGTGGTTCGTATGAACTGCTAAATCAATCATCATCAAGTTTTCAATCAAGTTCTAGAAAATGCTATCAACCCAAGTCAAGATCAAAAACACTGTACTGATCCAAATCTTAAAGCGCGAAGCCAATTTAAGCTTGATGACACACTCCCGCATTGGTTGCCCATCTTCCTTGTCAGCTTCTTCCCAGCAATAGGCAGGCGGAGCGCCCGGGTCTCGCTCGCATCTCTCTCTTCTGGTCCTTCATCAGCGCGCAGCCGCCTTCAATTTCGTCTGCTCCAGACTTTAATGGGCTTTCCCTCCCACCGACATGGCCGGCGATCCCCGCACCCGCGCCGCCGGTGACCGCTCCCCCTCCTCCTCCTCCTCCTCCCGCTTCTTCTCTGCCGGGGACGGGCTCGGCCTCGGCCCCTCCAGCCTCCTCCTCCACCTGCTCCTCCTCCACTCGCTCTTATAGCCCCGACCGCCAGGTACCCCGGGCCATGGCCGCCGTCTTCTTCCACCACGTCGTCGGCGACCTCACCGTCGGCAAGCCCGAGGTCGCCGAGCTCCACGACACCGACACGCTCGACGACGCCGCGCGCGCCATCGCCGCCAGCCCCGAGGGCACGGTCCCCGTCTGGCGCCCGCGGGCGTCGCCCGACGAGCCGCCTTCCGGGGCCAGGTTCATCGGGATGATCTCGGCGCTCGACATCGCGGCGTTCGTGGCCGCGTCCGGCGCCGGGGACCGGGCCATGCGCTCTGTCGTCGGCGAGGTCGTGCAGCCCAACCCCGGGCTGCTCAGGGAGATCGATCCGGGCACGAGGTGAGATCTCTGCTCTGTTCTCTTCTATCACTGACGCGCAATCTCATCTTTACTAATGTCCTGTCGCGCCGGTCCGGCCCGAATTGTCTGCGTGTCACGATCGATCCGTCCGTGAATGACTTTTACAGCCAAATCTCTTGAACCTGATCATATATCGTTTGAATTACGGATGATCGATACGTGTTGTGCTATTTAATAGTACGTTTTCGTGGATCCATGAGACCATGAGACATGAGAGGAGTTGAATCTTCTTGTGTTTTTGGCTCGATAGTGTTCTAAACCATACCATTGCTGGCATCGACCAATGGCGCGATTTACCGGTCATTTCTACCCTTCTATTATTTTATTATATTGCGGCCTTGCCCAGCTGATCTATCCTTGCCTTTTACTGCTTCTATGTGAGCCTTTTTTAAAATGTGATCTGCTGGTTGATCCTTGTCTTTTACTGCCTAGTTTGACCCCTGGCGAAAGATGCGAGCAAAAGGTTATTTCTAGGCCCATCTGAATATTTTCAGAGAATAACATGGCTTGTGGTTAAATTAGTCTTGTGGAGTCGATTGCTTTTGAACAATGCAGATTCATATTGTAACTACGCCTACCATCTTGGTATCATGGATTTTGATAGGGAAACCGAAGTCGGTTCGGCGTGATCTGATTAAAGTGTCTAATGCACAGCAACTCCAATATGCTGCTGCTTTTCTTTGACCGGTTATTATGTTCCTTCCTTCCCTTCTAACCTTTTGGTTTATACGAGCTTAGGATTGATGTTTATCCTTTCACAAACGAAAATGCCTTGACCAGTTCTTCAGTTTTGCTTTCTGTAACTTTGTGGCTTGGTGTCTTGAATCACTATTGTTAAGACCAGCAGAAATGACAGAGCTGTACATCGTCTCAGATTTTGGTTCCATTTCTGTAAAGGCTGGACAGTAATTTCATATGAAAAAATGCAGCAAACTGATATATGTTCACTGTAACATATTATTTGCTGTCTGCAAAGGCAAATTTAGCCTTGTTGCTTGCATGTTCGACTAAAAATAGACCAGATTAAATCATAATACTATTACAATTCATTTGTTTGTAATCCCTTTTTGCTGCCAGGTCAGTAGTCTTTTTCAGGAGCATATTGATTTTTTCAATGGTTTGGCTTCTAGTGTGGCTTTAGTCTTGTTTATTAACTCTTACCAAATTTTGAAAGACACCACTGTTATGACTTACTCTTCCTTCCTCAAAGTATAGATTTGCATTTGTGCTTGTAGTTATACTCACTCTACTTTTTGCATTGCTAAATTTGCATGACATGACTTGGATTTTGTGGATTCTGAACTAATAAATCTCCATAGTAAACTGGTGATTGAGGGGTGCTGGCACAAGCTCACAAAGAAGAAAACTACAATTGTTAGTACCATGTGTAATATTATGTTCTTTCTACATACTTCATTGTCCGAGTTTATGAAATTTAGTTAGTTGACTGATTGTACTTGCCTGTTAACAGTTATCACCTGACATCTATGTGGTTGCCTATTATTATGGTTTCTACGAATTTATTAATGTCACTCTCAGAAGTTTTCAGTGTAATAATTCGACAACACCAGCAAAATTCCTGGTACCCCGATGGTCCTTCGGGAATCATAAAACAGCAGTTTTCCTTTGTAATATGATGTTGTGATCAAATCAATTATAGGCCCTTTTCAATGCTAAATTTGCACAAGCCAGATATATTTCAAGTGGCACAGAACTTGTCCTTCTGATTGTGTTGCATAGAGGAATAGGGTAGGACATGATCCCATTTTGCAGTGTGGTGTCAGAATCAGGATTAACAATCATGTGGTACAGTCTGTTAACTGATATAGTACATGAATTAATACAGTAGCTTAAATGTATGACTCACGACACATGACAGGTCCAATCATGTCTCAGCTGCTGGAATATACAGCAATCTCACATGGTTCATATTCTCATGACTGTTAAAATAGTGCAATAGGAAAGAAAAAGAACTTTTGGACGAGAATACAGAGCTTCTTTACCGTGTGTTTTATCTGTTTGAGAAAAGAGTCTACTACTTGCTATATTTCATACTTCCTTGCCGCTTTGGTCGTCGTTTATTGTCTTTCAAATATTCATCACTCTGAAATGTACTGTGGCATGTACTTGTTACTCAGAAAAGTGTTACTGTCTTGCAAGGTTGATCGACGCATTGGAGCTGATGAGGCATGGAGTGAAGCGCTTCCTTGTTCGCAAGAGTGGGACCTGGACAGGCATCACCAAGCGATTTTCAGTGCTTTACAATGGCAAATGGTTGAAGAATATGGAATCGACGTCTCCAAATGCAGCTAGCAGCAGCAGGCAGTTATCCTTAGGTTCCAGTTCCAAAGACAAGTTTTGTTGCCTCGCAAGGGAAGATGTTCTTCGTTTCCTAATTGGATGTCTTGGCGCTCTCGCACCCATTCCACTGACTCAGATATCTTCCCTTGGAGCAATCAATCCACACTATTGTCACGTTGAAGCATCCGTGCCAGCCATGGAAGCCATTCAGAAGATCCCTCAAGACCCGTGCGCTGTTGCTGTCGTCGAGACGACACCAGATGGAACTCGTAAGATATTGGGAGACATCTCTACATATAAACTCTGGAAATGTGACTATGTTTCAGCTGCGTGGGCGCTGGCAAACCTGTCAGCTGGGCAGTTTGTAAACGGTGCTGATGAAAACGGGTCAACTTCCATCTCAATCATCCCAGAACCTCCCACCAGCTCATCACCCGCGGAAGAAATCAGCAGCCCTGGACGCTCGCCCAGGGCGAAGAAGTTCAGCAGCAGAAGCATCGGTTTCCAGGCGAACCAGATGTCGATCGGGCGGTCGCGGAGTGCGTACCACCGGGGCCGAAGCTCGCCGCTGACGTGCAAGAGCACGAGCTCCCTCGCGGCGGTCATGGCGCAGATGCTGTCCCACCGGGCGACGCACGTCTGGGTGACCGACCCGGAGGCTGAGGAGGACGGCGTCCTCGTCGGCGTGGTGGGCTACACCGAAATCTTCAGTGCCGTCACCAGGAGTGCTTGTCCGAGCCCGACCGCATCTTGATGCGCCGTTCTGCGCTGCGCTGTATTGTACAGTAAACTGTACCTGGTTGATCCGCTGGCGGCTGGCGCCTCAGTGCATCTGCACTGAACTGTAGTACAATGTACTTGTTGATTCATTGGTTTGTCGTGAGGATTTGTAGAGAATTTTTTTCGGCCTGCGTGGCATAAGACCTGGTGGTATATTGTTGCATTCGTTGTGGACGGATCAAATAAAGACTCGGGGCAAGTTGCCAGTGGGATTTCTGTAATTATGTTTTTTTTTTTTTGCAAAACATAGTCCAAACACATATACTCGAAAACACGTACAAATATTCACTTCTATGAACACATGTAAATTTTTATTTCGAAAGATTAGATTGACTGATCTTGAGATTTATGAAATCATCAAAGTTGCCTCACTAACCGGCTGAGGTATGCTCTGTTGTTCCATTTCATTCGACCTGTCTAGCTGTGTTTCTCTGCAGTCGTCTTTCATCACACGCGGAGAATAGTCCAAATCGCAGAGTTGGAAATGTGGCCATTTCTGTGTCCTGTGTGTGACGGAAGAAGGGAAGATTGGAGTTATTTCGCCGCCTCTCAGAAAAGAAAAAGGACAGGAGTCAAGTTGGGCCGTTGTACTCGTATGTCTGTGGGCTCACATAGCTGGCCGTCCGGGCTAGTTGTCGGTTTCTTCTCATCCTTTTTTGTGCGAACAAATTCGAGTTTCTGATTGTGACCTGACACCTTCTTGTGATTGGAACCACTCCTACTGATTGAAACCACTCATTTGCAAATGTTAGGTTTGAAATCAGGACACTATCATGTCATTTTTTTTTTAATAAAAAAACTTCACTACCCATGTTGGTGCGTCACCAGCATGGCAGCAACGGACGGTCCAAGACGTTTGTTTAACGGGACAAAAAATGGTAGTACGAGGCGAGGGAGTGAGGCCTACTTGGCGGGCGCTGCCGGAGCAAGCAAGCAGCGTGCGTGTCCTACACTGCACGGTTCTTCGCTGGGTGCGGTGTGGTGCGGTGGCAGCCAACGAACGGGCAGGCCGCAGGCGCAAAAGGAATCGCATCATTCCCGTATTTTCCTCGCCTCGGAATCATCGACGCCTAGCTCCTCCCGATTCGTTCCACGTCCCAGGTCGAAAACCGCATATGCGTTCGTTCCCCTGGCGTGTTTCTTCTGGGTGGCTTTGGCTGTTCCGGTGCACGCTGTCGGGCGGCTGCTTCTGCTTACACTTGTCGCCGTGGGCGCAGCCTCGTGTCCATCGGTGGCAGCCGCGCTCCCTGCGCCGCCGCCAATTGTCCCGTGCGCGCCGACGTGCTCGCGCGAGGACGTGCGCATTCTTGGCGCGGCGCTGCCCGTCGCCAGCCAGCCAGTCTGCCACCTACCGCGCCTCGCGCGACGCTGACTCATCCAGTGAACCGAGACGTGCCCGGGCCCCTGGGAAGGAGGGCTGGTAAAAAACGAACGAAATCCAGGTCGGCCCCGGGCGTGGAGGCTTCAAGAGATTCCCCGGGGGAGAAAGGAGAAATCCCGGTGGTGCCCCCACGGCGGCACCAGTAGTGAGTGAGTTCTCCAGAGAAAGTGTACTAGCCTCGTCGTTGAAGCAAAGGCACCACACTAGCCTTTCGGAAATCTTGGCCAAAAGCGATCGCGCCTAGAAATCACGATAATCCCACCCACCCCACGTTTCACAATATTCACTCCTTTCTCTACGGTTTTCTAGTCTCCTAACTTTATTTTTTTTGAGAGAACGTCTCCTAACTTTATTCTCGGGACCGACAGCTACTTCTTCCACACTTGATTACCACGCACCGTTGTCTTTGTTCTAGAGCAGATTTTTGGCGCACAAGTAACATCAGGTCTAGAAATGCACAATTTCCTTTTGTTTTGGCACCAAACTTCACGTGAAGAAAATTAACCCCCTCCTCTAATGGCGTGTAGAGTTAGTTACAGGTGATTATCATGTCGGCAAAGAAATCGTTCTCCAGCGACTACTCCCTCCATTCGCGAATTGTTGACGCTTCGGACCAAAGTTTGCACTGGAAAATAACAAACAAGCTCTATCCGGACATCAAGAATAAAAAAACGGAGGGAGTATATGCAGAGGCCGGCGCATGTTATTGAAAGTATATCGAACTGTGCATATTGCATCAAACATGTGTACTGTAGGTCGTTCCACAAACGTGTGTACTGTACTCGGTACTAAAAAACAGAGGAGAGAATATCTGCTAGCATCACTACAGAATGTCGATGCTCGCAAGGCCATGGTATTGTTTTTCTAACAAGGCATAATAAAGACGTGTGCTTTGCTTTCTTTACTCCTACTCCTCATCAGAAGAAAGGAAAACGTAGGCTCCTTGAAGAGAAGAACAATTTGACTTACAAGAGCAACGAACAGAGGAAATGTGAGGGGCGAATCGGTAATCCATCACAGGTTTGTAGAGAACGAGACATAAATAGAGAACTCGTGGCTCGGCTGCCGCGGCGCTCTCCCAAAAGCAACAAAACGCAACGGAACCTGAGGTCGAGATCGAGCGGCGCAGGCCCCCAACATCTCCTCTCCTCCTCCTCCCGGTTCGGTTCCTCGTCACCACAATCCACATCCCAATCTCCAGCGCCAGTCAGTCACACCGCCTCCCTCCCCCCGGCAGCAGCGGCTCCTTGGCGGCGGCGATGGCCTCCAGGATGGCGCTCCACCCCCACGACGTCACCCTCCGCCTCTCCCCGCCCCTCGCCGCGCGCCGCCGCCGCCGCGCCGTCAGGGTCTTCGCCGTTGCCTCCACTCCATCAACCGTCTCCACCAAGTAAGCCGCCTTCCTGAAACCCCCGCCCGTGTTATCTTCTCGAGTTACTCCGTTTTCAGATTGATGTCTTGAGGTTGGATAAGATGAACCTGTCGCTTGCGCCGTCTAGCTGCACCACGCGCGAAGGATTTAGGCGCGTTTCAACCCGTTTGGTGTGATTCCGGATCAATCACGGCGTCAGTCTCGCTCGATTGTTCACTGGCTCTGCTAACAATGTTGGATCAAGATTTGATTTTTTTTTCTTCCTTTTCCTTTGTGGGTGGGCGCCCGTGTCAGGATTGTCAGATTCGTCCCTGCTCGCGCCGACCCCGTCGTCTCCCGGTGGCGGTAGGAGTAGCAGTTACACATGGTTGTTGCCTCAGATCAGGCGCAAAGGTAGCGCTTCGCCATTTAAGTCTGCATGGGTAGGTCGTTTTCTCTGTGCGGCTGGCTGGACCGGCGGCGTCGTCCCGGTTCCTGTCCTGTGCGTTCGGTTGCCTTGCCGTCAGCTGCAAGCGTCAACCTTGTGTCAGTCCTTTTCAGATTTATTTTGATGCCTTGTTTCCTCGGCATTGAATTTCATGGGACCTTCAACTTGTCCCGGGACCCTGGTCGCCGTATCTCTTAATGATTCTAGAATTGCTCCAGACGTGGTACCACGTCGCCTTTAATTTCACACATGTAGTTGGTGTACTGGCTATAGAAACTGGTGTACTCATAGGGTCAATGGTGCTCATCGTGGTTTTGTTTAGCTTGCATTGGAGGGGAAGTTGCGTATCCACTGTCGTTGCTGGGTCGATTTGGTAGCCAGTGGTCCTTGTCATTGTTTGTTATTTGCTCACTAGTAGGAGTACGCCATTTGGGCTTCTCGAATGCTGCTTGTTGGCATTTGGCAATTCTGTGTTGTTCGTCCACTTCAATTGAAGAAGTTTGTGAAATTAATAAATATTGAATAAGACCTGTCCGGCTGTATCATAGGTATAGTAATTAAAAATAGAAGCCCATACAGGGTTCCATGTTGCGCCAAATCTATTATTTCTTAGAAATTCAGCTATCTGGTATTTCTACACTGATACTTACAAAACCATAAGGTGGTTCACAAACAATGAATATCATTATGGTATCGTTTTGGTAAATCTGTAGTTTTGTGAAATTTACTCTTCATATATACTGGCATACTATAGAATTTTTTAGTCAGATCTAGCTGGAAGGTTGGAGAAGCATTGTTGACCCATTGGTCCTAGTTGCACCTGGTCTTCTGCATTTTTCTTTGTGTTTCTTTTCCATGCTGCATTTTTTTTTGGTGTAACAGTGATAGAAATTCAGTTATGCAATGTTCAGTGGTGACATACGCCACCGTAACTTATACATAGAATATGCGCAAAGAGGTTTGAATGTCTTAGTGCATATAAATATGCTCATTGGAAGCACAACTAGAGTAGTGATGATTGCCATTACAGGCTGTTTGTCGTTTAGATGTGCATTGCCGTCGTGTGATTAGTGACTTGAACTGCGCTTATAATTTGACATTTTATGACAACCCTGACCAAGCTGCTTCGTGTTTCAATCACATCTGATTCTATCTTCTCTTAAAGTCTAAATTTGTTTCATCATACCCGCAAAGCAAGCGATGGAGTCATGTAACTGGTAACTGACCATACCTTATTTTGTGAAAATTGTTCCAGGGTTGAGAGTAAGAAACCATTTGCCCCTCCGCGGGAAGTACATGTCCAGGTTACACATTCAATGCCACCTCAGAAGATTGAAATATTCAAGTCGCTTGATGACTGGGCTAGAGATAATATCTTGACCCATCTTAAGCCAGTCGAGAAGTGTTGGCAGCCACAGGATTTCCTCCCTGACCCAGCATCTGATGGATTCCATGACGAAGTCAAGGAGCTCAGAGAACGTGCAAAGGAGATCCCTGATGATTATTTTGTCTGTTTGGTTGGAGACATGATTACTGAGGAAGCTCTTCCAACATACCAGACTATGCTTAACACCCTCGATGGTGTAAGAGATGAGACAGGTGCAAGCCCCACTGCCTGGGCAGTCTGGACGAGGGCATGGACTGCTGAGGAGAACAGGCATGGTGACCTCCTAAACAAGTATCTGTACCTCACAGGGAGGGTGGATATGAGACAAATTGAGAAGACAATTCAATACCTTATTGGCTCTGGAATGGTATTCTTCTTCTTTCATATTTGACATGTCATTTAGAACCATGACATTATTGTTGAGCTGATCGCGCTTCTGAAACATTTTTCTCTCATTGAATTATTTTTATGGCGCTAACAATTCATGCTGGAGCCACATCTGTCGATCAGTTTTTATTGTGAAATTTTCAAACTGCTGATCTGTTTTCAGTTTTGTATTGTTAGTTTACTCTCTTCTGCTCATTTCGAACTGTACGAGTTGCTATCCACCCCACCTACTGATTATAACCAAGTGAAATTAATCTTTATTTTATTCACTCTCCTCTTCAGGATCCGAGGACTGAGAATAATCCTTATCTTGGCTTCATATACACCTCCTTCCAAGAGCGGGCGACGTTCATCTCACATGGGAACACTGCTCGCCATGCCAAGGACTATGGTGACCTTAAGCTTGCACAAATTTGTGGCATCATTGCCTCAGATGAGAAGCGGCATGAAACTGCATACACCAAGATTGTTGAGAAGCTTTTTGAGATTGACACTGATGGCACTGTGCTTGCTTTAGCTGACATGATGAAGAAGAAGATCTCGATGCCTGCCCACCTGATGTTTGACGGGGAGGATGAGAAGCTGTTCGATCACTTCTCCTTGGTTGCTCAGAGACTCGGTGTTTACACTGCTAGGGACTACGCCGACATCCTTGAGTTCCTCGTGGACAGATGGAAGGTGGCTGACCTGACCGGCCTGTCTGGTGAGGGGCAGAAGGCTCAGGACTACCTTTGCACCCTTGCTTCAAGGATTAGGAAGCTGGATGAAAGGGCCCAAAGCAGAGCCAAGAAGGCGGGAACAATGCCTTTTAGCTGGGTATATGGTAGGGAAGTTCAACTGTGAGCGTCAAATGCCAGTTGCAACTGCTTGAGTTTCCAGCGTGCTATCATGATGCATCCTGAGACACATCGAGAAGACAGGTTCTGGTGTACCCGCATTACATAGTTCTTCAGGTCGTCCAAATGGGCTGGAAGCATATGTCCGTCGGCATCGTTTGTTAGGGCGATAGGGGTATGTGCGTCTAGGTTTCCTTTTTTTCCTGCGTTAATGTACAACATCTGGCCCGTGAACTGGACATGGACATGGAGTGGACATGCTATTGTCGCTGGCGGTGTGTTTCAGTATGTTATTTGTGTTGTCAGATGTCTTAAAAATTTTGTGAGCTATTAAATTCTGTCACTTAGTCATCCTTCCTGAGATTGGAGAGTCCACATCACAAATATGAAGAACATCGAACTGAAGGCCACTGAAAGGCTGCGTAGAACAGTAGCAGTTTGAAAAATCTTGCAAATTATTTGCCCCAACTACTACTCGATGGCGTTTTATAATCTGCATAAATCAAGTATCAGCTCGTTCAATGGTTTTTTTGTATCTGCATAAGTCTGCTGTTTCCATCTTTCTGTACTCGATGCATAGAGATGTGGCGTTCTGTACCGTTGTTAGTGCAGTTCAGAGATCGACAAGACTCTGGTCTGTGGAAAAGAGAATATCCGATTAAATGGTGTCATGGGACATGCAATCTTTCTCATTCTTGTGCTTGTGCATAATACAGATGGTTAATATACGAAATGCTCTACCAAGATAATATGCTCAACAGTTGAGATTCGCTCCTATCGTATATGGTAGCCATAAACACTGTTCAAGTTGAGTAGAGCCCAAAACAGCTTCTGACCATTCAATTTTTCCATTTGCAGCAATTGAACTCTTGCTCGCCACTGATCTGCATTCCGTTTTCAGTTCACTCAGTCTATGCATTTGTTCCAAACGAATGGTGACGAACACTTCTAACAAATTCAAAGTTCAGAAATTCCTTTTGCAAGGCTTCATGCCGTTGGTAAATTAGGAATTCGATCAGTCAAATGCGACCAACCTAAATCTGTATTTCACAGTTTCATAAAAAAATAAAATCTGTATTTCACAGACTTTTCAATCTGACCCTTTTTTATCTGCCAGTGACAAAAATTATGTGAAATACAGATTGAAAAAAGGGCTATTTCCAGCCACGTAACGTTCACCCTTTCAGAAACCAGAGGGCTATTTCCAGCCCTGTTCTCCGAATATCAAACAAAAGGAACTGGAGAAGGGCACAAGAAGGACAGTCCCTTTTGCGTGCAGAAGCTCTGGAAACAAACAAGATGAGAGATACCGTTGCAGGTTTGCACCAGCACTGAATGAGCCTCTGGCGAGTACTGGGCACATAGCTTGCGAAACATTATCAGCTCGAGGCAAAATTCCCTCTGCCACCTGAAAGGAGGAAGACATTCGTCCAAGTTGCAGGGAGCATTTGCAATTGCGTTTGCATAATCGCACGCAGGGATGCGGATGAAAGTAGCAGCTTCCCTGCGAGAAAACGAGATGAGTTATTGGAACATTTTGATCCGTAGATGTTTCAAGAGACTCAAGTTTCAACTTGGCAATCAGTGTGGCCTACGTGCGTCAGCAATTGGTTCTCGATCTGGCAAATGCCAAATAGATGGCTCGTGTCGTCGTGATCATGCCTGCATGCGTATATTTGTGCGCAGGACTAATTCCCTAATCCTTAAGGATAAAGCGAGTGAGAATATATAATATATGTGGACATCCTAAATGGATCTTTACTCCATCTGATAAAAATTATTCTTATTTCGTAAAGGGTGAATGTTACGTTGGTTTCTGAATTTTTTTTCTCGAACGCGCAGGAGAGCTGCGTGTTGGTTTCTGAATTATGTCGGATGTGCCATGCATTGATCGAAATTAGATAATTAACCTGGGTCACAGTGGAAAAGGCTTCCTTTGTCTGACATTTCCGTATGCCTGCTGAATGGTAATCCTCTTATGCTTTGCTGTAATCCGTTTTCTGAAGCACCGGACTCTTCATTTTAAGTTGGCATGATATTTTGGATGTATTACTATTCGAAAAATTAAAGTGGTTGTCTCTTGTCTAACCGTAACCACTAGTTTCCTTGCTACGAATATGGGTGTTGAGAATCTTGAGATGCTCTTGAAAACAAGATTGATCAATATTTTTTTTAAGTTGTTAAGTTCTTCAGTCACAAATACCGTGCTTTGAAGGGTTCAGTTTCCCATTCTTACAGTAAGAGTGGGAAACTCTGCCATTTAGTCACAAATACATGTGTATAAAAAGGGGTGTTCTTTTTGTTCAAATATAAAGTTGAAGAGTTGAGGTTCAGTTCATTCCGCTTAAGGTCAACTCTGTTCATTTGTGGCATCTGTACTATTTTGACCCTGACATCAATAGTAATTACATTTGCATATACACTATTTGATCCTAGTTCTTTGCTGTGCCGGATTTTATTTTCTGGGCATACACTTAAATTGCCAACAGAAAACTACAGTATAACGCCGGTATATATGCAAGGCATTAAGGTAAGGTATATATTCCAAGTCACCTTTCTCCAAATTAAAGCCAGCTAATGACGTCCAATACTTTTACTTTTTGTCTCAAGATGAACATATATACGTATAAATTAAGCGCCAATTCACTGGCAGCAAACAATAATTTGGGCTACACGAATATAGCTTCTGTGCACCGTACTAATTCCTTGTTCCATTGATCACCTCCACGATACGTCTCTCTCTCTAAACTCGAATATTTCAGAGAAGGCTGTAGTATTTGCTTTGGTCACCTGCAGGAGATGCTACTATACCCTGGCATCTCGCCTTTTCAGCAACATTGACCACTTAATAATATTGGTGTATATATCGATGCCACATGTACATCACTTGGCTTTCGGCCGCTGTCTAGATCTCTCTCCCTCGCACACCTGAATCGATCTGAAATGCGCGCGCATGCACCGATTATGGACATTGCAGTCTCCTCCACTGCCTCTTTTGGTTTTCTTCCCAAGCAAAAGCTCTCTCTCTCTCAGCACGCATGCAAAGAAGGCAAGATCCTATGGCCTAAAAGCTTATCCCTACTTCAACCTCCCACTAGCTACTTGATCGACATAACATGACCCGATCGAATCGAAGCGAATTACTAGTAAGATCACTTGACTCCACATCTCATGCGCCAGATCGCTTTCGAGCTTATCGCTAAGTCCCCGCATCATTTCCACGGCCACGATATAGCCACCGACCCACGTCTCCCTCCCTTGGTGCCGACGCTGGTTGCATGCACGTGACGTGGCCGCTCGTCTCCCACCTCACTACCTCAGGTAGACAGCAACAAAGCTATCTCGATCGCGCTCTATAAAACTCGCCACCCCACGCACACAGTCTCTCACACTGCACATCCATACCTGTCTTACTAGCTAGCTTGCACTTCCACTCGATCGCATTTGTTTCCACACGATCAACCAAGTATAGCTAGCAAGCTGCAAGTTCATCAAGCTAGTTAGAGAGAGAAAGAGAGATTAACCAGTAAGTGATCGATCATCAAACAAGGAAATCGATCGAGATGATTGGGTGGAGCGACGTGTACAAGGTGGTTGCGGCGACGGTGCCGCTCTACTTCGCGCTGTTCCTGGGTTACGGGTCGGTGCGTTGGTGGCGCATCTTCACGCGGGAGCAGTGCGACGCCGTGAACCGCCTGGTGGCCTTCTTCGCGCTGCCCTTCTTCACCTTCGAGTTCACGCTGCACACGGACCCGTTCCAGGTCAACTACCGCGCCGTCGCCGCCGACGTCATCTCCAAGGCGGTGATCGTTGCCGTCATCGCCGTGTGGGCCCGCTTCCTGAGCAAGGGCGGCTGCGCCGTCAGCTGGTCCATCACCAGCTTCTCCCTCTCCACGCTCACCAACTCGCTCGTCGTCGGCGTTCCCATGGCGCGGGCCATGTACGGCGAGTGGGCGCAGCAGCTCGTCGTCCAGCTCTCCGTCTTCCAGGCCATCGTGTGGCTCACGCTACTCCTCTTCGTGCTCGAGGTCAGGAAGGCAGCCATCGGCATGTACTACGTCCCCGACGCCTCCGCCGTGCTGCCGGACGTCGACTCGCCGGCCACCGTCGTCAAGGACGTCGAGCAGGCCGACGCCTCCGTCGTGCCGGTCGCCGGCGGCAAGCCGTCGCTCTGGGCGCTCGTCAGGGTGGTGGCAGGGAAGCTGGCGCGCAACCCCAACACCTATGCCAGCTTCGTCGGCATCACCTGGGCCTGCCTTGCCAACAGGTTCGTTTCGTACGCCAATTAACTAGCTGTTTGTGTTTTTTTTATATATATAATACAAGTGTTTATCCGTATCATCATGCATGCGCATGCATGCATGGTGATCGATCGATGGTGCGTGCAGTAGTAGACTAATTACCTACCTCCTCCATGGTTAGATCAGACCCTTTAATTGTTCGGTTTGCCGTTCCAGGACTCAGATAGTGCGCAATGTGTGGTAGCCAGGTAGCCAGCTGTAAGCAGAGTTGTGATTCTGACGTGTAGCACACCTGACGTACGTGACACTAGCCTGCTGCATACTCTATGTTGCTGACTCCACATGCATGCAGAACCCGAACATCTAGTTAAGCTAGTTATTCTAATCAGTAATTTTAGTCCTGCCTCTTCAGCTTGCGTGTATACCAGATCTTTAGTCTTATTTCATTGTATTGTGCGAGCTGATGAGATTTTGACTCTGCAATAAAAAACAGGCTGCACATCGAACTGCCGAGCGCATTCGAGGGCTCTGTGCTCATCATGTCAAAGTCAGGCACAGGAATGGCCATGCTCAGCATGGGTAAGTATTGGCTACCTTAGTAAATAAATATATGCTTTGGTCTGGTACGCTCATTTTGATATGCTTTAGTTTCATTAGTATTTTGATTCGTGTAGACAAATAGTATATGTTTCAAGCTCCCAAAATAACTATACATACCTACTGGAATTTCTCATGCAGCATGCTTAGCAAGGAACTGTTGATCTCAAGCAACCACACATATAGCTGCATGACAACCATTTCTGAATGACTTATTTGACCCACTTATTCCAGCGAATTGTTGTCGTATCTAATACTTCTGCTAGTAATTCCTATTCTATTAGATAGAAAATACGCGCATTCCATTCCACTAATGACCGACGAGGAATCCAAAAAGAAAAATAAAAAACAGCGTAAACCTTTACAGAGGAATCGACCAATAATAAAAAGGCACAAATTCTATCTTTTGCATGCTGTAACACAAGCAAAGAAAGTGAAAAGTACCAAATTACCACGTACGTGGAAAAAGGTTCCTTCACTCGTGTAATCAGAAACGGCACGTCGTTTTCTGGTGCGTGCAGGCTTGTTCATGGCGCAGCAGGAGAAGGTGCTCGCGTGCGGACCCAGCTTTGCGGCGCTGGGTCTCGTCCTAAAGTTCGCCCTCGGCCCGGCCGCCATGGCCATCGGCTCCATTGCCGTCGGCCTCCGCGGCGACGTCCTTCGCGTCGCCATCATACAGGTAGGTACCCACGACCAACCTCCTCTGACCAGCGGAATCGCCACTATATTTATCTATGTTACGTTTGCTAATTTATGCTGTGGATTATTTTACCACTGAAATTTGAAGTGAATAGAATTTGAATTGTTTATTACAAAAGTCCTATATGTTCCACTCTGACAAAAAACAATTTGTCTTCGCTAGTGGAACAGTACGTAAGAAATATCAAAATATGATGGTTGATTAGCTAGAAATCAACCTTACGCTTCTACAACTGAGCATAGAACATGCAAAGATGCACCTTCTATGCTACGTAGTGTCGATGGTATGATGATGTCAATCTATACACCTCATGTAGGCATCTAACCTTAACTGTAAGTTTTACCACCACTTTAGACAAAAGTCTAGAATGTTTATTTTTGACAAAAATGTTGCATGACTGATGGATACATCCACAGAACCAGACCTTTTGGATAAACATATGATCTCACAAGGTCATCAATAATGATTGCATTTCACCGACATTAGATTGCAATGTACAGAAAATGTTATCACATAAGCCGCCCGACGATTTATGTGTAGACATGTCATAGTGCAAATTTTGAGAACAGAAATCACCGCAGTAGCGCCTATAAATGGAAAGTAGAACTAGCTAATGCATGTGTCATAAGCAACAGAAAAAGAAGATACCAGCTGAACAAATGGTGGACTGATATGAAAACCGCCCAGTTCACTGAAAATCTACAAGGGATCTGAGTTGAGTTTGTCAGCACTAGGACAGCACACTAGCACAGCACCACTAACCTTACCCACTTGCTTGTGTTGGTTGCACATCCATAAGATGCAGCCCGTTGCTTAAAAACTAAGCATGTCCAGAGGCGCAATAACAGATTAATTAGTTACAATGCTTATGCAAGTCCCATTTTCATCATTTTAGTATAATTACTATTTTGGCAATCTGACTAGGTTTAAGGGTGGTCATAAATTCATATCATGCGGAAACAGAAGTCAAACACTAAACCGTGCATGGATCCGATTCCAAGAACATGGAACACAATCGTATTGCTGTTGTCCGAAGATGTTCCACATCACTTTAGAGTAGCGCCTTAATAAACATATCCACAGAGTGCGATTGGCCTTCTATGGGCCGGTGCAGCCTCACTTTTCATAGCAAAAGAAGTGCATGTCCTTATTGGTTTGCCACATTTTGACCCCTGCCAAAGATACAAGAGAACCTCATTAAATTCCGTCTATATTAAAAAAGAAAGTGTAAAGCGAAGGATGGATGCTTTGTTCATAGAAAGTGCAGCATGCGCGTTCTACCTATGTAGCGGATCCGTTTTCGGCATGTTCTAGAGCATGTCCCACATGATAGCAGTCATCTGTTAAACAAAATGCCATGTCAATCAACTCGAGGAAGTCATTACCGACCACTCAACAGATGCATATCAGCGCACAACGATGAATCAACTGCATATTGTTAGTTCGACAATATAACTCTTCTGGAGGTTTTTTTAAAAAAACACTAGTTGCGTTTGTGGAGCTCGCACTCGTATGACGCACCAGGTAAAGCATACTGATCGTGTCAACTAATGCGCATTTCACTGGAGCTGAATATAACTGGATTTAAAAATACCGGGTTAGCTTTCTGGGGAAAGAAATATGGGTGCTGAATTAAAAATCAACTAATGCCATTTTGGAAGACGGTTAAATAATATAAGAGAGTAATTTTGTCTGTTTGCTGTCTGACTAATGACTGCATTCATTCGTAGCACCCCATGTAGCCACTTCTAAACCTATATGATTGATGAAAGATGCAAAAGTGGTACCAGTTTTGCTTTGGGGTAATAGAAGCTCCTGAATGCTTTAGGTCAACACTATTCCAGCACCTCAAGTATGTCTATGCCTGTGGAGGTGACCTGGGGAGCGTTACTTCTAAAGTGGCCCTTGAAACAAGTGTGAACTCAAATTTAAACCCAAAGAATTGGAGGTCCTAGAAGATGATGGGAAGGTCATCACGTATCAGCTGGCAGATGATGCTCGAGTTGCATAGATTCAACCTCAGGCATAAAAAACAAGTTATACCCTATTATTACAACAGAAGACTCTAGAAAGTAATAATGAGAGCATAATAACTTATCATTTCTATTTCCTTTTTGCAACAACAAACTCATGTATACAGTGTTAAATCTTGACAATGTTTCCAGCAGAAATAAGATACTAGTGCCTTGGCTAACATTTATATGAACATTCTGCAGGCCGCGCTACCTCAATCCATCACATCATTTATATTTGCAAAAGAATATGGGTTGCACGCTGATGTTCTTAGTACAGCGTAAGTATTATTATCTGACAGTAGATTGCAAGTAGTTGAAGGCATGCTCTTGAAGACATCAATTCCAAGTCCTAACCATTTCGTTGCTCCATTTTGCAGGGTTATTTTTGGGATGCTTGTCTCCTTACCGTTACTAGTTGGATTTTATATAGTCTTAGAGCTCATTAGGTAGCCTCAGTGCCACTGATACCTAGCGCCCCTTGAAGTTGCCTAAACATACATACTGACAAGTGCTCTGAAATGGCTCCTACCGACACTCACTATTTCATAAAACTGCAAGGGAAGTTATTGAGTTATGAGATACTTTTTAACACATATTATGTAAGAAGAATGCTTATTCATTGTGTTATTCAAATGATCGTGGCAAGCATATTTGATTTTGGTTTTGATGCCTCCAAGCCATTCTGTTGCTCAAATGATTGTGGAACAAGAATATTTTTAACACATATTTATGAAAGATTAAATAAGTAATCTGCTCCTTGAACCTGTATCAGCGTTAAGAACTGTGAATTGTGAATCAGAGTTACCTCAGTATACGCTTGATTATATTGCCTAACTCTTCCCCCTTATCCTCCTGCACATGGTGCCCTGCCTGCATAAGAGAATATAAGTGATTACCATATGAACTGAAGATAAAGTAAGAAACAAATCCAAAGATCCTATTACTTGCTCATGTGTAACCACAACCCACACAACACTAAACCTTACAAGCAAGCATAAAAGTGATTTAAACTTGCAGTAAGTCTATTTCGTGATATTGGTATTATCATTTTCACTTTCTGAAGAAAGATTGGTTTCCATGACAAACCATTGGCAGCTCTATGATCTTGTGATTTAGACGCCCAAAAAAATCTTCCACCCCATCATAGCTGAGCCAACGATCTCTCAAACCCCAACATATTGTTGTCTTCGTCTTCCATGAATCACTTCCAAGTATGCTCCTCATGGATTCAATGTAAGCCTGTACTAGAAACATCAAATTTAGAAAGCATAAATTTGGTGAAAGGACAGGAGGTAGATAGGCAAACTACCTTAAGGTCCTTTTTCATGGCTTTGCTTATTGCATTCAGCGCAAACCCAGAAGAACCGGAGACAAGGTATGGTCTTCTATACACCATAGCATCTTCCTCTTTCATCATGTATGGACCACAACTGGTCAACACTTTATCGCTAGCTCTGAGAGGATCCTGAAAGAGTTCAAACAAAGCATATCACATCTGAACACATAAATCATATTGGTTATATAAGATGTGTAAGTTCAATGGATACCATGCCAACTAACCTGGGAAAATATCTCGCCCAACAAGAAGTTGCTGAATTGTGCAAGAGTGGATGGAAGTTTCACATGTTTATCAGTTATCTAAAATGTAGAAACAGTTCACGATCAGTCTACAACTATGAAGCTATGTGTTAAAAGGCAGAACTGTATTTATGACTGTATCGCCTCTGCAAAATGTATTCCTAAGTCATAGAAAAAAGAAAACTAACCGGTGGATTAACTAGTACAAGATGGTTCAATTTTTCTTGATGTTCATTAGCATACTTGACTGCAATTGGAGCAAAGTAGCCCTGCAAATTTTACATTCTTGTAAAAAAAAAATGATAGAGATACATACATTAACATTCTCATGATGAAAAGAACCTGAACGACAATAGAGAGCTTTTTAGGAGCAACAACGTTGATAAGTGATTCCAAGGATGATGTATATTCTGAAACATAGAATTTCATGTTATTATGTTGTTGACTGCACATGTTTGAGTGAAAAGAAAACAAAGAGCACGTGTAGGTCACTTTACCTTCAAGAGTATAGTCAAAACCATATTTTGGCTGAGGCTTGTCTGAAAATCCAAACCCTGCAGAAACAATTTTTCATAATAGATAAATATCACTCTGTCCCACTACGATGTCCTGGGGGCAGAGCAGCAACGCTAAACAAAGAGAGTTTTAGGAGACTGTAAGGCTGATGCTTACAAATGGTAGAATTTGCAGGTGGAAAAATTTAACCAAATGCTGGCAGATGTTTTTGGGTTTTGTTGTCAAAAAAGAAGATGGTATTTCGTACTGCTGATGAGTTTGTATGTTGATATATAGTCATCAAGCATAATTGTCAATATCTTTCCAAAGACACTTTTGCCAATGGCAACTCAACAGATTGTTTTTCATCAGAAGCTTCTTGTAGTTTGCATTAGCCAAACAGCAGAGATGTGTTCAACTCACCGAGCCAATCAAAAGCAATGGCATGATATTTGTCTGATAGTACAGGAAGGACATTGCGATACGAGTACGCCTGTAACAAAATAAAGTATGGTAGCCTTAATTGCCATTTCATTATTAAATTCATAAAGTTCAGATATTATCTGTGACTGTCATAGGCCTCTAAAACTTCTTAAAGTAGGTACATTTCGAAGAACTTAACGATGTTAACTCAAGGATTGACATATCACTTTGTTTGCAGGCATTAGCCAATGTTAGTAGGACACATGAAACTATACATGGGAAAATTTGTATTGTGTCCTTTCAATCTGCCTGTTTGCTAGCCATGCAATAAACTGGAAGCACATAAGCAGATCAAACTACCTGAGAGGGAAGGCCGTGAATTAACAGCACTTTAGGATTAGAAGATCTCCCAGCTTCCACACAGAACCATCTGCATCACAGTGAACACACAAACGAAAGCTGTCTTCAGTAGTCTATAAACATACTTCTCCAGAACAGAGACTCATGGCATATAAGTAAACGATTGAATGGAATACACATATTTGTACCTGACACACTCAATTCACCTGAAAATATCATCTGAAGATTGAGATCCTGATCCCATCGTGAGGCCAAAGAAGGGATCTTTTGCTTTCTCTTTGTTCCCGGATACTGGGTATGCGTTTACCTGCAGTAACATTATGCTCCATCAGTACAACAGATCAAAAATGCATCTGAGTCTGATTTAATATGCTCCATCAGCTGGCACATGTGGTTTATAAAAACAGAAGATCAGGGGATAAGACTAAACTACGAAGGAAAAGGAATTAATGTATCAAAAAGCCTAGCCATTTAAACAGTATTTGAGTGATGCATATCGGAATACGAACATTGAACATTCACCATTCAATCAGGCTAATAAAAAGAAAACAAAGCAGAGGCGGCTGAGGTACCATTTTTCCCTGAGCAAACCACTCGTCCGATTTACTTGGGCCCTCCCCGAACTTCCCTGCACCGATCCCAAAAAAAAAAAAAGAGTAGGAAACAAGAAAACACAGTAAGCAATTGGAATCGAATCTGCTTGTCAAAGACCAGAATTCCTAAAGCCCTAATTCACCTCCACTGAACGAGAACCCGTCCCCAATGGACTCTTCCGCATCGATCAAGTAATAATCCTGCAAATAAATCGTACAGTAAATAAAATTGCAGGTCGCAAATGTGGCAAGGAAACATGATCAATCAGAATCGATGTGAGGTTGTGCGGCCATGCAATACCTCGTCGTTGGGGCGGGCGGAGCAGCGCCAAGAGGGAAGGTTCTGCTGCCGAAGGCGGCAGGGGAGGGCGGTGCAGAAGCTCGGCGCGGCCACGGAGGGGGCAACGACTGCGAGCGGCGGCGCCATCGGAGGTGGTGGGTGCGGCCATGGGGAATCGGATTCACCTGGGTTTTGGAGGGAGGCGCCGAACAGGAGATAGGGTTTGGTTGGTTGGCGCGGCTCCCGCCACGACCGCAGTTCTAACGGCCATCTCACTGGCTAGGCCCATCAGACAGAAGCACCGGGAAAGAATGGGCCCAATAGGTGATAGGTAAACAGGATGCAGAGCAGTCCACTGTTTAGTTATTAGCGATGTGATGCAGGATGCAGAGCAGTCCACTTTTTTTTTTCCTTCGCAAAAAAAAAAGTTATTAGCGATGTGATGCAGGTAAACGCTTCTCAATAATCCCATTAAACAAAGAGCGAGAGCAAATAATCACTTTATTAGCATGGCAGTGGGATCGGGATCGCAATCTCTATGATGTGTTTTCAATTGCATTGGGCTATATGAGTGGTTTGCTGGATGTCTGCGAAGCACCAAAAGCATTTGGTCCGACTTATCAGCTTTCAAGTCACCAGAAAACACAGGCGGATGCATGTGAACTAACTGTGTCCTTCATTCTGTTAAGCTCTGCATCGCTAACCAATGTTGGTGTCCATGGTAAGCTCTCTATTGTTCAGGTTTGCGTATGTTCATCGTGATGATTTTTCGTCTGACATATCTCTATTGTTGTTCTTTTTTGTGTGTGTCATAATGTTTATCTTTCCAACTAGCAATAGAGCTCCAAAGACAACCCAGCAGAACAGAGCAGCAAACTGGTTACGAATGATGTCTAGAAGAATGTTTCCCATCAAGTACTAGCACACTGTCGTCAGACGAAAATACTTACCCTGTACTCAGAACTTCAGAGTGTGACGTCCATATCTTTTGCAAACATAAAGAATACAGTATGTGTTGCATGCTGTTTCTTGGGACAACTTAAGTATTTTGCGACTACAATACAGATTACTAGAACCCGGGGTTGCTCTCGCAAAAAGAGTCCATTGATGACCGATTCCCTGCCTTTTACACTATACTGCTATGAAATAGGTTAGCATGGGTGCAGCTGAAGGCAAACGTTTCTGTACACACCAGTTTCCTAATCTTGACACTCTTGTTGTTCCATTTTGCAGAAGCAGACTGGTTTCAGGACAAAACCATTGGCAGAGCCAGCATATTGTCGTCTTTGTTGTCCATGAATCACTTGTCAATATGCTCCCCGTAGATTCTATGTCAGTTGCTATCCTTTTTTACGCAGACATATTTTCTAGTGACTGGAGTACAAATCCAACTAGTTGATGCTGATGGAACAGAGAGAATATATGACTTCCATGTCAAGCACTTTGTTCTTGTCTCCGAATTTATTCCCTCGTTGTTCTCCAATTGTCAAAACTGCTTTGATCGGACCCCCATTAGCGGAAATGTAGGTTAATTACATCATCTTTTTTATTCTAGATTCCTTACCGCCTGTATTTCTATAGATAAGAGGAAGGAAAACAGTATGTACAAGATATATGGAGCTCTGGCCCTGAGCTCTCTGAACCAGTAAATATGGTGTATCAATCTATCAACTATCCTCTAGGCAAGGTCAATGTAAATGACAGCTACTGTGTATGCTTTACTTCCTTTCCCGGCACTCTCGCGCCCCGCTGGACGATCAGCCTTTGGTCGCCGGCTTCGGGTACGGGTCGGTCCAGCACGCGTCCTCCTCCACCGCCTTCGTCCACCTCCTGTTGAACACCTGCAGCTCGTCGTAGGACCGCTGCCTGACGGCGTACCGGTCCGTCGCCTTGGCCGACGCCGATCTGGACGCCGGCGCCTTGCCGCCGTCGCCGAGCGTGGGGATGCCGCGGTGGAGCACGTACTGGCTGTCGACGACGCCGACGTTCCGCCACCGGTCGCCCTGCGCGCAGTATCCGAGCTTGAAGTCGAGGCCCCAGGCGTAGATGAGGTCGTTCTGGACCATGCGCCACGCGCACCGCCACGCCGCGCGCGAGAACACGGGCACCATCATCTCCACCCACCCCGCACACGGCGGGCCCGTGCTGTTGCCGTAGCACCGCCCGTGCCCGCTCGACTTGTAGAAGCGCCGGTGCACGTCGCCGCCGCCGCCGCCGCCCGCCTTCTTCCCCGCGCGGGCCGTGAGCCGGTGGTGGATCTGCGAGCGGCGGTCGAGCGCCGGCTGCGAGATCTCGAGCCCCTCCCGCCGCACGATGCGCAGGTACTCGAGCGGGTCGAAGGCGTCCACCTCGATGTCCTCGTCCCACAGGAAGACGTACTCGTACTCCGCCACCACGTCCGGGTGCAGGAACCGCTTGCCGAACCACCACTTGGTCTGGTTGCGCGCCGCCACGTGGATCGCGCGCTCCGACCACTTGAGGTCTCCCCACCGATCAACCACGCCGTCGTAGTGGAACAGCATCACCGTGAAGTTGGCCGCAGGGAACTGTAGCACGGCGATCGCCGATCAGTTAGGTGCCTGTCTCACGTTTGGGTTTGGCACTCCAAATGCATGCCACTGCATGAAGCAAGGGTACCTTTGAGACGAGCTTGTCGACGACCGCCTTCTGCTTGATGCCGACGGGGATGGCGAGGAGGCTCTTGGACGGCCTGCCGTCCTCCTTCCGTTCAGGATTGCCACCCAGTGACTCCATCTCGAAGTTGGACTTGTCTTGCACGATGCCCCTCGGCAAGGCCTCGCTGCCTGGAGGTCTGCATTGGTTCTGCACAGGGATCGCAGCACAACATATATTTTTTTCAGTAACTGATGTACTCTGTTCTGTCAACTTCGTGTGAGCTGCTGCTCATACGATGGAATTATGTGTTTGCAGCCCAACAAACAGAACAAGGAATTGTGTGTTTGCAGTGCAAGTTTTCTATATGTTTCACCTCACAAATGCTAGGTTCTTCCACTGGTTCCACACGCAACTCGCTCACCGTCGGAGCTCTGATCTCTTCAGTTGCAAGGAGCTCTTTTGGTTGCAACTGCAATATTGACAAACTCTGCAGGAGAAAAAAAAAATCTGCAGTGAGTCTTCAGAGTTCAGATGCTCAATTCCTCCAACTTTAAGACATCCAAAAACACATGTTGAGCTGTCAGAACACACCTCCTTATGATCGAGCGTGACGATCGCACCGGCCAAAAATATTAGCACGAAAAATATCACCGCCGCCGGAGGCGCGATGCTGAAGAACCTCTTCTGCGACGCATCGTTGGAGATCAGGCCCTGCGGCGGGTCGTCAGAAAGAACAATGAGTGAGGACATCATACATATAGTTGCAATTGTGTTGCACCAGCATTCAACACATCTGAATGGCTGAAAGCCTGAAACTAGTCTTGACCATAAAGCAACTACTCGGAGAGGAAGGCAGTTAGGACAGGACGAGGCAAACTCACATTCCTGGGAAACCCATTCCCGGAAGGTAGCTATGCTAAAACTCATCATGAAATCTATTGGAAGTGTGACCTCTAAGCAAAGAAACTGGGGTAAAACTCAGCAAACCCAACCTGCATGACAAGCTGCGCTCAGGGGGCAAAGCATCCGATACACGCACACGTACGCGCCAAAAATCAATTTTCAAATACAATTAAGATGTTTTAATCGGGTTAAACAAGTTTGTCATGACGTGGAGAAATAAGGGAGAAATAAACGAGTAAAAGTTGCGACAACACTTTATAGTCCTTTCCAACAAAAAGTAAACTCTAATTCGAGGGCTCTTGGATATCAAAAAAGGGAAGGCAACTGTTCATTAATTACAGTCGAGCATACTCATACGGGAAGTGTGGTGTTGTGGACAAAAATTAAAAAAAAATGCTTTGAAAAGCGAATACAGAAATTGGGAGGGACCATTTTTCCGTGACAAACGGCAAATACAAAGATGAGGAATGAAACATTCAATTCAAACTTGAACATAAAGGTCTCCATAAACATGCAAAAATATCAGGGCTAATAACTGAATTCCCAGTTGATTATTGAATTGAAGCAGGAACTCATTATCTGATTCATTAAAGTGATACCCCTCAATTCCTACCAAAAAAGAGTGATGAAAGAATCGAAGTAGAATACTTTTCGCTTGAGAATCACCAAAACTAATTCTTTGAACAGAATTCAGTGAATTATGTTACTAAATCAATGATAAAACAGTAACAGCACAAACAAGCTGCAGAAAACAAAAAGAAATCAACCCGTTGAATGAATAAAAGCAATCGAAATGGGTTATCGCAAGATTAGAAACTAACACGTGCGCATAAAGCTTGGAGAACAATTTTTGAAAAAAACTGAACAAACTGATAACGCGAAATAGTAGTAGCGAATACAGCAGAGCCGCGGAAACTCGGGGAAGGTCGTTAAGTATTCTACCAACAACAAAAATTAAATAGTAACAAAACAGAACTTCAATCAAAATCGCAGCGAATCATATCGAAGAGCAAGCTTAAACGCCGACGAATCCAGAGGGAAAATTTAGCGATAGAAAAACAGAGGAGATCAATAAAGCTCCTTACCATGGCGAGAAACGATCACGAATTCTCCAAGCAGTTGCAACTGATGATAGTAATCATTCGCTCGCAGGACAGAGTTGGCAGTCTGAAACTGCGCCGCAATCGGAATTTGGAGATGGAAGAGGAACCCGGAATTGGAAACGAAGAGGAAGAGGAGTTGAGAGGTGAGAATAATGGAGGGATTTTTCTAGTGCTCTAGCCGCCCTCGTGGCGTTCGGTTCCGTTTCATGCTACAAGTGATTTTTCCCGTTACACCCCTGAGCATTCGTTATTTAGTTATGTACCCCGTTCTTAAGTCGTTTTCGAGCAGCCTAGACTTCTCGCTGGAAGACCGATAGGACGTGTGTTGCCCGCTAAGAAAGAAGAGGGGAAAAAAGCCATATGGATTTAGCAGCAAAAAATAGTAGATTGGATAATGATTTTGCTTTCTTTCTCCGATGATTTAATGTGTATCTGTTGTTTTTGCCACGCAGGTAGGGAGGATTTCGCAAAGATGACACCACATTGTGTAGAGAAGAGACGCGTGCCTTTTCAGTTCTCTCTGCAACAGAAAATGGCATTTAATCCCCGTTGATATAATAAATTGAAAAAACCCAATAGAAAGAAGTTTATTCGTTCAAAATCTGGCATTACATCAATCACCTAATTTATTTGTTGTATTAAATTGGAATAAAAGGAATAAATAAATTTGGATATCAGCAGCAAAAGATGGGAAACATTCAAGGCATCAGGGATAAAGTTGTACCTTTTTGAGTTGTATAAGAACAAGTTAAGCATATCCAATTGGATAAAAAAGCTATCTCCACCACTGAGATGAAGTCATTATGGAATGAGGATACTACGGGTGGAAAAATACCAAAGAAAGTATTCGCATCGCCAGATTCGCCACTAAGCACCACATCTCTCAGCCGTCGTCTGCTGGATTTTTGTTACCTTCGCCTTGCATATGCTATTTTCTGTCACGTTTTTGTAACTTGTAGAGAATTTAATTCAAAAGTCTACATCAGTAAATGAATTACTCTGATCAAGATACAAGGGACGACAAAAGGTGGCAAACGTTCAGTAAGGGAAGCACTGTACTTGTGTCATATAGTAGATTGACTGCATAAACAAAATATTAAGAAGATGTTGCGTAAACGTCAAATCAGAATATTTTTCTGAAACTCCCTTTAGCATAGAAGGAATCATGAAGCTTTGAAACTTTTTTTTTGTGTGTGCGTGGAAAATGAAAGAATCTTTTTTTTTTCTCAAACCATCGAAGGATCAATCACATGACAATGAACACTCTAACTGTAAATGTTGTAAATATAGCTGCCTGGGATGATGCTAGGACGTACAGGATAGCCTTCAAGCAGCCCCGTTTGGTACACATGCCGGTAGGCAGCATGCCAAAAGGTACATCATACATGCATACAACTCCAGTTCACAAAAGAACATCACTTTTTTCCTTAACAAAAAGCAAATATTTGTTCACACGCGACATAGTTTTTTATCTGGAAAAAATAGAAATTCTAATGAGCAACAGGACTATCATTTGGATTTTGCATGGGCATTTTCCTGAGAAAATAAGATCCATGACATAATCATTTCATTCATCCAACGCCCTAATAATTGTTTCCGTCCCAATCCGAGATACCAACCCAACGTCCTAGCACCGGAAGACGCCGTGTTTTGACTTGATACGCAGCCAAAGGAGACTTGCAAAGCGTTGACGTGATGCCCGTATCACGCCACAGTTCATAAATGGTTTTCTGCTGATCCGGTGCCGCGGTCAGGACTGCAGATATATTGATCCTCTCCAGAAGCTGCAGCCAGAACTGAAAGGTTCAGAGTTCCACAAGCCAACAATGGAAGAACAAGTCCAATTCAATATGTCTTGCTGCTTCTGGAATTAATATGGAAGAAAAATGATATCTTTCAGAGTAATTTACTAATTTATCATTCTTCTCAAAAAGGCACGGGTCCCTTTTGAATCACAAAAGGTATTCTTTTTTACAACTTTTCAAATCCACAAAGCACCCAAAAAAAAAAGAACAAGAAGAAGGAGCGGATACTGCACAAACCACTCGAGAAAAAAGGAAGAGCTAAACAAATGTTCCCTATATGCCATTGGCACCCTACTAGATTGATCAACAAGGGGAGAGGGCATGCTGATTCTTAAAGAAGCCAAGGCCAAGCAAGCTGTACGAGGGAGGCGTTACCTGGTGGTGACGCTAATGGGAATGGGTGGAGACGATGGGTGCACGCGTGGTCGCGTCAACATCGGCATCATGCCGGCCACCGCTTCCCTTATCCCTCCCTACCTCTCCAGTCTCCCTACCCCTTGCTTTGGGCTAACTGGATGGCAATTGACAAGCACCCGTTGATGCAGACTTCGCTGCGTAGGCTCAGTATCATTGCTTTGATCAGATTTATAGACACCACGGGGCTCAAAAAAAAAAAAAAAAAACTGCAAACTCCCCTTTCCCCCTTCAAATGCAATAGGCTGTGCTTGCTTGATCTGGACTGATCTCTTCGACGGCTAAATCCGGCAACACTTCCCGACAATAATTTTGCTGAAAATTTACGCAGCAAAACTTAATTGCCACAAACCCGTGCCAAACCGAACAAGACATCATTTGTTCTACTGATCTTTTAACCTCGTTCTCGAAAAACTGATCTAAACCTGATGGGCTGGATGCTATCCGCATTCCATAACATCGCATCTTCAGGCCTATTAGAATTCTGGCCTTGACAATCGAGGCCCACGGCTCGCGGCAAGTCGCGGCAGAAATGATACTGCTTCCACCTTCTCAAACTCTAAACCCTTCCATTTGACTAGTGCAAGGCCTACATGGTGTTACACAGCCACACCCAGGAAGCAAACACCATCGAGACGTCATAAAGTTGCATCACATACCCATACAGAATTAAGATACTGCACCACACATTCAGACCAAGGCTCAAAAGAGCACACACCAGTTACCAGAGAATGCTAAGGTATACTTCACTGAAGTTGCAGTTTGTTACCATGTCTCCAATACTGCCGGCAGAATCTCTTGTTCAACTATTCAAACACTATATGCTAAGCCTCTAAACAACTAAACATACAAATCTCCACGGGGCCAATGGGAAGGTGGTCAGGTGCTGCATAACTTGTAGCAAAACAGACTGAATAGTTTTCACTCAGTCGTAGTTGGGAGGTACACCCGGTGAAAGCTGGTATTGCCGAGCTTCCTCCGGCATGTAGGACACTTCTTCTGAGCCTGAATGGCAGACTTGATGCACGTCTTGCAGAAAATGTGACCACAGGGTGTGGATGACGGCTCCGTCAACTCATTCAAGCAGACCGGGCAGGTGAACCTCGGTTCCCTCGGGACCTCCATCACAGGTGCAGGGGGTGCCTGGATCCTCGTTGCCTGCATCATTTAAGCGACCATTTCAGAGCAGATAATTATATCAGTTTACCTTGATAAAAAATGGGGTAGAGTTCTTACCCTAACGGTTCTGACTTCAGGTGTGTCCAATAAAGTTATTACAGTGCGGTTGTTAGACGCTCTCGGAGACACATGCCTACGGTTTATGCCCAGAGATAGTAGTGTGTTCACATGCTCATCAAGAGCATCCCCTAGAAACAAAAAATGCACCAAGTTAATACAGAAAGATTAGTTATGAGTATTCCAGCTGTACCTGCTTGGCATGGTAAAGCAAAATTAAGAACACAAATCAACAACAATAGTGTTTACCACCTTTTTCAGAGATGCAAATTCAGATAATTTAATAAACCATAATATAAGAAAATTTCACTGATTTATCATAATGGTCCTTATCTACAGTACCATATAATGCGACATAGAAAGTGTTGCACCTATGCTAATACTATTCATCTTCCAGTGGATCAACTGCCAAGTCAGCAACGTCAACCCTTTTCCCCAACTTTTTGGTCAAGTTTTACTTAAAATTCAACCCATTGACAGACATTTGCCGCTGCAGTACTATGTATTGCTATGCGAACCATATGGAAGATGTTAGTTGCATCACTAAGCCTATCTTGTTACTTGGCAGCTAGTAAGTGGCTACATTAAAAAATGTAGCCATCTAAACTCACCACAATGGAGTACTAACATATACACCACGTAACTTTTTGTGCTTAACAAGTGAAACTGTAAGAAATAGAAGCTGCATTATGATGCTGCCTACTGCAAGGGGCAGCTACAAGAGAATAAAGCAGTGGGCAGACTGGCAGTCACAATCAAAACTAAAACATGAGAAGCGAGACCTATGTGTGTCCGTGCAGAAGACCTAGGTGGTTCCACTCAAATACACGGTATGGGTCAAATGATTAATGACAGAGATATTAACAAACCTGCTGGGTTTGTTTCTGGCTCATCATCTATTATCACAGTAACGCGCTCTGTCCTGGTCGACCGTTGCCTTGTCTGAAATAGAAAAGTAAAGGTGATAAGAATCCGTTCTTGATCAATCATGTGAGAACCAAAAGCAGCATAAATAGACGTGATGGTAAATACAAAATCTAAGACAGACGCAAGAAAAAAGCACAATGGACATACTTGAGGAAACAAGCTTGATGGATAGATCATGACATCATCATCAATGGCTTCCACATCGATGGGGAAACTCTGGATGCCAATTTGAGGTCCATCAGTTGGTGGCACACTGGTAGAAGCCTGGCTATGTGGGACAGCCATGCTGCTGGAAGGTATCCCCACACCATTCGCCTCAGCTGGAAGTGAGTTTAAGTCCGGAAGCTGCACACTCGACTTCGTAATCGAAGTACGCCGCTTCTTTGGAATCCGCCTTGCGGAACCAGGGAAGTCCATGGTGTTGGACTAAAAGAAGATGACTGCTTCAGCAAAGCCAACCACACACTGCATGTTTACATATATCAATATCAATTATAGTCACAGTTGAACAGCTTCAGAACAGATTAGTAGAGTAAGATAACTATGATATTGTTCTTCATAAATCAAGGTTAAACCGACCTTCCACAATATGAGAGCGTAACAAGATAATCTACAATTCTGGAACTATCTTTAACCTCTATTCCCACTTCCCCCAGCAATGGCATGCACGAATGCACAATTGAAAGTAGGCAGAAGTCTGGAAGGCGATGCAAACCTCTGCAAATGAATTTTTCTGCATACCCTTCCCACCTTATCGACTCTAACCAAGAAATAGATCCTAGAAACTGGAACAGAGCCCATAAAAGGGGTCCTTATGCCCATATGGCTTCTCTAAAGACAAAAAGGGGGCCCAAAAATGCACCTTTCCACCGCTTTCCCCAATTTCCCAATCCCTAACAGTCATGGTCCTAGAGGGAACGCCGAATTTCATCTTAAAACCTCTTAATCCGCCTAGAAATTCTCCTTAACCCTCTAAATCCGCCAGAATTCAAAGTTTCCTAGGCCCTGACATCCAAAATCCCCCTAAAAAATTAACAAAAAAGGGGAAAAATTGCAGGACGTATAGGAGGATACAGGGAGTGCTGGGAGAGATGCGAAAATTACCAGGAAACAATCGTACGCCGTCTGTGCCGCGAGGAGCGACTAGGGTTTGGGGCTGCGGTGCGGGGAAGAAGACTCCCTTGCGTTTTTTCTTTCCCCCGCCGACCATTTCGCGATTTAAATAAGAAACCGGACGCGAACAGCATCGGGACCGCTGTCACGCGGGCCCGTACACCGGGTCCACAAAGGGCTCATCCTGGTCGTTCAATGGCCCCAAGATTCACGTAAAGGTGGTCCGGTTCGTGCGCCTGGTGCAACGAAGGAAGCGGTCAGCCGGGGGATGGTGAGCGAGTGAGCGACGCGGTGGAGCCGTGCTGATGTTAGCGCCTACGTGCGAGAGGAAGCGGGCCGTTTGGGTAGGTTCGCTTATGGGTGCTGGTCCCACATGTCAGTTTAACAATATCTGTGTTTGCTTCTTGGGGGGGGGGGGGGGGGGGGGGGGAGGGTGTTTGTGCGCGGCTTTCTTGCTTTTTGTTCAACCAAACACTGCAAAAACGTGATTATGTTACATCTAGATTACTAAAATTTTGTATAAAGAAACTGCGACGGTTGTCGTGTTTTTAGGACGTTTCCGTGTTTTAGTAACAACGGTAGCCAAATTTACTAGCGTTACTGATAGCCGCCTCAATTTTGGCATCAAAATAAGGCAACGTATGGATTTGAGTGTTGACAATGTACAAAGCTTTTGCGGTGGCCAGATCAAAAAGTAATGCTGAATTACATGACAACATAATACATCTCGAGGCTACGATTAAGTTGACGATTGCCATCATTGGCATGTGATGATAAAATGTGTATTCCTTGTAGGTTTCATATTTCTTTTTATTGACAGAGTCGTAATATTTTAGTATACATACTTCTTAGTACTATACGAATGAAATGAAAACTTATCCACAAAGTCGAAATCAGTATGTGAATTTCTTTCTTTTGTTTTAAATATGTGTGGGTTTTGGAGTAAGGGGTGAAAGGAGGAAGTGATGCAAAGAATTGGCAATTTGACAATTAGAAAGTAGAATCGCTTTAGGCAAACTCCCCAAAACTGCTCAATAAAACATCTGAATATGCACTCCACAGGGAGTATAGTTAGAATTTGACTCACGAAACATGCCTACGTGCAATCTATATTAGGACTCTGAACAATTTTGTTTTAGATTTACAAAAGTATGGCCCAACATGACATGCAGCTGCAGGGGGCTACAGTGGCCATGCCCCCCTCCCCCCTTTTGAGAGAATTTGAAAAATTTCTTTCTGGGCCCTTCCAACTCAAATTTGCATGTTTTTTGGTTCATTGATCCTCATTCATTTTGACTTCTGGCTCCGACCATCTTTTTTTTTAGGGAAAACCATCCCGTTGTTGTTGTATACTTTTTTTCTTTTCTTTTTTTTCTGTTGTATACTTTTTTTTTTTGAGAGGGTGTTGTATACTTGTATGCCGGTATGTCTGTGGCCCAGAAGACCATAACCAGGTGGCCCACGATATTGGGCTATGCAAAGCTTGCGTACTCTCACAGTTGACGGATCAAGCAATCCGTTAGCATTTAAAAGTGCAAGTAATTCGGCCCGTCGTGGCCCATGCAGCGATCTGCGCAGACAAATGCCGCCGATGTCCCTAGAAAAAAAATGCTGCAGATGCTGTCTTCTAAAAAAAACAAATTCTTTCTCACGAAAATAAAGTTACAGGAGGGAATATGCAATTGACATGTGAATATTCGGGACGGTCACAAGGGCAATGCAGTACAGCCCAGGAGATGTTACATGCACAACGGAGCGAAAAGGACACCGAAAAGGGCGTGCGGCGATGGCGAGCGGTTTGTCCCGGCCCCGATACGCCGCCGCACCGAGCCAAGCCGCTCGCGAGTGGCGGCGACGGCCCGCTCCTGACGCCTGCTCCCCTCATCCATCGGCCCTGTTTGTTACGGCTTCTTCACCGGCTCCTTCACCAGCTCCACGTGAACATCTGCCAAACGAGGTGCTCCCTCGACGGCTTCTCCGGGAAAACCGGAGGGAGCCGCACCCCAAAATCTCCCGAAGTGGGGAGCTGCCCAAAGGCAGCTTCGCCGGCTCCCTCCCCATCCACGTCAGCGTCATCCCAAAGTGCCCCTATGCGAGCACGCTAAACGGATCCCGGCGGCGTGAGTCTTGCGGCGCGGAGGTCCCAGGCGGGGCGGGGCGGGAGGCCCGGGCGGCGGGGGAGGCTCGGACGCGGTGTTGCTGGAGGCCATGGAGGACGCGCGCGCGGCTCCTCTTCCTCCTGCTCGGGATCTCGAATTCTTGCCTTTTTTCCCGTTCCCCCAATTTGCAAACCCTGGCCGCCAATCCACAAAATTCACTACTGAAATCATGTGCGAGGCCGAAATTGATCGTACTACCATCTCGTGCAGCTTCTAAGCTTTCCGTTTTGCTGGTCGCTGGTCCCATTCCATCCAACTCACCGTCGGCGAGCTCCAGAATGAGCGCCTGTAGGCATGGACTTTGTGTCGCGAGGAAGAAGAAAGGCCTATGTGGGCCTTCTAATTTGGTTAATTAAAGTAACCCCGACGAGGTAAGTGAGGCCTGTGGAAATAATTACAAAAGTTTATTAGGAAAAAAAACTAATTACTGAATAAATGTGATTTTCTTAATAATTCATGTATATGAAATAATAGAAAACTGAGGTCTACAAATTTTAGATATGGCTAATTATTTGTAAAACATGAACTGTATCTATATAATCAACTCTCATGTCCAGGGACACTATGGACAAATTGCCTCTTTCATTCATTCATACAATCAAGAGAAGCTGTCTTACCAAACGTTTTCAAACACAGCCACAAACACAGCCAGCACAGCTGTTTTTCAAAAAAGTCACAGCCACAGCCGGAGCCCAAACAAACAGCCCCTAGTATCTCCCGTCTCGTCTCGTCCTACGCGCGACGTGCAGTGCCTGTGGTGGTGGATATTGTGACGACACACAACACATCGGCGGGCCGGGCCTCTCTCTGTCCCGGGTGAAGGACACAAAGGCCACACGCGACGCGTCACTGCAGAACATGCGTTCGGCGGCTTGCTGGCTTCGGGATGCCTGTGTGCACGGGTGGTTGCAGAAAGGATTTGGCGCGGGTGACGCCGCGCGACCACATACGTTGGCATCACCCTGCACCGCATCGCACACGAGCGTGGAAACGCGTCCTTTTTACCCCGTAACCGCGTGTGATCGCGCCGTGCGGTTGCGGATCATGGCCAAAGTGAAAAGCCGTAACAAACGGACGCGCCCAACGACGCGAGGGCCCCATCCGCTCTTTCCCATGGCTTCTCGCTGGCTCGTGGGTCCGGGACCGAGTGGGCCCATCAGGATGCCACGTGTCGTCCCACCATCCCACCTCTGATCCCCGCGGCGCGGCGCGGCCTCTCCTCCGCTCGCAACGGAACGCCTACAAACCCGGCCACCGTCGGAATCGCATGCGCGCGGGTACGGTGGCGCGCGGTACGTGCGTGCCCCCCCTCCGCCTTTTCTTTCTCTCTCTCTTTGATCGGTTCCACGCCACGCCACCACTTCCAATCCCTCGCTTCACCACGCACGCCGCTTTCTTTCGCCCTGCCGCGCCAAACTAGGAAACCAAGCAACGGCCACCGAGAACTCTCCCTTTTCCTCTTAATGCCCCACTGATCGATCCGAGGAGAAGAAGGGCGAGCGAGCGACCGGAGAGATGGCGGGCAACGAGTGGATCAATGGGTACCTGGAGGCGATCCTTGACAGCGGCGCGACCTCTGCCGGAGGAGGAGGAGGAGGAGGCGCCGGAGGAGGAGGGGCCGTCGGCGGCGGGGACCCGAGGTCGCCGGTGGCCGCGGCCTCGCCCACCGCCGGCGCCAGCCCCCGCGGCCCGCACATGAACTTCAACCCCACGCACTACTTCGTCGAGGAGGTGGTTAAGGGCGTCGACGAGAGCGACCTCCACCGGACATGGATCAAGGTCGTCGCCACCCGCAACGCGCGCGAGCGCAGCACGCGCCTCGAGAACATGTGCTGGCGGATCTGGCACCTCGCCCGCAAGAAGAAGCAGGTTCGGATCGCCGCTTCTCATCGCAATCTCTTATCTCTGCTTGTTCTGTTTCTCGGCTCTGAATTTGCATTTATCTCTGTAATCTAGTAGTACGTCCCTTTACTAGTAGTATCTTCTTTTCTCGTGTCCATTTTGATTTCCTGTTGGTTGGTGGCCGTACGTAACCGCCCGTGCGCCTTCGGTTTGGACTATTCTTGTTTTTGCAGGGAGATGCGTGTGTTAAGCACACTTTGCATTCGCCCTCATTAGTAATTATCCGAGGGAAGTTTCTGATTTTTGCCAAATGAGGGAGTATGTGCTGACAACATGTTTTTAAACGATTTATATTGGTCATGGTAGATCATACATGCATCTATTATCAGGAATTCAGAACTTTGTGCTGATTTGACGTCACATGTATTAGACAATACTTTATTTTGAGTATCATCACGGAAGTATGTGTCCTGCGCCAGGCAGTTACAGAGTTTCCTTTGCATTTTCCATTTAAGTTGAACACTTAATCTGAACCGCAACGTGCCAAAGTCACAAAGGTTTTCCCGTGAGAACAGAGAGCTCTGCTTGTTTGCTCTGAAATTATCCATTTGCTGATTCACCTGAATTCTTTTGTGGTCAGCTGGAACTGGAGGGCATCCAGAGGATGTCAGCGCGAAGGAAAGAGCAGGAGCAGGTGCGCCGTGAGGCAACCGAGGACCTCGCAGAAGATCTGTCAGAAGGCGAGAAGGGGGACACCCTCAGCGAGCTGGCGCCGGTCGAGACGGCTAAGAAGAAGTTTCAGAGGAACTTCTCTGATCTCACTGTCTGGTCTGACGAGAACAAGGAGAAGAAACTTTACATTGTGCTCATCAGGTCTTATATTCCACCAGCACATTGCTATTACATATGTTTTGCCCTTTGTTCTAGTACACATTTTAGTAGTACACGAATCTTGATGGTAAGTTATTCTTGTTTTCCAGTGTGCACGGTCTAGTCCGTGGTGAGAACATGGAACTTGGTCGGGACTCAGATACTGGTGGCCAGGTAAACATCATGATCTTCCAGTCAGGAGAGCATAATCAATCTTTACATGCTTGATGGTGACCGTTACTCGATTCCTGCAGGTGAAATACGTCGTCGAACTCGCAAGAGCACTTGCAATGATGCCTGGCGTGTACAGGGTGGACCTGTTCACTCGTCAGGTGTCTTCTCCTGATGTGGACTGGAGCTATGGTGAGCCAACCGAGATGTTAACTGCCGGTTCAAATGACGAAGGTGGTGAGAGCGCAGGGGCTTACATTGTGCGTATACCATGCGGGCCAAGGGACAAGTATCTCAAGAAAGAGGCCCTCTGGCCTTACCTCCAAGAGTTTGTCGATGGCGCTCTCGCGCATATTCTGAACTTGTCCAAGGCCCTGGGGGAACAGGTTGGCAATGGGAAACCAGTCTTGCCTTATGTGATCCATGGCCATTATGCCGATGCTGGAGATGTCGCTGCTCTTCTTTCCGGTGCATTGAACGTGCCAATGGTGCTCACCGGTCACTCGCTAGGGAGGAACAAGCTTGAGCAGCTGCTGAAGCAAGGGCGCATGTCAAAGCAGGAGATCGACTCAACATACAAGATCATGAGGCGTATTGAGGGCGAGGAGCTGGCTCTGGATGCTTCAGAGCTTGTTATCACTAGCACAAGGCAGGAGATTGATGAGCAGTGGGGATTGTATGATGGGTTTGATGTTAAGCTGGAGAAGGTGCTGAGGGCACGGGCAAGGCGCGGGGTGAGCAGCCACGGCCGTTTCATGCCAAGGATGGTGGTAAGTACTCGAAATTCAGTGTAGGTAGAAAGTAGTAAGTACTGTTTAACATCTGGCAAATTAGTTCTTGAAGAGAAATGTGGCAAACGAAAAAAAGTATCTACATGTTTGAACTACATCTGTCACAGCTGGACGATATTCTTGGCAGGTGATTCCTCCTGGAATGGATTTCAGCAATGTTGAGGTTCAAGAAGACATCGATGGAGATGGTGACGGCAAAGATGACTTCACTGGTTTGGATGGTGCTTCACCAAAGTCAAGGCCCCCAATCTGGGCAGAGGTTAGTGCTACTTCCCAGATTCCTCTGCAGGTCTAAACAATCTTTATTTCAGAATGAACTTAAGCCTTACAATAACTCCATGGCAACTGTTTGTTGCAGGTGATGCGGTTCCTGACCAACCCTCACAAACCGATCATCCTTGCGTTGTCAAGGCCTGACCCCAAGAAGAACATCACCACCCTTGTTAAAGCTTTTGGGGAATGCCGCCCTCTCAGGGAACTTGCAAACCTAGTAAGAAACAATTAGCCTGAAGTGCACTCATTTCTCATAACTAAATTTCAGTAGTATAAATAAGGTTTGTTGTTTCTGTCATCAAATTCCAAAAGGTTGTCCCATCACTACTACCATGTAGGAAGGACGCTTGTTGTCTCTAACACCAAACAGAGTCCTGCTTCTGAACATTGTTATAGCAGTTCCATGTATCACTATGTAACGAAATTTACCTCTATTTTCAGACTCTTATCATGGGAAACAGAGATGACATCGATGATATGTCTGCTGGCAATGCTAGCGTCCTGACTACAGTCCTGAAGCTGATTGACAAGTATGATCTGTACGGAAGTGTGGCCTTCCCCAAGCATCACAACCAGGCAGACGTTCCGGAGATTTACCGCCTTGCAGCGAAAACGAAGGTCTTCAGCTTGTCATTAGCCATGACCCTTCTTTCTGCTTGGCAACACACACTGACTGGTAAAGTCTCTGCTTGTTCCTGCAGGGCGTCTTCATCAACCCTGCTCTCGTTGAACCTTTCGGACTCACCTTGATCGAGGTCTGCTTTAACTTCATCTTCGCTTTAGATCTCTGAAGTCTGAACTTCATCTTCACTTTAGATCTCTGAAGTCTGAACATCACCTGACTCATTTCTATGAAAAACGGAAGCTCAATTCTGAAAATTTTATGTCATTCAGGCTGCGGCCCATGGACTCCCGATCGTCGCCACCAAGAACGGTGGTCCAGTTGACATTACTACTGTAAGCATCCATCATCCAGCCATTTCATGTTTGACTGATTGACTCACTGCAATTTATAGTGCTAAAAACTCTGCATGGCTTATATGCTCGTGTAATTTTGTACATCGAATGTGTAATTTTCCGCTGTGTTTGTCACTGGCAGGCACTGAACAATGGACTGCTTGTGGATCCGCACGACCAGAACGCCATCGCTGACGCGCTGCTGAAGCTGGTGGCCGACAAGAACCTGTGGCAGGAATGCCGCAGGAACGGGCTGCGCAACATCCACCTCTACTCATGGCCGGAGCACTGCCGCACATACCTCACCAGGGTGGCCGGGTGCCGGATAAGGAACCCACGGTGGCTGAAGGACACGCCGGCGGACCCGGGCGCCGAGGAGGAGGAGTTCCTGGAGGACTCGCTCATGGATGTCCAGGACCTCTCGCTCCGTCTGTCCATCGACGGCGAGAGGGGCTCCCTGAACATTACCGAGCCGGCGTCGTCAGACCCGCAAGAACAGGTGCAGAGGATCATGAACAAGATCAAGCAGTCGTCGCCGCTCCCGCCATCGTTGTCCACGGATGCCGCCGAGGCCACCAGCGGCGCCGTGAACAAGTACCCGCTCCTGCGCCGTCGCCGCCGGCTGTTCGTCATCGCCGTGGACTGCTACCACGACGACGGCCGCGCTAGCAAGAAGATGCTTCAGGTGATCCAGGAGGTATTCAGAGCTGTCCGATCCGACTCGCAGATGTCCAAGATCTCGGGGTTCGCGCTGTCGACAGCAATGCCACTGTCGGACACGCTCCAGCTGCTGCAGCTCGGCAAGATCCCCGCGACCGACTTCGACGCGCTCATCTGCGGCAGCGGCAGCGAGGTGTATTACCCCGGCACGGCGCAATGCGTCGACGCGCAGGGCAAGCTGCGCCCCGACCAGGACTACCTTCTGCACATCAACCACCGCTGGTCCCATGACGGCGCGAGGCAGACCATTGCAAAGCTGATGGCAGCACATGACGGTTCAGGCAACGCTGTCGAGCAGGACGTGGCTTCCAGCAACGCACAATGCGTCTCGTTCCTCGTCAAGGACCCCACAAAGGTTTGATTAGTTTATTTACATGTTTGTCATTAACATTCGCATACACAATTCCTTCCAGACTAGCTATACTATAGACGAGATGAGGGAAAAACTGAATCTGAATTCTCTTGGCTTGCTAGGTGAATACTATAGACGAGATGAGGGAAAAACTGAGGATGCGTGGCCTTCGATGCCATATCATGTACTGCCGGAACTCAACGAGGCTACAGGTTGTCCCTCTACTAGCATCAAGGTCGCAAGCACTCAGGTAACAAATAACATGACGCTACTCTAGCACTCCCAACAACAAAAGCATTTTTTTTTAAAAGACTCCCGACAACAAAAGCTGAAAACACCCTGATTGTCAACCTTTTTAACAAAATTTCAGGTACCTTTTCGTGCGCTGGGGCCTTTCTGTGGGGAACATGTATCTGGTCGTCGGCGAGCATGGTGACACCGATCGAGAGGAGATGCTGTCAGGGTTGCACAAGACAGTGATCGTTCGAGGCGTCACGGAGAATGGATCAGAGGCACTGCTGAGGAGCTCAGGGAGCTACCACAGGGAAGATGTCGTCCCGTCCGAGAGCCCCTTTGCTGCCTACACGACTGGTGATCTCAAAGCTGATGAGATCATGCGGGCTCTGAAGCAGGTCTACAAGACTTCAAGCGGCTTGTAAATTGGCTGCTGGTTGAAATATAATAGTATCTTCTAGTTGTTCGTTCATAACTGAAAAGGCAAACTCATTCAGTCCTTTTCTTCACTACATAATATTATGAACAGTACCACGGGTGTATACCTTGCAGTGAGATATACCTAGGACACTGCTAATTATACTGGTGACTCACATGATTGTGAACCAAAGTTAATCAGTATATAAGTTTCTTGAAGAGCTGCCTCCAGAGAAAGTGCACCTTTTGACACGGTATCCTGGGAATATTTGTTAGAGATGTTGCAGCATAGAGGTTTCCCTCCGAGATGGAGAAATTGGCTAACGCTGATGTTCAACTCCTCATCATCAAGCATTCTACTCAACGGTATACCGGGGCCGAAGATTAAACATCAGAGAGGACTCCGGCAGGGCGACCCACTGTCGCCTTTTATGTTCATCCTGGCCATTGACACACTACAAAGATTGTTTGAGCTGGCCACTGAACAGGGATTGCTTACGAGGCTGAGAGGAAGACATGCGAAGCTGAGAGTTTCCATGTATGCGGATGATGCAGTGGTTTTCTCCAAGCAGATGTCAACATGATTTTTAATATCATGACACAGTTTGGACATGCCACAGGGCTGCACATCAATATGGAAAAAAGTTCAGTTGCTGCAATACGATGTCAAGAGGTTGACATGGACCATGTCCTCCAGTCCTTCACAGGTCAGCGTGTGAATTTCCCAATAACCTACCTAGGCTTACCTTTGACCTTGGGAAGATTGAGACTGGTGCATTTACAACCGATCATTGACAAGTCGAGAGGAAGAATGGCTGGCTGGCAGGGGAACCTGATGTCCTTGGCAGGCCGTAAAGAACTTGTCAAAACGGTGGCAACATCGATGCCTATCTACCTGTCGACGGTGATCAAGCCACCAAAGCAGTTCAATAAGGAGCTGGACAAGATGATGAGAAAATTTCTATGGGCCGGCAACCAAGAACTACATGGAGGAAAGTGCAAAGTTAGTTGGGCAAGGGCAACGAGACTGCTGGACAAAGGAGGATTGGGCATCCACAATCTAGATCTTTTTGGCAGAGCACTGCGTCTAAGATGGCTCTGGTTCGAGTGGGCTGAACCGGGCAGGCCTTGGGTAGGCATGGAAATACCTGTTGACCATACAGATAGATGTTTATTTGCCATGGCAACACGAGTGACAGTGGGCAATGGGCGTCAAGCGAAGTTTTGGACCTCAAGCTGGATTGATGGGAATGCGCCGGCATGCCTTTTTCCGGCATTATATAAACACTCGAAGAGGAAAAACCGAACAGTAGCTGAGGCAATTCGTGATGACAATTGGATAAATGATGTCAACTATCAATGGACGGTGCAACTCATTACTGAATATGTCATGCTCTGGGGCCTAATCGACGATGTGCAATTCAATCCCGAGAGCACAGATGAGGACACCATCACCTGGACCTACACAGCCCATGGTCAGTACACAGCGTCCTCTGCTTATCGGCTACAATTCGAAGGAGGGGTGCAGTCAAATTTCAAAGCGGTGGTGTGGAAGGCTTGGGCACCGCCAAAATGCAAGTTCTTCATTTGGCTAATCCTACAAAACAGAGTATGGACAGCTGACCGGCTTATGACAAGGCAGTGGCCAAATGAATATTTCTGCCCCATATGCATACGCAACTTGGAGACAGCTCTGCATTTGTTCAAGGAATGCCCGCTGCAAAGACAGTTATGGGAGACGATATTTCATTGGGTTGGCAGGCCAAGTATGAGACCAGCGAACTGGACGGTTGAGGGATCGCTAGAGGATTGGTTTCTGATGCTAAGAGGAACCGGGGACACAAGCGCAACTTGGACACAAGCGCTGTTCAGGACAGTATGGAAAGAGCGGAACAGACGCATCTTCCAAGCAAAATACAAAACTATCCGTCAACTCATCGACGAAGTACAGGACGAGGCGAAGATGTGGTCAGCTGCAGGAGCAAAGCACCTCATGTCGCTACTGCCTCTGCAGAACGAACCACACCAATTGCCGGCAGGTGTTCAGACCGGTGGCGAGTAATCTGTTTATTTTTGTCCTAGGTGCTATGACTGATTCTGGTCACAGCATGATGTAGTGCACCGCGGTGCACAAAAACAAAATTTCCATTCTGCTTATTAATATATGCCGGGCATAATTGTCCGGGTCTTTCAAAAAAAAAAGAGAAAGTGCACAAAATATTTTCTAATGCATTTCTCATGTAGTTTATGACTACCAGCAGTTTTTGTACTTATTCAGAATCGCGATTATAAACAAACTCCGACATTGAACATTCTTTTTGAGCCATTAAATATTGCAAATTATGTCAAATGAAATAGGATCCACGTAGTCGGCACCCGGGTTGCCGGGTGCCGCACATACCTCACCAGGGTGGCCGGGTGCCGGATAAGGAACCCACGGTGGCTGAAGGACACGCCGGCGGACCCGGGCGCCGAGGAGGAGGAGTTCCTGGAGGACTCGCTCATGGATGTCCAGGACCTCTCGCTCCGTCTGTCCATCGACGGCGAGAGGGGCTCCCTGAACATTACCGAGCCGGCGTCGTCAGACCCGCAAGAACAGGTGCAGAGGATCATGAACAAGATCAAGCAGTCGTCGCCGCTCCCGCCATCGTTGTCCACGGATGCCGCCGAGGCCACCAGCGGCGCCGTGAACAAGTACCCGCTCCTGCGCCGTCGCCGCCGGCTGTTCGTCATCGCCGTGGACTGCTACCACGACGACGGCCGCGCTAGCAAGAAGATGCTTCAGGTGATCCAGGAGGTATTCAGAGCTGTCCGATCCGACTCGCAGATGTCCAAGATCTCGGGGTTCGCGCTGTCGACAGCAATGCCACTGTCGGACACGCTCCAGCTGCTGCAGCTCGGCAAGATCCCCGCGACCGACTTCGACGCGCTCATCTGCGGCAGCGGCAGCGAGGTGTATTACCCCGGCACGGCGCAATGCGTCGACGCGCAGGGCAAGCTGCGCCCCGACCAGGACTACCTTCTGCACATCAACCACCGCTGGTCCCATGACGGCGCGAGGCAGACCATTGCAAAGCTGATGGCAGCACATGACGGTTCAGGCAACGCTGTCGAGCAGGACGTGGCTTCCAGCAACGCACAATGCGTCTCGTTCCTCGTCAAGGACCCCACAAAGGTTTGATTAGTTTATTTACATGTTTGTCATTAACATTCGCATACACAATTCCTTCCAGACTAGCTATACAATGGGTGCCTGAATCTGAATTCTCTTGGCTTGCTAGGTGAATACTATAGACGAGATGAGGGAAAAACTGAGGATGCGTGGCCTTCGATGCCATATCATGTACTGCCGGAACTCAACGAGGCTACAGGTTGTCCCTCTACTAGCATCAAGGTCGCAAGCACTCAGGTAACAAATGACATGACGCTACTCTAGCACTCCCAACAACAAAAGCATTTTTTTTTAAAGACTCCCGACAACAAAAGCTGAAAACACCCTGATTGTCAACCTTTTTAACAAAATTTCAGGTACCTTTTCGTGCGCTGGGGCCTTTCTGTGGGGAACATGTATCTGGTCGTCGGCGAGCATGGTGACACTGATCGAGAGGAGATGCTGTCAGGGTTGCACAAGACTGTGATCGTTCGAGGTGTCACGGAGAATGGATCAGAGGCACTGCTGAGGAGCTCAGGAAGCTACCACAGGGAAGATGTCGTCCCGTCCGAGAGCCCCTTTGCTGCGTACACGACTGGTGATCTCAAAGCTGATGAGATCATGCGGGCTCTGAAGCAGGTCTACAAGACTTCAAGCGGCTTGTAAATTGGCTGCTGGCTGAAATATAGTATCTTCTAGTTGTTCGTTCATAACTGAAAAGGCAAACTCATTTAGTCCTTTTCTTCACTACATAATCTTATGAACAGTACGACGGGTGTATAACTTGCAGTGAGATATACCTAGGACACTGCTAATTATACTGGTGACTCAAATGATTGTGAACCAAAGTTAATCAGTATATAAGTTTCTTGAAGAGCTGCCTCCAAAGAGACTGCATAAAATATTTTCTACTGCATTTCTCATGTAGTTAATGACTACCAGCAGTTTTTGTACTTATTCAGAATCGCGATTATAAACCAACTCCGACATTGAACATTCTTTTTGAGCCATTAAATATTGCAAATTATGTCAAATGAAATAGGATCCACGTAGTCGGCACCCGGGTTGTATATTACATGGCATTAAACGAATCATGATTAGCATGGTCAACTACTGAGTGCTAACGCGCGCCATCAGTTTGCCAATGTTCTTACGCTGTCTATCACCCAAGTGGGACAGGGACACCCACACTTCTGCGGTGTTACTTTGCAATAATCATCAGTTCGTGTATCCTAAAAAAACAACTAAAAGAAACTTGGAGGATTAATCTAGCTAATTGATGAAAGCTGTTGTAAATATATTTTATAATACCATTCACGTGTGCATCCCGTTAGTGAACTGTTAGAAAAAGGAAAAATGTTATGCAACAATACAAATAGTCTTGACAAACTTGATGTACCTATCCTTTATACGTACACCTATTGCAGTCGTTCGCCAAAAAAAAAAAAGGTATGCAGTGTCTGCCTCCCTTTTGCCTTTGAACTTATAGCATTTCTCTCTCTAAATTAGCAGAGGTCTAATCAATTACTGGTTCTGTGAAAGAAAGAACAATTTGAGATGGAAGAAATGGATCCAACGACTGTCCTTTTCCTTGGACTATGACCTTGTCATTAAAATCCAACAGAAGTGGTTGCAAATCAAAACCTCGTTTCAATTCTACATTTTTCCAGAACAATTGCTGAAACATACAGTATAAAGATCACAACTTTCTAGTTGGCCATTAGGCACAATATATAACGTCGAAAGTTTTCCAGGTTTCGCGGTTTTAATCTTTGATCCCCTTGTCGGGAGCATATCACACGTTGCTCTTCTCAAGCACTGTTATGTCAATGTTTCGGTGCCTTCTGACATTACAGATATACAGATGCGCATGACGTTCCTACGTTTGCGAGCTCCGCAGGAAAATCAAAAGCGAAATAAAAATTAACTAAACTGAAAACCATGCATGAATATATACACACCATGCTCTGAATGTGAGGTTCCTAGGTTCTCCAAATTTAGGGCGCACATCATTCGCCTACACTTGAGCGACACCAAGCAGCACGGGCGCTGACCCTGAAACGTCTCTCGTCCACCGCCCTCACCCTCTCTTGCCTGCTATAAAGCCTTCGCGAGCATTAGCCTCTTCCGCCATCACCACCAGCACCACCAAGCCGAATAATAAACCGCAGACTCCCATCTCTGCCAACAATCCGATCCGCAGAGGCAATGGCGTTCAAGTCCAGCGAGCTGCGCATGGCGCTTCTGGGCCTCGCCCTGGTGGGTCTGCTTCTTCTGAGCCACCAAGCGGCGCCCGTGGACGCCGTCAACGCCGGCACCGGCAAGCGCCTGAACAGCTTCAGCTTCAACAGCGCCGGCGAGCGCCAGCTCAAGAGCTTCAGCATGAACCACGACGGCGGCGACGGCGAGAACCACGCCGGGAAGGGCGGCCGCGGCGTCTGATCGGCTCGCCTGCGATGACTCCACACCCGTGCCGGCCACACGCCGCCACGTAGCATTGCCGTACTGTACCTACTGATTTTTCTATTTGCGACCGTGGGATCTCGTCAACGGAGAGCCTCTGCCAATCTCGTCCTCTGTTCCTGCGTTTAATTCGATCATATTTCTTATTTTTGCTGTTTGAATATGGGTTAACGATCTGTAGTAGTACTTAAAGGTCGTTTGGTTTGTAGTACTGTCATTACTTGGGTATAATCTTCATGTTTTAAAAAGGTGTTGGAATTATTTCTCCAGATCCTGCTCTGCTCTGTTGGGATTAATTAAGAACTGCTGTGGATTCACAAAAATCCTCTCACAATGTTATTACTCAGAAAACCATGTCTTCCCAACAAAGTAGGTTGCATCAGTACAAAAGATACAACGGGAAGAATGAAGAGAGACAACAATACAATGCCTCTGCTGCATCTGAGCGAGCCTAATCTATACTACTAGCATACAAAACAGAGGTGGTGCACATGATGGAGCAGTAAGTTACTAGCGTAAGTACGTACTATACGTACGGGCTAAAGTATCCGTATGCTACGAGTGTCCGTGTACACGTGGAACGCGTAAGTGTGTCCCCGCCGCCGGTATATAATAAGTAGACTCGCTGTATGCTGTATGCTACTAGTCGTCTAGTGGTAGTACGTGTACACGTGGAACACGTAAAAGTGTGTCCCCGCTGGTGAGAGAGAGGCTGGTCACTTCCGTAGAAATCTCCATGGCCCCCTCGCTGCTGCAGGCCCGTCGATGAGCATGGGCGAGGTGGACGACCGCACAGGGCCCCCAAAATGTTGGGGCCCCCAATTTCCTCCTCTCTTCTTTCAGCAGTCCTTCTGAATATGCATATCGCTAAGATATTTTCGAGTTTAACTAAGTTGAATGATGGAGGATGTGATAGTGCACTCCGTTTTGCTTGTTTATTATTGTTTCGGCCCTTCAAAGGTGCGCTGATGCGAGCTCGCCTGGCCAACCATGGTGGAAGAGAGAGAAACGTAGTTTGATCGGATGGAGGTTGAAGAAGGTACCATCTTGGGCCAAAACGTAAAGGAAAATGGGCTGTTATGGGGGGCCCATTTTCAAATTTCGCACTGGGCCCCCATATTCTCGGCGACGGCCCTGGCTGCTGCCATCCTGCAAAGCGCGTAAGAATTAATCTCTCCGTTAATAAGAAGTTGATTGATTTTCTGCAAACAAATGAACTAAAAGTCAACTCGGTGTGCTGTATCAGAACATGTGAATGGATGCTATACCTCCAGGTGCTCGCCAAGGCTCTGACGCTCATGTAGATGGTGAGCGCGATCCAGATCCCGACGAACCCGCCGTGCGCCGAGAGGAATATCAGCGACGGTATGCTCACGGCCGCCACGCCGACCTGCGCGAATAACGTCGAGGAGCTAGTTAGTTAACATGCTCGACAGACAACACTGCGCGGGAACAGATATGAGGTCAAGGTTGGTTGCATGCCATGGAGTAAGCAGAGAAGGCGTAGTCGGAGGCCCCAAAGTTGATGCCATCGAAGACGAACGCCAATGTGTTCAGCGTCTGCATGGCGGCGACGAACTGGATTGATCATCGATGTTCAGAGTCAGAGAGGGGCAACAAATCTTCAGTCATTATTGATTCATCTCTGATGAAGAAAGGTAGCTACCGGAACGGCTTTATGAATCGTGTGGATGACAGCAGCGTCCTTGGTGAAGACGCCGGCTCCGAACTGCAAGCCGAGTCCGAGGAGGACAGTGAGGGCGATGCCCAGAACGATGCCGAGCTGCAGGACGCGGGCGGTGGTGGCGACCACCTTGTAGTGGTCCTTCTTGGCGAACGCGGTTGCATTCATGGCCTGCATGCATGGCATTGCATGTTCAGGTCAACAAAGTCAAGACACAAGACGATGTGCTGGTGGCAACATGCATGCATGCATTGGTTTGATTGAGCGGAGCGGCTAACCTGGCCGGCGACAGCGAGCCCGTCGGCGAGGAGGGAGGTGGCCAGCCAGACCTGGGAGCAGATCTGGAAGGCGGCCATGGCGGTCGGACCGTGTCGAGCGGCCAGCGACGCAGCCATCGTCACGCAGAACGTCACCGCCACCACCCTCGCCAGCAGAAGGAACCCTGTGCAGTGGCATTGATCATGATCAGATTGATTTTATCTTGAGTAACATGGATCTGACATCAGAAGAAAAAAATAATGTATGTACTCACCGCATCCGAGGAATCGCCGGAACTTGAGGCATTTCAGGCTGGGCGGGACGACGTCGACCTTCCTCACGAGCTTGCTCAGCATTATCAGCGTAATCAGGTACCTGCACACATGCAAAGGCATTCGTGCTTCGATCAGTTGCCGTCCGGATCGATCGATGCAGGTAATTACTGAGAAAGAGTGACATGGGCTTACTGAGAAAGAATATGGGCAATGGCTGCGCCGACCACGCCCATGCGGCAGCCGAATATCAGGATCGGATCTAGTACGATGTTCGCCAGGTCGCCGGCCACTGCCAGATCGATCCAACCACGCGTTAAGTTAATGAAACGGAACAATGCATTGAGATGAGCCATTCTGGTATGTGCGTAATTACCGGTGGCGTATAAGGGCGTCCTGGTGTCCTTGAAACCTCGGAAGACGCCTTGCATGGCGAGAGACAAGAGCACCGCCGGGGCGCCGAGCGCTCTCAGTGTCAGGTAACGCAGTGCGGGGATCATCATGGGCGAGCCCTGTGGTTATTAATAATCAGAATAATTTGGGCGGAATGAGTTAGGTAGGCAAGTTATCATGTTATTAGTAGCTGATGCTATACTTATATGCCAAGCACATGGTATGATGCATGCATACTACTGACCGATTTGACGCCCATGAGGCGCAGCAGAGGCTTGCCGGCGGCGACGAGGAAGCCGGTCTGGAACAGCCCCAGGAGCGCGCCCACGATCAGCGCCGACGTCACGGACGGCACGAACCTCCCCTTCCTGCCGCCCTTCCGCCGGGCGACGACGGCAGCGCCGCATCCCTCGCTGCCGGCGGCCAGCTCAGCCGGCGACGCCGCCTCGTCGCTCACGGCGTTCTTGACGGCCGCTTGTTCAGCTGATTGCTGCTTCTCCAGATCCGTGTTGACGGCAACTTGCTCCTTTTCCTCCTCTTCTTCTTCTTCTCCGGCGACGACTTTGGCGCCGCCTTTGCTGAGCATGGCGTCCTCCTCGGCGACGAAGGACGTGGTGACGCTGACGAGCGGGTAGATGCACACCTTCATGACCTGGTTGAACACGGCGATGGCCACCCCCACGGCCGCGATCTCCACGGACCCGAGCCGCCCGATGAAGGCCGTGTCGATCAGCGACGCGAGCGGGTCGGCCGTCAGCGCCAGCGACGCCGGCACGGCGATGCCCAGCACCTCCGCGCCGAGCTCGTCCAGCTTGAACACCTTCTTCATGTTCATCACAAAAAGATGCAGACCCGTCCTCCGCGGCCCGCCGAGCAATGCGGTCTCTGTAACAGCCGTCGCCGCCGGCGAGCCATCCTCGGGGTTCTCTGCTGCCGCGGCCGGAGCGGCAGCCACCACCGCCGTTGCCGCCGGCGAGCCATCCTCGGGGCTTTCTGCTGCCGCAGCCGGAGCGACAGCCGCCACAACCTTCTCCACCTGCTGCGGCGGTTGCTCGGCCTCGGGCGTCGTGAGACCAGCTGACTGGTGTTCCTCCATGTAAGGATCGACGAAATCTACTCCCTCGATATCCTGCGTGTGCCAATTACAAGGTTCACACAATCATGTAAGCATAGACTAGTTCTAGCTACTTGTGCATCCGTCTCCTCAAATTAACAAGGACCGATCGCCCCCTTGTTCTAATAAATGTCTCTTCTTCAAGTTAACATAGACTAGTTCACCCACTTGTCCCATGAATCCATGAAATGCAAGAGAACATATCATAGTTAATTTCTCAGTTGTTGCTCCTTCATAGTTAAGTTTTCTTCATACTCTAGTTAATTTCTCATGTGCATGAGAACCAATCAACGAAATGCACGCGGATTAACAGCGCCCTATGTGCATGATACTAGTAGCAGAACAATACAGAAATGAAGGGAGACTAGACAGACCTGATCAGCAAGAGCTACTCTACGAACAAGAGGAGCAGCAATGACTGAAGCGGTGATGGGCCACGGGTGGGTGGGTACGGTGCTTGCACACACACATTGCTTAAATAGCCACGAGCTACTAGTTAAAGATCTGACAAATGGAGAGAGAGGGGGAGTTGGGAAACCTCCACTAGATGACGCCGGAATCGTTCCTCTCTCTCTCTCTCTCTCTCTCTCTCTCTCTCTCTCTCCATTTGAAGTCATGAGTTTTTCTTTTTTTATCCGTTTGAAGTCATGAGTTGGTCTACCAGAGTCCACAATTACAGGTCCATTCCCACTGTGATTTGTCTGCGATATTTTGCATCACCTCTTATAATTCTTGTGAGATGGTAACGTTCCGATTTTCCTTAAATAATAGTATGAAAAGACATTGCCGCTGTATAAACATCACAGACGATGCAAAGTATTGACAAAAAACTACGGTTTCAAAAAATATCATAGTTCTTGTTAAGTTGTTCAGCTCATGTTTAATAATGAAGTATATTCTTTATTTTAATCGAAGGAAATACTGCAGACAAGAGTATATTAAATTCTAAATGTACCATCAGTCAGAACCACACCCTCTAGTGAAAACATCTCAGTTTTTCTCTTACTTATTAAACGATTGTCCTGTTTACTTATCAAGTCAAAACTGTAAGAGATATCATTTCTCGTGCATCGCCACTAACTTGAGCAAGCAGTTCCCCACCCCTGCATCTGATCTCTTCGATGCTCCCGTGGCCACATGGAACGGAAGTAAAGATTGATTGCCACTCCATGCCTGGACCTACGATTTGCTTCCTTTTCTCCCCGAATTACAGAGAACGAACTCGATTTACACAAATATATCTTCTTCCTTTTCTCGGGTAGGAGCGTAGGTTGGCAAATCTATCTTCTTCCATTCATTGAGTTGGAGTGCAGGTTGGCAAGAGCCACCAATGGAATTTCTGCGTCACATTTCCTGATTTGTTGTTTTTTTAGCTATGGTTTCGTCCTATTCTTTTTTTAAAGGAAATTTTGTCCTATTCTAGATTCGGGGCACACACGAGTTGAGTTATTCGCAACTTTTATGAGCATTTACTGCCGAAAACATGGAGATTAAAGTACCAATGAGCATGTACTGCCGAAAACATGTAATTGAAGATGAGTCATCATCACTGATTACTTTACGTGTAGAAACATTCCAACATGCATTTTTTTCAAACAAAATACTACAAAAATATTGATGTAGACAAGCATGCCACGTTTTATCTCAAAACTGAAAGGTAGATGTGACCGGCCCATATTTCAAATAAATACGGGAGAACTCTTTCAAAAATCCAATGAAAATAATTCTAGTGGACTCTAAAATAAAATACGGGAGAAGCAAATATATAGTTTTGCAAAAAAAAACCTCAAAAATCCGGTGCATTCCAATTAAATTATTGAAATTTGGTGGAACATGTTGAAGGTGTGCACATGCAAAACTTATAAGCACAATATTTTAAATTAGCACGGTAATCTTGCACACACTATGGCAAGAGTACCGTGCTGATTTAAAAAACTGGAGTGTGTGTACTGTTCTGGTTGATCTAAGCCTTATATTTTCAATCCAGCGGTGGACAAGAGGAGTCGAGGCACAACAGTGTTTCTCTACCTTGAGTTAGAGAATCTTCAAAATTTAACCAAGTCTTTTCCTCCACCTCAACTTCTCTCATGTTTTCCTTGACATAAGTCAAATATAGGATGCTTTTGGCAGTGGCGGACCCAGCTTTTTGCCAAAGAGTATGCCGCGACAAAATTTTCATATACAATTCAGTAAAATCAATATAGAATACGGAAATAAAAAAATAAAATTGTTGCGAAATTCGGTATACAATTCGGTGCATGAATTACGTTATAAATAGTCCAATCAAATTGAAAATACGCACAAAAAAGCTTATTTACCAAATTGTGGCATAAACTACATTATAAATGGTCCATTCAAATTCAAGTACATGTGCAGTTTGCTATTCCCTAACAAAAAATGACCACAATCACCATAATTCTACAGGCAAAATTTCAAATGAAGCTCCAATCAGCAGTGCAGCACGCTAATTCCCTAACAAAATTGACCACAATCCACAGTCGGACAGTCCAATTACACTAGGGTTTGAATCGCAATTTCGTATACCTTACGAGTTGGATTTGCAGTCTAGCCGAAGAGGAAGCCGCCGTGCCGGACAAGGTCACACAATTGGTTGCGGAGCTGGACGAGGGCGAAGAGGAAGGTCGCGATGGCCGAAGTTCGATTCGCGGTCTCGCCGACCAGGTCGGTTGCTCGTTCCACGGAGAGCGGGAGAGGCTGCGCGGCCGCGGAGGCGCCGACGCCGGGGCCGGGGCCTCGCGCGCACGAGTCGCGCGGACGGAGGCAGGCGCGGCGTAGGTACTGAGCGGGATGGCGATAGCGCGGTGCGGCTTCGCCCCCAGCGAGATGAGCGAGCGATGCCGTCTCCGTCCGTGTCGTGTGCAGTCCAGTGTACAGGTATTGTGGGCTCAAATGAGGTCGCAACAACGTAACTGTTGATGAACTTCTCCAGAATTATTTCTGGTCAAAACAGAATCATAGGAGACAGCTAGCGTGCACGCAATAATAATTGTGCATCAGCAGGGAGCAGCAACTAACTACTCCCACTACTGTTAGGCATGGCAGAGGGGCGGGGACAGGTGATGACGGGTGATCTAGGTGTGCTGCTGCGTCGGTCTTTCTCGCGTCGCGTTGCCTTCCCCGGATCGGCCCTGCCCGACCAGGCTACTCAGGTAAGATTAGTATATGTTGAAATTAAAGGAGACTGCGCGCCGGCCTCGCGACTTCCCAAAGTATCCAAGCCGCGTACCCCGCCCGGTGATCATGTATACTCTGATCGACCCATTAATTTAATTTGCTAATGAAACTTTTACTTTGAGTACTAGTACTGTAGTAGGAGTACTGACTAGCTATAGAAGAAAAGCTCACGGAGGATATACTATATAGTTTGCAAACGTCGAGGCACTTACTTTTGGTGCTTTCTCTCGGTTAACTTTGCATGGTCTGGCGGAGGAGCATGCATGGAAATGATGGCGTGGTCTCCTCCATTGGACGACAGAGCTCGTAGCTTTTGATGGTACATGCATGCATGGTGCGGCGGTGGCTGCATGATCGAGGTTGCACTCCACTAGCTCCATTCATCGGCGGCCATCTGTACTAACTGAACATAGTAGGAGTATGCATGCAGCCTCTCCTTGCTTAATTAGCCAGCTACTCGGGCGGGATCCACGGTCAGGTGCGACGGATCGAGCCGGCGACGGAGCTACTCCTCCTAAACTATTCCTTGGAGTTGGTGCTAAAGACGCTTTTCCCATGTTTTCGGGTAAGAAGAATGCAATTAATCTACAGTGCTTAGATCGAGGGGCGGTGACGCCTCATCAGCTAGAGATCAACGAACCGGCCAGGTCCAGGCAATCATACTATTTTTTCTACTCTATTCGACGATCGACGGAGTAGAGCGAGTGGTATTGTATCGGACACGTACGGGGGCGGCAACCGGTGACGCACACGTACGGACGCCACGTAGCTAGCTAGGTTTGTCTTGGTTGGACACATGCGTGCAGAGGAATCGCGCGCGACTCGTGGTCTCGGTATAAACGATCAGCAGGCAGGGAGGGTGAACCGCGCTGAGATAGCGCCGGGCTCAGATCACGCGCCCGCAAAGGCGCAAACCCTTACCTTTTTATAATTAGTTTTCTGCTTCTCGATCGACCGCACACGCGCTTAAGAGCCACTTGGAGGCAGACAGAAGAATGAACGAGAGGGACGCCTCAAATTTCCCTCTCAGCTTGCCTTTTCCCGTCCGGGCCGGCATATTATATACTGTCTGTTCGTAGCATCTTGACGGCGACCATGGCTACTCACAAGTCCAAGATGCTCTTGTACTCTCCAAGGTTGAAGCGGCGTGGCAAGAAGCTTCCTCAGCCTCTGTTGGCTTCAACTTACGGGCAAGCCGCTCGTAGCCATCGAGGTTGGTTTTGGACCACACGCAATATATGATGCCTCGCAAGCATGTGAGTGGACCGTGCCACCGTGGCCTGGACCTGGGCTACACTTACGAAACACGAGCATCACTTTTTTTTTTGAGATAAAAAAACAGGTTTCATTCATTGTACTCTTGGGCCGTGGCCTGTTATGCCTGGTTTCATCAGAAGTGAGCGAGGTCGAGAATCATATAGGTTGCACAACGCAAACTAGGTAGCCTGGCCTAGCAATGATACGATGCGATGTGTTTATCCTTCAAAATAGAAACGATGCAATGTGTTTTGCTACTCATGTAATATATATATATATATATATTTTTTTTGCGAAGCATGTAACTATGTATATGACAATAATTATCATGCATGGTGTGGCCCGATCTCCAGGAAACGCTTTGATGCCTCGATAGAGATCCTCTTGCACATATGAACAATCTGATTCCTACTGTGTGCCAGATACACGTCATAATATCAATAACAGTTTCGATTTAGCTTCCTCCGAACACTGGACAACAACAGCAACAAGCAGTTCGATCTAGCCTGAAACTTGGAGTATTGTTCATCAATCATCATCCGGCAAGTCCCTCATCGCTAGATTCAGTGCTCTGGCCAAAAGGCATCTCGCTAATTAATGCATAATACTTACTGTTTAACGAAGGGCAAGCAGGCACCTTATGATAACACGAGCAAACAGATGCTGTGGAGCCCAGATGCAGGGGAAACAAAGAAATCGCATGATCTGAAAACAGGTGCGCTGGAATCTACGGATTCTTCTATCTACGGTCGACCATAGAGAGGTGGGTCGACCGTAGAGAGAACAAGCTTCGTGTAGGCGCGTGATTCCACATAGAGAGGCCTCGAGGGATGCTCCGCGGAGGGCCTGGGTTGGGTCCATCTCGAGCCCACAATCTCGCACACCAGGCGACAAGCTCGCGTGAAGACGGACATGAGCTCGAGCTCGCACGGTGGGGAGAAGGAAGAAAGGGCAAGTGCACCCTTCCACTCGTTTACTGTTTAACAATGGCACAAATGAGATAAAATTTGTAACCTAAGGGCTTATACAGGGATAAATCGTTTTGCATTGATAGATTCAGGATTTAGTCAATTTGCAATGTAACGAAAGAAATTATTCCAAGTCTATAAACAATCACGAGGAAACACAACCGCTAGAGTTATTGCATGGGATGATCAGGGAGTTGTCAGGTTCTCATCAGGAAGGACTCTCTAGCTTCAATGGGTTTGATGCGGAGGAATTAAGCAGAGTTGAACCTGGCCATCCAGTGGCCATCTGACGAAGAAGTAATTCTGGAGACTCATTGCCTCAATCTGGTGCATGCGCTGAATTTTCCTGTATTAGAAGAGGAACAATGGCCATGTTGGTGAAGTAAGTTAAATTTCTCGCGGGTGAGTTCCGAAGGAACGAATTTGTTTGTTGTTACATAAATCAATACACGGTTGCACATTGCCTAGCTACTCCACCTTTTGCATCGCATCTTTCTCATCCTGATTGTAACCTTATGATATAATAATCCTCGACCTTTCCTCGAAAAAGAAAAAGTATCTGTCTGACAGATTGTACGTCAAATTTAAATGACCAGTTTCACATGATGACAGATCAATCTAATTGGATTTATTTCAGAGTAAGATTTTTTTGATGGACCTTCTACAAGGCCGCTTAATTAGTGCAGCAGGGTTCTTAGGGTTCCACACCATCGTCAGCTTCAATTTTAATTTATTGGCGGCGGCTAGTTGTATAGAGACATGGTGGTCGCACTGGTGGGTGCCCGTGTTCGACTCAAGCATAGGTGGTGCAGAAAACATACCTTTATCGTATGTCTATCTTTACTAGCACGATGCCTGTGCGTTGCCACAGTAAAATTGTAGTCAATTAGCTCTTCTTCTACTTAATCCATGATACAAATATTTTACTTTACCTGAATGACCTGAAACATAAACTTCACATCAGTATATTTTACATGCTAGTATAATCATTATATGAAGCAGATAAATTAGGGATTTTGTTTTTGAGTTCTTGATAGCGTTCAAAGACTCTAAATTCAAATAAATGACATCATTATATTTTACATGCTAGTATAATCATTATATGAAGCAGATAAATTAGGGATTTTGTCTTTTGAGTTCTTGATAGCTTGCAAAGACGTCTAAATTTAAATAAATGAATATTCGTTTTAGAGAATTCTAAAATGGAATTTTCTATGTTGGACGTGAATTTCATTGTTATGCTCAAAGAAGAAATTCATCAGTACTTGTTGGTGTCTCTCTTGCTTGTGTGTTGTACGGAATGATATGTCACAAATCACATGCATGTGTTACAATATAAAAGTGCATTTTCTTTCAAACTTTCACCATCCGAATGTATAATCACTGGGATCCTATAAAATCTTGAATTAGATTTAATATTTTTATTCGTTTGTAAACTAACATTTTGAAATGAGGAGGAAAATTTTCATATTCATTGAAACCAACCTTTTGGTACTGACTTACTATGTATCACACTTCAAATGCTCGATGACAAAACTATCTCATGATGGCAACAACTCATACCTCATTTCTCTCTCCCATTATTGATCAGATTCTGGGTGCCAGTCATTATACATTCGGATGGTGAGTATAGCAATATTAGTAGAGCAACTCTTTTTTCTTGGGAATTTGTACTGCTCTAAATGGGGGTGCGTATAGCCACTTTCCCCTGCTCGACAGCTCGTGGCATGAGACATCACCAGTGGGACCCGTTAATCACTAATGCAAAAATAAAGAAATTCTATCATCTTCCTCTCGGCAGAGCTCAGCCTCCCTATCCCCCTTCGCCCTTGCTTCTGTCAAAGGCAACGACAGCGATGGCGGATCTCTCCCTTGGCCAGGTGAAGTTGAGTTCCTGTACTACATCCTCCGAGCTATCCCGAATTTCTGTTCCATTAACCATGGCACAGTGGATCTGGAGGGTGCTCCTAGACAGCACATCATAGCTAATCCTCCATTGATCTCCAACTGACATATTATATTTCGGATCCAAGACCAGCGGTTCGCCATCCTCCGCTGCAGGAGCAGCAACAGCATCACTTGCTTGTAACAGTGCAGATGACGATAGGATTGTCGTGTCCCCGCGATGCCTCACTTCGTGATGGATTTACCGCTGGGCGCCGGCCATGGAGCAGCTGCATCTAATCTTGACGGAGAGGAAGCCCATGAAGTAGTCCACTGTGAGCGATGAAGTAGTCCATTGCGGTGGAGGAGATGAAGGGTAGAGAGAGAGAGAATGGGAGCAGGTTAATGGGAGAGGAACGGAAGGGGGAGCGAGCGGCAGGCAGGGAGTGACTGATGACGGGAAGCGGGACCACATGTCGGCGCACATCTCCGTGTGTCTGGTGGGAGGCGACGGACGACAGGGCAGTCACCGCGGACTCACATTTTTATGTGTAGTAAAGATAAGGTACGCTAATCTGTAACGCAAGGAATTCTCTTTTTGCAGCATCTTTTACCACTGACTAGGATGGAGTGGTCAGCCTTGGGTTCACACAATAGCGACACACTAGAAAGCCAGATCGAGCATGTTAGGTGTTGGACTTGAGCATAATCAGTATCATTTTAGAGATGGATTTTCGGTCAATTTGGTGCTAATTGGTGATTTCAACAGATTTGGCGGCATAACGTCCAAAGAGATGGCAAAGTACCATAAAAGACAGTGGGCCTCCAATCCAAGGTGAGTACACAATTAATTTATGTGAAATTAGACACCGGTAAAGAGAAGCTAGTAGATTCATTAAAAAAACAGAAAAATTAGATTGATCAAACTATCAGAAGGGGACCGTACAGCCAATAACGGTTTCCTGATGTGCCCATACGAGGAACTGATATTGAGCTATACATTATACGTAACGACTAGCTAATTCAACTACAAGCATAAGCCAATGGACAAACATGGAAAATTCACTTATACATCAAAAAAAATTATGGCTCTAATTAAGTTAATCTTCTCGAATAAGTATGCGGCATATATCAAAAGTGAAGGGACAACAATAATGCTTTCTCAAAGCTGGTGTATCTTAATCAAATTAACCATTTCGTTCTGGCGCACAAATAAAGAATCATGGCATCAAAAGTGAAGGGACATCCAATATATATATATTCTCTCCATGAACCAACCTTTATAACCAATTTAATTTGCATAGTAGTGGGGCCATGATTCGACCAAAATAGGTAAATAATTCTTGTTTTGGGCCATAGGTGATAGAGAGGGTATGTTATGGTTACGATATATGTGCTATGAGAAATACTGGCTAGAAAAATATTGGCAATTTCTAATGTATTTTTTTTAACTTTTACACGTATGCTGAAACTAAAGATACTTCCATCTAACTAATAAGACCACTACATAAATAATAAATAACTAAATACTGCAATACTCAGTGGAGGGAGGATCAGGTAGAGAGAGAGAGAGAGAGAGAGAGAGAGAGAGAGAGAGAGAGAGAGAGAGAGAGAGAGGTACGACCATTAGTATCCATCGTGGTTTTATTAGTATATAGACTTGTCTTCATGCATAGCAGTGTGTATCGCCCTTCTCAGCCTGGTATCATTCGAGGGAGGCTTCAAGTAGGGACGTTGATAAGTGACCGCGCCGTCGCTCGTCTTGAAAGTTGACCTAGCTCCTCTCGCAGATTATCAAATTACTGATATCCATCTCCTCTTCCATCGATCTCTACCTTATCATCTCGGTGGAGCGATCGATTTCGTGTTGTTCCTCATCGATCGTCTCCTCGATCCAGTCCTCCTCCTCCTTTGATAGCCAATATCGTATGCCTTGCAGCTCGATCAATCACAACAAGCGTAGACTTAGGCAGTATAGCATGATTCCAGGAGGAGGAGGAGGAGGAGGAGGAGGAGGAGGAGGAGGGGACACGGGGTACTTCCTGCCGAGCGACAACCGCCACCACCAGCAGCACCAGCTGTTCCATGCCCTCGATGGCATGGACGACGACGACGGAGGCGGCGCGTTCATGGCCGCCGCCGCCGCCGCCGTGCCGGCGATGTCCGATCATCAGTCCCACACTCCCTGCCACGTGCTGATCAACAACATGTCCGTGCTCCGGGACAAGGTGCAGCAGCTGCATCCGCTCATCGGCCTCGCGGTGGCGCCCCACGGCCCCGGCCCCCTCGCCGCAGCGCCCGGGGTCAGCGCCGTTATCCAGGACATCACCAGCGCCGCCACCTCGATGAGTTACGCCTTGCAGCATCTTTGGCGCCACGGGGGCCTCGGCGCCTCATCCTCTAACGCTGCCGGCCCTTCTTCCATGAACGGAGCCGCCGCCGTCACAGCGGGTAGTTGCCGCGGCGACGACGACCAGCAGGCTGCCGTCGTCATGACGTCGACGGACCACGTCATGCAGCAGCAGTGGCAGCCGCACCAACAAGAAGGCGGCTACCACGACGACAACCCTATCCACCACAGCACGTCGACACCGCAGGAGCAGCGGATGGTGGCCGAGGCCAGCACGTCGACGATCGTCGAGCTGGACGCCGCGGAGCTGCTGGCCATGTACACGCACTTCTGCCAGGTGTGCGGCAAGGGGTTCAAGCGCGACGCCAACCTGCGGATGCACATGCGCGCGCACGGCGACGAGTACAAGAGCAGCGCCGCGCTGGTCAACCCGGCCAAGGCGGCGAACGACGAAGGCAGCAAGATCAGGTACTACTACTCGTGCCCGGAGGAGGGGTGCCGTTGGAACAGGAAGCACCCCAAGTTCCAGCCGCTCAAGTCGGTCATCTGCGCCAAGAACCACTACAAGCGCAGCCACTGCCCAAAGATGTACGTCTGCAACAACTGCAACCGCAAGCACTTCTCCGTGCTCTCCGACCTCCGAACCCACGAGAAGCACTGCGGCGTCCACCGCTGGCTCTGCTCCTGCGGCACCTCCTTCTCCCGCAAGGACAAGCTCGTCGGCCACCTCGCGCTCTTCGCCGCCGACGGACACCAACCCGCCGTGCCGCTCGATCGTAATGCAAAGAGGTCCGCGCCGGCGCATAGCAGCTCGCCAGCTCGGTACCTAATTAATCAGTCGATCAGTCCGGGGCCGGCAAATGCAATGCAACAAGGTACGTGATCAGATGACTATGATTTAGGTGTGATTGATGTGTTTTGATTGGGGGTTTGCATGATATATATATTCATTTCTATCCAGTATGTAAGATAGCAAATGCGATCGACTAGCATCTGTACTTTAGGGCACGATCGAGAATGAAAATGCAAACTTGTACTTTCGAGTAGATTTATGCACCGAGTATTACAAGACTGTACTAACTCTGTCAATGCCAGTGAAGCTAGCGGACATGAATGAAGATCAAGAAATGTTATACCAAACAAGTTCGATTGAGATTTGTTCGATCCATCGTCTTCGAGTACAATCTTCAAGATGCATGGCAACATTCTCTTTGCATGGAGGTATAATTTGTTTCAGAGCGGGAAAACACCGTACAACATATTATGAATGTTCCGTAGAGCATACCCTACCACCTAAGGTCTAGGTGTGAAAGGGGTCTTGGCCTAGTGGTTAAGACATCCGAGTAACACCTCTCAGGTCCTGGGTTCGACTCCTCGTGGGAGCGAATTTTCAAGGATTTAACGGCATTTGTGCTTTTAGTGGTAGGCGACGCTCCCGTCGACAGCGAGGCGCCAGTGGTGACTTCGTATCTCTAGATTTGCCGGCTCAGTCTTCGAAGATGCTCATAGGGGTAGGGTTTGCGTAGGTGTGTTCATAGGGGTGAGTGTGCATGCGTTGTAGTGTCTGAGTTGTACTGTGTAATCTCAAAAAAAAAAAACCTAAGGTCTAGGTAAAGCAATACTTCTTCAGAAAATTAGGCCTATACACAACACCAAAATTACGAATGACACCATGGAACCGTATGGCTGCTACATGTTGATACTTGTGATAAAGCACCATTCCCTCATTTTCTGTATGAGGGGATGTAGCTCAGATGGTAGAGCGCTCGCTTAGCATGCGAGAGGCATGGGGATCGATACCCCGCATCTCCATTGTTTTGCTGTGTTTTTTTTTTTCCGTTTCCTGCTATAGCGTCGGAGAGGAAGAGCTGTGCACTTGCCGACGCGCGTGGGCGCGACGTACTGCACACTGCTCGTCCTCGTCGTGTGCTGTGTTGCCAAGCACATGCGCCAATGCCGTCGTGCCCGCCGCCCGCCGGCCGGCGACGAGGCTGCGCTTGTAGTATTGCGTTTGCGTCCAAGCATGTTTTTGTTGGACCCGGATGAGCGTTGGGCCGACGGGCACGCGCAGGCCCATCTCCAGCAGACGTGAGCCGGAATCGCCGCCGCATCACAGAATCGTCCATGCTTTTCTTTTTTAATTTCCCGAAGCAAATCATCGAATTAATGAGTTTCCGTTCCTGTTCGGCACGCGCGCGCGTTCGCCTCCGCGCGTCGCGCTGGCGTTGCGTGGTCAGCAAGGTTTGTAATTTCGTTTTGACCGGAGAAACCGGGCCGGACCGAGATGTCCGGTTACCAGAAAAACCGCGAAAACCGGTCGAAAACCGGATCAAAGTTCAAATGACAAAATTTGAATAAAAAACGTCGAATTTTCCCCAAAAACAGACCGGTTTACCGGTAAACCGGTCGAAAATTCCGGTAAACCGGACCTGAATTTTGGTAAACCGGTTTAAGAGGAAAAATAAAAAAAATGCAAAAAAATGAAAAGTTGCAAAAAATAAAACAAAAAATATGTAAAAAAACTAGATGCAATTTGCAGCCCAATGGTGGAAACTAAACACGTAGATTCGATCATTTGGCCTGTCGAAAAAATCGAGGAAGGTTGCTGGTTCATAAAAAAGTTTTTTTTTCTTTTTTTTTCTTTCTTGTTCTACTCAGAAACTTTCGCGATTTTTTAGGCACATGAAACGATCGAATCTACGTAAATGGTTTTCATCGTTGGATTGCAATTCGATCTAGTTTTTTTCCGTATTTTTTGTTTCAAAATTTTTCAAAATTTCAATTTTTTTAAAATTTTGAAATGGAAAACCGGACTACCCGGTAAACCGGACCGGACCTGTTTTTCCGGTTTTCATGAAAACCGGTCCGGTTTACCGCGGTAATGCAAACCCCCTGGTGGTGAGGCACCGAGCTGCTGGAGCAGCACCTAGATGCACATGGATGGGCCTCGCAAGTGTCATGTCGTATGGAGCATTGCATGTGGGGTGTGAGAATAGGGAGCAGGTGCATGTCACGCGCGAACGGGGGCAGATGGTGCTGCATGGAGGCATACTCGCGCACCAGCCGGACAGCATACGCAACTTTCTTTTTTTTTAAGTTTATTTCCACCAACTTTCTGTTTTGGAAAAGTTTCGATGTAACTTTTCTGAAAACTCTTTTTCTACCACAGAACTTCCTACTTAAATTTTTTCTCTGCTTCTGGGTCCACCTATATACGACGGTCCTGTGCGTCAGGCTGCGCGTCGGAAGCGCCTAGAACAGCTTTTCTGAACCATCACTAACTTTGAGTTCATTTGCACGTAAAAAGAACCAACTGCTTGAGAAAAAAAAAGAAAAACGGGATCGCGTTTTCCGTTTGCTTAGATGTACGAGTTGTGCTGCATGTGCGTGAGACCACGGCCGGGATGAGCGCCTGAATCGGACAACCATCTTCCTTTTCGTCTTTTGCTGTCAACCAGACACGCTCGGTGCGCTCCGCGCGCACACGCGCGGGATAGCCTCGGACGCGTCTAATCCGCGCGCGCGCGAATTCCGACAGCGACCGGACAAAAAAAGCCGCACTCCAGCAGCTTTTCTCGTTCAGCCACGCTACGCTCACGCCTTCTCCCAGTGCATTGCATATATAACTACTCGCCCCACGACCGTCTGTCCGCGCTCACGCAAACGCAGGTGCATACATCTGAATGCATGTGTGAGCCTCCTAGCATGTGGGCGTATGCTCACTCTCCGATGCATGCATGTCTCACGCACGAAGTATGTATTTGTTCAAAAGTTACATCAAAATTTTTTAAGATAAAAAGTTCTCAGAAAAATTGTATCGAAACTTTTCTAAAACAAAAAAATAGTAGGAATAAAACTTTCTAAAAGAAATTAGAGCTGGGAGCTGACACGCACCCACCCATGTGCGCAGCGAGGGGGAAAGCTTCCTGGTCGCTGGCCCGCTTCCTAACGCGCGCAGACGCGCGTAATAGGAAAGTACTCCAAAAGACGCTTTGATGACGTGGGTTCACATTCCGTTCCACCACCGTCCCATTCCCACGTCACATTCCACGGAACAAAAGAAAGGGAAGCAAAAACGGAACAGAATCACAGAAGCCAGCCTGACGAAAGGAACCCCGAGAAGGCCGGGCTCGACCGAGATGGACACGGGCTGGCTCCGCCGCTCCGCCGCCGACCCCTCCAACGCCGACGCCGCGTCCTCGTCGGCGGCGTCAGCATCCTCATGCGGCTCTGCCTCCCGGGCCTCCCGCCTCCGCAAGGGGATCCGCCTCCGTATGCGGAGACGGAGGCACGAACCAGCCCTGGCTGGTAGGGCCGGAGGAGGCAGCGGCGGCGCCGGCGTGCAGGAAGACCTCGCGCTGCCTCTGGGGATGTCGTTCGCGGCCGTCCTAGCGCAGGTACGTGGCGTGCTGGTGACTCGTTGGCTTTTCTTATGCACAAAAAAGTTTTGATTTTGGCGCCTGTCGTGGGGCCGTGAGGGTTCGAGCGATGTTTATGTCGACATTGTGTCATATACCAAATTTAGTTCTGCTAGCGCGACGGGCTACATCAATTGTGGACGCATTCGAGCCCACCAAATTAATATCGTTGCGTTTGTAACTGAAGTGAGCAATTGCGCATCAAAATTCAAATGCGGCAACCTGGGGACAGAGAAGTGATAACGGTGTAGCCTGGGAGAAGTTGACATTTTTCGCCCTCTCTGTTCGTAGAGACGAAGCGTCCTATCTGTTCTGTAGAGCCTTGGTCTTAATGCTTGTGTGGTTTGTCATGTTGTCTCTCTTTTATCCTAAATGGTCCCGGGAAGGGGAGAGCATCCCCACCTTTTTTTTTTGAACTGAGCATCCCCACCTTTATTTTCACTGATTAGGATAAACAATAACGCTTACTCATCATGAAAATAGATTGCAACCGAGAGCATCTAGCCGTGAAGTGGTCAAAACAGCTTCAATGATCCCCATGCTGCAACTGTTGAGCACAGACGATAGTCGTGATGTGCAACCCATAAGACCCATCCGGTATCCAATCAAATATGACCTTCAAGGGCAGGAAGCCACAAAGGAGATAGGGCTGAGGATATCTAAGAGGAGCATTGTCAAAACGAGGCATTTTTGTCTTTGTAATTCGGTTGCTTGAGATGTCCCTACTTGAGTACTTTGGATTATTTGAGGATGTTTTGCCCGGTATATGGGTTTGGTATTCCCTTTCGTATGACTCATGCCTTCATGGCAGTAAAATAGTAAATGAACTCAAGAGTAGTCATCAACACCAAACCCCAAGAGAATAGTCATCTTTTCGCTGTGTGGAGCATGACTGCCCCCCAAAGGGTGGTTTTATTTATGCTTGGAAATTTCAGGATGGCAAGGGGAATGCTAAACACAAACATGATTTTTTGTTTCTTCTGAATGCGATACGTAATGTAGTACTAGCATATTCATTAGTTATGGATTGAAAGAAGAGACAGGTGAGCAGATTGGGCATATAATTTGTTGAAGCCTTATAAGCTAGAGAGGCTTAGTGCTGCACTCATAACCACATTTTGTAATTTGTAAATCAACTTTCCATATTCGTTATTGATTGTAAAATGAAACTTTGGTTTTTCTTTCCGTATTTCTGGTGACCACATGCTAGGTGTGCTGCTCAAAGTGTGTCATCTCCTTATCCAGTCTTGATTGCACAAGCATTTCTTCACCTACATTTTCTGTACATATGAGCGCCAAGTGTATCCTATATTTCAGCAAGTCACCAGCATAGAACTTCACGTAAAGTCTTTGGTTCAGTATAATGAGATGTTTTCCCTGATTGCAGGTTGTGAATACAAAGAATCGTTCAGGGGAAAGATTACAACCTGCTCTCCTTTCCAAGGTACACACCTTGTGCTGGACTAATAAACTCTACAAGAAGATAAAACAATTGGAATCTGAAAATGAATACGGGTTTTTGGATGCAGATTTGTACCTCAGCGGTAAAGGAGTCTTTGAGAAATGTAAGCCCATTGCCCTCTATCGTGCAAAACTCTGTTTTTACTAAGCTAACATTTCTGATATATCTTTCATTTATCATTTTTGTAGATATATGGTGACAAATTAGACAGTTTTATAAGAAATTTTGAGAAATCATTTAGCAGCACATTGACAACGCTTCATCTTGTTAATGATATGCCTGTCTATGAACAAAATCCTGTTTCTCAACGCTCTTCGGAGCATCTAGAACATGTTGCTGCGAGCAAGTTGAGCACCGATGGTCCACAAAATCCAACACAAGAAATATCCCAGGACCTTTGCAGTTCAGTGGAAAGTCAGCTTGTTCTTTATGCACAAGGGAATCAGCAGCTGACTCATCGTAGCCGATCTTCTCCTACTGCTGATCAGCGCATTCTCAATGCATTTGAGAAATCTTTGAAAGAGCAAGCTCGAGCAAATGAGCTCAAGGAATTTGAGATAGGCCTTAACATGAGAAAGTTGCAACTAAAACAGTCTCAACTAGAACTTAGCTCCTACTCCCATATGTTAGAGAAGGTTAAACTATCCTTTGGATTTCAGAAAGCTGCTTTCCAAGGGGAGAAATTCAAGACTCAGACGGAGGACACGAGGCATGCACAAATCCTGAGGATGCTTATAGATTTTCTTGTTACTGCAGTGATTATTATGTCAGCATGCTTTGGGTACGGAACATATATTTATTCATACCAAAGGATAACTGATGTTACAGCAGCATGTTCAGTTGCTTCGAAGGTATGCTTATCGTATTTCTTTTATAGCAGGTCAGCAGATACTATGCTCTTAAAATCTGTTTGGTAATTAGAAACTTTCTGTTTCTCCTTTCTTTTCCACATGCAGGGGTCTAAATCATGGTGGATGCCAAATAAAGTGTCAAACTTCAATTCTGGGCTGCTCTTCATAAGATGTCATTTAATAGCAGCAACACGTATGTGCTTTGGCATAATAATGATTCTGGCCATTGCTTGGTTAGCATTCCAGCGTTCAGCAGTGACTGGAACAATTATGCCGGTAACTTTCAACTTCATTTTGCTGGGAGTTATTTGTGGTTTTGCTGGAAGATTCTGTACCAACACTCTAGGTGGCAATGGGAACATCTGGCTCATATACTGGGAGATTCTTTGTTCCATCCATTTACTTGGAAATTGCTATCCATCTGTCTTGTATCGCATTCTTCACGGTCCTATAACCGTTTCTCACAGCAAGGAGGTTGTCTGGTTCCCGTATTGGATTAGGCGGTGCATATTTTATGCTGTGCTGGGATTCATCATCCCAGCCTTGACTGGCTTGATGCCATTCGCTTCTCTTTCTGACTGGAATAATCATTTTGCGGAAGAACTGAAAGCCATCTTTGTTGGTGAGAAAATTGAGGCTTGACATATCTTCGATGCGGTGTACACTATGGTGCTCTTTTCTGTCAGCCATGCCAGCCAAATTTATCTTGGTGAAGTTATATTCTCTTTGAGAATAGATCCAGAAGTTCAGCGAGGAACATCAATCGAAGTTCTGCAACAGCAATGACCATCCAACTAAATCTGCTACCGCCATTGGCTAATATTATGGGATATCAATGACCCACTGAAGCCAAAACCTCTGATGACTCAGGCTTCTAACTGTTTTGAACTTGCAAAAGTATCATCAGATTTCAAATGCCTCATTTTGTACAAGGCAATTTTGTTTACGTGGTGCAGGTTCACCATATATTGTAGTATGTAGATCAGTTAGCGGCCAGCTGTAAGCTCTGCTGTGTATTTCGACTTTCTTTTTCATGTCTAACCTGTATCTTGATAATTTGTTTGTTCGTTTATGTTCTGCTTATGTAGATGACTGCTTACTCTTCAAAGGTTTTTTTTTTAAGGAAGACTCTTCAAAGGTTGGTTTGTGTTGCTATCGGTATAGTCGGCTGTGTCCTGTGTGCTAAGAAAGCGTGCAAATTTATCAAGCGTGCAAATTTATCTCCGGGCTTAATATGTGTCAGTTAAACTGACTGTTTTGTACATGCACATAGCCCAGAAAAGCATCATTGTGTGCCTTGCATAAACCCAGAATTATTATTCCGTTTGTAATTTTCCCCTTGTTTGGTTCAGTAATTTACTTTTTCTCATCTTGTAAATATTATATGAGTGTGAAACTGTATATAACTGAAGTAGGAATGGAGGAATTGCTTCATCTGAGCAGCATAATTCATGTTTGGCGACACCACATAGTTGACAGAATGACAGTAAACAGCACTGAAGCTGCTGGCATGCAACAAACAGCTTGTCATTCAGGAATCTGAAGGTGAAATGTCGATAAAGTAAAGCATTGTGATATTCACAGAAAATACACCTCCACAGATGCATCTACAACTGCCTCCAAGCAAAATCCAAGCAAAATCTATGGCCCTTCGCTGAGAAGCTGAAGGCGACATGAAACGCTAGAACATGTACAGGGCATGTCAACATTGTCAAGTCCCCACACCTTCGAAGGCTGGCTCAGGCAAACTGTCTCGTGGCATTCTGTTTTCAAAGACTCCAGTCAACGAACTCTTTTGCATGACAGTGATGCGACCATCTTCTCGTCCAGCGGCCGCTTTCCATTTCCATTTAAAAAGTTGCAAGAGAATTTAACAGGCTGCTGTGCGTCTGCTCCATTGATTGAACACCCAATGCAGGAAAAATTTCTGAGTTATTCGCAAAAGAAGAAGAAGAGAGAATATGTTCTGAGTTAATAGTTAATATATGAGACTGGAGTAAAGAAGTAGCCACTGACCTGAGCCGCATTTTACTCGCTTAATCTTCTTAGCAGGACTGGCGTCTTCCAATCTGAGTCTTCTCTTCAGGCCAAGGACGATTTCGTCGTTGAGTAGATCATAACTAGATTTTGACAGAGTTGATGATGTGCTCTCTTCGAACCTCTTCTTTGTACATCTTCCAGCTTCCAGCCTGGATTTTCTCTTTGAGGACACTTGAGTTGTAGGATCTAAAGAATAGTCATTTATTAGTACAAACCTCCGTTCACAAATAATTAGCAATTTTGACTTTTTCAATCATCATTTGACCATTCATCTTTTCTACATCTTTTTTTACAACTACATAGGAACAAAATACATGTTTGAAGTATTTTTTCTTACAAATCTATTAATACAATTGTTAGCACCGGTAACTAAAAATTAAAAAGTTATTGTCAGTCAAAGTGTAAACAGTAAAAGTCAACATTGCCAAGTTATTCAAATTAAAATATTTTGTGGAAGTATCTAAAATTAGTACATTCCAGTAGTACTAAGGTGATCAGGTAATGGTACATTTGTTCACACAATTTTAAAAGTTAACCCAAAATGTTCAAGCCAATTTGTGCTGTACTCTCCTTCTAGTTTAGAATTAAACCACAAACCTGACTGGCTACAAATTTCCTCAAACCGGTTACTACTACTAATTACTGTCGATCATGCAAAAGATGATCACATAGTACGAACCAAGAATCGAACCTGGACTAGACTTAGCTGATTGTACAGTATCAGTAGAAGAATACACGGTTTTCAGAAGGAAAATAAAAAGGAAGGGCGAAGCGCACCTGATGACGGAGTCGAGGCCGCGGCAGGCTTTCCGTGGACGGCGATGGGCGCGGCGGCGTCGGCTCCGGTGGGCAGCCCCCGAGCGGCGAAGAAGGCGAGGAGCGTGCGCCACGTGACGGCGGAGGAGACGTGGCCGGGGCCGCGGCTGAGGAAGTAGCCGTTAAGGCGTACGGAGGCGGGGTCCAGCCCCAGGGCGAGCCCGACCAGGGCCAGGTCCACCCCGGCGCGGCCGTCCACCACGATCGCCGCCGCCGCCTCCCGCGGCGGCGACGAAGACGAAAACAGCCGGACGTGCACGGTGCGGAGAGGCGAGGCCATCGCCGGCGAAGCTTCGCAGGAGCGTGGCAGACACAGGGGAGGAGGGAACGACGGCGAACGCTCTGGAGTCCTGCGTGCTTATTTGGGAGGATTTTCTGGAAGTGTCGCCGCGCGGTCGGGTTCCGTCTCCGTTACTGATCCGCGGGTCCGGCCCTCTCCGATTTGGCGGCAGGCAGCGAGATGATCCAGTCAGTCCAGTGTTTTTTTTTATTTAAAAAGTCCGTTTGACCTCTCTCAACTATCATAGCAGTTGCAACTTTTCCCCGAACTATAAAACCAGGTAACCTGACTCCCTTAACTCATCTAGTCGGTCCAAGTTTCCTCCCTCAGCGGTTTTCAGAGTGGTTTTGTCTGACGTGGCACGGTGGGTCCTACCTGTCGGATGCCACGTCAACTTTTCTTTTTTTCTTCTTTTTTTTCGCTCTCTTCTTCTCTTTCTCCCCCGACGGCGCGCCTTTCCTGCTCGGCGGCGGCGCTCTGGTGCTCGCCGGAGGGGCTCGACGGGCGGCGAGGTGAGCATCTCCCCCGGCGCACCCTCAAAGTGGAGGGGCTCGACGGGCGGCGAGGTGAGCATCTCCCCCGGCGAGGAAGCGGAGGGGCTCGACGGGCGGCGAGGTGACCTGCACACCCGATGCGCGACGCGGGGGCCTCACCAGGGAGGGCTCGCCGCCCGCGCACCACCCGCCGCGCCCAGGCCATCGAGCCGTGCCGCTCCGCACCGCGTCCCCGGCATCGACTCGCCACCGGAGGGCTCGCTTCGACCTCCGCGCTTCGCCGGCCTCCGCATCCCCTCCTCCCCGTGCTCCCTCTCGCCCTCGCCCGCGCCTGGCGAGGTGGCCTGCAGGCCCGTCGAGGTCGCCATGGCGCGGACTCGCCTCCAACCCCACCCCGGCCGCCGCGCGCCAGGACGCCTCAACGGCATCCCGCGGCGAGCTAGTATTCGCGCCATGGCCTGCTCCCGCGCCGCCGTGGCCTCCTCCATGCGAGCCCGCCGCGCTCCTCGGCTGCCTGCCTGGCCATCCTCGCTCCGCGCCGTCCTCCCGCTTCTCCCCTTTCCTAGGGTGCCGAGGGGAGCCGCGCCGGGGAGTGGTTGGCCCAGCGCCATGGCACAGGGCGAGCTTGGCTGGCTGCGCGCCGCGCCAAGGAGCTGCCCCGCCATAGCGAGGCTACAGCGCCCCCGCGTCCATGGCCTCGCACGGACGCCTGGCTGGGTTACGCGTCGGGAAGCTATGCGTCGGGGCGCCGCGCCGGGGAGTGCTGCGCGCCTGGGGGAGCCGCGTCTGGGGGAGCGGCGGCGGGAGTGGCGCATCGGGCGGAGAGGCCGTGGGAGGTGAGGAGGCCGAGGGAGTCCCGGAGGAGCGGCAGCGGCGCCGAGCGGAGAGCGGGGTGGGCGGCGAGGAGCGGGAAGGGGTCGAGGTGGAGCTCGGCCGAGATGAAGTGAAGCTTGCGTCGGGGATAAAAAAAAGAAAAAGGTGACGTGGCATCCGACACGTGGGACCCACTGTGCCACGTCGGACAAAACCACTCTGAAAACCGCTGAGAGAGGAAACTTGGACCGACTAGATGAGTTAAGAGAGTCTGGTTATCCGGTTCTGTAGTTTGGAGGAAAAATTGCAATTTCTATGATAGTTGAGGGAGGTCAAACGGACGTTCCCTTTTTTTTGAGAGGCAGCCTGGTGTTTTCTGTCAAACTCCGTTCGTGGACCTTGGAAAAGAGCTGGCCCAATGTCTGGGTTCTTGCTTAGCCTTAAGACGATTTCGAAAATAACCCGATCACGACTGTATTTTAGTCGTCAATGGGTGACTTCAAAACAGAATTTCCGAGGTGAACTACGCCGTAACGTGTCGTTATGGCACTAGCCTCCATATATAATTATGTTGATCATGCATGACGCCATGGTCGTTAGTGCAATACACAACAATTACATTATGTCTTCACCTAAATTGTACCCAGCACGTGCAAACGGCTTTAAGAGACCTACTCCCGTTATCTCTTGCCCAAATTGGACTTAACGGTAATAAAAGTACAAATAATGAATGCAACAACATGCTTAAAAATCATGCTTCATAATTATGATCTTTCCTGGAATGTGATATACTCCCTCCGTACAGAAATATAGTGTATATTGAGTTTTGTCTTAAGTCAACTTTTTAAACTTTGACCAATAATATCTAGAAAACCGTAAAGATAGACAACATGAACATGTTTTTACTAGATTCATCATGAAATGAGTTTTCATTATATATAACTATCTTACTTTAAAATCATATATATTTTTAAATATTATTAGTCAAAGTTGGAAAAGTTTGACTTAAAGACAAAACTCATGTATATTATATTTCTGGACAGAGGAAGTATGAGTGTAGGAGACCTGAACCCTGGAATGTGATAGGAAACCTGAACGAACAGAACCAAACCGACACCAAACTCGATCTTGCCATGTCACTCACATCACGGCTTCGTCGAGAAAAATCTTGCACACTACTTCACCCGTCCGTTCAAACGCACGCGAAGGAAACTGCAAAGCACGAGTGCACGACTCGTCGCGTCCGCTCCCTGACCCTGCTTCACCCATCCGTCCGTTCGTTGGAGGGCCTCGTCGCGCGCACGGCACGAATCGAACCGGATAACTCCTCGGTTCCTGTCCCCCGTACACCTGTAAGCGATGGACGCGGGGCCCACGCCTGACCAGGTCCGCGTGCAAATCACGCACCGGCGCGGCCCACGAAACGGCGGGCGCGGCCGCACCCGATCCGGACCCCGAACAGCCCCACACGGGCTCGCACCAATCACGCCCGCGCGCTCACACTGCCACAAGCGGCCCGCCCACGGAAGATCCGGACGCCAACCTCGTATCAAATCGGGTTATGAGCAGCCGTCCTATAAGAGCCCAGGTCCGCTCCTCCCGCCGGCACAACGCCAAACACCACCCACCCGTTTCCTCCGCCCGCCGCCGTTCGATCGCCTGAGAGATCACCGGAGCCCGACGCGAACCCCTGCTCAGTCAGGAGGCTGCGGCGACGATGTCGGGCGCGGGCGAGGAGGACAAGAAGCCGGAGGGCGGCGCCCACATCAACCTCAAGGTCAAGGGACAGGTTCGCCTCCGGTTCCCCCCCTCCCCTCTTCTCTTCTTCCCCGCCGCGAAATAAGGTCGCTCAACTAGCATCTCGCCGCGATCGTAGCTTCGTAGTGGTTGCTTGGATTAGGCTGCGCCGTTTAGGGACTATAGTGGTAGGTTTGCCATCAGTGACTGCTCGCTGCTGTGAGGTTCATGGTGATTAATTCGGTGATTTTCCACGGCTATGTGCGCCTGAATGTGATTTTCCTTCTCGCGGTCATCAATTAGTGTGCTGCTTTTGGGATTGACTTTGCGTTGACCCGATGATAGATCAAGCAGCGAATCTGAAAGCGGTTTGTTGGGTATAATTTGTCATACCAAGTTCGCTTCAACTAGTACTGGGAGATAGCGGAATGCTGAAAATTGAAGTTTCAGGTGGATGTCTGGGATCATTAGCAACATATAGCACTGGTCATACTTTTGAACAGGATTATATTAGACATATGATGCTAAATCATTCCGTTGTCCCCTCTTTGGATTTTGGTGTGCCAGTGCCACGATCGTCGGAACTCTTTGGATTTTGGTGTGCCAGTGCCACGATCGTCGGAATAGGTCTAATGAATGAATAGTTGTATATTGTGACCTTGTAAAGTTCAAATTTTAGTCCTACTGTTATTGGAGATAAGTATTCTAGGTTGATGTTAGTCAGTCATTATCATCAGCAGCGGGTATATCCTATTTGTAAAGATTATACAATGGTTTCATGGATTGGATTGCCGTAGAGTCAGTGGTTAGTTAGCTACACTTGGCTTATCTTTCTGCGGCCCTCATAATGTTCAATCAAATGTACAAACAGAGTTGCATGTGTATCTTAACGGTAAATACTACGGTCATTAAGTTTCATTGAATTGCTTCTGTTTTTAGCCCAGTATAACCCTTGTCTTGAAATAGCTAGATAAGCTCCTGTTCTTCACTAAGTTGAATAATCTTGTTCAACCTAAGCCGCAACTCATTTTATGCCACAGTTTGTCAATGTCTAGTATCTGAATATGTCCTTCCTCCGTTTTTTTTTACTTGTCACTAGATTTTACTGTAGTGATTTTGACCGTCCGTTTTTTCCTGCAACATTTGTGCATTCACCTCAATCTTTCATATCATTAGATTTATCATAAAACATACTTTATTAGCATTATATGTTTCTACACATCCCTGTAACTTTTTTAGAAAAAAACGTGCGGTCAAAATAGCTACAGTAAAAAGCAGTGACAAGTAAAAAAAAAACGGAGGAAGTATATGTTGAAAAGGGTATACTACCTCATATGGTGCTTATATCCCTCTGATACACGTACGTGGGCTGCATTTTAGTTTCCCCAGCCCAACAATGTAGTTGGTGCCAGGGGTTAGGATCATGTGTGGGTTTAGAGTGGTGGGCCTGGCAGGGGTTAGTTTCCTGAGCAAGTTTCACTTCTGTCTACCCACTAGTTCTTGCGGTCAAAAGTAATGGGCCCCACTAGCTGATCATAACAATAGTTACCTGTTTATCAGATAATTGCTTGGTAACTAGGTCCTTGTACATTAGTAGGACCAATTATAATGAACGAAAGAATTAGGTTTAGGTGTAATGGAAACAGAATAGGGTGATTGATATCTTACACGTTTTGTGAAGTAGTACAGTTTTTTGTTCACTCACAGTGCTGAGTCTTTCCTATGGTTTACCTGTTTGTACCGTAGGATGGCAACGAAGTCTTCTTCCGCATCAAGAGATCCACCCAACTGAAGAAGCTGATGAACGCCTACTGCGACCGCCAGTCTGTTGATATGAATGCCATCGCATTCCTGTTCGATGGGCGTAGGCTCCGTGGCGAGCAGACCCCCGACGAGGTGTGTGATGCTCACTCTGCTTGCTGCTACTAACACCATAGTAAATCCATGATTGGATCTCATGTTTTCCCTCTGCAAAATTCCGTTTGTTTCAGCTCGAGATGGAAGACGGCGACGAGATCGACGCCATGCTTCACCAGACCGGAGGCTTCCTGCCTAGTGCTTAGAAGCAACTGTCGCAGCCTCTCGTTTTGCGGCATAGTCTACCCTGGGAGTGAGTAAACTAAAGATGTAATGAACTTGTGAGGCTCTGGCACCTTGTGCTATTGCTGAAGGACATCATGTGGCCTTGTTTAGCAGTTGATTTGGTACTGTGGTCTGTCATGACTCGTTTATCTACCACCTAAATATATCTATTATCTCGTATCAGTTGTAGACCCCATGATGTGCTGCTAATTTGTTTTAGCTCTTCGATGTGTACTTTGCTTTGCTGACCATCTGTTCTGTCCCCTGTGACACTAGTACCTTCTGTTGATGGAGTTGGAATTTGTGCGTAGCATGGGGTACCATATCCCTTTTGTTTCGATCGGATTATCCTGCGATTGCTGTGAACGGCACAGAGGTTATGTTTTGGCATTGTCTGAATCCACGTTTGCTCTGCGCCTCGTTAGGAATCGTGACTGCTCCGTGATCATCGTGAGGAGGCAATTTGGGTGTTTCGGCTTGTTTATTTGTTGGAATGTCAGCCGCCATGCTTTCGTCTGTATTATGCCGCCCCCTGTTGGTTGGGAGTAATGTTGAGGAGGAAGATAAGATTTTATACTCCGTAGTGGTTGGTATGGTAACGTGATGAGCTGAAGCATAGTTTGCTAGTACACCTGAGGTTTGTCGTATTACTTTAAACCATTACTAGATTGCAAATCTTTTGCACCACCGTAATTGTGACACTATAGATCTAGATATAGCAAACTGTTTACAACAAAAAAAAAATTGCTAGTGGACACAAGTTCGGACCTGCATTGCAAAGAACTCAATTCGCCAATGTTATTTTGCCACCCGCGGGTTATCTCAGAGGTTAAAGGCAGCTGCACGGCTCACGAGGTCATGGTCCCGTTGTTAAACTTGCTGGTAAACAGATCTGTGATCCGTCGGTAAACATAAGATCAAGATCCAATCTAATCTTCAGAAGGCCTTTAAATTTTATCGACCTGCAGAGCACGCTGACCGTCGGTAGCGTATCAGGCACGGTGTTGAACACGAATTCATCTCGCTGTCATCATAAAGCGGTTTAGGGACTATCCTAATCGATCCAACGAATCATAGGAGCTGACATTCTTCGAATTTACTGTACAGTCCATGGCGCCTCATGTGCGCACTGCTGTACTCCGTATCTGCTTTCGCTGAAGCTACGTATCGCTACCAGCTTTGTTGGCACAGTAATTTTCTGCTTTACTCCCTGCTTCGGTGAAACAGAACGAGATAAGTTCCGGACAAGTGGGCCATGGAATAGATTGATCCACCGGACCCACTTTTCAGTGTCCGACACTCTGGTCCAAGGTCCTTACCAAGCAATGGCGAGTGATGTCTGCCTTCTTCAATGCTCCAGGTCACATGAAGCCTCAGGGTCCGTATTCAATGGCCAATATCTACTGCTGCAGGTACGCATTAACTGTATTCATGTTGTTTTTGCTACTCTACTTAATAAATTCTTGTAAAAGCACATTACTATAGCTTCCTGGTCCAACTGAAAATTCATAAATATTCCATCCTAAATAAAATCTCATTAGATGTATGATGAAGTCAATCCCTACTGCTGCTACTAGTTTTCACAACGTCAACAAATCGAAGAAAACTATAAAAAATATACTACTCTTGAGGGCAGGTACAAATATGTTGCTTATAGATGGTCTCATTATTATAAAACAATTTATGAGACCATATATACAATGAATGGTTTAGTCAAAAGAGCACCATACTTCCTTTATTTATGGATGGAAAAATTTATGAGTTGTATGTCAACTACAACTCCTACAATGGTGTAAAAGCCGTCTCATACTCCTAAATTTTAGCGTATGAGATAGTTGCCTCGCGAACAACCGCCTCTTTCTCTCACCTCCCTCTCTCTCTTCTATGTCATAAAAAATTCCGTATAACAACGCATGAAACAGACTATGAGACTGGCTATGTATATCGTTGTACCTGTCCTGAGGCATCAAATTTTGGGAAGGCCCACTTTCCCTTCCTTCCAACGCAAGCTTCACATTTCTGCAGTTTTTACCGCCTCTTGAGTCTTGACGGGGCCCAACTCTTGGCGCAAATGCTCCCGTAACGCAACCGCTTTTAATTAGTGGGCACTTAACTACTCCCGCGGCAGGATCGCGGGATGGCCCGGTTGCAGGATTAGTCATTAGATAATAGGTGGCTTGCTAAACTTTGGTTTTTGTTTTCGTCGTTCTTTGTGCCGCGCTGTGCAGACTGTGCTGTCACATTGGAGAGGGAGCGGACTCGAGATAAAAGCACAAGGTTTTTGGACTTGTCTAGGGAGAGAAAGAGACAGGCAGAAAAGAAGAGCGGTGAACCAACCCTGCTGCCCACTCCCCGACTCCCTCCACTTCAGCAGTTCCTCCGCCTCCCCTCCTCCCGCCGTTCTCCGATTCCTTCCTCCGCAGTCTTCATCTCCATATGGTGAACTAGCCAGTGGACCGAATCTTTGATCCGGATCCTTGTTGCGCGGGGATGGATTTCAACGGCGCCATTGGTGATCAGGGGTGAGCTTCTTGCTCTCCGGGTTTATTTGATCTTTCGCGCGCGATTCAGCCGTGTACGGCGAGGGGACGATGAGAAACGCGGAGTTTTGTTGGGCGAACTGGGGGCGGAATTCCGGTTTCTTTCTGTTTGTTCGCTTCGATTTCTTCCTTGTTTCATCCCCAATTTTGCTTTCTTGGTACGGATGTTCGGTACTACCAATTGCGCCTTTTTGCTTGATCTTTATGGCGCGTAGCATGGTGATGATGCTCTTGTCAGGCTAAAAACTTGTAATTTCAGGGTGAAAAGACCTGGTTTTCGTTCTTTTATACGAGGATTTAGGGGCTTTTACATTTTCGTGGGGTGCTGTTTCTTCATCATTTAGTAGCAGTTGAGTTGTCCCTTGCTGTTAAACCCTAGTTGCTGATTGCGGCAACACATGCTTGTGACAACTGGGGCGCTGTATTGCCTTTTATGCGCTTGCTTAAACGCGTGCGGTCCAGATGTAAATTTCCTAATCAGTCCAAGAATACCTTTTTTCGCCCTGTTCATGTACCCCTGCATTGCTAAATTGTTATGGCAAGCTTTTGCCCTGCACAAGTCTGCAGTTTCAGGCTTCTGAAGTCTGAACATCTTGCATCCCACATCAAAACCCTTGCAATGTTGACTTATTAACTCTCAAGATGGAAATTTTACCGTGGCTCTTTGTAGCTATTGCTTATTTCCGTACCAGTTATTCCCAGTACTTAGTTGAAAGTGTGGTGTTCGTTAGCCATTTTCTCTAGTTTGATATTGAGTCCACCTGGGCCTTCCCTGTTAAGATTATTACTCGCTTTTTGATCTGAAGCTTTCTTCATGTTGTAGAACGAGTAATCATTAGTAACTCTGTTTGTTATGATGGAACTTCTTACAGTGAGATGTGGGGATGGCAAAATCAGGAGTATGATCTGCAGAAAGATTTGGTAGCAGGTTTGCACCACACGCTGCATCACTCATTGTCTTAAGATATGTATCCATACGATGATGCTGAGCTTTTTGTATTTCTGATTTGTCAGATCCCTCTAGCAGCTTGTGGGGTGAAGGTAACAATATTGTGGGTGATGATTGGAGCATGTTCGAGGACCAAACTCCGATAAAACATTGTGCAGACTATGAATTTCATTTCTGTGATGTAGGAGGTAAAGTCATGTTCTCATGGTTATGATATCAGTAGTGACCACTGAATACTAACATAATGTGGATTCTGAAAGGCTTCACACCAAGTAATCAGCTCAATCACTTTCGCTCAAACAAAAAAAAATCAGCTCAATCACTCAATGATCTCTCATACAAACCAGTTGCACATCCTTTGAGATGCTATTAAGTTATATAATTAAATGTTTGCTCCCTGAAGTCAGTTTTAGACAATGTACTTTCTAATGTCTACATTAACTTGTCTATACACACTATTTACATGCACAAAAACAGAGTTAGCTAATTATTTCAATGTATTCACCACTTTCAAGTTCCATCTCATCACCTCTTTGGTGCACACATACAAGGTTCTTCAACAGTTTCATTGTCTCAAATTATAGCAATGTGGTACAGATATCATGGTCAAGGACTTTGAAGAAGGGAAGGAAACTTTACAGGCTAAGCGTAGACGCATGCTGCAGTTCTGCCCAGAAAATGTTGAGGTATATGACGTGAATCATGTGTTAAATTTTTTGTGTCTGTGGCTGTGTCAATGTTAATTAGTTGCACTGGCATGTCGTGTTTATGCTCACCAATGTACCGCATTCTTAATTTCTAGATGGACTGCCCTATGACCGAAGATGGGCTTTCAGAAAGTCTGCAAGTGAATTTGGATTTTTCCAGTATGTCTTCCATTATCTATGTGAACCTATTGGTTTAGTCGGGGTGTATTCATATCTGTTTCTCCTAATTATATTGGTATTTCCAGGTGAAAAGTGTTTATTAAACACGGACGGGACAGATGAGCTACCAGAAGAATGGCTGGTTGATTGCCCGCAAGATAGTGAGCCTCTATGCCCACCTGAAGAATTGTATGTCTTTCGACCTGAGCTTCATTCATGCTTGGCTTATAGTATTTCAGCGTATTACCGATCATAATGCAACATTGCTTCTTCTCAACTTATGTTTTGTGTTCCTTCCCAACAGGAATAGCCCTGCTACTGCTGCTGTTGCCATGGAAAGCACTGATATCTCTGGTTGGCATAAACATTCTCATCTGTCCTCAGTATTACCTTTTATTGCAAAAATGAAGTTACTGATAAATCAATTCTATGTTTATTTTCCAGTGGTTCAGACTTCTCTTTCTTGTGAACAAGCTATCGTAGTTCACAATAGCACCGCGCAAGGTAGACCTACTCCTCTGAAAGGTGAGTCCAAGTTGGAAACACCATGATTTTCCAAAATGTTACATGTTTCCTCCCTCAGACAGCCAATGAACCCACATACTTTCTCCGTTTCACAGCTGGCAGGAGTATTATTAGAGCAAAAAAGCAGAGGACAGTGGTTGCCTTCCCCTTCGAGCTCATCAAGCCATGCAACTTCCATGGCGCTCTCACTCTGAATGACATCAACAAGAAGATTCATGCCCCGCCGCCGTACAAGATCAAGCATAAGAACGACGAGGGCCCGAATTCACACGAAGCTTCAGCTATTTCGGGAAAACCCGTGGTCCACAAGACTAAGATCCACACTGAAGGGGGGAAGGGTAGCATCACGATCACAAGGACTCTAGGCTAAGCAGGCCATTGCGACGCGAGCACTGTGCCTAGTAGGAGATTGACTTTGCATTCCTGGAGTTCTGGTTTTGCCCCAATTGGTTTGTTGCCGAAGAAATGCATACCCAATTGGTAGATTGGTGGAGTAGTAGGCTATGTAGCACATACCCTCTGTGGGATTATGTGCCTGTGCTTGCATCTTAGAATGATAGCGCTTTTGTGTAGGTGGTTTGGCAAGTGTGCTGCTGCTTGATTCTAGTTAGAAGGGTTAAGGCTGATGTTATCATATAATTATGGACATATTGGTTTGGTGATAGTGTGAGGATATATATAATCTGAGCTTCACTGAAATTGTTTTGTTAATAACTGTCGCTTTAGATGTCTGAAACTGTGTGCTGCGATCTGGTCCCAATGCTGCTCAATTCTGCCCTGTGCCTGCTGCTAATCAACAAGAGTGCTACTCGACTGATCAGGCAGCGCTCTGCAGATGAGAAACCGTCCTTTGCTTGCGCACAGGAGCTGCCAGGACGCGCAAGTGCGCCAAGATCTCATGCCGGATCTGGGCGAAGCGAGTACAGACACCGTGCCGTCATGGATCTGGCAAAGCGAGGACGTATCGATACTGTGGCCGTCGCGCCTGACGTCCTTTGCTCACACAACCTGGTGCATGCACGAAGCGGACTTCGACGGACGCGATCTCGCCGTGCTGCATCCCTGCGACGCGTCTTCAACCGCCGCTTGGAAACGGCGCGGATGCCGTAGCAACAGGACTTCCCTGCAGCACGGCGACGCGGGCGGCTCCCATTGCCCTGCCGCACTGTACGTTATGTCAAAGGAGTGGCGCATCGATTCAACAGCTGCGTCGTCAAAGCGCCAAAACTCTAGCGTTACGTAAAAGGACGGAACACGATTACACGAGGCAGGTCTCCAAGCCCCAGGGCTAGCCTTGGAGTGAGAACAGAAGGCTCGCACGTGCCGTCGCCATATTGCCGTTGGACTTTGAGAGAGAGAGACGAAGCCAAGGAACCCCACACGCGTACGACGGACCCGTCGGACACAGGCTGGCGGAACGAACAAGACGGACCCAGCGTTCGTTGGCGCGGCGTTTTCCTTCCTCCTGGGGTGTGCTACTGCTGTGGGACAGGTGGTGGTGCCCCAATTATCTGCGGTCATGATTCATGGGTTTGTGTTGTTCCTGGGAAGAAAACTGCCCCAGATATATGCCGCTGCTGTTTCTGTCAGAGAGAGATCCAAGCCGAATGCTGGTTTTGGCATCTCTCTTCTTTGTAGGCTCCGATATGCGGCTGCATGAGTGCGTCAATGGTCCCGCCTAGGCAACAATTTTCGACTTCTCAACCACCTCTTTTGCCTCTTCTTTCCTGTGTTTTAGACGGATCCTTAATAACAGCGATTGGGCATGAAAAAAAAAAAGAGTGGACATTCTCCTGAGATTGCGCAAACTGGCTCTCACCTACTAGAGCTTTTCTCTACCTCGACCAGTGGAGGGCTGTTGAAGATGCGTGCTAATTAGCTTACGCGATCAGCGGATCGCCACCAAGGCGGTGAGGTCAACTGGAGTGATTGCGATAGCAAGCGACAAGAGACTGGCTGGTTAGACTGACTCCAACAAGCATAGCTAGTTTGGAGATGTAAAAGGACATTTGCGTGGTGTGAATAGTAGTTTGTTTTTCCTTCATTCGACGCCCTCTCCAACAGCCATCGCATATCTTTGGCCAGCCCAAGGGACGCGCCTAGTGAAGCTGAGCTCGCTCGATTCATGGCGGCCCCTCGCTCCATCGCTACGACCAGCTGGCTCCGCCACATCACGCCAGCAAAGCCGCTAAGGCATCACTCCCGCGGGGCCGAGCTCGCTGCGGCGTCCATGGCGACCTGTCCTCCGACGTGCTCGCCTCCCGCCGGCGCTCCTCCTCCGCGCCACGTTCGTCGGGCTGGTGGTGGGCGAGGCCGAGACGTGATGGAGCGAGAGCTGAAGGAGCAGGAGAGCTGGATGCGTTCGAGGAGAGAGGAGATCCATTTTTGCGCGCTCTCTCTCCTCATACGCAAAGTGCGTCATGTGTTTGCGTTAGCTGTTGGGGTGGGTTTCAGCGAGGCACAGTACCAAAAGCGACGCATATATGCATTTGCGTCTCACTATTGGAGTCAGTCTTAGCGTCGATGCAGAGTGTACCCGCTGAGCACCAAATACGGTACCACTACCTGCCTACAGCTTATCTGGCAGCGACGTCGTCGTCCTCTCACCCAACACCATACTTAAACTGAACAAATGTATAAGTTCACAATGGTGCTCCAAGCAGGCATGGATGTAAAACGGGTATCGTGGTATACTTGACTTGTACTGCAATGCACGTGTAGTGAGATCAAGTGTAAAGCAAATATACTTGGTCGTTGTTTTTTTGGGTATCATGGAGATGAAAGAAAAATCATGTGGAGTTTCGATGTTGAACGCACTATGATGTCTAGTTAATAGTAAAGAATACGGAACCTGCATCCAACGCCGTTGCTTAGACGCAGCATGCATGCGTACAATCTTGAAGTATCCCCTTACTGGTAGTATGTTTTACTATCTTCCATCAAGATTTGTACTCTTGGTTGTTCTGATTTGTCTTGTACGGATGTACTGAGTTTCTAGTAACGTTTCACAAAAAAACGTCGTGATGAACTAAAGCTAGAAAATTCATAACCAAACCGGCAAGATATTTCATAAATAATAAGCCAGGAAAAAGACATGACCACGCAGCTGTGAACTACTAGTGATTTCTCTCTCTCTAATAAAATGCGGTACGAAGGTCGGTGAAATTAGAACAGATTGCCCTGGGCGTGAAATTGACGAAATTCCCGTTCCGTTCCAAAAATAGGTAGGCCGATGCATGGCAACAAGGTTATTTCCGCCGCATCGCCCGCACGTTGCGGTAATTGTACACCGGAGTTTAAAAAGCCCGCGAGACCCGCTCCAAGGTGCCCGACTCCACCACCGGCCTCTCCGTCCTCCCCACGCGCGCGCATTCCGGCCATAAGACGCCACCCCCGCATCTACCGCCACCTTATCGCCTCACCCTCCCAACCACGACGCGCACCAGAGACCTAACCCCTGTGGCCCGGAGCGACGCGGCGGCCCGGTGAGCGATGGACGGCCGGCGGCCGGAGATGCGGCGGACGATGACGCTGTCGGAGCAGCTGTCCACGCCTGACCCGGCCATCCGCGACTTCCTCAAGATCTCCCAGGACGATGGCCCCGGCGAGGGCAGAAGCCCCACGGCCCGGGACGCGGATTCCGGCGGCGGCGGCGGCATGATCAACTGGAAGCCGCTGCGCGACCGGCTCCGGCTTCGTCGCGCGGCGAACGCGTGGCACGGGTCCGCGCCGTCGAAGGCAGCGGCCGCGGCCCCCGCGGCGACGAACAGCACCAACCGCAGCAACAAGTACAACTACTCCCCCGGCGAGGCGGCGGCGGCCTTCTCCCGCACCTTCTCCCGCGCCCCGTCGCTGCGCACGACGCCCACCTTCACGCGCGTCGGCTCCACCCGGGTCGGCCCCACCTCGTCGCGCTCCAGCTCCCGGCGCCCCGCCGTCCACATCGACCTCCGAAACGAGGAACACGAGGACGATCACCATGACGACGACGACGACGGCGAAGAAGAAGAGGAAGAGGACGACGAGGAGGAGGAGGGCAAGGAGGAGGAGGAGGCGCCCGCCGCGCAGATGTCGCTGATGGCGCTGCTGGAGCAGACGGACAGCTGGGACGACGAGGAGGACGAGGACGGCGGCGGCGGCGGTGGGGCGCCCAAGAACGGCGGCGCTGCGGGCGACGACGACGAGGAGGAAGGCGAGGGGCGGGAGGAGGAGATGGTGCACGTGTGCTGCGTCTGCATGGTGCGGCACAAGGGCGCGGCATTCATCCCCTGCGGCCACACCTTCTGCCGCCTCTGCTCCCGCGAGCTCTGGGTCAGCCGCGGCAACTGCCCGCTCTGCAACGGCTTCATCCAGGAGATCCTCGACATCTTCTGACGGCCTCGACCTCTTCCGCCGCCGCCGCCATTGATTCTCTCGCCTCTTCACGTCTCCAATTATTTGACGAGGAAAGTGAGCAGCCGATGCGCCGCACTCCCGAATCTGCAAGACTGAAGCTCGTAGTAGGTGAATTACATTGATTCATCAAAGCTGTACGTTCGAGCTGGACAACACTGACCCCAGCGTTGGCTAGGACACGGTACGAAATTTTGAGATGTGGTTGATTGTCCAAGTAAGTATTTTTCTGTTTTAGTAAAGTACGATATGTAGGTCATGTATATTTTATTGGAGTGGTTGTGACCAGCAAGCTGAGAATGTATGATTATACCTGCTCCAGAGCGCTCTACGAGTAAACAAACAGAGCATTTTTAGCATGTTTATTTACTAGCTTGAATGCAGCTCCCATGTCCTTGTTCTCTACTTGCTTTTATCACTGTATGATCATGAAAAAAAAAGTGTTCCTCTTCTCAGAAAATAAGGAGATGATAGAATTTATTTTATCTCCAAGTTTCAGGTTTGTTCTTCCCCTGCTTGCTCTGGAGAGAAAATAAAAGACTACTAAGTTTTTTTTAAAAGAAAAGGCAAGAGAAAGTTATCAATGCGTTGAGCTTAATAAAGAGGATGGATTCCTTCTGTGGATCAGAATTTCAAACGGAAAAGGCTCTAAACACATTTCCTGTATTTAAGTACGATGCCAGCGTTGCACAAATCAATAGAAGAAAAAGAAGACAACTCACGGATGAGATACACGGCAAACATTCTTCAGGAACATACTTGTAACCCACCTGAAGCTTCTTCTGAGCGCATGTCTTACTGAACCTCGAACGACATTGCCGGTTTGCCACCCACAAAGTAAATTTACACCTAATTGGCTTCTCGTTGCTAATTTCATACGAGTACAATTCTGTCTTCCAAGTTCCATAAAAGCGCCACGAAAAAGCTAAACCTTGTTCGATGAAAAAGAAGGTGTATGCATTGCACACTGAAAATATAGGTGTTGAGATGCGTCTAGGAAACCAAACCTGCAGAATGCAGCTTCCACCTCGACCTGTAGCTTTTGTTTTGGAGCTCCACTACCTGCGTTGCGTGGGCACTACTTCACCGTTGACAAAATTCACGGATCCAGCGCGGCTTCCACCGCGCGTCGAGCAGAGCAGAGGTGGTGGCACACGAGGGTGGCTTCTCCCAAGTCCCAAGTCCCAAGTCCCAACTAGGGTTCTCGAGCGTTGTCAAAACCGACGACGCGCACAGCTCCGAAGCCGTCTGACGAACGCCGATGAGAGTTGTGACGTACGCGAGCACGGTCTCGCCGGTAAGTAGCTTGAAGCGCGGATGCATCTTGGCTGACTTGCAGGGCCTGCATTCTCGTAGCTGGGTCTGGCTGGACCCTTCCCGCCAGCTTCCTCGCGCACCCTCGACATCAACGGTGGCGGCTCGTAGCGCTGACTTAGCTCCGTGGAGCGAAGGCACCGGCAGGCGGCCAGGCCACAATCCGCAAAGCTCGACAAAGCTTCGCGGGCAGACGCGGAGAAGCTCCTAGTACGCTGCCGCACGAGTAAATCCTGGGTTCTGGTCATCCACATCGGCTGGGAGCCGCGACGCGGACCTGGAACAGCGTGGCCGTCGCCGACGAGGGTGGGTAGCCGAGCCCAAGGGCGTTCGCTATTCGAATAGCGTCCGGGTGGTCGCTATTTGAAATAGCGAGCGCCCTCTGTTTCTTCCCGGCCGTTGGATCGAACCTGCGCGGCCTCGATGGACCCCCCCGAGCTGTTAGTTGCGTGTGCGCACTGCGCACCACTCTTTCCGCCTTCCCAGCGCGCTCGACCGCCTGCTTCCGCTCTCCTCGACGGCCTCCGATGAGCTGCTGTACCGACTAGTGAGGCAGCAGGCAGCGGCCTTCGCCTGAAACAACCGGTCCGATGACAGGATAGGACATGCTAGGCAGTAGGCAGAGGCCTGTGAAGACGCAGGCAGCTCTACGCCGACGTCAGTCCGGAGCTCGCCGTCATTAGCACCGAGGAGTGGTTCTCGTTGGCGATTCCGCCGAGTCATCGACGAGATCTGGTATGTCGTTGAAAAAGGAATAAGCAGCGACGAGATTTTGGGTTTGGATCAGCCAATTAAATCTTTTACTGGATCATTTGCGTGTGCTGACATTCATTTGCAGGGCGCGCTACAAGCCATGCATGGCGGTACCATAACACCATATTCTTCTGGCTCCAGAAGCTTGTCTGCATCATCGAGCGTACAAGAACATATACTAGTAGGAGCTGTCGTATCAGTTGCGTTGTTTTTGCTTATTAGGTGGTGATACGGAGTATGTGACAACTTGCAAGCAAAGCGCCAAATGCAAGCAGAGACCACGGGGCGGGCCGTTAATTAAGGAACGAAATAGAGGCGGAAGTGGACGCCGTTCAGTGGTCCAGAATCTAGAGAAGGAACAATCCATTCCGTATAATAGGTCCACGAGTTGATCACTGGGTCCGGCACGTCGCACTCCTGCTTTGCCCATCTAGCACTTCTCGAGCCCATCACGGAAGCCCATCGGTTTACTGAAGTGCGTTCACCACCCCGCGTCCCTTTCACTCTCTCTAACAAAACCCACGGAAACAGGACGCGGAGCCACCATCTGCGCTGCAAGAGGTTGACGACGACGACCTGGTTGCGTGCGGGTCCTTATCATGCATACAGATACAGGGCACGCCAACGTGAAAAAGGCTAAACTTGTTGTGCGAAGAAAAGGTAGTACTAGGAAGGGACCGCATTTCGATATGGATTCGGGAGTTTCAGTACACGGGTACAACGAAAGGGGGCAGGTGAAAACCAACCAATTTAACAGGGCAGCTGAAAACGGCATAAATCCACGGCAGTGCCTATCGGCGGCAAGCTGGCAAGATCGCGGAACGGAACAAGAACACGCACGGTGCGAAGCCAGGGAAGGGAGGGACCACGGCGCGGCGTCTACGCTGGGGAGAGCTTCATCGATCAGGTTCAGGCTGGCTGATGCATATCCACTCCACGGGCGGCCACTGATGGAGAATCGGAGAGGAGCAGCGGAGCAGCTGGGCACCGCGGCGTCCTCGCTGGTCCCGAGCGAGCAAACGAACAAAACCGGAGAGCGGCTCCGGCGATCCCGCTTCACACCCGCTCGCATGTCTGCCTGCCGCGACGCGAGGGGAGGAGGTGCGCTGTGCTGTCCGAAAGAAAGAAAGGCGTTGGGGTTCGGGTGGGCACCAAACCCCAACCAACCCAACCCATTCGTTCGCAAACCACTCTCTTTCCCTTTCCCTTTCCTACCCCGATAGACCAGAGCACTGGTAGTATGGTGAGTACAACGCGGCAGCTACGCCAATACCAATATTGTAGACGGAGCAGGCGTACTAGCTAAAGCAACCGCGCAGCTGTATTGCCGTCGCAGTGCTACACCCACTTCTTCTAGTACTCCCTCCATTCACCAGTCGCGGCTCTCTGCCCTGCGTGCTTGCGTGCGTCTTTCCGCCGCACGGAACTGCGCGACCAGTGGACGGCCGGGTCAGTGCCGCGCGCGCGTGCAGCGCAGACCTAAAATTGGGTCGCCACCACCCACCTGCCTGCGGCACAAGTCAAGAAGAGGTGCTAGCTGCTGCCGGATAGCACGCTCCGTGTCCTTGGGCGAGCGCCGCCATGAGCAAGGAGCAGGCGCAGCGGCGGTTCATCGCCATCCCCTTCTCCTCCGGCTGCCGCTCCAACTCCAGCGTCGACGTCGTCGACACCGCGCGCCACGCCGGCAAGAGGCCCCAAGGTGCGTGTTAGCTACTTGAGCTCCGTTCTGTCCCCATCAGTTCGTTCATCCGCGCCTGGCGATTCATAGAAGTACAGATTGCTAACCAAAGTTTGTCGATTTAATAAAGCAGTGAGCGAGTTAGCTCCGGCGTCAGGCGGCGCGCCGGGGAAGCCTGCGGGCAAGGGGGAGTCGCTGGTGGCGCGGCTCCTCCGCGGGTTCAAGAACCTGTCCCAGATCTTCGCGGTGTACGACGAGGACGAGGAGGAGGAGGAGGAGGAGCGGGAGATGGTGATCGGGCTCCCCACGGACGTGAAGCACGTGGCGCACATCGGGTGGGACGGCAGCACCAACACCACCACCAGCCTCCGCTCCTGGAACCGCGCCGCCCCGCCCGACTCCGCCGCCGCCGCGTCCACCTCCTCCTCCTCCGCCGCCGCCGCCGCCGCGGCGCCCCAGCAGCAGCAGCAGCCGCAGCTCCAACAGGCGGCGGTGGCGCCTCCTCCTCCTCCCCTGCCGGCGCTCTCCATGCGGCAGTTCGAGCTCGCCATGGCCGCGCAGGCCGCCGCCGGCGCCACGACCAACGCCGCCGCCGCCGCGCACCGGCGCCACAGCTAGCGACGGCGAGAGCTTGTGCTAGTACTACTACTACGTCCTTGAGGCCGGCCGGTCGCTCCAGTTCGTCATCATCACAAGCCGTCGTCCGTTTCCGCCGCCCGGCTCCGGGCCCATGTGAGGGTGGCCGCGTCCTGGTCGTCGGAGTTGGTGCACGCGGCTCGTTTGCTTCTGCTTTGGCCATTGCTGTACGTACGTAGCAATTTTTTTCCCGGGGATTTTTCTTGTCTGGCTTCCTACTACTTGTTGCCTTGCGATTTCTCTCTCTTCTCACTGATGATAAAAACTTAATTACTCGGTCCGTGGGGTAATTAGCTCCGCGCCTCGCGTCGTCACAAGCTTTTTCGTTTGTCTCTGCTGCTCGTCGCAGCCTTGGTGGTTGGGTTCGGTGGCCGACTTGCCCCCCGCCCCCGCGCGCGCGAGCATGTGAACCGCTCGCGCTGGCGCTCGCGCCTGCCCGTCTCGTGATCTCCTGCCGCGCCGGTGCGGTGGGGGTGGCAGACTTGCCTTGGCGCGAGTCCACGGCGCCGGTGGTGTCGTTTTTACTCGGCCGCGCCCGCGCGGCCATGTGAGGGGGGCGTGAATGCGTGCGTGTACTGTTCCGTGGTCACAGGGTTTAGGTAATGACGTACCAGGCCGGCGGGCATGGCCGCGCCTGGCCAGTTCATGTGAGCGCCGAGCTAGCCTAGCAGTGCTGTTTTTGGCCCTGGGCGCCTGCATCTATGCTGTTTATGGAGTCGAGTTCCGAGTATCTGCTTCGGCTCGTGGGGTGTGGAATCTGATGGTCTCGAGGGGTGGTGTTGGTGTACCGGCTGGCCCGTGGCTCAACCTAAGCTACTACTTTCAAATTTTGAAATGAGGATTAAGCGAAGCTAAGTGTTTTACTAGTAGTAGTATGAATTATTCTCTTCAGCTCACCAATCACCATGTACTCGCTCACGACTCACGCCTGGTGCGAGAAACATGGAGCAAAGGACAGGTACGAAAAGAATGGCATTGTTGTCACAAACTGGCAGCGCCAACCTACCTAGGGCCGCTTGGCATCTGGCACGGAACTGGATAGAACAGTCTGCCACTGCCGGTGCTCGCTCGCTCGCATCGGATCGGACATTTGCGGCAGCGTGGACGCGGGTTACACTCACAGGTCGGCGAAATGCATGATGCCGCCACCGTCACTCTGCTTGTACTCTTCCGGTTCACGTGATTTGGACGGCTCAACAAATTAAACCACCGTCGTCCTCCTGCTCAGTCATCGTTTCGGCCGGACCAGGCACACCCCTACTAGTGTACGGATAAACTCCCACACGGAAGATTTGGGAAGCAAATTTTGGATGGAGTTTTGGAAGAGTTACTATCAACAAAGGTTTCTGTGAAATTCCTTTGTTTCATTTAACCGGATTTAAGTTAGTAACCACCTTAGTCACTAGCAGTTGGGACCGAGAGACTGACTAGTACTAGTAGTACAGCTCCGTTTTGTCGGCCAATGTTTGTTGTACTTGGCGAGATGCGCAACAACGGCAAGTGCTGGTACTGGAGCCGGCAGGCTAGCACGTCCTGGTACGTCCGTGACAAGGATAATAATAGCCGGACGAGTCGTCCGTGCTGCGTTTGCGTGACTTGAGACGCCAAGCTTTGATCAGGATTCAGGGGGATTTGGTGTGATTTTTATTGCTATAGGCGCGGCAGGTACGTGCACAACACAAGTTGGTGTTGCGTAACCCCGGGGGCAGCGCGAAGCATGATGCTGTACATTGTATGTGGTTGGATTTCAGCAGCGCGTTCATTTCACGATCGCATGAAGAATATCAGAGCAGAATCGTAGCTGCTATAGGTTGCAAGATGCACCTGGTGCATGGAAATTGGGCGTAGATCGAGGATGGATGATGATCGGTGGGCCTGATGCCTCAGACCAGATTTCTTATATGCCCGTGATTCGTAAGCACGCCCGTGAACCGTGATTTGTAAGCATGATGTGATGTAATGCTACGCTGGTTATCGTTATGTTCATTTGTTTGCTGGGACGCTGGGTTCGTTTTGGTGAGCTACGTCCCTCTCCTGTGACGCTCCCAGCCCTAGCTACCAGTTGGCTACTACTTGCGGACGAGATTTTTGTCTCTTGCTTGAGCCGCTGCATCGGTTCCTGTTCAAAGGTTAATTGTGTGTTTGGGCACGGGTGTTTGTTTGTTTGTTACTGCTTGGCGTTACTGCCACCTCACGTTGATGCCATAGGTTTAGTTAATATGCAACGTGCACATGGATACAAGCTGCTAATCTCTTGTTTTAATTAGGTTTTTGTGTGTGCGCGCTTCAGCGCGCGCTGGGGGTTGATTGCTCCATACTTACAGATTGATTAGTCACTTGGCTGTTGACCCATCTCTTGTTTTATTCCCCGATTGCCCATGCATCGATCGAGTAGCCCTGCCCGTGCACGGACAGAACAACACGCAGAAGCAGACCAGAAGGTTTTTTTATCCCCTCTTGTCAATCTTCTCCGGTGAAGACATGGATGCCGAGGCATCCTGTTGGTGTGCTGCTTCCGGTCAAACTCTGCAGAAGCGTATCTGCCTCACGCGGCATATTGGCTGCGTTAATACGCTCGGCATATTGGCTGCTTCATTGTCCACTGAAGATGTGCATGGCCCAATCAAATAAAAAAAGAAAAAGAAGAAGCTGTGCATGGCAGTGCAGGCTACAAGATCACCACGGACATCAATCATACGCTCCCTAAATTCGAAGCTGACTTTGTACAAATATAGCCCGAGTATTGGACGGCACTACTATGGCCCGAGTATAAGAAAGAGAAGCAGCGGACGGGCTGGTGGCCCGATGGCAAGGCGCCGGAGTGGCCGCCGCACGGCACTATAGCGTGGCTGCAGTGTTGGTGAAAAAAAATCCCCTCGTCCTTCCCAGGCCAAAGCATAGGTAAAGACTCGCGCCACAGCTCACACGGCCAGCTGAGTCCCTGTGTATAGATGGGGAGGGGGTTCGGGGATTTTCTCGACCTGCGTGAGAAGGTCTTCTTCTTAACAAAATGTCCGATGGCCGTCATACCCCCCCCCCCCCCCCCCCCCCCCCCCCCCCGCGGGTCTTAAGAAGGAGAAGCATGACAAATACGAAGCTGACAAGGCAGCATTCTGTTTCCAAGGATATAAAAAGAGGTGCACAATGTTGAAGCATTCGCCGCCATCAGTCCATTAAGATACCAGAGTGATGTCGTCCAGGGTACACATTTTTTATTTCTGCAGTATTGCAAAATACTTGTCACCTGGGTACTTCCTAACTGTTGCTTTTGGGCTGCCTCTGTTAGTTGTTGGTTGGCTTCCGCCGAACAAGCAGTTGGATCAGCTGGCCTGTAATGTCGTGCATTATGTCTAAATTGTACGTAACTCCCGGATTGTCTCTCACAATTACAAAACAAGCTACTGAAGAAGAGTCTCGGCACATATATCTGCAAGCAATGGTAAAAAGGTTCAGTCGTCAGATAAAGATAGCCAAAGTCGTCAAGATAGCCAAAAAAGCGCAATAGAGAACCTCAGATATGATGCAAGCAAGTAGTCGAAGGAGGGAAGTGCGGACACACTCCCCTGTAAGCATGAACTACAGATCGTCTAGAAAGGAAAAGAAAATAAACGGATAGAAACACCATAGTAATCTATAAGGGCATATCTGCCCATACCTCAAAACAGCCAAGATAGTATTTTCCACTAACTCTGGGTACAAAAACACGAAGCCGCACATTTCAAAGGACCCTTACACTCTAAACATTACCTTTTCCTCTCAAATATATATATGCAAAATCAAGAGATGGCACAATGTAAAACATAAATTGCAGGCATGAATATATAGCCAATACAGTACGCTAAGTTTCCTAATGGATAAAGGGTGAAAACTGTGGAGCAAGAAAAACATGATAAACACGAAATTTGAGAGAAATTCTTTCTTATCGTATCATTTAAAAATAGGCAGCATATTCAGGTATCTAAAAGTCTGCTTGTTTGAACTCAATCAATAGCTAGATATTAAGCATACCATCTAGATGTCCGTTTTATCCTAATAAAGCTTTAGCAAAAGATTGAACAGGTACAGTTCTATCCAGGAAGCAGCCTTGAATGCAGGTAAAAAAAATAGAATGACATTCTCGAAAAAGAGAAGGTAATAAATAAATAAATAGAACTCAGAGCTATTTCTATAATTACTAATGAGCACAACACCTATTTCGGGAGTAAACGACAGCGCCATGAATAGCAGCAACCAAAAATATAAATTACAATGCAAGCACATACCTATGAAATAATATTCAAGAAGCATGAACATAATTTACCCACAGGAAGACTCATCAGCTAGAAAACTTTTGTAAGACACCAGATCTATATATGTTCCTTGATCAAATGTAAGAATATGAAAGTACTTTTCTAATTTTGTGAGATAATTTTCAAACTAAAGATATGTTCATTTATTTCTGTATCTTATTTCAAATAATTGTGCAAAAAGGCTGCTGACCATGATGAAACTCTATCAGACAGCAAAATGTATCATAACTATGCAAGTCCAAAATCTGCTGGAGCACACATAAACATATTCATTCAAACGTAATACCTGCTGGGGACACATAGCAAGCCCTATATCAGCCCAGTTCAACTCTGAACCAAAAACTTCCACCTAGCTGTCATTGTAAAAAATTGATCAGCATCTTATCCACCAATTGTTGCAGTAAACCACCCTGAGAGATCCAGAGTGTCATATAAACCAGGAATAAAATGGTAAGTAGCCCAAAATAAAATAAGACCCAGTGATCCAAGATTCCAATAAGACCCAGTGATCCAAGATTCCAACGAGAAAAATTGAAAAAAAAAAAAGAGACTAGATAGATAGGTATATCATCGGATATTAAGCCTACAGTATCCTGAATATATGACAACACTGAACACGAGAAAAAAACATTGGGAAAAAATAATGTAGATGTTTTTTTATCCATATAAAGAAAATCCTACAGCATTTCAACCTTAAATCATGACGAGCTAATCTCTAAACATTCAGAAAAATTGCATTGATGATTTGCCATATTAACAGATTGCATGGCACACAATTTATAAAGATAGTATATGCTAACCTTTTCATGTTGGCTGCAGAGTTGTATGACATATAATGCAGATAAGCTCTGCAAGACAAGCAAAATATGAAAGAAAAGTGATTCAATAATTAAAGAAAGGCAGGTACGTTACCTAACTATTCTATAAGACAAAGCATCATAAAATAGTTATGAATAAAATACTTCTTGACCGTACTTTCAGTTTCCTAACACCCCATATGGTCATATGTTGCTATTCAAGGCACATTCACGAATTGTAACGTACGGATGACGGATATAACAAACTGCTGGTAAAACGTGCTTAAAGAGCAATCTGATACGAACATAAACAGAACCACACAAAAAAACACCTTTTTTTGTTGGATGTGGCACCGAGCTGCATTTTAAATTTTCAAATTGACTGAGCAAGGCATCAGTATAATTCCATTTTGTGCCAAAGGTAATCTTAAAATACAATCGATATTTGATCGCCTCTTAATATGAAAAGTACAGGGCGAGAATATTGTTTGAGTTTTAAACTATTTTGATTAACAGCCTATTGGCTTCTAAGCCCTGAAACTCTGGATCACAATTTAAACCAATTAATCAGGACCATATAATGATGAAAATAAAAAAAATGTAGTGCAGAAAAGCAGCAAAGGTACAGAGCTACACTCTATGGTTCTAAAATTTACGATACGGACATTTCCAGAATCCTAAGAAAAGCCCAATGCATGTTATCAATCCTTTATTCACTCTCTTTTGTCTCCTTTCCGCACGATCTTACATATGGTAAAGTATATTGAAGATTAAACATGTATAGAGGATGCAACCTCATGGCTTACTTTAAAGTTGATTAATACAACTATGCAGATAAAACACATCGAATGGCACATCTTACAAAAAAAGAGTTGACTGTAGTATAGAAAACCCATTGGTGACTGGATTTCGGCCGGGGTCCTCATTAGAGGAAATGTGATAATTCAACATGTAGTAATCAAACTTTCCATAAAAACGGAATACATACTCTGGATAAACATGTCTAAACGTTCTAGGTGAGAATCCGTCATTTCTCTATCCACATATGGCTGTAGTCAATTCTCTTGAACCTCTTACATAAGCATAAACAGTAAGCTCATATTTCCACGAAAGTAAGTTATTTATTAGAGCAACATACCTCCCTATTTCTCCCTTCTCCTTCACCACTTGATTGCTGTTACGAAGCAAAATTTGAGACCACTTCCTACTTAGCACCAGCTACAAAACAGCACTTGAGAGATCTCCCATAATTACTAACATGAGCTTAGGACTAAGTGGACATAGGGAAGAGATTTCTAGTAAGGTCGTAGAGTTTATGGTAGCATCAAGTCATCAACAATATCAGAGATGAATGAAAAGATCGTGAGCTGTTAGCAATTCTAGAACAAGTACTTTCAATCAAAGAGGTGCATTGACCACAACATAAGGAGAAAGCAGATCAGATGAGCTGAATCTAACTGAAAGTGCTGGCAATCCATTAAAATCTTAAACACAAGGAAAACCAAACAATTAAGTCGCTGCATCACCTGAGCATTCTACAGCACTCCCTGCCATATTCATATACCAGATTATGAAGTACTTGGATACAGACAGAAAGTTAAACCACTAACTATAGCCTGAACATTAGCTTCTCACATTAGTCACCACTCACCAGATAGCTCACACAATAGCTACAACAGCCCTACATTATTACACTGCATCAGTAGAAACAACCTTTGGTGACATTCCAGTTCCACTGCAGTATGCCAATACCATTCTGCCAGCATTACATGTCCCCACAAACTTTCACCACCAGAGGGCCACATTCCATTGTCTGGGCCATCTTGAGGCCCTTCACCACTTCCATCATGGTCGGCCTCTTCCATGGCTCTTCCACCGTGCAGTCCCGAGCAATGGAAAGCACACACAACATCTGCTCCCGCCACAGACTTGAAACCGGCAAACACGGATCAAACAGTTCATCCTCCTTGCCGTGCGCAATCATCCACCGCACCCAGCCAACCAGGTTTCCTCCCCCTTCCACCTCCTCTTGCCCTGTAGGTGGCCGTCCTGTGAGCAGCTCCAGCATGACAACACCGAAACTGTAGACGTCACCTTTTGTTGAGGATTTCATGGTCATGCCATATTCTGGTGGTATGTAGCCAAATGTTCCAGCAATGTCCGTACTCACATGAGTTTCGCATGCACTGATTAGCCTGGCAAGACCAAAGTCAGAGACCCTAGGCTCGAAGTTCTCATCCAGTAGAATGTTGCTTGGTTTCATGTCGCGGTGGATGATATGGGGCACGAAGCCATGATGAAGGAATGAAAGCCCGCGGGCAGAACCAAGACAAATCTTCAGACGATCTGGCCATCCAAGGACTTCAACTGCGTCAGCACGGTTCTTCAGCCACGTCTCAAGACTTCCATTCTCCATGTATTCATATATCAAGAACCGTTCATCGCCACAAACACAATAGCCAAGTAGGGGAACAAGGTTTGGATGCTTCACCTTTCCAATTGTCTCCATCTCAGCCAGGAATTCACGATCACCTTGGAACTGATGTCCACCATGAAGCCTCTTGATCGCAACCCTCCGACCTTCAGGGAGTGCTGCCCTGTAGACAGTGCCAAAGCCACCATCCCCTATGATGTGCACCTTACTGAAATTCTCGGTGGCTTTCAGAATATCGTCTGCGGTGACCCTCAACAAAGCATGCTCAAATGTGGCGACATTGATGCTCAAAGGTTCCCGTGACTTCCTCCCTAGGAGTTCATCACTTGATGTTGGCTCAACACTAGCCTTGGACTTGCTGGTTGGAATAAGAGCCAATGGTTTGCTTCTCGATAGCTTCCATCTCAGATAAACTACCAAAAGAATTAGCACAATGATCACAGCAAGTATCACGATCACTGCTCTTAGCACTCGATGCGATGAATGGACAACCATACGATCATTGCCATTTCCAGTGCAAATGCCTGCTGCAGCACAATCTGCTAAGCTATCCATGCCAATATGATTACCAGAAAAGTTGGCAAATGTGAGGCCATAGATGTTGCAGATACCACAAGGGATAGCACCATAGAAATCGTTGCTTGAAAGGTCAAGATAGTTCAGTGAACTGAGACCAGAAAGCGCAGACGGTAAACTTCCATTGAGGCTATTATTGTGGATATCAAGAGAGGAAAGTTGTGTGAAATTCGAAATAGATTTATCTAGGTTCCCTGAGAATTTGTTGCTGCTTGCATTGAAGAACAGCAATGAGCTTGATGATTCTTTTTCCTTGGGGCAGAAGAATGGTATTTGTCCAGATAGGCTGTTATTACTGACATCCAGATGGACTAGGTACTCTTTGCAGAGAAAAGACTTGGGCAGAGTGCCAGTCAGTAAATTACTAGACAAGTCTATCACTGCGATTTTGGGAAGTATACGGCTTATATTAATGGGAATAGAGCCATCTAGGTGATTATGGGAAAGAAAAAGGCCTTGAAGTTGTACCAGTGGTGCAGACCAAGGAAGCATCGGGCCAACTAACTCATTAAAAGAAAGATTGATGGTTGCAAGATTAGCAAGATCACCAAGCTCTGGGGGAATGGTACCACTCAGAAAATTGCCTTGCAGATTTAACACCGTAACCATAGCACATTTCTTGATCGCTGTTGGGATATGACCGGTCAGTAGGTTGTATGACAGATCAAGGAAGCCATGGTGCTGAAAAAACTCTGAGTCAGGGTGAGCATCATTCTCGAACCCCACACAGATCTCAGCAGGTATAGAACCAGACAGCTGATTATAAGACAAATCCAAGCTATTGAGAAACGACAGCTGAGATATGGCCCTCGGGATGTGGCCAGTCAGGTTATTCAAACTCAGGTCCAGTGTGATAAGGTTCCGACAGTTGAAAAGCTCTAGAGGAATGTCCCCAGACAGCCTATTGCCACGTAAAGAAAGATTTGTCAGATTCCTTAGAGCTCCAAGCGACCGTGGGATAGGTCCTTCCAAGTAATTACCATCTATGTGTAGCCTCTGCAAGCTGGAGAGACCGATGCTTTCAGGTATAGGGCCAGTAAGCTGATTGTAGCTGAGACTGATCTCCAAAAGTTTTGATGTTTCCCACAATTTCTGAGGCAGCTTTCCATTAAAATTGTTTTGGGACAAGTCTAGTCTTACTAGCGGTAGCTCAGCCAAGTAATCTGGTATCTCGCCATGAAGATGGTTGCCTAGCAAGTCAAGTTCAGTTAAATTCTTGCACCCTTTAAATGCCTCCATAATATTACCAGTCAGATTGTTGTTATGCAGTATGAGTGAGTTCAGCGAGTTGGATTGACATAACTCAGCAGGAATAGAACCAGATAGCATGTTGGTCTCTGCAGAGAAACTAACTAAATGCTGCAATGACAGTACTGGCAGGGGTCCATGAAACATGTTCTGTGCCAGTGATATGTAGTTAAGATCTACCCAATTACGGATCCAAAGTGGAACTTCACCAGACAGATTGTTCCCATCCACAAGAAATGTGTCCATAGCTTCCAAACCTGCAAGTTCTTCTGGTATATTGCCAGTGAAAGAGTTGAAGGACAGATAAACTGTCCTAAGCTTCTTGCAGTTACCAAGTTCTCTCGGTATGCTCCCAATGAGCCCAGCACTCTTTGCAAACAGACGAGTTAGATTTCCCAGCTTGCCAATGGATGTTGGCAGTTCAGTTTTGAAGTTGTTCTCTGATATATCAAGTTGTTTCAAGCTTCTGAGACCGCCAATTGAATAAGGGATGGAACCAGAGAGCTCGCATGCAGGGAGTTCGAGTAATTCTAGCTGCTTCAAGTCACCAATCTCTTCTGGAATGCTTCCACCGATATCATTTTGTCCCAAAACTAGCAAACGGAGATTCTGTAATTGACCAATCTCCTTGGGTATTGGCCCCACCAAACTATTTGACGAGAGATCAACTGTCAAAAGGTTCACCATAGAAGTTATTCCAGGGAATATTGATCCACTGAGATTATTCTGGCTTGCATCAAGGTGCAAGAGCCTGGAAAGGTTACCAAAAGTTGCTGGTATCAATCCGCTGAATGCATTTGTATGAAAGTCCAGAAACTCTAGGTTCTGCAAAGTGCCCAACTCCAAAGGAAGGGAACCAGAGATGGAATTCACAGATACAGAAAGCTTCCTGAGGTCTTGAAGCTGACCGATTGCAGAGCTCAAATGTCCAGAAAAGAAATTTCTGTCAAGAAACATTTCTTTTAACACCTTAAGTCCATATAACGAGACAGGCAGAGCACCAGTAAGCTGATTATTGCTCAAATCTAGGTACTTGAGATGCTGCATGTTCCCCCAGGCATCTGGAAGCTCACCAGAAAACCCACACCCACTGAAGTTGAGACGAACAAGCGATCGAAACAATCCAATGCATGACGGGAATGGGGCATAAACTGGCACAGAAGACAAGTCTATGGCCACAACAGTACGCCCCATACAGGTAATGCCTGACCAGCTGCAGGGAGGAGTTTCTGAATGAAACCAGTTACGGAGGAATCCCTTTCCTTCAGTGATTGAGTCCCTCAGAGTGAACAAACTACTGATATCATTATATTCAGCCGAAACAGATATGGGAATGAAGCAGATCAGTAGCATAAGAATACAGAAACCATGGGAACCCATCGCTTTAATTGTTATCTGCATGAAAAAAGAGGAAGAATTAATAAGACACAACAAAAGAGGAAGTACAGTAAGATAAAACAAAACGTGACTATGGGAACATCAACCATTTTTTGTGTTTGTTTATGTTTGTCTTGATTTCCTACTTTAAACATGTAATGCCCAAACTATGTACACAAAGTGTCCACACTTCGGCAGCAAACGAACTATATACATGCAATGCCTGAACTTTGTAAGCAAATTTGAAAGACAGAAATAAAGCTGAACAAACTTTTGGACAAACTGAAACAGCAACTGTATGTTTATTGACAACAATCAAAGCTGCAGTTTATTGCCAACGCTCACCGTGGAGGAAAAGTTGGATGACACGTCATTATGATTTATGAAAGACACTGCCATGTTAAGACATGGATTGGAACTTAGAAGTCACTAGAGTTGGTAACACCCGCTTAATATAGTACAGGAGATCCAATAGAGACATGCCATTAACTGTAGATGCCCTTTTTGCCAAATAAGGGACCCGCCAAACAATAACAAAGCTGAACAGCAGCTCTACAAACATACAGCTAAAAGAAGGAACTTGAAATTGATTAGTTGATTACCTTTGGAGCCATGATTCTCTTTCTCCTCCTCAGAAGTGGTGTCAGTAAAGATGCAGACCGACCACAAAACAATCAACGGTAGTCTCCTTGGAACACATCCTATAGAAAACAAAAGGATTGTGCACTCAATTTCATGTAATTTTCTGTGCAAGATACAAGAAAAACAAGGAAGTAGTCCATGCTAATTCAGTCAACATCACACAGCACAAGTAGAAAAGCGCAGTATATATAAGTATATTTTTCTCTTATAGCACTCCCAAAGTCCCAAGTACCAACAGCTACTCAAGAGAATCAAGACGATGCCTGTGGTATTGTGTTTGGCAACCGTCTCCCACAATGAAATGCAGCACTACTACTATGGTAGTCCCCAAAAGACACAACACCATCATTGTTCTCCCTTTCTAGTCAGAAGTTACGGAAACCCCTCATAAAGCCAAAGAACGAGTGCAGACAGGAACAAGAAGCACATGAATCTCAATTGTTGTTAGTACGAGAAAAATGAAAAGTCACTACGCCGATCCAGTGCTACACCATTGCATCAAATCAGATGCAACAAAACCAGCTGAGCATCGTCAGGGGAGGCACGCATGGATCGACCTATTAGAACCTCGGATCGTGCTCCACGCATCAGCTCAAGAATAAATGAACTTTTTTACCCTCCGACTGAACTCAACTCAGCTGGATTAGAGTCGTCATTTAGGCCTGACTGGAGCCTCCTGCGATCGAGTTCAAACACCAGAGCAGGATAAAGAGAGCCAAACTTGGTGAGGAGAGGCAAGCACCGCAAAGATTATAAGCACATCTCAGAAAGAGTACCGCGTTGCCTGAAACTTTACCCGCAAAGCTCCAACAAGCAGCACTGCTAACACAACACGAGAAGCCAGCTATTCCTAGTCCTACGCAGCAAAACAAACCCCACAAGAAACTCTGAACCCTCAACCCCATGCCAACCCCACAAGAATCTTTACACCCCTCTGATTTCTGAACCCTCCGCACCCCACTGGCTGGCAGGATGAAGCCGACTACAGAATTGGATCACCACAGCCACAAAAACACAGAGAATGTTAAGGGAGGGGGGGTATTCGGAACTCCAACTTGCAAGAAACACAAAATTTTCTTGCTTGATCCCACGAGGCGTACCATTAATCGCAATGGAACATGGAAGCAGTACGAACTCCTGGGAATTGGGATTTGGGCCATCATTTGGAAGTGATTTGTTTATCAGGCCCTGCTGATGTGCCGGCCAACCAAGTACTGGAAGGATAATTAAATAGTCGCAAAGAAAAAAATAGTCGCATTCAATACAGGAGCATTCCAGTACTCCTCTACTATCACGTAGCCCGAGACAGCACGAAGGAATTGAAGCCACGAGGAGCGAAACGGGGGCGGAATTTGGAGGACCAAAAGAAGGAATAGCTTTCCCTTTCATTTTAATTTTGTGGGAACACGAGATGAGCAAACCGAAGGAAAATCGTTGAGGCCAGGAAGAGAAGAATCATGTAAACGCAAGGCTCGAAACAGCACCTCAACAAATCGTCTGAAACCAATGCGCGTTCCCACGCGTGCCCTGGATCAAGCACGGCAGCGCAACAGCCAGGGACTACTGCAGAACTACACGCCGCCGCGTCGTCTTCCCCAGGCAGCCGCTCCATGGGTGGCGGGACGGTGAACTAGAACAGAACCGCACGCCGCGACCAGGACGGAGCACGACCAAAGCAAAGCGAGGGCAAAAAGCACAGAAGCATGTAGCGAGGCGAGGCGGAGAGGCGGGAGGGCGGCGGGGTCGTGCTTACCTGGCCGTTGGGCGCGGGGCTGGCAAATGCCGGTCGCCGGCGATCGGGGCGGCGCGCCGGCTGTGCCGTGCTCCTGCGGGGAATGGCGCGGCGCCGCGGGCACGAGGGAGGCGTGAGCAGAGGAGTTCACGAACTGGGGAGTGCGAGGAGGCAGGGGAGGGGAGGCGGTGCTGGGAAGGAAATGGTGGTGGGTTTAGGAGGTGTTTGGACACCCACTTTAGTCTCTAGTCAGTTTTAGGCCCTGTTTGGATCCATAGACTAAAGTTTAGTTGACTAAAGTTTAGTCTATTTGGATCCAAACAGGTGGATTAAGGCTCTGTTCGTTTCTTTAGGCCTAAATTTAGTTCTCGCACTAATTTGCTATTTAGAGGTATTAAATAAAGTCTAATTATAAAACCTTGGTACAGATGTGCGCTATTTTGCGAGACGAATCTAACGAGCCTAATTAATCCATGTTTAGCTACAGTGATGCTACAGTAACTATCGTCTAATCACGGCTTAATTACCCTCATTAGAATCGTCTCGCGAAATAGAACAGGGTTCTGTAGTTAGTTTTATGATTAGACTTTATTTAATACCTTTAAATAGCAAATTAGTGCGAGAACTAAATTTAGGCCTAAAGATCCGAACACCACTAGTGGTGTTCGGATCTTTAGGCCTAAATTTAGTTCTCGCACTAATTTGCTATTTAAAGGTATTAAATAAAGTCTAATCATAAAACTAACTACAGAACCCTGTTCTATTTCGCGAGACGATTCTAATGAGGGTAATTAAGCCGTGATTAGACGATAGTTACTGTAGCATCACTGTAGCTAAACATGGATTAATTAGGCTCGTTAGATTCGTCTCGCAAAATAGCGCACATCTGTACCAAGGTTTTGTAATTAGACTTTATTTAATACCCCTAAATAGCAATTAGTGGCAGGACTAAATTTAGGCCTAAAGGAAACGAACAGGCCCTAAAGTAGGAGCTAAACTTTAGTCATAGCTCAATCTCAAAAGTTCACTAGTCCATCAAACCTACCTTTTATGGACTAAAGTCAGAGAAAAGACAAAATAGCCCCTCATCATTTCTTCCTTGTTGCGCCGCTCCTTCGCACGCCACCCGCCGTCGCCGCCATACGGCTCCACCCCGCCCCTCGCCGTCGCGGCCTTCGCCCTCCTGCGACCCGCCGCCTCCGCCCGCTCCGACCTCTCCGCGCATCCCGCCGCGCAGCTCCCGCCCACCCGCGGCTCAGCTCTCGCCCACCCGCATGGCGCTGCTTCGGCTCGAGGTCTCCTGCAGACAAGTGTTGGCCCGGACCAGCTCGTCCTTGATGCTTGCAGATTCCCCGCCCGCCATGCGCAACTCGTTAGCTTGTATCAGCAAGTAGCAGTAGCAGACAAGGATTTATTTTTTTTTTACTATTTGGCTTACCTGCTTCCACTTGCGCGACTTGCATCAAGCAGCTGCAGTAGCACCAACTGTGGCAGCGCGTGGGAAAGGCGAGCAGCAGCCGCGTGAGACCCAGCTATGTGCGCGCACGTGAGGAAGGAGAAGGGTAAAAATGATTTTTCTATCTTTAGTTGCTAACCTTTAGCTCTAGATACAAACAGGTATGAACTAAATTTTAGGCAACTAAACTTTAGTCCATCTAAACTTTAGTTCAGCTAAACTTTAGAACTAGAGGATCCAAACAGGCCCTTAGTCTCTAGTCTCTAGTCTCTAGTCACCCCCTCCCCTACTAAAGAGTTTTAGTCTCTAGTCCCCTTTTAGTCCCACCCGTTTGGAACAAAACTGACTAAATCTAGTCAGGCTAGTTTTAGGGGGTGTTCGGATCTTTAGGCCTAAATTTAGTTCTCGCACTAATTTGCTATTTAAGGGTATTAAATAAAGTCTAATTATAAAACTAACTACAGAACCCTGTTCTATTTCGCGAGACGATTCTAATAAAGGTAATTAAGCCGTGATTAGACGATAGTTACTGTAGCATCACTGTAGCTAAACATGGATTAATTAGGCTCGTTAGATTCGTCTCGCAAAATAGCGCACATCTGTGCCAAGGTTTTGTAATTAGACTTTATTTAATAGCCCTAAATAGCAAATTAGTGCGAGAACTAAATTTAGGCCTAAAGAAACGAACAGGGCCTTAGTCACCCTGATCCAAACACCACCTTACTCGTCGTCTCTCTCTGCTGCTGCTCCCTCCTCCTGTTGCCTTTTTCCGACTTCGAGTTCGTTTTTGTGTTTATCGCCTTCCGTTTCGGATGTGAACACATGCTCTTTTGTGATCTGGCAGACTTCCGTTACCAGTGCTTTGGCGGCGATACGTGTTCGTTCGTTTTTTTCTTCTTCCTAATAAAGGTTATTATCTTGCATCGTAAAATCTTACTAAACCAAGGCAGCATCAATTATGGTAACAAACCCATACCACGCGATCAGCCAGCCATCCAACGTGACATGCAGGATCCACCATACGCCGCGTCGCGCCGGTGCTCGCCCACAACTGAGCTGACGTCGCGTAACGAAGCTTTGTTCGGAGGTGAGCTAGCGCGGGAGCGGTCCATGATCCCTCCGTCGGACAGATGGCCTTGGGTAGATGCGATCGTCGTGTACCCTGCACGGGCTGATGTGTAGGGGCGGGTCGGATTAGCTCGGCCACGACTGGTCCGTCGGGCGCCGTAGCGTTGTGTTCAGACTTCAGACTTGAGAGAGGTGGGGGTGCGTGGTCCAACAGAAAGAAAGTGGAAAGGATTGGTCCATCCACTGGGTTAGCACGGACCCGATCATCGATATCTCATGATGCAGCGGGATGTGTCACCGAATCATACATACGGGCCCGGAGCACATCTCTTTTTGACTGCGACTGGACTTACCTGATCATCAGCCGATGGCCGCTTCTCCCTCTTTCTTGTGCACGATGATGATCGAGGGTAAAAAAGCGTTGCCTTATGGACGGAGCGCATGATTGTTCCTTTCCTCCGTGATGAATGTATGTTGTCCCTTTGCGAGGCAAGAATTCCACTCTAGCATCATGAGTAACAAACGAGTTTCTCAGTTCCAGTGAGCGACGTCTTCAATAAAAAATTCATAATGTTTGCTAAAACATGGCCGACTTGCAGCACGCACTCGTTCTAGTACGTGAAAATTTCATTAACCAGCCACTCGCATTTACCTTCTCGTCGTTGGTAAATGTCTTGGTGCCACAGCTAACCGTTCCATTAACTAAGCGGGGGTGTCGGCATGGGCGGACGAGGAGCACGAGGGAGGGTGGCGCCTCCGGCTAGCCTTCCCTGTCCTCGAACCACGGCGTCGCGTTCCCGGCTCTCCACTCCACCGCTTGAACGTTTCGCCGCCTCCCTCACGCAAGCCACGCTAGACGCCGCCGCAGCTGGCAGTGGCGCAGCCGGAGCAGAGAGCGCGGTCAACTGTGGGCAAGGGCAACGCGCCCCGTGAATCAAAGCGCACGGCCGCACGCTGGCAACGCGGATGGGCGCTTACGAACGCGGAAACGGAACGCGGCGCAGGGAAACAGGCAAAAGCACGGCTGCGGTGCGGGCGCGGATGGTCTCGTCTCCCTTCCGTTTCTATCGGGACGCTTTGCTTGCACGTTCGTACGTGAACACGCGGCTCAGGGGCTAGTCCGGTTCACTGCTCGCTCTGCTGCGCCCAGTCCGGAGTCCGGTGGTGTGTGGAGTGGTTGGGCGTGTAGTAGCGTACACACGCCCACGAGTCGATGCGACGGACGTGACCTACCGGAGCAGCGTAGCTCAGGGTCAGGGATGCCGACGCCAAGGCATGGCAGGGAGTCGTCTTCTTTATGCGGAAAAGCTGCTGCCGCGGCAAGGTACAGAGGTGGGGCCTGTAGCACAGTACTGGTAGCAGTGCGAACCACGCAAGGCTTGCAGCAGAACTTGGAAGAACTCCGCGCGCAGAGGGAGAGAGAGGGAGGGAAAGCAGAGCGAGAGATTCTCGTCCCCGGCGCGGCTTTGGGCATGTTGCAGGCAGCAGGTCGTCGACGTAACTCGCTGTGCGGTGGGGGACCCCAGCCAGCCATGCTTGCTTGCTGCCAGTGCCCACCAGAAGGAATCTGGCTCGTGTTCGCTCTTCTCTTCTGTTGCTCGTTCGACGCCCGCTCGTGCCCGGCCAAGATCCGAGCAGGCGGCGTACGTGCCAGAGTTCATTGCTTTGCAATCGCTAAAAACAAATAAAGAGAGTTCATTGCTTTGAGTTTCTTCTCCTGCTGTAGCTAAACCGGCGGCACACATGTCGCGAAAGAGGTAGGCGGCGTGGTGGGACTGCCTATGTGTAGGTTGTCCGACGGGATCCAACCTCTAGGTCAGCCCATGGCCGCCTCGCGTCGGCTCACGGCCCGGTCGACGTCTTCTTCCCCGCGCCGCTGCTTCACCAAGCTCGCCGCTGCCTGTCGTCGTGGTGCTCGCCCTCGACCGCCGCGGCGCTAACCCAGCGGGAAGTGACGCCTCCGCCCTTGCCCAGCCCACCGCCGGCCGCCACCACCGTGGCCGGCGACGTCCCCGCCGCCTCGCCGCCCCGCCTGCATCGCGCTGCCCACCACCGGTCGGGCCTGCCGGCTGCCGTTCTAAGCCCGGGGGAGGAGGAGGAGGAGATGTTGGAGGTACAAATCCCGCGCATTAAGGGATTCTCCGGCGAGACGTCCCCGCCCCGCCCTCCTCCACCGTCTCCCGCCGCCGGATCCGTGGCCGCCGCCCTCCACCGCGCTAACCCGACTGCGCCGGGTTCGTCGCCATCGCCGTCGCCGCCGGGGAGGCCGGAGGAGAAAGAAAAAACATCGACTGTCGGATGTGTGTTTTGCACGAATCTCAAAGTGTTCTATGGAAACGTTTTTATCGGGCAGGCTACGTATAGGTTTCACGCGGCGTGGTGGTGGCTAAAAGGCCGGCAACATATGAACTGACATTCGTGGTGGCATGGTAGGATGAGGTCCAGATACTGGCGTCGAAGCCCCGCATAATAATGTTTGCTTCGGCCCAAAATAGTTCCTTTACTGGGCACTGGCGGTGAGCCCCATACTACTCCCAGCAGGCCGTGGACAGCCACCACGCAAATACGCACGGGATCCGGCCCAAAGCAGCATTTCCCCTTCTTTTTTTCTCTCATGCAACAAACAGCCGCATAAACATCGGAATCGTACACACCGACTCGATCGGGATGTAGATCTTTGTTGATCACGATGCATGCCGCATCGTAGGAAAGGGGATACGAATTGCGAAAAGGCACGAGATCGCGCGCCGGCCAGGTTTTCTCTTCCCTTCCGAAGCGTAGCACCACCACAATATGATGATGATGATGATGATGATACGCCGCACCTCCCCGTGATCCACCAGCATCAGGGCAGGGGCGCCCACCGGCGCAACACGGCCGTGGCTTGGCGATACGGCATCGGCGTCCCATCAACAAACCGGGCCAGTCCGCCAGTGGTCACCACCGCACAACACTCTAGGAGTACTCGCCTTGCTGCTCGCTTCGGCTCCGCACGGGCACGGACGCAAGAACCGGACGGACAGGGCCCGCCCGAAGCACCGGCACACACAAAAGCTGCGGCGGAATCGCAGCGCGTCGACCGGGGGCACAAGTGGTCGGTGACCGCGAAAGGGTGGGAGAGAGAGAAATGGAAAGGGGAGATACGCATCGAGCGGAAAATAAAAAGAGAGGTGGTGGCCTGGAGAAAAGACGAGGGGAAAAGGGAAGCCGGAACGACTGGCTGAGGTCACTCCGGTGCCATGCTCTGTGCTCCGCTCCTCACAATTCACACCCGAACAAAAAGATGGCCAGGGAGCAGCGCATCAAGGCCGGGACGACGAGCACAGAGGAAAAAATGAAAAGAAAAACACGGGAAAATGAGTAGCCCCGCACTCCGGGATGCATACAAAGAGTGTGGGGAAATTGTTAGGTGCACCTCCGCAAATGTTGTTGTACATTCCACAAAATCTCAAGCATCATAGGCAAGACGTAATTCACTTGTGAGTCAAATGCCCTGCTATCTCACTTAGGCCATTATGGCGAAGTGATGAAAGAGTAAATTCATTCAAATGGTAACTAAGTTCTAATTAATGTATGCATCCTGTACGACAGTCGTTGCCTGTTTGATTGATATGTCTTCTGGTGCACAAGATACACACTACTCCGGCCTAAATTTCGTTCAATGCCAGCAATTTTTAAATGAAAATCAAAGCTTCAAGAGTACTCCTTCCGTACAGCCCAACAGGCGCGTGTTGGCACCGCAACGCAACGCGCGCGTGTGTGCACGTAGCAAACCGCGCGTCCCGAAAGAAAAAGAAAGAGAGAGAAATAAATACGAGGGGCAGGGCCTTCTCGCCATTCTTCTTCTGTACACCGATCACTCGCTCCCCTCCCCTGCCCTGCCGGAGCTCGGGATGGCAGCAGCTCCGTCCTCCGCCGCGATCGCGTGATGGCTGCGGCCGCCACTCGCCGCCGATGGAAGACGCCGCAAGGGCATCCGCTCCCGCGGCGGTGACGGTGACGGCGTCCGCCGCCCCTGTGCCTCCCCCACCCTCCGCCGCCACCGCCGCCGCCGCCGACACGTCCTCACCCGACCCCTCCTCGCTCTATGAAGGTTAGGGTTTCCGTTGCTTTTCCCCCTTCCGCTCCAGCGGTGCTACAGATTGGGGAATTGGGGTTTCGACGCTTAATTAAGGCTTGAGAGTTCGAGAGTTCAGAGTGTAGGTTAAGCTAAGTTTGACTGTTTCTTCGTGGAATCACTGGCTGCTTCCCTAGTACTCATTCGTGGACCATGGGTGTACTAATTGCACTAATTTAAGTGGTGCGGTGAGGTGATCTTCGTGTCGGTGATCTTCTTGTCGGCATGGAATTGGGGTTTTATCTGCGGTATATTTAGTTGTTTTTACCGTGGCGAGGTTATTAGTTTCAAGGTTTCTATTTTTTTCTATATATGTCTCGTTTCTGGATTTAATCTCATTACATAATATTTGTTTAGTTATAAAGTGATGATTTAGTTCAGACCACGGTAATATAATAGTTATTTAGTTGGCTTCAGGAGATTGTGTTGCAGGAATACCTTTGCTTGTAAAATGTGGATAGTTTCATAGCTCGAGGAGACATAAAGTGATAATTCCACATTGTACTCATGCTGATATCAGTTTTTTCAAGTTGTAGTCGATTCAGCCAAGTATAAAGTGTTTGTACGATGTTAATTGCAGAGGGGATGTGGCAACAGATGGCCATGAACAGCGGTGCCGCTATGCAACCTGGGCCATTTCCTGAGCGGCCGGGTGAACCGGACTGCACTTACTACCTCAGGACTGGATTGTGTAGATTCGGCATGAGCTGCAGGTTCAATCACCCTGCGGATAGGAATCTGGTGAACATCCGCTTTTCCCAAACTGTCCTTATGTGCGATATTGCTTTGTATCACCAGATATTTTGCATTTCTTCTGTTATCCTTGTTCTTATGTACATTGGCACTTTGGCAGTATTGTTAAGACATTGGCAGTATTGTAAACAACAATGTGCAATGGAAGAAATTTGTCCTTTAGTGACGTATTTCAGTTACACCACGGCAAAAAAGTTGCAAGAAGTAATGTTTTAAAACAACTTCTACGATGTGTGTCGATATGACCATCTTGATATTTAACCTCTTTTCCATTTGGAAGTACACTAAGATGTTGGGGGATGTATGCTGATGATAAGGCTTTCTCTGAAGTGTTGGTTGGACTTATGTGTGACATGATGTTTCTCTAATCACCAGTGCAGTGCTCTGTCGATGATAACATTATTTGCAAAATAAAATGAGGAAGCTGAATTTAAGCTTTCAGATTGTCTATATAACTATTTTCATGTACCTAAGTTTATAGCCTTTCATGTTGTGACAGAGTTGCTGCTATTTGCCTCTTCTGGCATTGCGCTCGTAGTTCATTTTTTAGAAACCAGAAATGGTGATATGATCTTGGAAGCGTAATTTACTAGTTATTGTCTGTTTATTACTTGTTGCCAAATCTCACAAGATGTAGTTAGGCAGTTAGCTCAATGCCAAATTGCAACAGTTAGCGGAACAGAGGCAGCTTTTTAAGTTTTATAGTTTGCTTCTTGTTACTCCTGTTATTTAGTGATGCTTTTGAGTAGTGGCTGCCAGTTTTTCCTGTAATAACGTCTTTATCCACTAATAGTTATTTCTTTACTTCATATCTCATTTTCTGTTCTCAAGTTAGATTGGATCTGTTAAATGTTAGGCTATTGCCTCTGCCAGAATGAAGGGAGAATATCCTGAGAGGGCGGGACAGCCTGAATGTCAGGTAACTCTATTTGCTAGTACTTTTCCATTCAGAAGCATGGTATGTTCATCACGTATGACCGTGGTATGTTGGTTAATGCTGCTAAATGTGGGATACTTACTTACTGGGTCATGTTACTTTTATAAGATGATTTTTTCTTACAAATTTAAAAGACAAGAATGTTCAACATAGTTTATCCATTCATTTGGATTGGGATATGAGGTTAAGGTTCTGTGCCCTGGTAATGATTTTGGATTCAGAATTTCTTATTTCCCTCCTTCGCAAGAAATCCATGTACTGGCCAACATATGCATGCAGCGAGAAAGAACTCATAGATGATTAGCTTCAAGTTCTCTTCAGATTTCAGAATGCTCATTTTTTTTTTCATGAACGTATAAAATCTGAACAATAATCAAGCTTGTGATTGCCCTACTGAAACTGAGAATAGCTTTGACAATTTTCCTGTAGTACTACTTGAAGACTGGAACATGCAAGTTTGGGCCAACATGTAAATTTCACCATCCCAGAGAAAAGGCTGGGATTGCAGGGAGGGTGCAGCTAAACACATTAGGATATCCACTCCGCCCGGTTCGTTGTTTGTTGGCATTATATGTTCTTCCATATCTGCGTATGACTGTTCTTGTACTGAAAAGAAGTCTATTTCGTTTCTGTAGAATGAAAAGGAGTGCGCATATTATTTACAAACTGGACAGTGTAAATATGGGGATACATGTAAATTCCACCATCCGGAACTTTTCAATGCGGTGGCTTCTTCTCGTGGTTCTCCTATTTATCCTTCTGTACAGTCCTCTGCAAGAGCTGGTCCACATTCCTATACAGGATCCATAGCAAGTTGGGCTTTTCCACGAGCTTCTTTTATTCCAAGCCCTAGATGGCAAAGTCCTTCAAATTATGCACCAATGATTGTACCACAGGGTCTTGTTCAAGTACCCAGTTGGAACTCTTATCCTGTAAGTTTGTTTCCTTTAGCAATGTTGCACAATGTATCCAGCATTAACTTGTTTTTCCCACTTATTGATCTTCTGCAAAATGTATATCATGATTCTAATTTGTTTCATAATGTCTGACACAGAAACCTGTTCTTACTCAAATTATTGGAGCAAATTTAGGATCATTAGATGTGATTTTGCTCACCTCTTAATCTTAAGTGTTAATTGTCTTATGTTTCGTCTTCTCAGAGTCAGCTGCAGTCACCTGGGGCTCAACAAACTTATGGAACTTCTCAACAAGGTGAAAGCAGTGCAAGAAATCAGGGAATGCTATCCCCCTACAGATCCAGTTCATATCCCGTGCCTCAATATGCATTGCAGAGAGAGAATGTATTTCCTGAGAGACCTGATCAACCAGAATGCCAATATTATATGAAGACGGGAGATTGTAAATTTGGTGTAGTGTGCAAGTTTCATCATCCTCGGGTCAGATCGCTGCCTCCCCCTGATTGTGTATTAAGTCCAATGGGTCTTCCACTACGACCAGTAAGTCATCAACGACTGAACGACCCCTTCTCTATTTCTGTCCAGAATTTTTGTGATAGTTTATTTAAACATTTTCTGTTGTGTGCATATCAATTTGATAGTTGCTGTACCACCTCATATTCTTTTGGGAGAGGCTATAGCAGTTGCACTCCTCACAGGAACACGCTTCAATGGCTATTCATTTACTCTTCTGTTTTGCTTTCAGCATTCTTACATGGGGATGTGATGATTCTAAAAATCACATGTGATGTGTGTGTAGAGAGCATATTCATGGTAGATAAACAAAATGATGTTTCACACATGCTTTTTTTAGTTAGTTGATTGATTTTGCGGTGGCATGATCTCTGCTAATAATGACATATTTCTGCACCTAGCAATAAATGTCTACCGTGCGAAAGAATCTAAACATGCTTATTCAAGATGTTGTTATCAAACCATTCTCTGTATCCACTGGTTGAGCTATGTTTTATCATCAAAACCTAAGGACACATCTGTTTAAGCTGACTATGATAGACAAGTGTCCTGTTGTTGCTTCAGTATCAACTAGAGCATTGAAAAGATACTTATTGCCAGGGCAGATTGTAAGTATCAGTGCCTAGTACTAATTTGGCAACCTACCCTGTATTTAGCTGTTGAATGCACAATGCATATTCTGATCTCTGCTAACTAAGAGTGCATATTACATTAGGCCATAACTAGTCCCTTTTGCTGCACTTTCTGGAATAGTCTGCCATCTTGATTGTCCTGAGGCTGAGAACACTATCCTGTTTTATTTTTGTCAGGGTGAAGAACTGTGCAAGTTCTATTCTCGTTACGGCATCTGCAAGTTTGGCGCCAATTGTAAGTTTGACCATCCAATGGCTGCTCCAATGGGAGTCTACGCCTACGGTTTTTCCACCTCTGCTTCTCCTGCATCTGCTTCACCTAATGTTCCTATGGCTCGGCGTCTTCTGGGATCAGCATCCGGTTCTGGATACACATCCTAGGCGTCTTTCGCTGTTGACCTACTTCAATGTATAAAATCCACCGTGTTGTCTCATGCGCTGTGAATGCTTCCCCTAACACCCGGAATCAAGTTCTGTAAATTGAGTTGCTACCGGAGATGTACAGCCGCCTTTTGTTTTAACTTGAATATTTCGGAATACCTCTTGCAATCCGAATATCTTTCAAATGGGCACTTCAGTTTAGGTGCCTGCACTGTTGACACTGGAAGTCTGAATTTGAAATTATTCTGATCTGAGTGTACCTGTATGGCTTCCTAAATGGTGGGGAAGTATGAAATGCCCTGAGGCAGCTCAAGGCTTGCAGGTGATCTTTTTTTTTAAAAAAAAATCTGATCCAAATTATATCACCGCTTTGATTTATCTGAAACACTGCATTGAGGGGGTACCTGCTATGCAGACAGTATAGTTTGGAATTTCTTTAGCCGTGAATTGACATAACTTATTTTGATGAGGTGCATTCTAGCTTGCCCCGACAGACTATGGCAACACAGAAAGTGATTTACCGCATATCCTGAAGCTTGCAATTGCAATCCTTATCGTCAGGTCACAAACCGTACGATGGATGTGAAACGAAGATCACAAACGAACCCAATTTTTGTTGTCACATTATCACCTTTATTTTGCACTCATGTTTCTGAGGTAAGCAGCCCGCGCCCCAACAACCAAAATTAATGCCGGCGCGATATGGTGGGTGCCTAAACCTGGTCCGACCATATTTCTTCTTGTGGTCAGGTGAGCAATACCATACCTGCATCAAAACTATCATAGGGCTAGTGGCTTCTCTGTTCGTACTCTTATCATGTGAAGATTTGGGTTCTCGTCCCCTTTGGCTCTTTCACCGGTCCGTTGCTCTCTTAACTCGTCTAGTCTGTATCAATTAGTACAACTGTAGTTCCCTTTCCGAAACAGGGTCGAACTGTATGAATTTTATGTGAAGTGCTTATTTGCCTAGAAAATACTTGTACGGCATGAAGACTAATTTGACTATGCATCACTAGTTCGATGGGATTTGTTCGGCGGTTCCCTTTGTTCTTGCTCTATTAGAGCATCTCCAGCAAGGCCTCTATTTGGGCCCCTACTCTCTTATTTGAGAGTTTGAGCAAAAAAACAACTCCAGCAAGGACCCTACTTGGGCTCTCATTTTGCATGCCATCTCAAACTCTATCTCCAAGCCCCTATTCCTGAGGTCCTCCCATTCTCCCTCTCATTTATGGGTCCTACCATTTTTCTTTTCTTTTTCTTTTTCTTTTTCTTTTTCTTTTTCTCTCTTCTCCCTCCTCCTCCTCCCGCAAGCGGATCTCGCCGCTCCTCCACGCCCGCCCTCGTGGCCGGGCCACCACCGCCAACCGCCCTCCCTGCCCGCGCCCGGCCACGACGCCCTCGCCCACGCCCGCCCTCGCCCTCTGCACAGGCGGCCGCCCTCTCCCTCCCTCGTGCGGCGCGGACCAGCAGCAGGCGGCCGCCCTCTCCCTCGCGCGGCGCGGACCAGCAGCAGCAGGCGGCCGCCCTCGCCCGGCCACGCGCCCTCGCCCTCGGCTCCGCCGTGCTGGCGCCGCCGCCCAAGAAGCGGCTGTGCCTCGGCTCCGGCGCCGTCGCCGAAGAGCACCCCCTACCGCCTCCCATGGAGGATTCGATCTCGCCGCCTCCGTCCTCGCGAGGTGGACTGCGACCGGCTCCACCACAGGCGCTGGAGCAGGCAGTGAGGCCGGAGTCGTTCCAGGTGCGGAGGAAGCCGTAGGGGTCGGACAGCTCGTGCTTGATCGCCTGCAGGCCCTGGTAGTCCGCCTGGCTGATGAGGAGGAGGAGGACTGCAGCAGCGTAGCAGTGTAGGAGGAAGAGGAGGCGCGACGGAGGCTGTCGCTGCAGCAGCAGCATCTTGGCTCGAAGCAGGGCTAGCCTGGATCGAAGAAGCAGACATGTTAAGCAATCTCGATTGTGTTTGTGGTGTGTGATTTAATCAGTCGTTCATTGTGATCAGTGTGTGATTTTTGAGTCGGCCATTGAAATTGTTGCTATAAAAAAATGTTTACTATGCATTCTCTGTTCAGTTTTGAATGCGAAACGCTTTCTGATCAATGTGATATCAGACCTGATGCCATTGTGATGCCATTGTCGAAAATGAAGAGCAATTCCCTGTGATATCAAAATTTATCAGACCTGTTTGTTCAGAGTTTTGTTTGTTCAGAATTCCCTGTGATGCCATTGTCGAAAATGAAGAGCAATGCCATTGGCGACAAACGCTTCCTGTTTGTTCAGTGAGTTGATTGACATCATTCTCATCAGTGCTAAGCAAAATGACATTTTCTTGAGGTACTTTGGCAGCTTGATTAGCTTCTTTTCCTTATGCAGAATAAAAAGATCCCTTCAAAGCCCAAACTGTCCTTCTTTGCTTCAGTTCACCAGAACACCACAATTCAGAACACCTGAATTGGAGTTCGAAATTCTGGTCCAGAATCAGCCATTTGTCCCAGAACACCACAATTCAGAACAACATGTTTGGGTAGCACTGATGTTCAGAACACACATGTTCCCAGAACACCACAATTCAGAACACCTGAATTGGAGTTCGAAATTCTGGTCCAGAATCAGCCATTTGTCCTGGCAATCTCTCACTGTCAGTACCTCATTTGTTCAGCATTGAGAAATTGAAAAAATTCTAGGACTGCAGGTGTGGATGAACTTAAATCTAGGAACATCCTGGCGCTGCCAGAACGACGACTGCTTCTTTCCCATGGCAGATGAGCTAGCAGGGTCGCTTCTAGCTTGTTTCGACCCTCATCTTGTGCTGATTGCATCACAGAAATTTTATGAGGAAAAAAAAAATCAAACCTTCGCCACATGAGCTTGCTCCGCTTCTCTTGCTTGCTTGATTCTTCGACGACAGTCCAGCAGAGTTGAGGAGGCCAGCAAGGCGGACGGCAGGGCGGACGGACGCACAGGACAGAGCGGGCGGCGTTGCGGCGTCGCAGCTCGCAGGGCAGGGCGCGGCGTCGCGGGGGACAGTCGCGGGCGGCCGCGGCGTCGCGGGCGCGGGCAGGCGCAGGCGCGGGCAGACGCGGCGTTGCAGGGCAGGCGCTGCGGCGACGGGCGACGGGCGGCGTCGCGGCCGTGAGGAGGAAGGAGACGGATCGGGATTTTTTGTTCTCTGACTGATGGGTCCCACATCAAAATAGGGTCTTGGGCCAAAAACTGCTGGAGTTTTAGAGCTACATTTTAGGCCTTAATTTTTGCAGGCCGGCCCTCAAAATAAGAGTAGGGGCCTTGTTTTGAGGTCTATTGCTGGAGATGCTCTGAGAGGTCCCACATTCAGGTTGGCCGTTGTTGCACGGTGACGAGTAGTGATTTTCAGTGGCAGCTCTCCTGAATCTCCCTGTAACCTGGTAAATCTAGCAGGCTGTCGAAATCGGGCGCGGATCCTGCTTGGTACCGGTAGATTCGCTCATCAACGACACTGCTACTAGTACTTGTACTGGCAGCGTCACCCCCATGTCTTGTCTCATGCAGCGCCTGGTAGAAAACCTTCGCCGTCAAAATCATCCACATTTTGCATCTCCCCTTGAAAAACATTGCATCCACGTTGCCCAAATCTATGCGAGATTCCCCAATGAACCGTGACGCATCGATCGAGCATTCGAGTTCCCCTTTTTTTCTCGCATGCCCGTTGGGTAAAAACTTTTCTCCGCTGCGCGCAACTCATGTCGATGACGCCAGCTGGTGCGTGCGCGCAGGCATTTCCAAGTCCAAATCTCCCATCCCGAGCAGCGCCCTCGCTTTCTCCGAAAAGAGCGTCTCACACTCTATAGTCACTCGCTCGCTTTTCCCATCTTCACTTCACTTGCTTTACCAGCTTCCCTCTCTCGATCCCCTTCATCAACCTCCCCTCTCCCCTTCCTCCTCCAGCTTCCATCCATCCGACACCCACCCGCACCTCGCTCCGAATCTTCAACGCAACTGCACACCATCGCACGCCCACAGCAAAACCCTAAGCGAGCAGCCATGCCCAGCCGGCCTTCCCTCCTCCCGCTCCTCCTGCTGATGTTCCTCCTCTCCGCAGCCGCGGCCTCCAACGACGACTCCCAGGTACGTCGGGCGTCTCCTGCTCTCCCCGAATCTAGCCTGGGTTCCGAGCAATCCCGCTCACATTAATTGCGACCACGCGCGCAGGCTGCGGGAGCAGGGTCCGCGCCGGCGCGGCGGCGGGACCTGGTGCCGGTGACCCCCGCGGCGGAGCTCGGCGCGATGGCGCTGGGCATGAACGACACGCGGCGGCGGCTGGGGAGCTTCCAGCTCTGCGCGCCCTGCACCTGCTGCGGCGGGTCCAGGGGCGCCTGCGTGCTCGCCCCCTGCTGCTACTCCATCAACTGCAACATCCCCAACCGCCCCTTCGGGTACTGCTCTTTCACGCCCAAGTCCTGCGACTGCCTCGGCTGCAACCTCTGAGCCCGCTTCCTTCGCGCGGGATCCATTCGTTAATTGAGACCGAGTGAGAAGGTGGGAGTGGAGTGAGAGTGGGGTATGCAGGAATATATAAAATTCCCCACCTCATGATTAGTTTAAGTGGCGATTGTTATTGTTCCTAGCTATTTTGATGCGGTCATTATTATATGGTGTGGTTGCTACACTCGATTTGGTTGAGAAAGAAAATGAGAGGGGTTGATTTGGGTATCAGTAGTTCAGTACTAGGGTTTTGTTATGTAACCTTTGTCCTATGCTCGTAGGATTATCTGCTTGCACACTTGGATGTCTGATTAGGATACTATTGTGTATATTAGTTAGTTAATAGCAGTGATCTATTGGTGCCTTTTGGTGGATGACGTCTCTTGTGTTCCGGTCGTGTCCTGGAATGCGGTCAAAATCATGCCAACTCTTTTTCAGAGTGTCTGGATTGATCAGACCTGATCACTTATGAGCTAATATATTGTTCTCCCCTGTACTCTTCTTTCCTTCACTTATATACTTATATAAGCTATGCTTCAATAATCACATCGATTTCACTGCTTTGGTAGTTTTGAATTTGTCGGATATTCCAGAAGTCATGTTTGTCACATGAGCCATCAATAATATATGCAAAAAACATCTCCAAGAAAAATATATGCAAAAATTATTACCCAGCTTTATGTCTGACCAATCCACTCTGTTACCCAACTTTAAAGATATTTGATTGGTAGTTTCTTAAAAACAAAAGGCAGCATCGATGCCGCACATAATGCCAGGCACTGTGCAGTTCAAATTGATTAAGTTGAATTTTGTTTGCCATATATAATGCCATGTGCATTTCTATTGCAAGTTGAATTTTGTTTTGTCGGCTATTAGGATTCTTTACTTAGATCTTCAACTTCTATTGTGGTGCCTGCTGTAGCAATGCCCCTTCTCAGAATTGTCTGCGTAGCGAAAGTGAAGACACATTCGTCCTATGTTCCCGCGCTTCTAAGTTGTATGAGAAATTTCTATTGTTTGCTTCGAAATTATGTTATCAACAACTTTGTGTATTGAATGCATCTATGCAATATGTTGCTATTGAGATTATGTATTCAAGAGGAGTTTATTTGTTTGTACATACTTAAGTGTTTTTTTTTTAAGAAACTTGGTTCTATGACATCGAAAGATAACAGTCTCAGTTCACTTTAATACCCGTTCGTCCAGCTGTCATCTATATGCTTCTTCCTGTATCCATATCTTTTCAATTGGTCCAGTAAAGCTTTCTTCCCTGAATCGTTGGCAGAACTAGGCAAAGATCTGGCGTGCCTGCGGATTACTACCAATATTATTCAAAATGTCCGTGAACTTTCGTGTGTCCTCCAGCCGATGCACAGCCACTGCACTTGCTCTTCTTCGAGTTGCATACGGCAGCAGGATATGTCCTTGCCATCGATCTAGATACAGAGCTCGAGTTGGTTTGAGCTGCGTAGAAGAAGAGATAGAGAACAGAAGAAGAGAGGGTTGCATAGAAGAAGACAGAACATAGAATTGGCTTCTGGACAGGGGAAGAAGAAGAAGAGGGCCTCAGGCAATGTCAACGGTGAAGTAGACGGTAGAATAAACAGGGTTGAGCTAGATTGACAACAAATATGTCAGAATGGTAAGTTTCTTAATAGCACAATCTTTCAGTGTTACCAAGGCGAGTCAATGGTATATTTCTAAAACAGGCATCTTTTGGGGTCGTGGAACCAGTTTCCCCCTTTTTTATTATGTGTAGACTTGAGAGTTATAGAAGGTAGAAGCATGCCCAAGAAATCCCTTGGTTCCTAATTTGTGCATGGCTGATGTTTAGGTCACATGACTAAAGACTGGCTCATGTGCAAACCTTCCAGTAGAATTTGTCTCCTCATTCTGAATGTTGGCTGAAGTACTTAAATTTGTATCTGACTTCATCACACCGAAAGGTTCAGCATGAGGAATAACCTATTGCCACTCCTGCATGCATTATTGTCGGTGTTTGGTAACCGGCCGACGAGTAGATTTGTGCGCGGTTCGACGGCGATCAGAAGGATTGCGTTTGACACAGTGGGTTATACTGGTTCAGGCAAAAGAAGCCCTACGTCCAGTTTGAGGTTTCACTCGTGTTGCTCGTAGTAGGGGTTACAAGCCGTGGCGAGAGAGGGATTCGCTCCCAAGTCTCTGTCTCTGCGTTGTGTGTGAGTGTGTTCGCTCGTGTGAGAAATGAGCTGTTGTGTAAGCCCAAAAGAACTCTCTCAGCCGAAAAGAACTCCTCCTCCCTCCTGGGCCCAATTCTCCCTTTTATACATCAAGGAAGAACGGTACAGATGGAGGAAAGAAGGAAAAGAAAAGAAAAGGAAGATAAGTGAGAGGGCGACGGAGGCGGAGTCGGGCCGTCCTCGCTGGCTCCGGTGTCTTCCGCCGCAATCCACGCGACCGGTGGTGTGATGATGTCACCCGTGTCTTGTCTGGGCGCTATGGAGCGCCCATTCCCTGATCCGCGCTGTTGATCACTGTTGGTATGCTGTAGATACCTGTGGAGTTGGGCGGCGGTCATTTCGCGCGCTGTTCCTACTGTGTAGCGTACTTGGTGCATGCATTCGCCGTTCCACGCCTGATCCAGATGCGACGCCCCCACGCGGCCGTACGTCAGGCATAGTGTACCCTCGCACCGTCCAGGAGTGGATATGGAGCGTCTTCTTATCCGAATCTGGCTGGCCGTACACTTGGGTTTGACCACTGCTTCCATGCCGCTGCCGAGATTGCTTCCCGGCCGCGGTGGTCGGGTTCGCTTCGGGTCGTGTCCCTCCACCGATCCCGACCACCGCCGGGGTACATGGACGGCGGACGGCGGCTGGCCGGAGCCCGGTCGGAGACGTCGCTCGACTCCGCGGCGCCCGACTCCTGCCGCGGGGAGTCGGGTTCGTTGCCACGTCCAAGGCGGGCTCCTCTAACGCTGGTCCAATCGCGGTCCAGGGTGGGGGGCTGCGCTCGTGCAGCCACGTGCGCCCGGTCCCTTAACAGGCCGTGAGGAACGGAGGCTCTGTGGGCTAAAGGCCGTTGTTGCGCCTTCCGCCCGACTGGGCCACTCCAGGGGCCCAGCTTTCCATCTCTTAGTTATATACAAGGCCTTTGGGTCTTGGGCGGCTCCCGTACCTCGTTATTCCGCGTGTATACCGTATAGGGTACCTAGAAAATAGGTATCCGACAGTAGCCCCCGAGTCCTGGCGAGAGCGCCGTGCTGTCGTCGGGACTGGTACGGCTGCCTGACGTGGCCATTCAGTTCGCCGGCGGGTGCGCGCGAGCGCACCCGCCGGGTGTAGCCCCCGAGGCTGGGAGCTAGTAGGAGACTAGCTTCCAGGCTTTTCTCAGGCTTTCACTGCGTAACGCGGCAGCGAGCTGTGTCGTTTTCCCGTAGCCACGATGACCGAGCCCCCGGGCCCCTTCTTTTGTCCGAGGGGGGAGTGCGCTTATCCTGCGGGCCAACTGGTGCCCGATGGACTTCTCCCTGCCCTTGCTCAGAGGGCGCGGCCGCCGAAGCCTGCAGCCCACGGGCCGACTGTGGTGGGATTCCATCCTTCCTTCGCTTGTCGCGGCGTGTGGGGGATTGTCCACGTGGCGTCGATGCGGCTGGGCAGTGCTCCTCGGCTTCCGCAGCCGCCCCCTTATGCGCCCGGTCCATGCTAGACCGGGCGGTGCGCCTATAAATAGGCCCGCATCTTGAGCCGGGTTTTTTCGAACTCACCATGCCTAAGCATAAGAAATCTCACTCGCACAAGAGAGACTCGAAGGAAAGAGAAGGAGAGGGCGTCGTGCCCCCTATACTAGCTTTGCGCCCTTTGCCTCCTCCACCTCCAAGCACTTGCCAAGATCTGATTCCGGTGGTCGAAGCGGTTCCGCTCGCGGTGGTGCCTCCAGATCCGGTAGCCGGGAGCTCGGCGCCCGAGTCGAAGAAGCCTGAGGTCATCATTCTCTCCTCCGACGAGGGAGGAGACGATGACTCGAGCCAAACGACCCATGCCGGCCGTCGACGTTCGGCCGGTGCTCGCCGGCGCCATCGCAAGTTTTCGTCCTGCTTTGGCGTGGCCCACCGAACTCGGAGTCATTCCCGCGAGGATTAAACGGGCTCTCGTCAGCCCTCGGCGTCCCAGGAGTCGCTCCTGCGAGGATTACGTGGCCTTGGTTTGAGCACCGCCACCCTCGAGGGGGAGTCCCTGGTGCCGTCATGCTGGTTCCACCCACTCATAGGAGTTTTTGCTGCGGGTGGTGCCAGCGGGGCCCTTAGGCCTCTTTATCCGGCCATTTGTGGCCAATCCATGGATTCATGGGGCTAATGTAATTTCTTTTCTAGTTTAACGATCTTTCGATCGACTTTGTATAAAGAAAACCATGGAATAAAGAGGCTTATTTCGCGAGACCCGTTTTAGTTTGTGTTGCGACCACGTTGTTGGTCTCTTGTGCGAATGCATGCCTTCGAGCCCCCGATCGTTTCGGGGGTCCGGCCGAAGACGGTTTCGACTTTGTTCGTTTCTCCTTCCGCATCCTGTCGGGAGGATGGAGGATCGGGGCCGTCCGCGCCATTCCTCGATGGTTCGATGGGCGGTGCCATTTGAGTTGCAAACGGGCTCGTTCGAGTGACACCCCGGTTTGCCCTTAGCGGGGACCCGGTTGAGACCAGCGGGGGTCAGTGTCATATGATCCGGGAGATTGTCCCATTTAGTTTCCGAGTCCGTTCGACCGGTCTCGGCGGCTCGCTGCCAGCTCTCGATGAGCAAACCATGGGCTTATTTCGTCCTCGGACTCGGACGTATTCGACAGGGGCCCATATGCTCCGCGCACTTGGGTACTGGCCGCTGGTGCCCCCCTTTGATTACCCCTCACTCTCGTTTTGACCCAGAGCGGCCGTCGAACCCAACGCTGGGCCGGCCTACGAACTCTTGGGCCGGGAATGGGCCGTCGGAGCGTGTACAGCTCCTAGCCGCTTTACCTGGGAGCCCAGACCGGCTTCCCTACCGATTGGGCCCATGAGGCGTCGGACGCGAGGCGTCGCGTCGCTTCGCCGGCGCGGATCTAGAGGCGCGGCGTTTGGACGAAACGCGGCGACGAGGCGTGCGTTATCTCCACCTGCACACGTTAGGGCGGAGGAAAACGAAGGGACGCGAGGTTTAAGGCGGGAAACGGCACAGCGCCGGTTCGGCGCATATAAATAGGCCATACCTATCCGGGGGAGTCTTCTCGCATACTCCATCGCCCGTTACTGTTCGCCTTTCTTCTCCCTTTGCGATCGCTTCGATTCCTTTCGCTCCGCGCCATTTTTCGCCCCAATCGCCACCATTCGCCGTCCGCTTCGCAACCGCCGTCGGTCGATCCGGTTCCGGCGTCGTCCGCGCTCCCTCATCCCGTTGAATCCGATGGCGGAAGAGGGAGACGAGTGGCCGGAGTCGGTGGTGACGCCGGAACTGCTACGCGGGCTGGTCGCGAAGGAGTGGATGGTGGTGGAGTGGATGGTGCCGTCGGAGCGGTCGCCTTCGCCGCCGGACGACTACATCGTCTCGTTCTTCCACTTCCATTCCCGCGGGCTCGGGGTGCCGGCGCACCCCTTCTTCCGCGGACTTCTGGGCTACTACGGGATCGAGGTTCAGCACCTCAATCCCAACTCGATCGGCCACATCGCCGGCTTCATCACGCTGTGCGAGGCCTACCTCGGCATTCCCCCCAACTTCGATCTGTGGAGGTACTTCTTCAGGGCGTCACTCCAGCCCGTCGGCGGGCGAGTCCCGCTCATGGGCTCCGCGAGCTTGCGTCTCCGCGTGGAGCGGGCGTCGGGCTACATCAGGTGGGTGCATACTTTCTCCAACTCCGGGTGGCATAACCGGTGGTTCTACTTGAAGAACGAGCGCACCGGCCCGCTGCCCAAGTTCACCAACGCCCGGTTGTCCGGGCCCCCCGATTGCTGGCACTGGGGTCTCGGAGCGAGGGAGATTGCAGCGATCCAACCCCTCCTCGACGCCGTGGCGGTGCTGCGTGACCGGGGGGGTGTCGATGGTCGGCATCACCGGCCACTTCCACAGCATCCGCGTGCTGCCGCTGATGTGCCGCGCGCTCCCCATGTGGGAGATGACACCGGGCGCCGACCTCCGAGGGACGGCGATGGTGATCGACGAGCCGCTGAGCCACCGCGAGATCGGGGCGCGGCTGTCGGAGGCGGCCGGCAAGTCCGCCCTGCACTTCGTTGACAACGAGTTCGAGTGGCCCGTCGCGGGCCACCCTGCCGCACTGCCGCACGCCGACGCGATCCGCTTTGTGAGTTTCTTCCCCACGCTTTCTTGATTGATTGGTATTGTTTCAGGTGAATGACTGCGGCATTCTTGCATTTTCCCTTTGTGTGCAGCCGGGGTTAGCCGTTCGGCGCTCGACAGCGCCCGTACCCGAGGACGCGGACCGTCGGGCGGCGAACCATGCCCATGGGGAGAGGGCGAAGCGGCGAAAGGATCGCCGCAAGGCCCGGAAGGACGCCTACGAGGCGAGGAGGAGAGACCGGGCGCGTCGTCGCCGGGGCGGCGAAGCGGTCGACACCGAGTCTGAGTTCGACACGGACTCGGCGCTCGACCACAGCAGCGAAGAGGCCGGCGACGACGGTCACCACGACGACGCGTGGATTGACGACGTCATCCCAGACGACGACGGCGCGCAGCCGGTTCCGGCCGGCGGTGTCGCCGGCGAGGGCCAGGGGCCCCCGTCGAGCGGTCCCGGTGAGGTGGTCACGATCGCCGCGACGTCGACGGCGGCGGCAGGGAGCCTCGAGGTCCTTGTTGCCGTCGCGGCTCCGGCTGGGACTTCTTCCCTTGCCGGGACGGCTTCCGCGTCGCCGGCCGCCCCCGAGACCGGCGCGGGGACGACCGAACCCGGGATCGCGCGGGAGACGATCCCACCCGAGGGACCCGGCGTGCCTCATCCGATCCCCGATGTGGGGGCGCGGGGTGGCGAGGTGCCCACCCCTGACACAGCAGCTTGTGCGGCCGCCGGACAAGGCTCGGGTCGCCGGCCGACGAAGCCCGCGCGGAAGCGCAAGCGGTCCGACATGTGAGTTTGCTTTATCGTGTCTTTTGCAGTCGCTTGATTTGTTTTTGTTCGCCCTTCTTCTGAATCGCGACGTGCATCCTTGCAGCCCCGCCCCGAAATGGGACGGGACCCAGTTGGCCCCTCACAAGGCGCTGCGTCTCGCCGCCGAGCAGAGTCAGAGTCAGGAGGGCTCCGCTCCGCGGCAGGATGACACCGCGCGGAGGCAACCGGAAGTCGCTGCAGCGTCGGAGGAGACGGTGCGGGAGCGCGACACGCCGAGGGTCGACGGTGCGGCGACGCGACAAGGTTCCGCACCCGTCGCGAGTGCAGCCCCCGACGCCGAGGGTCGGGCTGGCGTGCCACGGCCTGGTACCGTCCCACCGCGTGCACAAGGTGTCGCCGGCGCAGGGGGTCGGACCGCCGAGGTCCGTCCGGCGTCAGGCCCGTCATCGTCGAGGGCCGGTGACGCCGGTAACGTTGTGGGGACTCGTCAGGGAGCCGCCTCGCAGCCGCGGACTGCGGCCGGTGATCCGCGGTGGGACGCGGCCGCCGCTGGTGTGCCGCTGATCCAACGTCTGGCGCGGTCCGGCTGGGGGCCGGATGTACTGGTGAACACGCCAGAGGGTCCGGTCCCTGTGAAGGACTCGGCGGAGGCGAACGCCTGGGCGTACATGGCCCAGGAGCTCTCCCACACCTTCAGCAGGCTGGAGACAATCAAGACGTCGGTCACGGCGGAGGTCGACGCCGCGAAGGAGCTGATGAAGAACGCGCGGGTTCCCATTGACGTGAGTGGGAAGATTTTCCACCCTTTATCTTTTTTGCTTTGGGAGTTCGTCGTACTTGCCTTTTTTGCCTTACGGTTTTTTCCTGCTTTCCGCAGACTTTGCTTGCAAACAGCAAGCTTAAGTCGAACCTCATCCGGCACCAGCTGAAGGAATACGTCGCGCGAGGCGAAGAGCTGGCGCGCGCGCTGCGTGTCTCCGAGCCCATCCGCCGCCGAGCCGAGGCCGCCGAGGCCGCGACGAAAGCAGCGGAGGACGCGAAGAAGAGGGCCGCGGACGCGGAGTCGGCGCTGCGCGGCATGGTCGAGCGCGCCGAGACGGCGGAAAAGCGAGTGCAGGCCCAGGAGCAGGAGCTGCAGAAGGAGCGCGGACTCCGGACCGCCGCCGACAAGGCGCTGTTGGAGGCCACTCAGCGCGCCGAGGCCGCCGAGAAGAGGGCGGCGGCTGCTGAGACAGCGCTGAGCAGGGAGAGGGAGCTCAAGGTCGCCGCCCAGTCGTCGTTGACCAACGTGACCGGTGAGCTCCAGAAGACACAGAAGGAGCTGAAGGGTAAGTTAGTTTACCTGTTCTTTGATCATCCCGCCGTGTCGACTTTTGTCGTTTTTAGACTGAGCAACTGATTCCGTCGTTTTGGCCAGACGCACAGGAGCTCCAGGTGCAGTCGCAGGCGGCGCTGGCGGATCTTGACCTGCTGCGGCAGGCCATGGAGATCGCTTGCAACGAGATCGGTGTGCCGCGTCCGCCAGACGCCACATCTGTGATCCCGCAGGTCGCCGGGCTCCCCGCCTACTTCCGCATACAGGAGGAGGAGTGCCTTCGGACCGGAGTCCAGATCGCCTTTGCCGTGTCGAGGAGTCACTACGGTGACCACTACAAGATCGACGTGCTGGCGAGAGGTTACGAGCCTTCCTGTAGTGAGGCCGACTTGGAGCGGATCGAGGAAGAGGTGATTCCCTTTGCGCGCCGTCTTGCCGATGACAACCTGGACATGATCCCCTCGCGCCGTGGCGGGGGTGAAAATCAGTAGGTTAGGCGGTGATAGTCGGAGTCGGGCCCGTGTGGGCCTTATTTTGTAAACAACGATGTGGGCATGCGCGCCCGTTTGTTTATATGAATTTTCGTTTCGCTTTTCGCAAGATTTTCGTTCGTTTAACTCTTTTCGTGTGGCGATTCGCCTCGAAGACTCGTGATCTCGGAAGATTAACTCAATTCCGACCAGCCGCTCGGGCCGACCCTATCCACTGGGCGTCGGGTGCCCTTGATCGAACTGGCCGAGCCTTAAGCCAATATCCGGGGCTCACGATTTTCGCTGCAATTCGTCACACTTCGAGTTTTAGGACGCCGGTTTTGCGTTCGCGGAGGCCCGCTCTTAGTCGAATTGCGTTGTTTCTCTTAAGAGCATCGCTCCTGGCGCATACAAAATCAACGCGGCACAAAGCCACACCCGCCGGGTGGAGCCTCCAAGGGGAGCGCACCCAGGCGGCTGCCCAAGAGGTGTGTAAAGAAAACACCAAGTTCGTTTGATGTTAATGCATCAGCAGAAAGACAGCAAACGAATTTACAGAGCTAGGGATAGAAGCGACGTAGCTGCTCAATGTTCCAAGCGTTGGCGACGAGTTGGCCTTCCGAGTCCATGAGCTTGTACGTTCCGGGACGCAGCACCTCGGTGATGACGAACGGTCCCTCCCACGGCGGTGACAGCTTGTGTCGATCCTTGTTGCTCTGCACCAGTCGGAGAACCATGTCTCCTTCCTTGAACGCGCGGCCGCGAACTCGTCGTCTGTGGTAGCGGCGCATGGCTTGTTGGTACTTGGCGGACCTCATCAAGGCGACTTCTCGATCCTCGTCGATTTGGTCGAGGGCGTCCTCGAGATAACTCCTGTTGGCCTCCTCGTTGAAAGCGCGAACCCTAGGAGCGCCGTACTCGATGTCAGTTGGGAGCACCGCCTCTGCTCCGTAGAGCATGAAGAACGGCGTTTGTCCAGTCGCCCGACTTGGTGTGGTGCGCAAGCTCCATAACACCGCAGGTAACTCTCGCACCCACCGGCCAGCGTGAACTTTCAATTTGTTGAAAATCCTCTGTTTGAGCCCTTGTAGGATCATTCCGTTTGCTCTCTCGACCTGACCGTTGGCCTGTGGGTGCGCGACCGATGCCCAGTCGACCCGGATGTTGTAGTCGTCGCAGAATTCGAGGAACTCGTTGCCGGTGAACTGAGTCCCATTATCGGTGATGATGGAGTTCGGCACTCCGAAGCGATGGATGATGTCGGTGAAGAATCGAACGGCTTCCGCTGACCGGATCTTCACGAGGGGTCGGGCCTCGATCCACTTGGAGAATTTGTCGACGGCCACCAGCAAATGCGTGTAGCCGCCGGGCGCCTTCTTCAGGGGCCCGACCAAGTCCAATCCCCACACGGCGAAGGGCCAAGTGATGGGTATGGTTTGAAGGGCTTGCGCTGGCATGTGGGTCCTTCGAGCGTAGTATTGGCACCCTTCGCAAGTGCGTACTACCTCGGTGGCGTCGGACACGGCCGTGGGCCAGTAGAAACCATGCCGGAACGCCTTTCCGACTAGAGTTCTAGGGGCCGCGTGGTGACCGCACTCGCCAGCGTGGATGTCGGACAGTAGCTCTTTTCCCCATTCGATGGGGATGCAGCGTTGAAGCACTCCCGAGTGGCTCTTTTTGTAGAGCTCGCCGCCAACTATGACGAATGACTTAGCCCGACGCGCGAGGCGTCTTGCCTCTGTCTGGTCGGCGGGGAGCTGTTCTCGGAGTAGGCAGTCGAGAAATGGGGTCCTCCAGTCGGACACCGGGTCGGGCACAGCCCCCGAGCCCCCGACCGCCTCGTCGGCAGTCGGACTCGAGTCCCCGACCGCTTCGTTAGCTGTCGGGATGGCAAGAACGGCTCGACCCGAGTCTTCTCCGAGAGGAGGGCGTGTACCTTCTATTGCCGAGAAGTCGACGCCGTCTGGTTGGGTTGTTGAAGCGTCCGTCATGGGTGTGGATGGCGCCTCACGCACCGACGGCTTCTGCTGGTCGTGGGAGAAGACGCCGACAGGGACGGGGTCCCGGTTGGAGGCCATCTTCGCGAGGCCGTCCGCCTCTTCGTTGTAGCGGCGAAGTACATGACTGACTTGGAAGCCTTCGAACTTTTCCTGAAGTCGCCGCACCTCGGCGCAGTACGCCGCCATCTTCGGGTTCGAGCAATTCGACTCGCTCGTCACCTGATCGGCGATAAGCTGGGAGTCGCCGAAGACCTCCAGCCTTTTGACGCCGAGCTCGATCGCCGCCTTCATCCCGTTGACGAGTGCCTCGTATTCCGCCACGTTATGGGACGCAGGAAAGTTGAGTCGAACCGCGTAGCGCAGTCGGGACCCGAGTGGCGAGACGAGAACGAAACCGCTTCCGGCGCCTCTTTTTGTCAGCGAGCCGTCGAAAAACATGTTCCAACATTCTTGCTCGACGGGCGCAGGTGGCAGCTGGATCTCGGTCCACTCGGCAGCGAAGTCCGCAAGCACCTGCGACTTGATCGCGGTGCGAGGGGCGAACTCGAGCTCCTGTCCCATGAGCTCGAGGGCCCACTTCGCGGCCTTGTTCGTGGCCTCTTTGCTCCTCAACGCCTCGCCGAGAGGGAAGGAGGTGACCACAGTGATCGGATGCGCGTCAAAGTAGTGACGTAGCTTCCTTTTGGTTATGACGACCGCGTACAACAGCTTCTGCAGCTGAGTCCAGCGGGTCTTGGTGTCGGACAAAACCTCGCTGACAAAGTATACCGGTCGCTGGACTTTCAGAGCGTGTCCGGGCTCGCCTCTCTCGACCACCAGCGCCGAGCTGACCACCTGAGTGGTTGCGGCGATGTACAAGAGGAGAGGCTCGCGCTCTGCAGGGGCTGTCAGGACGGGTGCGTTCGATAGCACCGTCTTGAGCCGATCAAGCGCGGTTTGGGCCTCGGGGCTCCAAACGAAGTGTTCCGACTTCTTGAGCAATCGGTATAGGGGCAGACCCCTCTCCCCGAGTCGGGAGATGAACCGACTGAGAGCCGCGAGACATCCCATCACACGCTGTACGCCTTTCAGGTTCTGAATGGGGCCCATCTTAGCGATGGCCTCAATCTTCTCGGGATTGGCTTCGATGCCGCGTTCCGAGACGCAAAACCCAAGTAGCATACCTTTCGGAACTCCGAAGACGCACTTCTCCGGGTTCAGCTTTATGCCGCACGCCCTCAGCTTCTGAAAAGCTCGATCGAGGTCGGCGACGAGGTCGTCGGTCTTCTTGGACTTCACCACGATGTCGTCCACGTATGCTTCGACGATCCGACCGATGAGATCGCCGAAACATTTGATCATGCACCGCTGGAACGTTGCCCCGGCGTTTTTCAACCCGAACGGCATCGTTACGTAACAATATACGCCATACGGGGTGATGAACGCAGTCGCGAGCTGGTCGGACTCTTTCAACGGGATCTGGTGATAACCAGAGTACGCGTCGAGGAAGCAGAGGGTTTCGCACCCAGCGGTCGAGTCTACGATTTGGTCAATACGCGGCAAAGGAAACGGATCCTTTGGGCACGCCTTATTGAGATTCGTATAGTCAACACACATCCGCCATTTCCCATTCTTCTTTTTCACAAGCACAGGATTGGATAACCACTCGGGGTGGTACACCTCTTTGATAAACCCAGCAGCTAAGAGTTTCGATAACTCCTCACCGATGGCCTTGTGTTTCTCCTTGTCGTAGCGGCGCATGTGTTGTCTCACCGGGCGAGAGCCTGGTTTGATACACAGGGAGTGCTCGGCGACGTTCCTCGGGATGCCCGGCATGTCCGAGGGCTTCCACGCGAATATGTCCTGGTTGGCTCGGAGGAAGTCGACGAGCGCGCTTTCCTATTTGTCGGAAAGCGCGGTGCCGATGCGCACGGTCTTGCTGTCGGGGTCGGCCGGGTTGAGCGGGATCTCCTTGATGTCCTCGGCCGGGTCGAACGACCCGGTCGTGCTCTTGTAGTCGGGCCCGGCTTCCTCCGCCGCCGCAGCGGCAGCCGGGAGCTCGTCCTTGTGCAGGAGTGCTTCCGCGACCTCACAGGCCTCGCGGTCGCACTCGTAGGCGCGCTGGATGGACGTGCTCACCGTGATGACCCCCTTGGGGCCCGGCATCTTCAGCTTGAGGTAGGTGTAGTTGGGGACGGCCATGAACTTCGCGTAACATGGCCGCCCGAGAACAGCGTGGTACGCCCCAGGGAAGCCCACCACCTCGAAAATCAGCGTCTCGGTGCGGTAGTTGGCGGCGGTGCCGAAGGTCACGGGCAGATCGATCTGCCCGAGCGGCACCACATGCTTGCCGGGGACGATCCCGTGGAATGGCGCCCGAGTCGGTCGGACGCGATCCCGACTGATCCCCATGGCGTCGAGAGTTTCTCCGTAGAGGATGTTGAGGCCGCTGCCTCCGTCCATGAGGACCTTGGAGAGCCGCTTCTTGCCGATGATGGGGTCGACAACAAGCGGGTAGCGCCCCGGGCGAGGCACATGCTCCGGGTGGTCGGAGCGGTCGAACGTGACCGCGGAGTCGGACCACTTCAGGAAAGTGGGGACGACCGGCTCCGCGGCGTAGACCTCGCGGCGGACGAGCTTCTGCTGCCTTCGCGGCGCGCAGGCATCCGGTCCCCCGAAGATCATGAGGCAGCCATCAGGATGGGGGAAGGCATCGTCATCCCCACCCTTGCCATCATCGTCGCCCTTGGGCGGCGGGTCGTCGCGCTCCGCCTTCTTGGAGCTGCCGGCGAGAAACTTGCGGAGTAGCCCGCAGTCCTTGAGGGCGTGCTTAACGGGGTACGCATGGTTGGGACAGGGCTCCTCGAGCTTCTTCTCGAAGTGGTTGGACGCGCCCTCCGCAGGCGCGCGCTTTGGCTTGCGCTCCGCCGCGGCGACAAGAGATGCCTCCTGTCGCGCGACGTTGCCCTTCTTCTTCTTCTTCTTCTTGGGCTGGCTGGAGGTGCCAGCCCCTCCCGTCGACTCCTCCCTCTTGGCCTTGGCCTTGAGCTTGGCCGGAGTCTTGGTGAAGATCGCCCCCACCGCGTCCTCGCCGGACGCGAAGTTGGTGGCGATGTCGAGGAGGTCCTTGGTTGTGCGTGGGCTGCTGCGCCCCAGCTCGTGCACCAGGGTCTTGTTGGACGTCCCGGCGAGGAACGCGCTGACGACGTCGGCGTCGGCGATGTTGGGCAGCGCATTGCACTGCTTCGAGAACCGCCGGATGTAGTCGCGCAAGGTCTCGTCGGGATTCTGGCGGCAATTTCGGAGGTCCCACGGGTTCCCGGGGCGCTCGTACATCCCCTGGAAGTTGCCGATGAAGACGTCCTCCAAATCCTCCCAGCTCTGGATGATCCCTTCCGGGAGGTGCTCAAGCCATGCCCGCGTTGGGTCGGCGAGGTAGAGCGGGAGGTTGCGGATGATGAACTCATCGCTGTCAGCGCCACCCGCCAGACAGGAGAGTCGGTAATCACCCAACCAAATAGCCGGGTTCGAGTCACCCGAGTACTTGGTAATGCTGGTCGGCGCGCGATATCGCTGCGGGAATGGTGCGCACCGAATGTGACGTCCAAAGGCGCGTGGCCCCGGAGGCGGAGGGCTCGGGCTCCGGTCCTCCTCCGGGTCGTAGCGTCCACCTCGTCGAGGGTGGTAGCCGCGCATCTCGGCTTCGCGCCGAGCGCCACGGGCCTGGTCACGCCTGCGCGCTTCGAGGAGTATGCGCGCATCCCGCACTGGTCCCACGCGCTCCTTGATGGGAGGCATGTTGCGTCCGCCCGATCCGCGCGTCGGCTGCGCTACAGACACCTCCTTGTCGTCGCGGCGGTCGACGGAGCGTTGCAGGGCGCCCAGAACGCGCTGCCGGGACAGCGAGCTCTCGGCCTGCTGCTCCGCCGCTACCTCGAGTAGGCGCAGTAGCTCCTTGCGCTTCCGCTCGTCCTCCGGAGTCGCAGGCTGCGGAAGGTCTCGCGCGAGGGCCGCTGCCGCCGCCAGGTTTTGGCTGGCTCGCGGGAGTTGAAGCGGAGTGCCCGCGATGTCGTGTATGATGCGGTGCTGTACATCGCGCGCCATGGTGCGGGCGCGCCCCGCGGGGGTACGCCGCTGGGCAATCGCCTGCTCCAGGAGCTGACGCTCCCGCTCGATGCCGCACTCCATGTCGGCGAGCTCCCGCCGCCGCGCGAGCAGCTGCTCCAGTGCTGGCAGGTCCTGTGGTGGGGGTGTAACGCCCCCTACCACAGGCACTGGGCGCGGGTCCGTGCCTCCATCGCCGGATGGCTCGTTCCCGTCATCACCTTCCCCATTGCTGGGGTCGGCAATATCCTCGTCCCGAATCTCGGCCATGAGACACTCGCGGGACGGGTCGAACGTGAGCGCGTCGAAGCACTCAGCAAGGAGGTCCTCGACAGAGTCGTGGTCCTGGGTGTCGGCGGGCTCCGCGCCCACCGACGAGGAAGCGCCAATGGCGGGACCGGGAGGTCCAGTCCGGCTTGGCGGGAAGCGGCACGCGAGCTCGTGCTCCAACGCCTCCATGGACTCCCGTAGCCGCGGCGGCAGGGAGGCTCGACGCTCCCAGGCCTCGTAGCCAGGCGGGAGTGGTGGTCCCTCAACAAGGCAGTTGTTGAGGAGTGCCAGCGCGTAAAAGATACGCCGGCATTCATCCGGCCGGGGGTTCGCACCGAGGTACGCCTCGATGCGCACGGGGAGTGCCCGGGCCCCCGGTCCGCGCGAGAGGTAGACATCCGAAGTGAAAACACGCAGCGGCTCCGCGCCGGCGCTGCTGCGCATCCGCTGCAGCTCGGCGTGGTCCGTCAAGAAGTCCACGTCACCGAAGCGGAAGACACGGTACGGAACCGTGACTGGGGTGTAGAACCGGGAAGAAGGCGCGGCGGAGCGCCTCCGGTCCCTTCCGCGGACGCTCCCACGAAGCGGGAGACGACCGCGAGATGCTGGCGGCCACGAAGCCATCAGCTGGCGATGTGGTCGTCGTCGAACGCGCTGAGGCCCCCTACCTGGCGCGCCAACTGTCGGTGTTTGGTAACCGGCCGACGAGTAGATTTGTGCGCGGTTCGACGGCGATCAGAAGGATTGCGTTTGACACAGTGGGTTATACTGGTTCAGGCAAAAGAAGCCCTACGTCCAGTTTGAGGTTTCACTCGTGTTGCTCGTAGTAGGGGTTACAAGCCGTGGCGAGAGAGGGATTCGCTCCCAAGTCTCTGTCTCTGCGTTGTGTGTGAGTGTGTTCGCTCGTGTGAGAAATGAGCTGTTGTGTAAGCCCAAAAGAACTCTCTCAGCCGAAAAGAACTCCTCCTCCCTCCTGGGCCCAATTCTCCCTTTTATACATCAAGGAAGAACGGTACAGATGGAGGAAAGAAGGAAAAGAAAAGAAAAGGAAGATAAGTGAGAGGGCGACGGAGGCGGAGTCGGGCCGTCCTCGCTGGCTCCGGTGTCTTCCGCCGCAATCCACGCGACCGGTGGTGTGATGATGTCACCCGTGTCTTGTCTGGGCGCTATGGAGCGCCCATTCCCTGATCCGCGCTGTTGATCACTGTTGGTATGCTGTAGATACCTGTGGAGTTGGGCGGCGGTCATTTCGCGCGCTGTTCCTACTGTGTAGCGTACTTGGTGCATGCATTCGCCGTTCCACGCCTGATCCAGATGCGACGCCCCCACGCGGCCGTACGTCAGGCATAGTGTACCCTCGCACCGTCCAGGAGTGGATATGGAGCGTCTTCTTATCCGAATCTGGCTGGCCGTACACTTGGGTTTGACCACTGCTTCCATGCCGCTGCCGAGATTGCTTCCCGGCCGCGGTGGTCGGGTTCGCTTCGGGTCGTGTCCCTCCACCGATCCCGACCACCGCCGGGGTACATGGACGGCGGACGGCGGCTGGCCGGAGCCCGGTCGGAGACGTCGCTCGACTCCGCGGCGCCCGACTCCTGCCGCGGGGAGTCGGGTTCGTTGCCACGTCCAAGGCGGGCTCCTCTAACGCTGGTCCAATCGCGGTCCAGGGTGGGGGGCTGCGCTCGTGCAGCCACGTGCGCCCGGTCCCTTAACAGGCCGTGAGGAACGGAGGCTCTGTGGGCTAAAGGCCGTTGTTGCGCCTTCCGCCCGACTGGGCCACTCCAGGGGCCCAGCTTTCCATCTCTTAGTTATATACAAGGCCTTTGGGTCTCGGGCGGCTCCCGTACCTCGTTATTCCGCGTGTATACCGTATAGGGTACCTAGAAAATAGGTATCCGACAATTATAGTTCGGAATACACAGGTTCAGCTTTCCTTCTTCAGTCATGCACATAGTTGTATGGAATGACCTGTCGAGCATTCATGCACATAGTTGCTTACCTGTGTAAGCCCTGTGCTGCTGGGTAACTTAAATTTATACTATGACGCTATCTCTTGTTTCTGTGATATATTTATAGTTTCTATTTCTGAAAGTTTGACCTACATATTGAAATGAATGAGCATGACAGTCCCACCAAACTGAAACCCTGAAACATATAGCGTGAGAAAGTGATATAATGCTGGTGAAATGATTAAGCATGCTGTGTTCCTTGTGGAACAGCGTGGCAGCGACATTTCCATGTGCACATGGCATCAACTGAACCGGGAGTAATCAATAGGAGACAGTGCTTATGCATGCTTAGTTGGATTCATTGGTCAGTTTTGACTATTGACCTTCGTGCTTGAGGTGTTTCATGTATAGTATAATTTAGGCTGACGTTGACGTTATGGTCTCGCTGAACACCCAGATGCTCATGCTAGCATATTGAATGATGTATCGGCTTAGAAACCAAGCAATTGGGGTTGTATGCATGTGTGGCACTTGGTGCTTTGCAAAGTCATGCGTAGGACAGATCTTGAAGCAAAATGACAGTATCACACTTTCACATACGCATAATTTCCTGAGGGAGGAGAACGCCGAGGGAATTTCAGGGAAAATGATTGAAATGCTACGCAAAGAAATGTGCATATAAACTCTCTAAGGTGGATCAAGCTGTCATTGTTCTCGTCCTACAAATAGTGACAGCGTCTCAAGACGAGAATGACATGTTGAATGGCACCGCAAGAGAGGACCACAATGGACTCTGCCATTTCCTTCAGCATGGACGCTATTTACATTGCAGAAGTTTGGAACGCAGAAAACATTACAAACAAACATACTATAAAGCCCTGCTTGGCAAATAGAAAGAAAAGAAAATCACAATGTAGCCAAACCTGAATCTATACGGGGTCCTGACATAATTGAGTAGACATAACAACGCCCATGGAGATAAGTATACAAGCAGCTTATGTTTGGCCAAAAAAAAGAAAAGAAAGAAGATAATCATCGAAGTTAAAAGTGGTAAGCTGAATACTACAGTCTGTAATAATTCTTATCCAATCTACATTCCAAGATTCATTTCTTCACAACAGCTCGTGCTTGATGCCTTTGACATACTTGATCTGAAACATTTCATGTTGAGTTTAGGTTTTTTTTCCTTTCTTTCAATTATTTATCCAATCCAAGTCATTCTGCACACACAATCCCGAGGGAAGAAAAAAAGACAAGAGCAACAGCTCAAAATGAAGTTTTTAGAAGTTAGCACAGGGCACAGGATAGCCTTCAACAGACTCAGCATTTGCTTTGCTGATTGATGCCACCAACAGAACCATCAAAACAACCATTTTGGAGAAGTCTGCACAGTGCTCCGTCGAGGCTTTGTGGGCTGTTGCTGATCCACAGAGTTCCTCTTCTTCATAGCTGAGGAGACTGTTGGGCTCAGATAGTCATGACTCCTCTGTGGCAGAGCTGTGTTCTGCGAGTGTGTCTTCCGCACAGGGATCAGTGTATGCTGCTTTCTTAAGGATCCGTTTTGTATTGATGAGGTCCTTGGAGAACTCCACCTGTTGTAGGTGACACAGCTCTGGCTCCTCCCCACATGCTTTTCCCTGGGGCTTGGGATGTTCCTGCTTTCCATGGTTTCAGCTGAGTACATTGTTTCCTCCTCGCTGCTATAATGGTCTTGATATCCATACTCCAGCATCTCAACAGGTGACGAGCTCGACTGCCCCTCGCTGCTGCAATCATCGTGCGGATTGGCAACTGGAGGGTCCCTACAGTCAGCTTCGCTATTACGGTGCCATATCAGTCCTGATGGAAAGCCGTGATCTTTAGACTGATTTCTAGGCTTGGACGTTTCAGCATTGTTCTCATCTGAAAGCATTTGCTTCAGAGGCAGTGGTAGAAAGATAGTCTTCGGAACCTTGGGTGGGAAGTTGATGTCCAAGAGTTGAATTGGTGTACCATCCTTCTGAGCCTGACAAGAATTTCGCCTTGGTGACTCGTATATTTCTGGCGTTGCAATCCCTTGTTCACTGCTTGTACGCATATCAACTAAAGGATTCGCTTCATGCGAAATCCTTGCAGTGGCTGAGCTTCCTGATGCCTGCTGATATTTAGGCTTTGAGCAAACAGAGGCATCATCATTCTCATCGTCAGGCTTGAACACATGACGACGCGTGAAAGAAGTGCTTGAGTGATCACTCCTGCTGGACATCAGCCGAATAAGAGGTAACTTTGGCTTACTAACCTCATCCAAACTTCCCTGCCAATGCTGATACAACCAATCACACACTACAGATATCGGAATGCCAAACTGCATTGGGTGATCCTTTTTCCACGAATGTGATGACGATGAGGATGCTGAAGATGATCTTGCAGTGGGGGAAGAGGCCAGCTTCATCGGATCACAGATCATGAAAGCCAGGTTCCCTTGGGCATCGAAACCAGCTGACCCAGGGCACCATGTCACTCCTTCCGTTGCGAGCTTTATGAGGTTGTCGGTGCCAATTACTACCTTTCCCTCACCGATCACCAGTTCATTTTTCCCTGTATGCCCAAGCAGGTACACAATACTTCCATGATCCAGGCTTGGTTTGCAGCATGTTTTCAAATACTGAGGTTGCTGAGCCTGCAGAGTCGAGTCACTCTCTGTATAATCAAGACCCACTATTGTAAGGTCCAGAATCGAGCTGGTAATGAAGAATCTGCAGAGAGAAAGTAAGATTAGAATCACAAACTGCAAAAATGAAGAAGCCAGCAATAAAGATTATGATGCCCAGCTTTCAAGAAACCGTTCCAGAAAAAAACAGCAAAGCAAATGAAAATCAGGGCACTTTGAACTTTATATGACCCAAGACTTTGTGCTTCATTTTCCATCATGAACTTGTTGCTTGTGGTTGTCATAATTTTTCTTGGATGCCTCCCAAAAGGCTTTGTTAGGAAGAAAAGAACTGAAAGGCAGTAACCATTTACACTGTCCAGCTTGTACCTGCTTGGGTAGCTCATGCGACCATCATTACAACAATGATGCTACTACTAACTACCCATCAGAAACCCACAATTCACTCATAATTCCCTTTCGCAATCAGCCGCATTACGGTTAATCATCATAACCAGTACCGCCAGCAACAGCTCGCCCACCAACACCGACAAATCCGCCCAGTGCCACCGCGTGGGCCCTGCTCCGTCGCGCAGGAAGCAGATCTCAGCCTAATCACTTTGCAGTCAGTGTAAGAACCGGAAAGCCAAACAACCCGATCCCACACAAGCTCAAGCGCGCATGAAGAAGCGGCGGCGATTTGCACGGGTCTGTAGGAGGTGGAAGAAGCACTCAGCTCACCTGTGTGGCTCGAGGCGTGCGACGAGGCGACCGTGCCCGAGCAGCGCCTCGGCTTCCTCGGCGGCGGCCGCGGAGGGCAGGTTGCCGTGCGTGGTGAGCAGCAGGTTCCGGTGGATCAGGAGCCCGCTGCCCTGACCCTGCCCACTGACCGCCGCCACCGCCGCGGATTTCGCCGAAAAGATCGCGGCCTTGAGCCGCTGGGACCGCGCGTCTACACCGTCGGCGCCGCCGCCGGAGCAGAAGCACCACCCCGCCCCCTCCCTCCACACGCCCATTCTCCTCCCGCGCTCCCTCTGATTCGAGACAGGAAGGTACTAGTACTAGATACCGTTACGGTGGCCCCGCTGCACCCCGCCGCATTCCTCTGCGGCGGCGGCGGCCGGAGTTGGTGGCGTCCTGCCGCTTCAGCACTGCGGCTTCTACTGGCTGTTCTGTTTTGTTTTCTTCTTGGTACTGCGAGGCGGGGTTCGTAATAAAAGCTGACCTCACTGACATCTCTGCGGCGGAGTTCAACTACGGCTTCCACAGTTACCTGCCTCAATGACTTGTAGGTCCTCTCGTTTTCGGTCCCGCTTGTATGTATCTGTGATAACATGGTGATGAGGGAGGAGCTGGTGAATTGGCGATGATATTAGTGGGCCTTAATTAGGAGTGGCCGCCGCGAACTGCAGTTTTCGGGTGGGAAGCAAGCGGAGCTTCTTTGCTCTGCGCACCGACACGTCGTTACTACGCGTGACTTTGACAGGCGGGACCAGAGCGGACGTGCCGCGCTGAGCGGTGGGGCCGTCGGCGTGTCCGTGGTTGGTTCTGGTCACGCGATTAATCGGCTTCCCCGCCCAGCGTAACATGGTGCTAATGATAACACCATGATACTTTTGCCTGGCTAGAACCAGAAGTGAGTTAGGGTTGTTCCTTAATTTATTTGCCCAAAATGTTAGTAATACTTTCACGGTGATTGTCTTGTCATGTTTGTGGTACTCATAATAATGGGTAAATGTGTCAGCATTTGTTTTTCTAAGAGAATTACAATTTTAGAACGTGCTTTTATAGTAGCTTGGAGCAAACGGCACATGTTCCTGCGGTAATGCTGTGTCAACCTAAACCATTTACAAAGTTTTAAAAAAAAACTGATTTGGCACGGCGTCATTGGTTGATACTCAGCATAGTAATTACGTAAGAAGCCTCGTTTACAAATGGCATCTCAGAAACAAGAAGCCTCGTTCCAACGCTACTGCACAAGATTACACGGAAAATGTTAGTCCTCGCTAAACATGCCCCAACCAGTTATATATAGGCTTGTCCATTGATGCTAGCGTGGAAACACAACACGAGGGGACCAACACAAGGCTGCACCATAAACCAGCACGGAAACTGAACTAACACCGGCAAAGCGAGATGGATTCGATCTATGCAGGCAGCCAGCCGTACGTCTGTAAGACAGGAAGCTTATCTGGCGTTTCTGATATTAGTAGTAGCAGTTTTCTCCCACGCTCTCTGCTGCGAGTTTGCAACAGCAACGACATTGCGGCGGAGCATGCACGACAGCACGAGTCAGACGAAAACATCCCGACACCTTGGCATCTAAAAACCAAGCAATCGAAGAGTAACTGAATAGAAATATATCTGCATTTCGTATTAAGAAATTAATCTGGAACGCCTTGAATTGCAGTGAAGGCGTACTGGTAGTATGTGGTGTCTGTGGGCTCAAACGGAACACTCCCGTTAAGCTGTCTGGTGGTACGTAAGACGCTGTACGCGTCCGAAACAAAAGATCATGCGTCAATCACTGCCATGTTCGCTCATACTAGATGATGACAACAGGCACCGTATGCATATTGCGGTACGTGCAAACCTTCAGCCTGTTCGTCTAGCTGCTTTGCAGTAGTTATTTCTTCAGCAGCTGCTATAGTATTCGCAGCAGCCGCTACAGCGTTCGTAGTTATTTCTTCAGCAGGCGCAGCTGTAGCTAGCCTGCCGAACAGGCTGCATATATCGCGCGTGTAGTAATACTAGTTTTTTTTTAGCATGGTGCAGTAATACTAGTTACCCTACCGCGCTCGCAGTTTAAGCCAGATTGTGCGTTGCTTGCGGCTCGTTATCTACTTGGTCGTCTTCATCCTCTCGCCCCCACATAACACGGTGCACGCGCTTCGCCGTTGGTAGCTCTTTCCTGCTGTTCTGCCACCACTTCTTCACCGCTGGTGTGCTCCCACCACCGTTCCTCCCCTGTTGTGACTCCGGCTACGCCCTACTCTCAAACAATTGTATTCCATACCAGGACAATGTGTTCAACAGTTGGGAACAATTGGTTTGTATTTCCGGAATATTGTTGGTCAGTGACTGGAACAACTGATTTATATCTTCAGAAGAATGTGTTTCTTGGTTGGAACATTTTTTGATTTGGCCTTCCACGACGGCGGGACGCGGGCGCGGTGTGGGCTAGGCGCATCAACCCTTTCTTTTGTTGCAATATTTAGTCTATGTGGTATTTAAATTAACTAAATAGTGTTGTTTGTTTATGACTTTATTTGCACTCACGTTAAGCAATCACCGCGCGGTGCTTAAGCAGCTTAGCCAATGAAGCGCACATGTTAATAACCTTCTCTATGATACTCCTTTTGTCTCAAAATAATTGAAGTTTTTGACTTTTACACATCATGTTTGACCATTCGTTTTATTCATTTTTTTTAAATACTAAAACAAATATGTCATGATGAAAGTATAGTTTATGATAAAACAAGTTATAAATAAATAAATAATATTTGCATATTTTTTAATAAGACGAATGATCAAACATGACGTCTTAAAGTCAAAAATGTCCATTATTTTGGGACAGAGGGAGTATGTACTATAGACAACATGTATTTCGTGTAGTATAGAAAAAATTACTTTGTTTTCTTCATGCTCGTGCAAAGGCATAGCTTCCTTGGCTACATGATGGTTAGTCTTTGCTAGCATGTAATCCTGATATGATGTTTGTGGCATGTTTTTTTTATTTACTTTGCACTCATATAACAAAATCGTGTGATTAAATTGAGGATTTTTCAAGATTTGTGACTAAAATACACTCACGTGACTGCCATGCATACTTCTAAATTTTAAGTAAAACAAATAGATATGGCTGGATCTCTACGGGCCAGCGTGCGGCCCAAACGAGCCCACCGATTGCAGTTTGAGTCCACGAGGAACCACTCTATTTCCAAGGTTTTGGCTGACACATTATAGTGGGTTCGTTTCCACTATTATGTTTGCGAGTCCTCTCACTTCCCGTGTTCACTATCGGAAAGCCCAGCCGAACCAAAACAAGCATCGCGTCGCGTTCGTCACGCACCCCCCGCCTCCATCTCGCCGTCCTCCGTCCCTTCCCCTGTTCCCCATCTCGCCCCACCACCGCCTCCTGGTGCTCCTCCTCCTCCGCCTCTGACCTCGCCACCTCCTATGAAACCCTAATCCCCCAAAACCCTGACCTAGACCAGCACCGCCTCCGCCGCCATGACGCTCCCTCTCCAGGCGCCCGATTACAAGCACATCACCGACGAGTGCCTCCGCGAATGGAAGGCCCAGTCCGGCAGCTCCTTCCGCCTCCCCGATCCGGTCCCCATGGCGCGCTTTCTCTACGAGCTCTGCTGGGCAATCGTAAGCTCTCGACAGTTCAGAGTGCTGCATGATTAGGTTTGCTCGGCTCACTGGTTCGGACGGGCCTCTGTGCTGATTGGATGGGTTGGTCTGCGCAGGTGCGGGGGGACCTGCCGCCGCAGAAGAGCAGGGTGGCGCTGGAGTCTGTGGTGTTCGTGGAGGAGGCACAGCGGGAGGAGGAGCTTGGCTCGGTGCTAGCTGATATCATCTCCCACCTAGGGCAGGACGTAAGTATTATGCAACTCGTTGCTCGGCCGTGTGGTGGTTAGAGAAATTGTAATGGTGCTGTGTTTCGTTAGTCAAGTCACCAGAGTTGTGCGGTGTATGGAACTAGGTGCATGCATGAGTACAAACTGAATTGGTCACTTTATAGTGTGTGGATTACTGCCGTGCGAGCTGAACTGGCAATTTTTTTTATGCTATGATGAACAACCTCTTACCTGAATGGGATAGTAAGTGGTAGCTCTGGACATATTTTAGGTTGTCACCTCCACTATGCTGTAACAGGGACAAATTGAACTGCTGCTTCTCAATGTTAATACTTTGCCTCCACCTTTTGCTAGAACAGGAATGAACAAGATAATTGTCAGATGAACCTGTTACATGACATAACCTAGACACCTTTTTAGTGTGCTACAGTCTGTACGCATGACCTCCTACTAGCCTAACTTTATGTTGCAAGTGGTAATGTCTAGACATTTCATGAGCTTCTGCGCTCTGTGCACACGATCTGCATCTTTAGTTCCTGGCCAGCTGATTCAGAAGTCACCACATGTGGTGCCAGACGTCCTTTTCAGTATCCTCGAGGCAATAATCAAACTGTTCTGGATATGTACCAATTACCAAAATAGGTTATCTTGAGACATCTCTAAGAAGTTCTGTTCTTTTATTCTTCCAACCAAAAGTGGGAGGTCAGGGATGTTACTGTAAAAAAATGCATATGCTTGATGCGTCGAGTTTTTTGCCATTTTCTGTCATTTATGTTTGATATTTCCTTACCTCTGGTTCCTTTGTTATTTATCTGCTAAAAGTGAATTTAATCTATGAGTTTATTTTTACCCAAAAATGATCCTGAATCAACGAAAATGGGAGGTTAGAGATGTTACTGTATAAAGATGCAAATGCTTAATGACTTGAGTCATTTGCCATTTTCTGTCATTTTGTTTGATATTTCTGTACCTCTGGTTGCTTTGTTATTTATCTGCTACAAGTAGAACTTAATCTATGAATTTATTTTTACCCAAAAACGATCTTTTCACCTCTCTTATGTGATGTTTTTTCTTGTTGCCTCTCCATTTAGTGACATTTCTTTAATAATCTTGCTGTCCTTACTTCAAACCTGCAGGTAGCAATCTCTGGTGAATATCGCAGTCGTCTTGTTAAAATGGTAATGTATATTCTCCTTAGTTCTGATAACCTGCACTTAACATTAGTAAGGCAATTAATTCATGCTTCTCGGAGTCTACTTTGCTTTATGCTCTTTCACCTTTGTACTTTGTTTCTATTATCAATGAAATGGCACCAATCTCTCCTGCGTTGTTAAAGAAAACAATAAATAAAATTGTGGGGCGTTCTTTAATTTCTGCTGCTTCTCTTCCCTGCAGACGAAGTCATTTGTGGAGTCTTCGATTATTGTACCCAGGCTTCTGCAAGAGCGATGTGAAGTCAGTATTGTTATTCGCTGTGCTAATTCACTGCATCTTTTTTTTAACATAAAGCTGACACATGCTTTCTGTTTCCTCTACTTGAAATCTTGAAGGAAGATTTCCTTTGGGAGGCTGAACTGAGTAAGTCAAAAGGCCAGGATTTGAAATCTAAGGAGGTATGCATAATGTACTAACGTTTATTATATTTTTTAGACTCATACTACAAGATACTGTTCTTGAGCAATGTCTTTTTTTGGGCCTCATGTTATTATCTGCTAATTTTTTTAACTCCATGATCCATTGATGTTTGTTTCAAATAATTGTAACAGGTTAGAGTCAACACACGTCTTCTTTACCAGCAAACAAAATTCAACCTCTTGCGGGAGGAAAGCGAGGGCTATGCCAAGCTGGTATGCATATCTCCTTGTTCTTCTGGATGGCAACATACTTTATGTTTTAAACTTGGTCATCCCAACCTTTTACATGCTCTGTCTAAATTGGATAGCAGGACCCTATAAACTTGATGCCTTCTCGTTTGTACACTAGAATGCTTTAGTTGACTGAATACTTGAGTGCCTATGCTTAGTTACGTTAAAGAAAACTATAGCCTCATAGGTTGGATCACAATTGAGGGTTATGCTAAAGTTTCTTAGAGATGAGGGCGGAGGGCACCACCAACTCAAGCACTGAAATTATTAGTAGACAAGTTCATTGTCAAGATGTGTCTGTAGAAATAATTATCTAATATTCTTGTTTATTTGATGCTAATTAGTGGAGTTTAACTGCAAAATTGTGGGACACTACAGAGTTTGTACTTTGTACTTCCAAAGCAGCTTTTAAAAGCAATGTTCAATTTGATCAAGATGGCATACTATCAAATTTACCAGTTTAAAAGAATTGATATTTGTGATTAACTGATTAATGGCCGATGATTGTACCTTGCAATTTTCTGGATTTTTTGCAAGTGCTACTCTCCACTTGTTCCTTAAGATTCCTCCGTGATGCTTGTCGAAATCGTGGTTTCTAACCTCATTCATCTATGTGTCTGGGTAATTCAGGTGACACTCCTTTGTCAAGTTGGCTCAGATCTTGCTTGCCAGAACGCCTCTTCAGTTACAATCAGCATCATAAAGGTTGCCATTAAGCCTTTGTTCCTCCTATGCTATATTTTTACTCTGTAGCTTGTAAGGACTAATGGCAATAACTTTTTTTTTACAGTCATTGATCGGTCATTTTGATCTGGATCCAAATCGTGTATTTGATATTGTGAGTCTTACTTTGCTATGTCATTATTATGAATTGTTGGAGAAATATTTTGTTGAGCCATTTTATTGTGTTTGTTCTTGTCTGACTACCAGGTGTTGGAATGCTTTGAACTCTATCCAGATAGTAACATCTTCAATCAGCTCATACCTCTTTTTCCAAAGGTATTTGTTTTGTTAGAACCAGTTGGCTCTGACTGTTACGGTTTTAGCAAATCTCGGAAATGTCATGTAGTATTTTCGCCAGATCTTATAAGTTTGCTGTGATAATCATGTAGTGATTTCTCCATGTTCTCTGTTGCAGTCCCATGCTTCCCAAATTTTGGGGTTCAAATTCCAGTACTATCAACGGTTGGATGTCAACAGTCTTGTTCCACCTGGTCTTTTCAAAACAGCAGCTTTATTAATCAAATCTGGTTTCATTGACCTCGATGATGTGTACGTTGCTTCCTGATCTTCATATTAGTTAATAGCCTTTTTCAAAAAGTTTTCATATGTCTTATGATATGTTTGTGGCTCTTGTTTCAGATATTCTCACTTGCTTCCAAATGATGACGAGGCATTTGAGCATTTTGACTCTTTCAGTGCAAGAAAAATTGATGAGGTCAGTACCTTTCTTTGTTGAAAATTTGAATAAGTGGGTATGTAGAGCGACTGTGTTATGCTTATAACATACGTACGGGGCCTACATATTGTTATTTTCTTATTTTAAAGCATAAGCGGCGCCGCATCGGATGCACAGTTCAGGAATTATAGTCGTTTTAAGCTTGCTAAACCAAATGCAAAGCATCGGATGCGCAGTTTAGCAATTGTAGGGCATTGTTTCTTTTCCTGGAACATGCAAGAGAGCTCTGTATCTTTTGGACATTTTTGAAGCGATGACTTACAAGCATGATCGTCCCTTATTGACTGCAGGCTAATAAAATCGGCAAAATCAATCTTGCTGCTACAGGAAAGGACCTTATGGACGAAGAGAAGCAAGAACTAACTATTGATTTGTACACAGCATTGGAGATGGAAAACGATATAGTTGGGGAGCGAGCCCCTGAGGTGGAAAAGAACCAGAAACTTGGTCTGCTACTTGGTTTCCTCTCTGTGCATGATTGGTAATGTACACGTGTGCCACCATTTTTTATTGTTCTTTGATCGTTGTGAAGATATTTAAGACGTGTTTATCCTACCTTGACTTGCTCAGTTGCTTGGGGAAAAAAAGACCATTTGTTGTTGTTTTTGTAAATATAACCGATTGGTTTCCCCTTTTATTTGTCAGGTATCATGCACAGCTACTCTTTGAACGACTTGCACATCTAAACCCTGTTGAGCATATTGAAATTTGTGGTGAATTATTCAGGTTTGTACCTTCGTTTTGTACCAATGATCAATTGATTATATTTCTTTGTTTTGTGTGGTTTGATTTATATGTATGTACATATTCCATTTATGCAGAATGATTGAAAAGACAATGTCTTCAATCTATGATATAGTTTGTCAAACGTATTGTTACATCCCTCGGAAGACTGATGTAGACCAGATAGGCATGCCTCTTTTGTCACCAAGCTCATTTGATTTACCAAAAGAGTTCTTCCAAATGCTGACTGCTTGTGGGCCATACCTTCATCGCGATGCTCAATTACTCCAAAAGGTAACTTTAATCTTCCTATTGCTGCTTGCTGTCATGCTATTCCTGATTTTTGCCATTTTTGCTGTCATTGTAACTCTTCCAGAGGGCATTGTAATTTGTCCAAAGGACGTCACATTAGGAGCCTTTTCATTGCATCTATATTTTTTTATAATTGCGAATGATGAATATAATCTCACTTCATGGCTTGCATTTGTTGTAATAAATCATGAAACCAAAATTTCATCTTTGCTAACTAATCATTCACCAATCTTTTTTGGATATTCGATACTCCCAATTTTGAATAACAAAATCAGAGCATCTATAACTAGTTTGAGCAAACAAAAGGCTCATAGTACAGGCAGATAGCTGCTGACACAATGTGGCTGGCTAATCTAGGAACTACATGTTAGTGCAAGCCTGGTGAAAAAAAAAAAATCCCCGATTGAAATCACTTTCAGGGAGCAAAAGAGAGCAAATCTTGGTCAATCTTCCTTGCATATTGTTATTGCCTTCCTCCTACCATTCCTGCTTGAATCTTTCGTCAGCTTCTGAGCTGCGGCGCCCATGTGAAATGTCTTTCGAATTTAGTGTTCAGTAAAATGTTGTAATTGTATTATCTAGAGAGTTAGCGAAATTCCTTCGACATTGTTTATTAAGTGAGCTATTCTTCATGATAACTTTTCAGGTTTGCCGAGTATTAAAAGCATACTACCTCTCATCAAAAGATTCAACCCGTGCAGCAAATGTAGTTTCTCCAGAATCTCGTATTGAAGAAGCACTTGGCTCATGTCTGCTTCCTTCACTGCAACTTATCCCTGCTAATCCTGCGGTTGACATGGACATATGGGGGGTTCTTTCCCTTCTTCCTTACGAGGTTTGACAAATTATTTCATTTTCATTTTCATTTTGATGTTCTATTGATGTTTTAGCAATTTAGTACCTTCCATATCCAGACCCGATTTCGTCTATATGGTGAATGGGAGAAGGAGACTGAACAGAATCCAATTGTCCTTGCTGCAAGGCAAACTGCAAAGGTCACTTTTATTCTTACTAACATTTTCTTGATCTATCATTCCATGTCAAGTTTAAATTCACACATTTGCTCATTTTCTAATCAGCTGGACACCAGAAGGCTTTTAAAACGGCTGGCTAAGGAAAACCTGAAGCAGCTTGGGCGCATGGTGGCTAAACTTGCTCACGCAAATCCTATGACTGTGCTTCGAACAATTGTCCAACAGGTATGTGGAACCCAAATTTTTATGTTTTTAATCACTAATTAGGGGTAAGCGTATTCAATTTCGGAAGTATCATATACTGCAAGCAATCGAAACAGTGTATCTCCCTAGGAAACCTGAGCTAGCTCTTGAAAAAAGAGTAGGTAGGTCGCAGGTCCATCTTTACTATAGTTGCCCTTCTGTCTCATCATGTTAGGTGTCATTCAAATCTTATTACAGCGTGTCATGTAACTAAACAAGCTGTGTGTGCGTGGTATATCTGTCGCCATTTTTTCAAATGGCTTCTGTTTTTCATTTTCAGTAAAATACACGGGCGGTCTCGGGGTGTCATCTGGGTCCCTAAACATGTCAAATATGATTTGGCTGATTCCAAACCGCATTTTGTCATCACTCTAGTCTTATCTGTTTGTTTCATCCTCATTCTCTGTTTAGCTTGGATGGTGATGGTGTCACTGTTGTGGGACATAAACAACATAACAAAGCATGACTGTCAGCAATTCAAGGGGTATTTGCAGAATTTTAGGCCTAGACGAAACATTTAGCAAATTTAGGGGCCTGAATTCGCTACATGAGAGTTTGGGGACCTTGATGGCATACCTGGACAAGCTTAGGGACTATGGGTACACTTGACTCTTGTTTATTCATACCACCAGTACCACCCTTACCATACTTCGGCACTTATTTCCCTGTTCGGTTTCCTGACACAAACATGACAATAGTTTTTTGTCCCAGTTGGTTTTTTTTTTATGACACCATGAGTCCACTACAGGTTCTTTTAGTGTCCGTGTCGTTGCTTAGTGAATGCAAACCCTGCTGCAGTGCTGCTCGCTGGTTTAACACTGGCAATATCATTATCATCTCGTTGTAGGTTGATCTGTCGATAGCCAATGTCTTTTCCTGATGCCCTCTCTTGTACCGCTACCATGCAACAATAATTTACATCCTCGTCTCAGTGATGTCGAGTAAGGTCAATGGTCTTGTTCAATTCAGTTGACAACCATACATCTAAAGGCAAGAAAAAGGAAAAATAAATACTGGAACAGGGAAGGTGGGGTGGGGTCGGGCAGCAATGTGTTTCATTATGCATGTCATGTGGATACAAGGACATCACTTTTGTAGGGCAACTGAGTTTCGTCCCAAAGAATCAGTATCTGGAACTTTGGATACTTACCTGTAATACATAGAATGTATCTAAAAGGAGATGGGCCCAATTAACAAATTAAGGCCCTGTTTGTTTCCCACCCTGATGATATAATTGAGGTTATAATCTGTAAGCTGGGTGAGAGCAGCTGCAGCTTATTAGATTATGATAATCTAGCCTGTGAATTGTTATAATCTGAGACCTGTTTGTTTTTAGCTTACAGATTATAAGCTGGATATATAATCTGGGTGGGAAACAAACAGGCCCTAAATACTCTTATCTCTAATTTGGTAATTATAGCTGGTTGTGTCAATGGCAAATTTGAATGCAGGGGCTCAATATTTAGTCAAAGGGTTTCTATACCATAAAGATGCTTTTATTATGGTGTTGGATTGTATCGTTAACTTTACACTTGGATTGACATAATTTGCAGGTCGAAGCATACAGGGATATGATTACGCCAGTTGTGGATGCTTTCAAGTACTTGACTCAGGTATAGGCCATAATTTTGATGCATGTTTTATGCATTTGTTTACAATAGATATATACTTGTTGGCTATTGTTTTGTTTACAGCGTTATGTAATTGTATCCACTCATGGTTTATGAATGTAGTAGTACCCTGTTATTGTGTCATCTGCAATTGTTTCACATTTGCCTTTCGACTGTTATCTGTTTCATTCCCATCATTTTGATTGTACTTGATTAACAGCTGGAGTATGACATCTTGCAATATATTGTGATTGAACGCTTGGCTCAAGGAGGTCGTGAGAAACTTAAAGATGATGGTCTTAATCTGTCAGATTGGCTTCAATGTCTTGCATCCTTTTGGGGCCACCTGTATGTACCTTTTTGACTCCAAGTTATTATCACACTCTGGTATTTGGTACATGTGACATTGCTTTGTGGCAGCTAATCTCTATTCGTTCATCGGTTCACATATTGTTTATATAGACATCTCGGTACATCAGTTTTGGGGTTATAATTGCTGTGCCATAATGGACCTGTTCATTTTTATAGGTGCAAGAAGCATAGCTCTGTTGAGCTGAAAAGTCTTTTCCAGTACCTTGTTAACCAACTAAAGAAGGGCGTGGGTGTTGAGCTCGTTGTCTTGGAGGTCTGTTGGCTACATTTTTTGAAGCTTCTTTCTGCATTGGCACTGTATGAAACTAAACCCTGGCAAAATTGGTCATGCAGGAGCTCATTCAACAAATGGCGAATGTGCAGTACACTGAAAACATGACCGAGGAACAGGTTGATGCTATGGCAGGAAGTGAGACATTGCGTCAGCAGGCTTCTCTATTTGGAGCAACAAGAAACTATAAGGTTGTGAGCCACAAACATCTCTCAGTCGCATATATGGTTGAAAAGAGGTGACCGTAAGTCCGTAAGGGTGCCCTTCAATCTTCTTTTGTTCAATCAAATGAACTAGTTTTTCAAAATGATCTGAAACTAGTTTATTTGTTTGAACTAAAGAGGGATGGAGCGTTGTCTAAACTAGTTTATTTGTTTGAACTAAAGAGGGATGGAGCGTTGTCTTGGAGTCACCCATTTTCACCCCTAGTAGCATATTAAGCTTGTACTAATTTTTGGCCATAAAAAATTTCTGCAGGTGCTGAATAAGTCTACAAACAAACTGAGGGATTCACTGCTCCCAAAAGAAGAGCCGAAACTTGCAGTTCCTCTATTATTGCTTATTGCTCAGCATCGATCCAAGTATGATTAATTGATTATTAATTCTAAAAGATTTTGATAAAATCATTTACAATTTTCTTCTGTAGTCTCTTCACATACATGTTTTAGTGGCCTCTGATTGTCTAAGTTTCGATTTGGTTTCTTGACAAATAGTTCTAATGTCCAACTCCAACACGATAACTGTGGTGACAAATACTCTATATTAGTAGCATGTATTAGGTCAAGCCAGCACTAGATGTCGGTGTCTATTCTCATTAAAAATCTACAGTTGATATGATTTTAGAATTCCTTTGAGTTTGCGCTAAAGAATTAATATAATCCTATTTTGGTCGAATCACTTTCAAACAACTCTAAACCACGCTAAGGATGCCGAGAATTTAAATACGGAGTAATTTGTAGTGTTCTTACTTCAACAACAACAACAACAACAACAGCAACAAAGCCTTTTTATCCCAAGCAAGTTGGGGTAGGCAAAGTGTTCTTACTTCACACCACGGAAAATATAGAGTGACCAATCATCAGACGAGAAGTTCGTTTGGCGAATGTGGTGCTGGATTTTCCTCAACTGCTTTTTCTTTCATCAGCTTTAAAAACTAGCAAAATACAGAAGAACACAGCAACCATACATTAACAGTTAATCTGTGTTGCCGACCCTGATAATTCATGTGTTTTTTAAGATATTGTTATATGCAATTCAACACTTTGTAGCATTCTTGAATCTTTATATTGCATTTTTTTCTCAGGATCATAATAAATGCAGATGCCACATATATCAAAATGGTCAGTGAGCAGTTTGATAGATGCCACGGAATACTTCTTCAGTATGTTGAGTTTCTTTCGAGCGCCATAACTCCAAGCTCCTATGCTCAACTAATGCCTCCGTTGCAAGATCTGGTCCACAAGTACCACATTGAGCCAGAGGTAGTACATTTGAACTCCTATCATTTCCGCTACCTTGCTCGCTATTGATTTTGGTTGTCTTTTGGTGGGTGCGCGCGCTGGGACTTGCTCTATTATGGCTTAGACTTGTGTATGCATAAACATAGTGAACTTGTCTTTATCCAGGTTGCCTTTCTTATTTACCGCCCAGTGATGAGGCTTTTTAAAAGCACCAACGGAGGTGACACGTCTTGGCCTCTTGATGATAATGAGGAAGGAGAATCTGTATCATCTGATGATCTTATCTTGCAACTTGACTCGTCTGATGAACCAGTCATGTAAGTCTTGGTATATCGATTTGATCGTCTGTGACAAGTATTCATTTTTCTCAAAACTACAAGTATGCATGTTTCTCAAAATAGTTGTAGTTTTACTCCCCTTTTATTTGGGTTGATGGAGATGCTATGGTTCCTCTATTCCCTGAATGCCTCCTAACCTGGATTAGTTTGTACCCTTCGCCAGTAACTTGAGCCATGGTAATCTATAGATGTTTTAAATATCACACCCTGAGTTATTTCCTTTCACCTTTTTTTCCTGTTAATAATACCATTCTTCGATTCTGTCTTTTAAAATTTACGGATTCACTCGTTTATGCGAGTATGAGGTACAGAGCTAGCCAAATGTTACTTATTTCCTCCACCATTCCTTATCTACGACCTTCAAACAGTCAAAACTAATGATATGCTAATGCGGAATTATATAACTAAGGAAAATCTGAAGGGAAATATACTTGCTCCAGAGCGTTTGAGCACAATTCAAGAACTTTGTCCCTTCTATTTTTTCCCTCCAAAAGATCACCAGGAGGATCATGTCATCCCTGTTAGCTTGGGGGACTAGCAACTCTAACTTGCTGGCTTGAACAAGGATTGTCATATGCATGCATGCATTGTTTAAGGCTTGCTTAGGTTTCATTTGGTCCAAGTGTTTTCTGTGTCTAACTAAGAATGACAGTTTTTTGACATATTCCTCTTTTTTTTTTCAAAAAAAGTTTATCCATTAACATGCATATCCTATACTTCTTGTACAGGTGGTCGGATCTTCTTAACACAGTCCGGTCAATTTTGCCAACAAAATCTTGGAACAGTCTGTCACCAGATTTATATGCTACTTTCTGGGGCTTAACTCTTTATGATCTTCGCTTCCCAAAAGATCGTTATGATACAGAAATCAAGAAGCTGCATGATAATCTCAAACAACTGGAGGACAATTCGGATAATTCTAGCATCGCAATTTCACGACGCAAGAAGGACAAAGAACGAATCCAGGATCTACTTGACAAATTGAATAGTGAATCTCAGAAGCATCAACAACACATAGCATCTGTGCTCCAGAGGCTAGCTCGTGAAAAGGATAAATGGTTGAGCTCCGGTCCAGATGCAATAAAGATCAATATGGAGTTCCTACAGCGTTGCATATATCCTCGCTGTGTTTTTAGTATGCAGGATGCTGTATACTGCGCTACATTTGTTCAAACACTGCACTCACTTGGGACTCCATTCTTCAACACAGTCAATCATATTGATGCTTTAGTCTGTAGGACCCTGCAACCAATGATATGCTGTTGCACAGAATTTGAAGCAGGCAGGCTTGGAAGGTTTCTTCATGATACATTGAAGATGGCATACTACTGGAAGGTATATTGCCCCCCCTTAAGTTCTACTGCAGTTATGAACGGAAGTAGCACATGTGATACAACCCTTTTATCTGTTCCTAAAATGTCTATCTCGACTCTTTGCAGAGTGATGAATCTGTGTATGAGCGTGAATGTGGAAACAAGCCAGGTTTTGCAGTGTACTTCAGATACCCAGACAGCCAGCGTGTATCTTACACCCAGTTTATTCGAGTACGTTCTATTCGTCCTTAAAGTTACTTGTACTGTCAGCAAGAAGCAAGAACTTTTTCCTGTACATTTTGAAGTTCTTTTGGCGAATATGCAAAAATTTGATTATGATAGACCTTATTTTGAGCTTTAACAATAATACCTGTGTACTTCTAACGATTTCATTAGTTATGCCTACACCAGTCCAGTAAGAATACATTTTTTTTTATCTTGGTTACATAATACTTTTTCTATATATAGATTAAAGTCTACGTTTTCAACTTGTGATCTTTTTGGGTACTATTCTCTAAGTTATATATGTATGAAATCTCAATACACAGCTTTTAGAAACACCTGAGGGGATGGGTTAACAATTTTGCAAAGATGGCTTAAATTTTTTGAGAAATAATTATGTTCGAGTAATATTTGCCTTTTGGCCATGTTGACCTGAAAATTGAGTAATATGCAATAGTTAACATCCTAAAGTTAATATTATTTGTTGCTCTCTGCATTATTGTTTTCTGAACATTTTTTTAGGAATGTTTTCTAAACATTTTTATTTTGACTATTATATTTTTTAAAGGTTCACTGGAAGTGGAGTTCAAGAATCACCAAGGCGCTTAACCAATGCATGGAATCAAAAGAATACATGGAAATTCGAAATGCTCTTATTGTGCTTACAAAGATATCTAGTGTCTTCCCTGTGCTTCGTAAAAGCGGTATCAATCTCGAGAAGCGGGTATGTTCTTTATCAGTCATTATTCATGTTTTGCTGCTTGCATATTTGTCACCAACGCGTTTGACCAGGTGGCCAAACTAAAAGGGGATGAGCGAGAAGATCTTAAGGTTCTTGCTACTGGTGTAGCTGCTGCTTTAGCTGCTCGCAAGGTAATTCACTGTTTGCAATTGTAATTCTAGCCCACTATCATACAGATTTTACAAGTGCTATACTCCCTATTATGCAGAGTTCTTGGCTATCTGAAGAAGACTTTGGCATGGGCCACCTTGATCTGAAGCCAGCAGCAGCAAGATCTGTGCCTGGTAAATAAAAACTGCAATGTGTTATATTTTTAACCTTCGAGATAAGCTTGGTCATTAGTGACCTTTGGACTTCTACAGGGAATCAGCCCGCAGATTCCTCAATTGCAAAAGATCACAGCGTCCGTGCCAAGTCTGAGAGCAGGCATGAAAGGTCGGAAGGTGCTATCAAGCCTGATGTTCCACAAAAGAAGAGCATCATTTCTGCAAATGGGTCTGATGGTCAAATACCATCTTCCTCTGCACAAGGGAAAACTTCAGGGGCTGTACGAGTAGCAGATGAACCTCCAAAACCTGTGTCTGATGAGGGGGCTAAGGTTTCCGCAAAGCCTACTTCTGATTCTGAGGTATCTCACAGTTTTGCTAATGTATAGTATAGATCTGTTTACGACTTTTATCATGCTTCATTAGAATTAGATCTCTATATTCATATCTTTATCATGTTTCACTGGAATTAGACACTTTCTCCGCTGTTTAAGTTGGTTTTTACCTGGGCTATGCTTTTGTATCATTATGTAACATTGATCAATCCGCATGACCACACAAATCCCACGACGACTATTTAGTGAGAGTGAGTAGTGCTTTCTTTTCTCCATTTTTATGTCACTGTTTTTAAAGATTGGTTCCAAAAGCTGATTTGTTATTCATTTCCGTTATATGTTCATGGAGCATTGCTCAAGTCTTGGGTGCTGTTTAGATTTTTATCAAGTTGTAATGATCTCACATTGTAGGCCAAATCTGACCTAAGATAAGGGGAGGTAGCTTAACAACTCACTAAACTTGATTACTGACTTCCTCATGGATATAGCAAATCGAGCATTTATATATCATTAATTAACCAGTTGCGTATCAGTGGGGCAGTGAGCAAAATTGTGTTGGACATGAGTTATTTATTCAACTGTTCTTTTGTACAACAGATAAAGGGATCACAAAAACGGGCTGCGCACAATGCTGGGAAGGTATCAAAGCATGACGTGGCAAAGGAAGATGCAAAATCTGGGAAATCTTTCAGCCGCAATGTAAATCAACAAGCCTCTGCTGCTCCTGATAAAGAAGTAGTATCTCAGGCAGCTGATGCTGTCCAGGACACGAATTCCACTGGTAGCAATGGTAACTTCCATTCAGCGAACCGAAAGGTTTCAGCTTCATCCCAAAGAGCAACAATATTGGCTACACATAATGGAGCAGTCCATCCCTCTGGAGAAGCTACCGATCTGACTGACTCTACTGCGAAACAGCAAAAGAGATCTGTTCCGGTTGAGGAGCAAGATAGATCAAGTAAACGAAGAAAGGGAGAAACCGAAAACAGAGACAATGATTTGACTGAATACCATTTAGACAGGGAAAAAAGTTTGGATTCACGCTCAATTGATAAACTTCGTTCAGTGGATCATGAGAAGAATGCTAGTGAGGAACAAAACATAAGTAGGGCAGAAAAACTAAAAGAGAAATTTGATGATAAATATGACAGAGATCCTAGAGAAAAAATAGATCGAGCTGAAAGGCGCCGTGGGGAAGATGCCATTGACAGATCAACAGATAGATTATCAGATAGGAGAGAACGTTCTATTGAAAGGATGCAAGAGAGAGTTACAGATAAGGCCCCTGAAAAAGGAAGAGAGGATAGAAATAAGGATGAGCGGAACAAAGTAAAATATGCTGAACCTTTGGTTGACAGGACACATTCTTCTGATGAACGATTCCGAGGGCAAAGTTTGCCGCCACCGCCACCTCTCCCTGCAAGTTTTGTGCCACAATCAGTCGGTGGTAACCGGAGAGAAGAAGATACTGAACGAAGAGCTGGGAGCACCAGGCATGCTCAAAGGTCATCTCCAAGGCGCGACGAAAAAGAAAGGAGGCAATCCGAGGAGAATGCTTCGATGTTTCAGGATGATGGGAAGCACAGAAGAGAGGAAGATGTTCGTGATAGAAAGCGCGATGATAGGGATGCATTATCAAACAAGGTAAAATGTGTCGTTACCTGTGTATTCCATCCCTAATCTGTTACGCAAATAATTTGTACTATGTTTTTGGTTGTATTGGTTCTGCTATAATTAGGTTTCTATTTAACAGTTGTTAACTACAAGAAGAATTCTAGTGCTGTAATCACTTATGAGCAACCATGCTTTTGTGAGGTAGTGTGTATAACTTGAAGAACCACACGCTTGTCTTACTAGTCCGTTGTTGATTGTATAGGTAGACGACAGGGATAGGGAAAAGGGGATTGCTACGAAGGAAGACCTTGACCCAAGTAACGCTTCCAAACGGAGAAAGGTTAAACGAGACCAGCCTTCTTTAGAAGCTGGGGAATACGCACCTTCTATTCCACAAACTGCCATCCATGGAACAGGAAGCTCGCAGTCTTCTGATGTACGGGAACGAGAAAGAAAAGGAGTTATTTCACAGCATCGTACCTCTCATGCTGATGACCTTCCTAGGATGCATGGCAAGGATACGACAAGCAAGCAAAGTCGCCGAGAGGCTGACCAGTGAGTTCTACAAAGAACAATAAATGTTGCACTATGTTTTCCACTTCTTTGATTGTCATGTTTATATATGTTTTTATTGCCTAGGTTTGACAGATTCTATTTACGAAATCAAGTCTTAACATCTTTATTTTTTTTCACAACATTTTAGAAATTGCATACATTCATTGCACAACTACAGATCAATTGAAATCTAGGGCACTGTTTTTTTCTTTCCAAATTAGACTGCCTAAGAATGACGAAAGGCATTAAACTTTTAAAATAGCATTTTGCGTGGCAAGGATTCAAAGCTGTCGAAACTTAGAACGTCAAATACTTTTGGTGCATTGAATGGATAGTAACAATTTAGGAATAAGTTAGGTGCCTTGCTTTCTTAAAACGTGATCATGCAATATTGATTTTTTTAATTATTTTTTTCACAGTTAGTACTAAAGGGCTAGAATTGAATTTCACATTCATGGCACAAATATGACATGAACGAAACAGTGTTTACCCAAGATCTTCCAGTACAATACATATGTGGGGCTTCTGCCTGCCGTCAATGGAACTAGATATAATTTGGATCTTCTGGAATTAGTCGATGCATCTGGTCTAGTGACACCCTTCCTTACCAAGTTCCCATGGCATGCATAGTCAGCCAATAAGTTGCCATGAGGGGTGCCCACCCGGGTCGACCCCGGGTGCCGCAACAATTTCCGCCTCAGGGGCCTCCCTTGGGGTATGCCTCTCTCAAAAAATAAGTTGCCATGAGAGAAAATGGAAATATGCTTCAGCCTCAAATGGCAGTTGGTTTAGCTGCGTATTGTTTAGGTATAACTCTGATTTGTTATAACAGATCAGCAGGTCCAAACCGTAATATATATGAAACTTTCCAATGTAATACTGACCAACAATAAGTAGGACCTGCCTCGCAAAAAAAAAAAAAAACGATAAGTAGGACCTGCTCCAGTTGTCCTGCATGCCCCCCTAGCATTCTTAGTGGTGTTTCTTGACAACACCTTGCTTCATCGTCATGAAAGAGAATTTCCTTGCAACAGCGTATTTGTTTCTGTATTAGTTAATTTCCCCCAAGATCTCAGTACTACTTTTAACAAAGCAGAATTACAATCTTCATCCTGTTCATATGTTTGAATTAGTCATACTTGTGCAAAAGAAATATCACGACAAATCGTCAAGCTATCTTTGTACGATATACTCCCTCCGGTTTTAAATTGTTGACGTAATTGACATTTTTCGTTATGTATGACCATTCGTCTTATTCAAAATTTTTAAAAAATGATCATATATTTTGTTATGATTTGTTTTATCATTAAAGAAAGTTGAAATATACCTTATAACTTTGCATGTTTGAACTAGTATTTTGAATAAGACGAATGGTCAAACATAACTAAAAAAAAAAGTCAATGGTGTCAATAATTTAAAACCGGAGGGAGTATATTGTAGTGTTACTTCTTCTGCCTGACTATTATGTAGTGTTACTTCTTCTGCCTGACTATTATGTACTTTACAAAGGTTAGTTTTCTTGATATCTTATTCTTTGAACGAACCTTGCTTTGTTAAATGCAGAATGCATGAGAGAGAATGGGATGAGGAAAAACGACCAAGAACTGAAACCAAAAGGAAACACCGGAAATAGCTGATCGATATTGACATGAATTCAGTAAAAAATTCCTCGAGCACAGGAGTAGATGCATGATTGAGAGCTGCAATTTCGTTTTCTGATGTATTTAGAGAACATAATTGGACAATATTTAAGAAGACCACTTCAGGAAACCACTCAAGGGTGTGCTGCTCTTTGTCAGAAAAAAAGGGTGTACTGCTGGTGCCAGTAAGGACAATTTGGGCCATATGATGATGCTGGTCATCTGCCCTGTACGGCAAATAGTTCATCAAGATTTACTTTTGTTCTGTACACAATTTGGAACGTGGAGAAAATACATTTGGGTGGCTTTACTGTGATTGAGCGGCTGTCCGGCTATTTTGTATTACTAACTGCTAACATGTTTGTTGTGGTAGGAGAGTATTTAGGTGGCCATTTTTTGCACTGTAGGAATGATGTCAGCGGACAGGATCAACTGAAATGTACATATTGTGGTAGTTTATGTAGCTTTTTTTTTTCTATTTTGCATAGAGTTATGTTAACATATTTATCCGGGGGAAATTTTTTAAAGACTCGACGAAGATTATCCGTGTTTGCTCTTCATGTGCTTTGCTTGGGCTTTATTTATTTGTCAACATATTTATCTGGGACAAACAAAATTAAAAAGAATAAAGGAAGGATAGTTCACGTTTGTTCTTCATGTGCTTTCTTGGGCCTTGTTTGTAACTCAGTAATATAGGCATATTTATATGGACAACAAAAAAATTTAAAGGATCAAGGAAGGATAATTCACGTTTGCTATTAATGTTCTTTGCTTTGGCCTTGTTTGTAACTGATGTATGGAGGCATTCTGTACAAGTTTCACAGATGTTTGAAATAATTACTTCACGATAACCATATCTTTTGAATTGTGAGCGTCTGTGTCCGGGTGTGAATGAAATCGCAAGGCATGGTGGCGCAATAGAAATATTAAGAACTGTGAGAACCATCCAACCAAGGTTGGAAAACTTGTGATTGGGCGAACACTGATCAGCTACGCTTTAAATTCCTCAAATTCATTAGGGATTTCTGACACCTTATATCACGTTTAAAGCTGAATATAAGCTACATAGATCAAATCAAACATATGTCAAAATTACATGTCCGGCGGTAGCAATAGTGCTCGTCGCACTGCTAGCCAATGGCGACTAGTCTGCCAAAACAGCTCCGAATCTTGCATGCTCAGCGTGCGCACCATATCCAAAAACTACAATGCTGTGAAACTCTACTCCGAAAAAAAAAAGTATGAACTCTTGCCAAGGCGATGAGTATACGTGTGCTGTGTGCAGGTTGCCGCTGATCCGTCCATTTCCTGAGGCCTGCAGCCTCTGTCGACGAGGCCGGCTCACTTCCGGCCCCTGTTCTTCTGCTGTTTAGCTGTCGAACCGACACAGAATCAAGAAATTAATCGCTCCCATTTGAGATAAGTGCTTGATTATATTTGTGAAACAAGATAAAGAAGCAATAGTTAAGCACGATTGCTGATTGCAGCAGAGATTCAGAGCTGACAGATGGAACAATGATTACTTACCAAGTCTCCGCTTGGCATCGGATTTGGCGAAGAACTCGGCCCACTCGTCCGTAAGCACGAACACGGGTTCGTCGTCCTCCTCCTCCTCCTCTCCTTGCTCCTCCGCGTGCAACGCCGGCTCGGGATCCAGACCCTCCGTCGCCTCTCCTACGGCGCTGCGGGGCGGCTCCGGCTGCCAGGACGCCGCGCCTGGGTACGCCTCGGGCATGAACACGGGAGCCGGGTGCGCGCCGTGGTGGAGGTGGGCCGGCGGCGCGAGGGCGAGCGGGTGGGTGTGATGATGGTGGTGGCAGAGGTGGATGTGGACGTGGTGGTGGTGGCGGGGATCGAGGTGGAGGTGAACCAGGTGGTGATGGTGGTGGCCGGGAAGGCCCGGCTCTGGGTGCGGCGGATTCATGGCGTTCTCTTGGCGGCGCCGATAGTCGTCGAGGTGACGGGTGATTTGCAGGGAATTCAATTTTTGCGAAAGCGCTGCAACCTTACCAATAAATAAACAAATGTACTGCAAAAAGAATATAAAATACTCCAGGACCAGGACAAGTATGTGTGGCTTAAAAAGAATTTTATAGTGCTTTCGATGATGGTGATAATATATATCAATTTAATCTGCTACAGAAGCTACTCCATCCTTTTTAATTGATGATGTCTATTAGCTCAAATTTGAGCTAACCGTAACCGATGTCATCAATGGAGGAAGTATTTCTAAAAATTAATGAATAAGTTCTATCCTATTTGTTGGTTGGCCAAACCTGGCCTCCGTTCATCGTTAGCACTTGCTGGAAAGTTGGTCCCATGTAATGCGTTTTGGGTTCCTCTGAAAGTAGAACCACAAGGTTTATACAAACCGACTGTTGCTGCTACTCCACTCGCTCCGTCGTCCAACTTGCCGTTAGCCCGTTGCCAGGGTTACTGTAATCTCGAAGATTAAAATGTGGTGCAAGCTAAAGAACAATACGCCCTGATTATAGAAGTGAATTAATAGTTCTCATATTACGGGACAAGAGATAGACAATCTTAAATTCCTGAAATGATTATAATTTATGGTGAAGTATTTACAACTTGGAATAGAGGGCAAATTTACAGGTCTTCTGGTCGTCTTCATACTTCGCCAGATAACACGTGACATAAAGCAAAACAAAACACAAATCAATTAGGGGCCTGCTCGGACTGCTCCACCCCACCAAATCCAGCTCCACTGGTCATTGAACATCCATACCGATTGGCAAAAAGAATAACACCCAAGAATCTAATAATCCAGGAATTTGGTAAGCAACATCCATACCAATTTCTCAAAAAACATCAAGTTCAAAACTCATAATAAAATTGGGCAATACAGAGTGAAAACAGTATAGCCTGACTAGCTTTCGAGACAAAAGTAATTGCAACCATTCACATCAGATCACAGCCCCTATGCAAGTTTCCATCTGTATTGCAACAAAGCTTATGCCAGAATTCGGACACTTGCAATAGATAGTTATCTAACATAGTGTGTGCAAATCATCCTCACGACAAAATGAGACTTACATTGAGCTCTTCAAAACAGATTCAGTAGAACTAGCATCTGATTTGCATTTAGGAATGCAACGATTGAACAGAAAGTAAATAACATGATATGGTTCCACATAAGCCACATCAGACCCTAAAGTTCATTACTTAAAGATATTTAAATGTTGGTGCACTTCTCAAAACGAATCCTGCCCTCCATAGCTTTGGTTGCCACCACCGTAGCTGCCACCGCCACCACCACCACCACTGCCGTAGCCACCTCCGTAGCCGCCGCCACCACTGTAGCCACTTCCACCGTAGCCGCCGCCACCGCTGTAGCCACCTCCACTTCGTGGTCCTGCAGGTCTCTCATTAGCTACGTTCACACGGACGCTCCGCCCATCAAGTTCCTGCAGACAATAGAAATGCAATGAATCCTCGATGTGGTAGGAATAATCAGGTATTGTATCGCACAGCAATTGTTTCACCTAGATACATGCTGCTAATACAACAAAGAACCAGACATGATTCAGACTCACCTGACCGTCCATGGCAGCTATAGCAGACTTGGCATCTTCGCTGTTGGTGAAGCTCACAAAGCCAAAGCCCCTTGACCTTCCATTCTCCCTGTCTGTGATCACGCGTGCTGCAGAGAGGAAATTTTCAGTTTTTACAACAGAAGCACATGGACAAATTAAACAACGGCTCAAGAGCAGACCAAACGGAATAAATAATGCCAACTGATAACATATTGCCACACATAGCATTAGAGCAAGTAATATTAAAAGGTATATACTACTGACCTTCAGTAACCTCCCCGAAACTGGTAAATGCTTCTTTCAGAGAATGGTCATCAGTGTTCCAGGAAAGACCTAACCAAAGAACAGGGAAAAAAAATCATAAATCAAAGGTGCTGGCACGCTTGCATACACAAATATGAAGGATGGAAGTAACAAAAACTCACCACCGACGAAAAGCTTGGTAGACATGAGCCGGGCAGCATTGAACATTGCAGGAGATGAGCCGGCAGAGGACCCACTGGTCAGGGCATTGTGCCTCAGAAGGCTGCCGAGCTTGTTGAAGGCCGCCATGGAACGCTAGATCTGCACGCATACATAACAAAAAGAAAGTTCAGCCATCCATGATTCAAGGGGACATGTCATATGACAGATCCCACAGACAGAAAGTTCCTAGTAACTCCTAAAGATCCGTCAGATATTAATTGTTTCATTAGACGCTATCACAGCTCACAATAAACGAACTTGAAGAAACAAATCTAATACCAATCATTTAAGACACGAAAGAAGGCACACAGACAAGACTAACCTAGAGCAGACAAACATAAACTAGATTGCAATCGCAGCGAATCGGCTGAGATCACCGTTTGGGCGAGGATCTAAGGAACTCTGCTAACCTTGCAATTTGTACCGCCGCTGCACCATCCGAAAAAATTCACCACAAACAATAGAAACAAAACGCATACGGCAACCCCTCCCTCCACTTGCATACAAAATGAACGAAGGATGGAGGAATCGCGTGCGCACAACACGCATCTAAAATGATCTCCTGAACCCAACAATCCAACTTTCCCTGCTCTGTGCCAGCTAAAATGTAATCTAATCGAAATAGAACGGGATCACCAGATCCACCGCGACACAGAAAGGATAGGGATGGAGCCGTACCAGCGGGAGAGGAGACGAGATGGGGACGAGGGACGAGGGCCGGCGCGGAGAGGCGGCTGGGAACGAGATGGGGGCGAGCGAAAGCGGCGGAGGCGCAGCTTGGGGTTTAAGAAAGGGGGCGAAGAGGCGGCGGCCAGGGTTTGGTTTCGCCTTTGGCCCCGCCTTGGCCCCACGCACTCTCGGCCTTGCCTGACGCGTTCCCCTCCGCGCAAAATATCTCGTTCTCTTGGCTGGTTGGATAGACATAAACTACGTAAATCGCCACGGGTCCACGGCTCGTTCCAGAAGAAGGGATCGTCTCGTCCGTTATGAAATGCTCCTAGTATGAGATAAACCCCGTTGTTTCTTTCTTCCCATGTTCACAGAGAGGGGTTAAAGTGTTTCCAAATTTTATACATCTGAGATACCGTTATGTGCAGAATGAGTTGCTGGTGATTTTTTTTCTTTTTGCGAATAAAGTGATTGTATGATTTATTTATTTTTTTGCGAATGGTGATTGTATGAAAATTTGACGGAGTACACCTATCACATCAAGAATCTAAAAGACGAGTAAAACACAAAGATATTTTGTCAAAAAGAAAACATTTCATGGCTCCTTTTCATGGTGGGCTCCTTAAAGGCCGACTTGGAAAGCTATTTAAGCCCAGTCCACTGGTGTTGTTCAAACCATGCTCTGTGCTTTTGTGTTTATCCGGATTTGCTCTCAAGTCTCAAGGGATCCTGATCGTGCCTGCTCTGACGGCGCACAGGAGGAAGCTCACGGCGCACCCCGGGAGCTGGATGAGCCTGCGAAGGATCACGACGAAGGCCGGTCGTGCCCTTTGAGTTGGACGGACACGTAGCTGGTCAGCGCGCCCAACGCTGCGATAAATAGCTTCGCCAGGGCTAACACCAATCCCATTGCAGGTGTCTATTCCTTTTCCTTTCTCATGTGATTTAAGGGTGTGTTTGGTGAACTCAACCAAATATTGGTTTTTGTCGTTTGATCACAGGAACTTTGTTACCAGAGAACACTGAGATTAACCCAAAAAAAAAAACAGAGAACACTGAGATGTACTGTACTATGTATGAATGGTTGTTTTTGCCGGTTGACATTTTTGAGCGGCAGAGCACGCATTGGACTAGCTGTGTTGCACCATTTTTTTTCAGCCGATTTTAATTTGTTTCTGTAGATGTTCCTTGTCTGGGATTAGTTTAGGGGGCGTAGCTGTCTCTGCATCATTGACGAATGTTTATTCAGGTCAGCTCCTTGAAATGCCGGTTGTACGAAGACAATTCTTCACTTAGTGGAGAGGCCTCAAATGGAAAGGATAAATTCACCATGTACAGTACAATACAACAAGTGCACCGGGTCAAGCACAATGCTAGCTAGGATAACGACAGTTCTTCTGAACTGAGTCTGAACCCCTCTGGTGATCCGATTGTACTTGGTTAAGAAATAGGAGCATCTCTGAATTGCGAAAACCTGCAATTGAGGTATGGAATTATGGAAGTAGTTTTTCTAAAGTCTTATAAAGAAAGATAAGGCTGGCTCCTGCAATGGTGTCAAGAGCGCCAGCCATATAGCAACTCGTTCTGGTGTAGTACGTTTTTTTTTTTTGGGAACCAGAAGGGACACTTTGCTGATTCGTTCGACGTGGATCAACAGATGCGAATGAAGCAGCACGGAGAAGATCTGCTATCGAAAATGCAGAAGCAGTCACTGTAACATCAATCTTGCATCACTACTGCAAATGCCCTGGTTCTTTTTTCTCTCTTCCTTTCTCCTACCACCGTCCTGGAGAACGAACGCCGGCGCATGCGGCCAGCGGTTTAAATGTGTCGACCTTCTCCAAGCGCCGGTTAATCATACCAGTACAGCGCCTCGTAGGAGCTCCCCTCGCGGGCGGAGAGGAAGGACGGAACGAGGCGGAGCGCCGCCGTCCTCATCGGCCGGAGGAAGACGATGACGTTGTTGCGGCGGAAATGTGTGTGATAAGCCATCTAAGGGTCTTTTTAGCAAATTTGCACCAGCCAGATCTCACCGAAAGGATCTGGGCCGCGCATGTTTGATCGAGCGGCTTTCATCGAATCTAAATTTGGATCGCGATTAATGATCGCGATCCAATAAGGGATCGTTTTGACGGGTTTTAGTTAATACAGGGGGCGTTCTGCTAAATTGCACCAGCCTCATCTTACTCATCTTAATCTGCACCGTGGATAACTGATCGAACGGCTCAAAAAGTTCCTTCCCCTTCTCGCCGGAAGGCCGAAGCCCAACCCCCTCCCAGCGCCACGGCGGCGTTCGCACGTTCACCGGCGACCGCCGCCGTCGAAGCGAGATAGTTAATCTCAGGCATGCTCGGATGGTTCCCCGTTTCCCTCTACTGCTCAATAGGGTCTCGTTTTCTACAGCGGAGGAGCCGCAGCCGCCTCTCCAGCTGGGAACCGTGGCGGAGAGTGCCAGTTCCGGGTGTTCTTCGATGTCTTATGCCCTCAAGTAAGAGCGATCGTTCGTGCTTCCAGGCCTCAGTCATCAGACACCGATTCTGGCGACAGCCTCGGCCCTCAGTCTGTCAGTCATCTGCGCCTCCGACCGCTTCGTGACTCCACTCCGGTGAGTGCCCATCCACACCTTCGCAGCAGGAAAACCTTGCGACTATACATAATGAAAGATGATAATATGTAAGAAATGCAAATCGATATCTAATACTACTCTTGTTCAATCACATTGGCCGGCAAAAACATTAGATTGCATCATTTTGTTGAAGAGTTGATTCTAACTCTGACATTAGCATGTCCATTTCAGTCACTAGATATCGGTGCATATTCCTGTAAGCCAAATTCGAACAAAAGGATTGGAAAAGTTTGCGTAGGCTGTGGGGAACACCGTAAAATCCTGCACTGACTAATAGCGCTTGATCAAACATAAAACTTGAACAAACCAATATCAGACACTTGAGGGGATGATTGACAGTGTTATAACCAAAACATTCAGAAGAGCAACATACTTTATTAAGTTTTCACGAATTCAGGACTTATTCCTCTGACAACAGTCACAACATAATGAAACACCGCAGGACCAAGCATCTTATCTACAGTGCATACAACAACATGGACCTGCAGCTGTCTTTTACACTGAATCCTTGATCTCTAGATCCATATATCAGAGGTGCAGTCCCCGCCAGGATACCTCATCTCATGGGCCAAGGCGGGACCGTCAGGCTCAGTACCAAAGTCAACAAAAAAGTCGGGGTTGATCGCCAGGCCTCCATTCTCGGTGTCGACATCGATCTGCAACATGTGGGAGCCCTTCTTGAGAAGATCAGGGCCATAGAACTGCTCATCCCATCGGCTGAAAAGCGAGTTGGTTACATATATCCTCTTGCCATCCAAGCTCAGCTGAATCATCTGTGGACCACCTCTCAGTCTTTGACCCTGATCATAAACAAACATAGTGAGTCAGAATATCATAATTCTATTGTATTTTTCACTTTGATCTATTTACAAAGAATAGGTTCCTTGTGGAAATGTCATAGTTAAGTAGGTATATTTCCAAGCGAACCAGTATTATTTGATATGCATACAATCAGTTTGGAAAGGTGAATGTGATGTAGTCCTACTTTGATAACTTACAATGGATCACATGCAAATTTATTGAACTCATGATTATAAATTACCTTCTGAATCGAGAAGGTTTCATGAGGAGAAATTACCTTGACCTGGGGCACAGTATACTGTTCTTCTTGACCATCATCGGTGACATAAACCACATCACTGCCCTTTTGAAGAAGCCCACCAACCCACACTTGTCCAGCCAAAACAGGTTTTGCAGGATCCTCAATGTTGTACTGCCTAATATCCCCATGAAGCCAATTGACCAGGTAGAGATAGCGATCATCGAGAGAGAGAACAAAATCAGTTATCAATCCCGGCATTTCTGGCAGAATCCAGTTGCGGACCTTCAGTGGTTTGATAGATATAGCAACCTGCAAATGAAGAAATAGGAAGTTTGAGCAAGTTGGAAAATCAAGTCTATCGCGTGTGAGGAAGAATTTTAGCATGTAGCATGGCATACCTCGTGGCTCCATGATCCATCCGCAGTTTTGAAAAATCTCACCATGTTGCTTGTCAAAGCACAGCCAACATAACCAGTGTCCTTTGATGGGTCATGCAAAAATCTTACCTGTAGGGGGGAAAAAACAGTAGTTTTACATGGTATCTTACTTTACTTTTCTTCAATGAATACTAATAGAATATCACGAGCAATTGCTTGGGACCCTCATGATTCACGTTAAAAAACCAACTATTTTGGCAAAATTGAAATCAAAATAAGGACAGCTCAAAACTAACAAACTGATTAAAACTCTGCACTTTATGCATTCTTAGAGCCTGAAGATTTGTGTACCTCAAGTGGAAGAAGTCCTGTGTCTCCCAGATCTAGCGTCTGCTTGAGCTCACCACCGGGCCAGTCGTAGACATGCAGGTGCCTTCCATAAAGACCATCCTGTACATGTTGAAGATCGAAACCATTCCTAAACGCAGAGGGGGCTCCCCATGATGAACTGATCATCGTCTTGTGACGAGGCTGGTACCAGAAATCATAGCCAAACAAAGGGTTGTGTCCTGGCTTTTCCCAACTACAAGCAGAAAAAACTCAAATCAGTGCACTGTGAGTTATAATAAAAAATCTGTCTATTTCCATGTCAATATGAGCAGCATTTAAGAGCATATTACTTCAACAGAGTATCCCTATAGTAAATGATACAATACTGATTTGCTGCTGTGTTCAAGCTCTGCAATGTGGCTCAATTCTGATTAAACTTACCGTCCTTTGACATTAAACTCTGAATCCAGCAGGAGAAAACCATTGCCGGAAGCGTTCCCCTCCTTGTCTCCGAGGCAAGAAATCATGATCTCACCAGATGCAAGGCAATGAGATGTGTGAGGAAAGCCAAGCCCAGTCTTCTCGGCTATGTCCTCAGCCTGAACCACCTTATGCAAGGACGGCGCCCTCGGGTCTGTCGCTGTGTCGACAACATACACACGACCTGACCTGCAAACAACCATCCCAGCCACGATATAAATTTAGTACTACACTGAGTACACTCGAAGAGCCAATCAGCCAAGTAAGTCAATGACACTTACAGCAACGAAGGCAGGATCAAGTAGCGGCGGCTTGCCGATGGATCGCCGTGGCAGGAGCTGCAAGAGTTCCATCCAGAATGATGCAGCTCATCACCGATGTGGGTGGTCGGGAGCCTGTGGATCACTTGGGAGTACGTAGGGGAGTTGGGGTCCAAATCCACCGTCGCAAGGTAATCCGGCTTGTTAATCCCGGTACCTGCAAGATCGATCATACATACATAACCCATGAACTCAAAATTCCCAACGATTGCAGGACCCACACATCTCTTCATGCTCACATGGTTTCTGTGGTGATGAGAGATCCCGAAAGCAGAAACCATGTGAACCTCTGCCACGAAACTGAAACGGTTTGGGAACAGGTAGCGTCCAGCAATGGGTGCACATGCCTAAGCTCTCAGCTAAAGGTAACCATAGTACTCCTAATCTACCAAAAATAATGTTCAGGCATACGGAGAATATTCCTATTCAATCTAGTTCCAAAATGCTTGGGGATCTAATAAGCCTTAGAAAATGTATTTTGTTTGGCTTCATTGTCAGGCTAAATTACGAAGGGTCCCTTTCCATCCCAAGTTCCCAACACCCTGTACGAAAGAAACTTAAAAGAATTATAAAATTATTAAGCACTCCTGACTCCAGTTCTTGTGCTCTATGAGAGCTTCCGTTCTCCTAGCTAATCCTAAAAAGTCGTCCATGATCTACGACGCCTATGCGGATATGTTCGTGTGTATGTGCCTCGTACTGAACTAATCGGAAAAAGCAGAAGGAAACCGCGCACCGTTGTAGACGCAGGTGACGTAGATGAGCTTCTCCCTCGGGCCCTTCTCCATGGCCTCCAGCGGCGTCGCGTACCCCGGCCCCTTCGCGGCGTGGCAGCACCCCCCGGTGCCGTTAGCCTTCGTCGGCGCCGCCACCTCAACCGCAGCCTCTCCGGCCATCGCTCACCTGTGCTCTCAGATCGCGCCCCAACACCTGCAAACAGGAATAACGCAGGTCTCAAATTAACCGTCGATCACTGCCACTGCCACCATGGGAGAGCAGGGAGGAGGAAACGGAGAAGCAAACTGCGGTGGTGCTCACTCACCAGAGCAGAGTCGGACAGGAACGACGGATGACCTGTGCACTTGCGGGTCTGCGCTCTGCAGTTCTGTGGGAAGGAAAAGTGGGCAGGGGAGGGGAGGGTCTAATTATAGAACCCGTTCTGCTACGTGGCGACAAGAGCGCCGTGGATCTAGCTTCAAGAGTCGTGTACAAGAGGACAGAGAAAATAGTGCGTGAACCTGGGCCCCACGGGCGTCCTCAAGTGAGATGTCGTCGCATCTGGACGATAATGCGGGCCGGTGGGAGCGTGGAAGTGGAACGGGAACGGAAAATGACGCCGGCGCGTGGCATGGGGAAACGACACGGCCACCCGTGCAATGACCGCGAGCTCGCCGCCGTTCCCCGGTGCAGGACGCAGGTTCTCTTCACCTTTCACAGCGAAACGGTTGTCTCTTTGCATGGATCCACGTCACGCGTCTTTGGTTTGGTGTGGTGGATCAGCATCGATAGTGGCAAACTGGCAACTACTTTTCCACTGTCCTGGCATGGATTGAGTCAGCATCGTTAGCTTTGGAGTAAGGGTCAGATGGTCACTCGCGCTCCTGGTGCACGTGACGTGCACGTCTGTGTGAATAGGTTCACGTTTCATTCGTCACAACTTGGTTACGGAGTCCATTGCAGCAGACGGGCGCCATGTGCACATCTCGCTCGCTAGATCTCCAACTGCGCGATCTAGTGGCTAGCCTGGCACGCTCTTAGGCAATTCTGACACTGCAGCTGAGCATTCAAAAGATATCCTTTTTTAGGCGATTCAAAAGATGTACTCCCTCTGTCCCAGTATACTTGGCGCCTTTGACTTTCTGACATCACCTTTGCCTGCTTGTCTTATTTAAAATTTTTTTACAAATGCTAAAACAAACTTGACATGATTAAAGTATCTTGAATGTTAAAACAAATTATGAAAAATTAAATAATATTTGCATAAATTTTTTGAATAAGACGAGCGGTCAAACGTGATGCCAAAAAGAAAAAGGCGCCAAGTATTCTGGGACAGAGGGAGTATCTTTAGCTCGGCCCTGAAAAGGTTTTTCCTCACCTAACTGGAACAGTAGATAGGATTAAGGACGCTGGAAACACGTCAGATGAAACTCATCAGGAAGCCGGATATACAGCTCACAGAAGCTGCCATGCATGGGAGACGCGATAAGCTTAGCCATGGACCAAGAGGGAGCTAGCTACACGCAAGATACCAACTGATAATTTTGGAGTGGCCCGGACTTAGCCGATCATGCGTTGCTCATACGATCCAGGGCAACTTTCTGTGCTTCCATGGTTGCCGTAAGAATACAGTACGATTAAAATACTGATGCATGGGGCGCGCCCACGTTATTTTGATATCTTCCCGTCTTGTTCTGCTCAATAATAGGAGATGGGAAACCACAGGACGGCAGATCAGAACTCAGCGGTCACTAATTATTTTTGCATTTTTTTATTAGCACTCATGGAGTGCGCGCGCATAGAATTTAGTACTAACGTGCACAGTGTTCATATATTATATATATGATCTCGTCCATCATTAATCATTCTTATCTCGGACTATATTTCGCAGCACCGCACGGCATGGCATTGTCAACACATATCTCTCTAGTCTTTGGCAATTATAGAAACAAAACAAACAACCGTGCCAATATTACATAGGTAGGTCAGTCAGAATCTAGCAATATGCACCCTTTCGCATCTTGGAACCTGAGAGAGCGCGAGAAGGGGACACAAATTGGGGTCCCGTACGGGATGGCAAAGTTCAGTGAAGACGGTAAGGAGACATCCGTCTAGATGGGAACCAGATAAGAACCTGAAGCACTCTTCAAAGCATCCGTCTCGGTCGAAATTGGTGATGGGTCCTTTGCGCTTTTCTGGATAGACAAGTGGCTAGATAGGAAGCCGATTCAGCAATGCACCCCACCTCTTCATTGCGGTGCGGAAGCATGCAAGCAAGTCTCACACGGTCAAGAGCGCCCTACATCGGCGAGGATGGATCATGGACATCGAAGGCGTGCTTTTCTATACCGGCTATCTTGAAGTATCTTCGCCTATGGATCCATCTCAACTCGGTCGCGCTAACCCCACGCCAACTAGATAAGTTCATCTCTGGAAGTGGGCTCGTCGTCTACATATTATGCGGCAAGTGCATATCAAGCCTTCTTCATTGGGCAAACCTCTGTACTTGGAGCAAAAGAACTATGGAAGACGAGGGCACCAAACAAATGCAGATTCTTCATTACTGGTCCTACATGGTCATTGCTGAACATCGGACCGGCTCCAACGCCACCATCTTCCCAATCACGACCCCTCTGCGTTATGCGACAAGTGCGTCGAGACTACGGATCACCTGCTGGCTGGCTGCACGTATAGTAGGAAAACTTGGTTCCGTATCTTGCGCCCCCTAAGCCTACATCGTCTCACCCTGACACATGAGGATGCCTTCGCTAATTGGTGGCTAAGGAGCAGAAAAAGGGTTGCTAAAGATGGTCGCCACCTTCGACACAATCATTTTCCTTGCTAAAGGGAAGGAGCGTGATGCCCGGGTCTTCGATGTTCGAGTGTCACACCCTCCGGCTTTAGCTAGTTCTATTTTTCCTAAGGCTACCACGTGGTGCCGAGCGGGTTTCCGCAACTTGTCACATTTTCTTAGTTATTTAAATGTACGAAATTAGCATTAGGTCGTGCTTGGTCGTGTTTTGTTTTTTACGTAAATTAATATACTGAACACCCACGCTCGGGGCTTAACCCAAGCACTGCGGCGAGGGTCGTTTGTTTCTTCTTATCTCTTAATAAAATACGTGCAATGCACGTTCTAGAAAAAGAGGAGAAGATTCATGGTCATCACACTGTCTACCTGGTTAATTATCAACTAACAATCATCTGATGACAACCTGGAGCAACAAATATACTAATGCCTAATGGCAGATGGATCACTAATTAATCAGCAAGTAGACTAGGGTTAAAGAAAACGCTGCAGGATCACGAGGGAAAGCTGGCTGAGATATCATATCTCATCCATGATTAATCTACCATACCTCATATTACAGGGCGGCAGGGCATTGTCAACACACAGCATCTCGGAGTAGCCTAACAAACAACTGTGCCAATATTACAAGGCTATAGCCTATACTTCTAGGTCCGTCCGAACAAACAACGCCCACTTGCTGAAAAAAAGGGCACGCGACATACGTCCAATTTCCAGCTAGCCAAGAAGCAGATCCTCTAACATGAGAGTAACATTCGTTTTTCAGATCATATGAAGTCATCCGACCGTGAAATTCATACAGAAGGTTGTATAACATGAGAGTAACATTCTATCAGGGTTTGAGGATTTTAAGACTTGAGTATAGCAGCTAAAATGAATTATATCATGCTCCACATATATACCTACAATCTCGCCCGTCGCGACTGGAATCAAATCGAGTCTTGATCGTGACAGTGGCCAGCTACGGGTTGACGATCCGATTCGATCTCGCCGGTGACCGGAATCTCATCGAGTCTTGATCGTGACAGGCTCGCGAGCACATCTGCGCACATGCCCGCACGTCATGCATGGTCCTGAACTGAATTCCCACGCTATATAAGGCTGCTTCGGCGATCGGAATTGACACTGCAGGTCGATCACAAGAGTGAAAAAGAGCTCTGATCGATCAAGCACCACGTACTCAGACACCTAAGTAATTAAGCTTAGCTAAGGGCCAGGCATCCCAACCGATCGAGATGGCCGGGAGCAGGAAGGTCAGCAACGCCGCCGCCGTTGCCGTCGCGGTCGCGGTGGTGGCTATGCTGCTGGTGGCGGCCACGGCGCAGCAGTGCGGTGAAAACCGGGACGAGGCGATGCGTGCGTGCATGTCCTACTGCAGTGACCACCGCAGGCAGCTGAATGAGTGCTGCGCCGCGCTGGGGCCCGCCACCGCCGAGTGCCTCTGCCGCAGGGTTTGCATTCGCGGTAAACCGGACAGGTTTTCGCGAAAACCGGAAAAACCGGTCCGGTCCAGTTTACCCGGAAGTCCGGTTTTCCATTTCAAATTTAAAAAAATTAAAATTTTGAAAAATTTTGAAACAAAAAATACGTAAAAAAACTAGATCGAATTTGCAATCCAACGGTGAAAACCATTTACGTAGATTCGATCGTTTCATGTGCCTAAAAAATCGCGAAAGTTTCTGAGTAGAACAAGAAAGAAAAAAAAGAAAAAAACTTTTTTATGAACCAGCAACCTTCCTCGATTTTTTCGACAGGCCAAACGATCGAATCTACGTGTTTAGTTTCCACCATTAGGCTGCAAATTGCATCTAGTTTTTTCACATATTTTTTGTTTTATTTTTGCAACTTTTCATTTTTTTGCATTTTTTCTATTTTTCCTCTTAAACCGGTTTACCAATATTCAGGTCCGGTTTACCGGAATTTTCGACCGGTTTTTTGGAAAATTCGACGTTTTTTATTCGAATTTTGTCATTTGAACTTTGATCCGGTTTTCGACCGATTTTCGCGATTTTTCCGGTAACCGGACATCTCGGTCCGGCCCGGTTTCCCGGTCAAAACGAAATTACAAACCGCTCTGCCGCACCTACAAGGACAGGATCGAGAAGGCGGGATTCAAGGGCTGCGCCGAGGATATCATGAACAAGTGCGGCAAGGGGAGGTGCCACTAAATTTGACACCCGTCGACGGACCACAAAGCTGTGCCATGCCGTGCCATGCCATGCCGTCTTGATTTGTGTTGTTCTTCAGTTGTTATCTGTCCGATCAATCGCATGCTACCTATCGTGAATGTATTGTTTCCTTTTTTTTGGTAACGTGAATGTACTGTTCGTGATTTGCATCGTGTTCTAATAGTAGTGTGTGGAAATAGTATGTCATGGAAGTATATGTACCACGTGTGTTGTGTGGGTCCACCGATTTGCATTTTAATAATAATAAGCTTCATTCATTGTTCAGAAATTTTTTCGAAGAGCGCATTCTTTTTTTTTTTGAGATTACACAGTACAACTCAGACACTCACAACGCACGCACACTCACCCCTATAAACTCTACCCTTATGAGTATCTTCGAAGACTGAGCCGGCAAATCCAGAGATACGAAGTCACCACTGGCGTCTCGCTGTCGACGGGAGCGTCGCCTACCACTGAAAGCACAAAAGCCGTTAAATCCTTGAAAATTCGCTCCTACAGAGAGTCGAACCCAGGACCTGAGATGTGTTACTCGGAAGCCTTAACCACTAGGCTAAGACCCCTTTCACCGAAGAGCGCATTCTGAGCTGAGACATGAGAGTTTCAAAGCTGTGGGTTGAAACCTATGTGCTCCCTCCATTTTTGAAAATATGATCCAGTTGTTACTTAAATATTAAGCTAACATTGTACATAAAGGATCCTGAAGAGTACGTATACAAGTTTTTCGTGTAAAAGCAACGATTCAGGTTGGCGGCCCCGGTGAAGTCAGATCAACTGCAAACCCAACTCAACCAACAATCGAAAGCATGAGAGTGACGCAAAACATCGCAAACATGCTTAGAGGTTACTGTGGGGAAGATGAACTTAGTACGTATCTCGGCCCGCCCCTTGGCAAGCCGACGACCCAGAGAAAATGTGTCGCGACAGCCGACAGCAGCACAAAGAGAACCGTGCTCCGGACGTACTAACGGTCCGGGCCCGATCTCCGGAGCGAGGAGGTCAAGCAGCCGTAGGCAAAGAGATGTACAACGGCATTAATTAAGCCGTATGTAAAGAGACACATCAGCATCATTTGCTTATATCGATACGATTAAATGAAGCGAGAGAGGCCTGCCGTCGCCTCACGAGACGACGGCCAGGGCTCGTGCTCCTAGGCTAAATCATCCCGTTGCACGCGCAATCCCAGCCAAAGATGTCTCTGGCCGATTTGCTGCGGCAAGGAGGAACAACGCTCGCCACCAGCCTACCTGCGCGCCCACTGCTAAGCACAGGCTCGAGCTTGACGTCCTCCTCGCCTGCCCCCTAGCGAGCTTGAGCTCTCGAGCTTCTCGCAGACCGCCCGCCGCGCAACGCCATGTCGAAGAAGATTGAGAAATATAGCAACACGAACAATCTACAGGAAAAACGCGCGCCACCGGCTTACTGCCTCGCCACGTGAGATTGATCTTCTAGCTGGATGCCCACCACGCAGCATGGGGCGTAGGCTCGAGCTTGGGCTCCTCTTCTCCCGCCGCGCAGCATGAGCTCGAGCTCTCCGCCTCCACGGAGGAGATAAGCTCGAGAATAAACAAGAGCATAGAGAGAGAATGGGGAGAAGAGACGAGTGGAGGAGGGCCCTGGTAAGGAGATAAGCTCGAATGGCTTAAAAATGAAAATATAGTAAACGGCCAGTCTAAAGTTAAATGTGTTTAAGGTTAACTTATAGTGATTCCATCTAATCAAAAGCTTGATACAATGTATTACAGTATATATTTGTGATTCTACTTGAATCTACCATGCATTCTCTTATATAGGCAACAAAATGGTCTACAAAGATCAAATATATCATTGATCATCTTGATTTATGGTTTCATGTATAAATTAAATAGCACACAAACAGTTGAAAAGACAAGCCATTATACAATCTGTCTCTTTAGCTGTCTATGTGCGGTAACCAAAATATTTGCAGACAGCAGCCGTCTAAACCTTTGTACATGCCCTAAGGGCGACCGCATAACAGTAGTAGCACTTTGACCACCTTCGCCTGCTCCTGACGGAGCGACAGGACTGACTACACGATGCCTCCGTCCGCGCTGCAACCACGGTCAGCAGCACCATCAGGGCCGCACCGCACGCAACCCCGCACATATCTCGGATTATATATTACACAGCACGCCAGGGCACTCTGTTGTCAATTGTCATATGTACTCTGTTCTTCGAGAGCAATGTAATCTACACCCATTTAGAGGTGCCTCTTTTCTGAGGTGTTCTCGCTTTAGTGTTTGTAATTTTTTGTTGGATGAATACAAGCACGAAAAGTATTTTTTTTTAAAAAAAACCTTTCGGAGTAGCCTTCGGCAAATAGCAACAAACAACCGTGCTAATATTACGGCCCCGTTTGGAATGGAGGAATGCATCTCCATTCCTGCGGGAATTGAACTGTTTCCTGTGAAATTCCTATAAAATTCCTGTGAAATTCCTGCGTTCCAAACAGAGCCTAGAAGGCTAGGTCTGTCAGAATCAAGCAATATATACCCTCTCGCATCTAGGAATCTGAGAGCGAGAACAGCAAAGTCAGAAGGAGACACAAATCGGGGGCAAAGCTCAGAGAAGAGGGTATCACCGAAGAAGATTCTTAACAGCGACAAGGCTAATGGCTCCCCGGGAGTGATAATGTGGATTCCACAGCACAAGATGTGACGTGAGATTGAGATGGTGTTCCACCTTCATGCAAGTGTGCTTTGCTTCTGCATGTGTTCTTTCAGAGTTGGTAGGTAGCGCAGTAGCATCGTGCAAAGACAGTGACCGCAGCCGAACTGTATTGGAGTTTTCATTGTCGAAATCAAAGATACGAAGCAGGGAAGGAGTGGCAAACAAATCGAAGAACTTTGCTATATAACCTACTATATAACTTACTAAGTCAGGCAGTCAGCTACTAATGCGTTTGGAGAGTTTTGAATTAAGTAAAGTTATTTCAGACTCAGCAGAGACGCTCTCCTCCCTGAGTAAAACATTGACACGCTCTGGATGACTTGAAAAAAGACGCGATACTACGGCTCGAACGAATAACAAGCTAGCTGGGAAAGTTCATGCACCACTTTATTTTGACTCCCTTTTAGTCATGAACTTTTTTTAGTCTCTCTCAAAAAATCGTGTAAAAACAGCTTTGGGCATCATCTTCTTCTTTTTTTTTAGGAGAAGCTTTGGGCATCATCTGCACAGACCTAACCGTGTCGAGTGGGCTTGATCCCAAAATCAGCTCAACCCGACACACGAGCCCATAAGCCCAATAACGAACAGCCCAGCAAGTTAGTCCACAGAATCCGTGATCCCCCAGAAGGCCTGTCTGAATTCTGATGCTTTGCCGTCGTGCGGTGGCGCCGGCGACGCAAGAGAAGGGCGTGGCTGCGCGGGCCGCGGGTCGACGCACGGGAGAATAGTAGGTGCGGGGTTGCCGGGCGCGGGCTTTGCGTCGGCGCGGCAGGACGAGGTGCGACGCAGCTAGGGGCGGGACCACGGTTCCGCCGTGGGCGGCCAGAGCAGCGCAGCAGCGGCTTGTACCCGTGGTGGCGCGCCGCGGCGGCCAAAGCAGCAGCAGCAGCGGCAACGGAAGCAAGCAATTAAGCAAAGGTAATGGAGTCGTACGAGGTTCAGTCCCCCTTAAATTTCTTTCTGCGTCCTCCACTGTAAGGAACCCTAGTTTGGCTTTACTAATCTCCCGTGACTGACTCCGTGAGCAATCAATCCCTCACTCGCTCCGCCTGCTTTATATGTTAGTATATCGGGGTTTAAGTTTTGGTATAATCGAGGTGGAATGTCGCGGGTCAATAATTAAGTGAAGATTGAGCTCCAGTTAGGCTTCAATGGAGAAGATAGGAGATATGCACCTTTTTTTTTTCTCTCCCTAAATGTTACATTCATGCATTGGAATTGATTTCTTGGTTGACTGATTGTGAATCTATGATGCCTGAGTTTGATTTTCATTTTAGGGCCAACCAATGCAAACAGTTAAGCTAGGTGTGTGCTGATAGCCTGATATTGATAAGACCATTACTTGTTGCAGATTCTGGGTTGGCGTGCGTGCGGTTGGGCTAGAGGCGCACCACATTTGATTGTTGCATACTCATGGACAACTTTCAGAAACAGCCATTACCTCCTGGTGTTGAAACATGGCCACAGGCACCACCCAATCACCCTCCCCAATTCGATGCCACTCCACATCCTTATCCTCCACCATTTGACACTCGACCTGACAATAGTAGTGCCAGCGGTAATGGCAGCACAGAAAACATTGACTCTGCTGTCCAAGAGGCTGTTCTTCACGCGCAGGTATTAATAACCTCAGATTACGTTCCAAGAGTAGCACTTACATTGATGTTTTATTGATTGATTGTTGTTGTTTCTGATAACTAGGACATTGAAACCCAGCAAGTCATACAAAGTCAAAGGTTTGTTTCGTTCTGTTTTGTTATGTCCTGGTTATTGGCAATTGCTTGATGTTGCTGTTCCCATTGCATCTCTTTTTCCGCCAGACAAGCGAAGGCAGCGAGTGAATCTGCAGAATATGGCGAGGACTTACTTTCGAGCCGTCGAGACCCTAATGCACTGAAGGTGAATATTCTACTGATGTTTTCATCTCCGTGGATTTCCACGCATGTGTTTCTGCATGACTTCTATTAGTTAAGTTGATTTTGTTATATTGTATTTTAGGAACACTTGCTAAAGATGACAGCTGACCATCGTGCAGAGATGGCAAACAAAAAGGGGAAGCCGCTTCATCCGAATAATGGTTACTGTGCTTTCCTGACAGTACTTTAATTGTTTTTTTTCGTTTTGTCCATCCATTGTCACTTTTCTATTCTACGCTGGATAAGCAACTTAGATGATTATTATGTTTGAATCCTTGCTGAGCATTAGCCAATGGGAAGAATAGTACTTATATCTCCCAACTTTTGTTTATTTCTGCAAACTGTAGTCAATTGCTTGTCATTTTGTTTTTTTTACTATCTTGTACATATTTTAGTAATGAAGTAGTTGGTTCCTTACTAACTTGCTTCCGGAGGATATAACGAGGCAACTCTTACCAAAAATTGACTGTTGGTTACAGGCAATGTTGAAATTGGCAATGGCTATGGTGTACCGGGAGGTGGTGCTTATTATGCTCAAATGAGTATGTCACATCCCAAGTTACTCCCTGCTTCCAGTTTCATAAATAAGTGTTCTAATATTCTTTCCTTCAGATAAACCTACGGATGAGACTGATAAAGCAAAAGTCGCAAATGATATCCCTGAGTTTTTGAAGCAGAGGTTAAAAGCAAGGGGAATTCTCAAAGACAGGACAGAAAATAAGAATAGCATGAGTACACAAAATGTAAGTTTTCTTTCGAAAGTGTGAAAGTAAATACTGGTAGTTAGAACTTGGGAAAGATTGATAGTTGCTGAGGGTAGTGTTAACAATCCGTTTACTGAAAAAAGAGGGAAATTGACTCTTTGTATTTAGCCTTAAGTTGCACTTCTGAGAATCTTGTTGCACAGTTTATATTTCATATAACACTTTTTTTTTGTTATTGCATCATTTGTTTCGTGCCACTGGATTACAGGTGGATTCTCAAGAAGTCCAGAACAAACCGGCCCAAGAGTTGCCCCCTGGTTGGGTGAGTTCATGCCCAAGTATTTTCTTACATGTTATTTTTCCTATTATATCAATATATCATGTGGTTATCAAGTAAGCTGATGTATTTGGCCTAAGTATGTTTCTGTAGTCAGTTTAGTGGGCTAGCTTTTCGGATACCTTTTGACAAGATAACAGTTTTTGTTATATTTTCACTATTATTTTTGGAGTAAATATTGTGATAGCGTACTGTTACGGGAGCCCACGGGCACAAGAAGAGAGAGACCTAGTCTTCTTCTTCTTCCTTGCCTACCCTCTCTAGGACTCACGGCAGCCTCTTATAGATGAGGTGCCTAACAAACTAGGAACAACCTACCTAATCTGCTAACAAATAGCTAACTGACTAACAAGAGTCGCTGGCCTGGCCAGCTCCTCCCGTAACACGTACTTGGTCTCTCGAAAAAATAACTGTTGCTTCTGTTCCATCTTCCATGCTTCACCCAAGATGTCATCTTAGAATGCGGGCAATCAATTTTTGTAGGGGAAATTGCTGATAACTTTGACCATGAATATAAACTGACGTGCTTAAAGTTTTAGATGTGTCACAATACTATGATAGTAACAGTTACTCCCTCCATTCTCGAAATGATGTTGTTAGGACAACAAATCTAGTTCGAAATTGAACTAAAATTGCTGTCCTAACGACAGCAATTTAAGAATGGAGGGAGTATATGTTAATAGATTTATCACTAATTTTTATTGGTATATAATGGAAAAGGTATTATTCGAGGTATATTCAGGAGTCCTAAAGGACAAGTAACAGAGAAGGGAAGTAATACAGGAGTTGTTTCTTATTCTTCCCAAATTAAGTCTACCTGGTTTGAATTCAGGCTGAAGCAAAGGACGCATCAACTGGAGCTTCTTATTTCTACAATCAAAGCACTGGAGTAACCCAATGGGAGCGCCCAGGTGGTGCTGTAAATACCATGCACCATCAAGTGTCTCCATCCTTGCCAGAGAATTGGGAGGAGGCAATTGATGAATCAACAGGTGTCAGATCTATTCTATTCTTTATTTATAAGAGCAGACATTGCAGAATTTTGGCTCTAACATTTTTAGCCTGAAAGTTTTAAGGGTTCCAAAAGAAAGTGAATCTTCCAAGTCCAAGGCCAGAAACAAGTCATATATTAATTTATATAAATGGGAAGTTGAATTGGAGTGGCTGTGCACCCTGCACTTTTTAGAAAAAGTAAAATAAAAATTGGACTGTCCGCATCCTTGGCTATCGCTTTAATTTTGCAGAAGAGAAAAACATCTGCAAGATCATTCAATATAAGGCACAGAAGACTTACCTCATAATCTCGGTCATGTTTTCTTACCTTATTTGTTTGTTTGTTTTGGGGTGATGATGATGGATGTTCTTGCATGTTATCTTTTTAAGTGCCATATTATTATTGATTTTAGGCATTTACCAATATCAATTTAATGTGGTCTGTGCATTATATCAGGCCACAAATACTATTACAATACAAAGACACAGGCCACACAATGGGAGCCTCCTACTTCTGTAAACTCTGGTGTTGCACCTCATGCTCTCACCAACACTGTGCCTCCTACTTATGTGAATGCCAGTGTTGCATCTCATGCTTCCACCAACACTGTGCCTCCTACTTATGTGAATGCCAGCGTTGCACCTCATGCTCCCACCAACACTGTGCCTCCTTATGCCAGTGTTGCCCCTCATGCTCCCACCAACACTGTGCCTCCTTATGCCAGTGTTGCCCCTCATGCTCCCACCAACACTATGCCTCCTTATGCCAGTGTTGCACCTCATGCTCCCACCAATACTGCTGTGGAGCCAGTTGCTCCAACTATAGATCTTTGGAACTCTCAGATGCAGAGATGTTTGGGCTGTGGTGGCTGGGGAGTTGGCCTTGTTCAGCAGTGGGGATACTGCAATCACTGCACAAGGTAATCTATTGATTATCTCCACTTAAAGTAGATCAAATGTTTTGCTGCGAAATTCTTAATAATCTATTATTTTGACATCTCTTGTAGATGACATTAATTTTTTTTCTTCAGAAAGTACAAGTTGGGATCCATTTATCGGCTTTAGTTATATTCTTTGATCTCTGACCGATGTGCTAGTAGTAATATATGCACTAGCTCTAATCTTGCACGTGCTGTATTTGTTTCTTGATTAATTAGAACCGCATCCAATGAATATATATTGAGAAAGATAGCTAAATGTTGCCTTGTCACTACTCCTTGCAGGGTTCAAAATCTTCCATTTCAGCAGTATCCAGGTTACCCAAACAATACGATGCACTCTGGTGGTAACAATGCTCCCAAAAGTCAGGGAAATGTTGCAGCTAAGGACAGGTATAGCAAACTTTGCATTAGGCGTGTTAATAGGTTTCTTGGTTGGCCGTGCTTCTTCCATGAGCACTATATGGATTTTTGTTGCAAAATCTTCTGATCTTTATTTGAGCACACAAGTATCATAATGTTATTTTTATGCACAGATCTAGTTCAAAACCCCCCTTTGGCAAAGCAACCAAAAAAGATCACCGCAAAAGAAATCGCCCTGAGGACGATGAGCTTGACCCGATGGACCCAAGTTCGTACTCAGATGCTCCACGGGGTGGCTGGTACATGACATCTCTCTTCCTGTTTTATTATTATTCGGTTGATTTTCACAAGATTCCTGGTGTTTCTTTGTTTTAGCTTTGACCATACAAGGAAGAATGCATGAATAATAAGTTATCTGCCTCTGAAGTAATAGATATTACTCTTATTTTGTAGGGTTGTCGGCTTGAAGGGTGTACAACCACGTGCAGCGGATACTACTGCAGCTGTATGTTCTTTTTGATTTGCGAAAGTTTCTTTTATCTATGCTGGTTTGCCTAACCTTGCTTTGACAGTAAGGGGCTGTTTGGTCGACAATGTTTGCCATATTTTTTTGTGGCAAAGTGTGGAACGTTAGAATCTTGTGACAAAGCTTCCACTCATCATGTTTATTAGGATTTTGGCTGCCTTGTGGATGTGTATTTTCTCTGAAACACATGGATGTGGTGTGGGGGGCTCACTTATGGGATTCCCCTACAGATGTTCAATATCGTATTACTCATCCACAGATGCACATCTCAGAATCACGAGGCCTTATTTTTATTTTCAATTTGCAGGGACCTTTGTTCCAACAAAGACCATATCCCTCACCTGGTGCTGTCCTGAGGAAAAATGCGGAAGTAGCAACCCATGGCAAGAAGCGTGGTGGTATGGCTCCGATATCGAAAAGAGGCGATGGCAGCGATGGACTTGGGGAGGCAGACTAGTGTTTGGTGAACCGACATTTTTGTGCAACCAGAATACCTTCTGTGGTTTTGGTTTAGAAGCGGCGGTGAGCATGTGCACAAGGCCAAGAAAAGTATGAGCTGCTAGTTTCAACAGGAGGAAACTCAATGCATCTCAGCAGGAAACTCAATGATACAACACAAGCTCGCGGCACGGGGGCTAGAGCGTTGCTGAGTGAGCTCATTGCGTCAGCAGACCACATTTTCTTTGGCATTTGTAAAATTTTGTCTAAAAGCTGTAATTTGTATTGTGAATGAGATGATGATATGTAGTTTCTTTACGTAATGTTAATATAGAAAAATAATTTTTCTGGACATTATGTTGAATTTAACTGAATTTGCAATTGCTATCGCCATTTTGTATTCAGGGGAAAGAATTGGTTACCATAATCAATTTTGTGTAAGCGTTTGCCCAAACATCAACCCGAGGGAGTACATAGATAGCCTCGGTCAATTATAATTAGTGAGAGCAATGACAAATTATCGTGAAAAATCCGCCTGTCCCAAACTGAAAAAAATAGTACAGCAAGTTTGATGCATGACAGCAGAAAACAACGGCGAGAAACATAAAGCTTGTTTTTTTAGATGAGCATTTACCTTGCTGGACAATCAGTCGCCTGACAATTAGTTTTGGGAGTTCATGCAAGTCAGCATGAGTGAAAGATCAAAAGAGGAGACGCAACAGTAAAGACTTCTCTTGCAAAGCAAAACCGGGTGGAAGAGGAAAAAAACTCGAGCCTCTTCCCCCTCGGGTCGCTAATCCCGATCCCGATCTCCTCCCAAACCCACCTCCCCCCTACGGTAAGCTAGGCTCTCCCCCACTCGGCCGATCCAGATCTCCACCTCACTGCCCCGTCCTCCCCAACACGACTCCTCCGCCGCTGTCGCCGGCGGCGGCCAAACCCCAAGCGCGTCCTCCCCGCCCACCGGAGCGCGCGCCGCAATGGAGCAGCTGCGGACGATCGGGCGGGAGCTGGCGATGGGGTCGCAGGGCGGGTGGGGCCAGTCCAAGGAGTTCCTCGACCTCGTCAAGTCCATCGGCGAGGCACGCTCCAAGGCCGAGGAGGACCGCATCATCGCGCGCGAGCTCGAGCACCTCAAGCGCCGCCTTGCCGACCCCGACGTGCCCCGCCGCAAGATGAAGGAGCTCCTCCTCCGCCTCGTCTACGCCGAGATGCTCGGCCACGACGCCTCCTTCGGCCACATCCACGCCGTAAAGATGACCCACGACGAGTCGCTCCCGCTAAAGCGCACCGGCTACCTCGCCGTCGCGCTCTTCATCGACGAGCGGCATGACCTCGTCATCCTCGTCGTCAACACCATCCAGAAGGACCTCAGGTCCGACAACTACCTCGTCGTCTGCGCCGCGCTCACCGCCGCCTGCAGGCTCATCGGCGAGGAGGCCATGCCCGCCGTGCTGCCGCAAGTCGTTGAGCTGCTCGCACACCCCAAGGAGGCAGTCAGGAAGAAGGCCGTTATGGCGCTCCACCGGTTCTACCAGCGATCGCCCTCCTCCGTCTCCCACCTTGTCTCCAACTTCCGAAAGGTCCAAACTTTCTATGCCCCCATCTTGTTTTTGGTTAAATTCGATCAAACAAACGCCGGATAGGTTGCCATCATATCATGCATTAGCTTCCTAAGCTGAAATTTATCTTAAAGACCCCCTATCATGTCGGGCAAACAACAGGAGACAGTGAAAACTTTAATAATGCTGCTGCTGTACTGTTTTGAGCACGGTACACAAACACACCAATGATCGGACACAACTGTTTGTCTTTGCTGGATGCCGCATGCTCAACAACGAATAGCTAGCCTCTCTCTGTGCTTTGCTCACTGTCTCAGCGAATGGACAAGTTGGGCCACGGCCCAGGTTGGCCGAGCCTAAGCTCCTCCGGTGTAAATGTGCACTTCTAAAGATGGATTTCTTTTCTTTTTCATATGCAATACATGTTTTACTGTGCCTTGTACTTTCTTGTGAGATAGAGCAGCTTTTTTATCTTGAAATGTGGCACGGACGATTATATAGGAATTCTGAGTAGTGGTGATTGTCGTTCTGCAGAGGCTCTGTGATAATGATCCTGGGGTCATGGGTGCAACTCTGTGCCCCCTCTATGACCTGATTTTGGAAGATCCAAATTCGTACAAGGACTTGGTTGTTAGTTTTGTTAACATCCTCAAACAAGTTGCGGAGAGGAGGCTTCCAACTTCCTATGATTACCACCAAATGCCTGCACCGTTTATCCAGGTATACGAGCGTTGCTAATTCAGTTTTTGTTGTTAGTTGCAAGTCAAATTATGGTTCTTCTAACTGCTTCAAGTGAAGCATCACTTGTAAACCCTTATGTTTCCCTTAGTTATTATTGTTTCCATTTGCAGATAAAACTATTGAAGATACTTGCTGTACTGGGTAGCGGTGATAAACAAGCGAGTGGACATATGTACATGGTCTTGGGTGACATATTCAGGAAGGGTGACACGGCAAGCAACATTGGCAATGCTATATTGTATGAATGCATATGCTGTATTTCATCCATCTTCCCAAACCCTAAGATGCTAGAGGCTGCAGCTGAAACAACATCAAAGTTTCTGAAGGTTTGCACGTGATCTAGTTATGGAGAAATAAATGTCCCTCATTCTGCTTTGGTCTTTGAAAGCTAATCCACTTGATCACATTGTTTATTGTTCGCAGAGTGATAGCCATAATCTGAAGTACATGGGCATTGATGCTCTTGGCCGGCTGATAAAAATAAATCCAGATATTGCAGAAGAGCATCAATTAGCTGTTATTGATTGCTTAGAGGTGAGGGCTATGTTAAACTAAGCACTTGAAACTATGTGGCAAAAAATTGATTCTCAGTCTTGCCAACCATAGTTACATTGCTTGTTTCTTGTTGCAATAAAGACAAGACCATCTGTTACAATCATGTTCTGCTTGCAGACCTTATTTTGCCAGGAATGTTGCTAGTTGTAGATGCATTTCTTTGTATAAGCAACCTATCATTTCAGTAGCACTTGTTTCTCACAGCGTTTCCTCTGAATAGGACCCTGATGACACTTTGAAGCGCAAAACCTTTGAGCTTCTCTATAAGATGACAAAGTCAACAAATGTTGAAGTCATTGTTGATAGGATGATTGAGTATATGATCAACATAACTGATCACCATTACAAGACAGAAATTGCATCACGTTGTGTTGAACTCGCAGAACAATTCGCACCTAGCAATCAGTGGTTTATTCAGGTATTGACATGTGGGTGTATTGGTCAATTTGTTGTCAGGCACTGTAATTTCCCGCAGTTTTTAACAGAAGAACCGTTTTGTTAACCTAATCCTTTTGCAGACCATGAATAAAGTCTTTGAACATGCTGGAGATCTTGTCAATATCAGAGTGGCACACAATTTGATGCGACTTATTGCTGAAGGCTTCGGGGAGGATGATGAAGGTGCTGACACTCAACTAAGATCATCAGCTGTATGTGTTCTGAACCTCTAAATTCGTTTCGGTCAAGTTCATGTTGTAGAACAAGATTACTGTAATGAAGTTGCCAGTAATATTTTATTTTGTGCTAAAACAGGTAGACTCCTATCTCCGTATTGTTGGAGAGCCAAAGCTTCCTTCTTCTTTTCTCCAGGTAATATTTTCCTCTTTCCTTTTCGATATTCAACATTTTTTGGGATAATTATTGATGTGGGACATAATTTGGCTGGTTCATAAACATCTTTCTGTTATATCTACATATCAGCACATTGGAGAGGTTGTTCCAATTTTGTTACTGCATCGTTTATGTTGGTTTGTTTTGCTGTCAGATAATATGCTGGGTTTTGGGAGAGTATGGAACAGCAGATGGGAAACATTCGGCATCTTATATTATTGGGAAGCTGTGCGATTTGGCTGAGGCCCACCTCACTGATGACACTGTCAAGGTACGTGATTTGACCTCTTCATATCCTGTGTGCTCTACGCTGAAGTATGACCAAGATGGTTCTAGTTAAGGCAAATACTAAACATTTTAGTTCTAGGAAACATTACGCACATGGAATTGATTTGGTCAGTCTGAAACTGTTAATTTATTATTTGTATGTAATACTCTAAAACTTATTATTTATTTGATCTTGTAATCAATTTTGTCATAATTTTGACTTTGAATTGCCAAAATTATACCTTGCTGTCAATTCAGTATATCTTTTTTTCGCCAAACATTCATTGATGTAAAGCAATCAGGCTGTCCATGAACTCCATGACTGAAGGTTCCTCTTCATCTGCAATTCATCTATAGTCTTTACGAGAGAAGTAGAACAATAATTATATCATGCATTTGGTTGATATATGCTATTACCTGTTTATTCTTTTTTCAGTTTTGTAATTTGACAACTCTATATTCTTTTGCTCAAGTACATTTTCAGCATGTCTTTAACAACGCCTGGTGTTCTTGTTTTCTTGGTTTTGCATTTTTAAGGCTTATGCAATCTCAGCAATTTTGAAGATAATTGCATTTGAAATTGCTCGTGGAAGGAAGATCGATCTGCTGCCTGAGGTAAATGGAAATTGGCTTCTTCCTGTATAGTATGATTTAGTTATTATTCACATCAGTTCATCACTAGCTTTAGTCTGTTGTCAATCAACTGACTTCCTTTGATGTATGTTCCCATGTGTACTGAAAGAGCATCATACTTTTCACGACACTCAAAATGCCTGCAAGTTATGATGCTGTTTGAGTTCTAAATTTCTGATCAGATTGGCATGCAACTTGTCATCCTTGTCTCTTGTTTGACACTTTTGCCTTGATGAGCATTTACAGCTGTAGTGTTGGTTATTTGATAAGGCCATCAAATAGGCTAAACACAGACTAGGTAAACTCACCCAACATTGCAGAGTTCAGTTGATAACTACTAAAGAAAGCTTACCCCTCTTAGCAACTTTTCATATATATACTATGGTTTCTGACTTTCTGTGATGCATACAATTACATAATAACCATTTCTGAAGCATTTATTCTCATGATATTTGCTAGGAAAGAGTCAAAAACAATGTTTGATCTAGTACATGATTAACAGTGAGTGATGTAATACGAAAAGATATTTTGTATGAGATGACACTACACATATAGAATAAATATTTTGTATGAGATGACATTAGACATAACATGATGTGAATAGTCTGCACGGTGGGAGGACCAATAAAAGTAGTATAAACATGAATTCCAGACTGAAGTGTTTACTGCAGAGTTTTGAAAGCCAAATCTTCTTATGGAATTGCTACCGTTCTATGATTTCTACCGCAGATACTTATAAATCTGCTATCTCACTTCTTGCAGTGTCAAACATTGGTGGATGAATTGTCAGCTTCTCATTCGACCGACTTGCAGCAGCGGGCGTATGAGCTACAGGCTTTACTAGGCTTGGACAAACATGCTGTTGAAAGTGTAATGCCCTCAGATGCAAGCTGTGAAGATGTTGAGGTACTACTTCGCTTTCATTTAAACTTAGCATGATACTTCTGTTATCTAGTTTGCTTACTACTTGTATGTTGGAGATGTGTATGTATTATGTTTGGGCATATCTTACCTTCTTTCTGCACTTGACTAGTAGGAATGTGCTGAAGCACGTTATGATAAGTTAGTTTTGTTGGTTGGGGGATTAGATATTTATTTAGACAAAAAATACTTGAGTATCTTAGTAATCTTTAGAAGTTTGGATGGTTTGAGTCGGCTATCTACTTTGGCATTCTTTTCAGATTGACGAAGAAAAACGAATTACCCCTTACCCAAACTGATAATCCATGTGCTCCTTTTTCGCTTAATATCCCGTCCCTTCAACTGTGTTATTTTGATCTCATCTGAAGGCACTTATTCCTACGGGCTAAGCACGCATGCATGACAGTATGCATTTTTTTTTTAATCAATCAAGCTGAACTGTTGAGCAATCATGTGGAATCTAAGTGTAAGTGTAATGTAGTTCCGAATCAAATATGAACGCTAATCTCTTTTATCTGTATAAACATAGGTGCCACACAAACCAGAACATCCATTCTTGTCGCAAATCAGTTTACTCTCAATAGCAGTGACGAATACTCGGATCTGAGAATTATCATCCGAAATAGATGAATTTATTTGTGAGTTTTTCTGCATGTGATCTGACATCATCTAAAAAAATCTAACAGCGCTATAAATATTTATTTAATTGCAGGTCGATAGAAACCTTTCGTTTCTAAACAGTTACGTGCAGCAAGCCTTGGAAAAGGGTGCAGCTCCTTACATTCCCGAGAGTGAACGTTCAGGTGTCATAAGTGTTGGTAGCTACAGAAGTCAAGAGCAACATGAAACATCTGCCCATTCTCTTAGATTTGAGGCCTATGAGCTGCCGAAACCTTCACTGCCTGTAGCAACCGCACAAGGCAGCATCTCCACTCCAACTACTGACCTGGTTCCAGTTTCAGAACCAGGATATTATAAGGAAGACCATCAAGCATCAAGGTCCCAGCCATCAGGTGATGCACTTTCTGGCGAGTTTGGTGTCAAACTTCGCCTTGATGGTGTCCAAAAGAAATGGGGGAGGCCAACATATTCCTCCTCTTCAACTCCTTCAAGCTCAACATCTAGCCAACAAGCAGCGAATGGGGGCTCTCATTCTGACGGGGGAGGGTCAACAAGTTCACAGACACGTGAGTCCTCATACAGTTCAAAGAGACAGCAGGGTACAGAAGTTTCAGCAGAAAAGCAACGGCTGGCTGCTTCACTTTTTGGTTCTTCAGCTGCTAAAGCTGATAGAAAAGCACAGGCGTCTCGAAAGACAGCAAAGGATAGTCCCTCGGCTGAGAAGGTAACTGTTAATAATACGGCACCCCAGCCTGTTAAGGAGCAAGTAATTCCTGCTGCCCCACCACCTGATCTGCTGGATCTGGGTGAACCAGTTTTGTCAAGTCCTCCATCAGCTGACCCTTTCTCACAGTTGGAGGGGCTCCTTGGACCGTCATCGGCCTCTCCTGTGGTTTCTGAAACACCAGCCACTAGCAGTTCCAAAACACCTGATCTTATGTCAATCTTCTCAGACGATGTGCAAACTAGACCAAACAGTGAGTCCACAGAGAACTTCGATAAAGGAACAACGGCGGTGGCTGCAAAGAAGGGTCCTAGCCTCCAAGATGCTTTGCAAAAGGATGCAACTGCACGGCAAGTAGGTGTGACGCCAACAGGAAACAATCCTAATCTTTTCAAGGACTTGCTAGGCTAGAGAATTGGCCAGATGCTTCCCATGCTCTCCTTTGGTAATGGAGTTCATCTCAAACATGGCCTGATCGCAGAACCAGTAGTGATCGAGCTGTTTGATCAGCACAGAACATAGGAACAAGGGGTATATCTGTTTGGGAGTCAACATGACACGACCTTTCCCCTCCCAATTGGGAGGGGTTTGTGCTGTTGAGATATGTGGATGGTTGCGGGTATTTTCTTTACTCTTGCGTTTTTCACATGGTAATTTCCTGCTGAGACTAGTGCACATGTGTTTACGTGATGTGCAATTTGTACATGAGACCGTGGTCCAGAAGCGTATGCCGGCGCTTTTTTTGGTTGAGCTGGGAGGGGCCATGGGGCCTGTTGCATCTGTTGTTTTAGAGGTCCACATATTGGGATTATATTGGTATAATACAGTAGCTGGACACTGGAAATCAGAATACTTTGTTGTTTCGGCTGAAACTGGGTGCAATAAATTGTAATTTGATGGTCCACTTCGTGTTGCTTTTCTTTTTAGCAAGTACACGAATGCCCGCGCTTACATTACAGAAGTTTTTTCTGCGAACAATGCTTGCTCTACAATACTCTCTTCGTCAGAATCCTTGGCATTCTTAGGTTTCTCTAGTGCACCCATCTTTTATAACTTTTTTCTAAAACTGCATTTGCAGCCATGTGTCGTGTAAAGCCCAACCATGTGTTGTGTTAGGTTTGTCAGCATCAGCGGTTTTTTTCTCCACATGTCGCTCGGGAGTCGGGACAGCAACCACGCCAATTGGTAGACTTTCTTCGACGCTCGTATTAGTAAGTACATATAAATCGTGATTGTTCCGCAAGACCCACTTGCATGCGGAGATCTACAGGCTTGATATGCGAAAGCGAAATATTAGAAGGCGATATGCAACAACATTATAAAGATCACTGATTTAAATCCGTGGAGATTAATGTGACGCTCTCTCGCGCGCGGGTTCCAACTCGCTGCTAGTATGGATAGCATGGATTTAAGTATCATAACGGTGCAATCTACAGTCACTGGTCTTTGTCTCCATATGCTTCGGCCTACGTACTCACTACTCACCGTGTTATCCTTTGACTTGCCGGCCTACTAGTTTTTGTGTACTCCGAAATTACAGTGCTAATTTCTCGATCAGAGTAGTCAACAAATCGGTAGCACTATATGCATCTCAAAAAGTTTAATATCGAATTACGTCAGACGATGTGGTTGTGCATGCGTGAGGAAGCATCGATCCTAGCTGCTAATGTCTACGCATGCTTGCAACTAAAAATCATGATTTTTGTATATACATGCGTGACAAAGTCCCACAGCAGCCTCGTGCTTTCAACTTTGTGCTCAACTCTACACGCTATGCAAACCTTATTGGCAAGGACGCCGATTGGGCAAGAAAGATTTGGATGTCAACATGTGATCAACTGAAGACGACAACTTCGATGTAAAGATGGTTGTTTGGAAAAGGAAATAAAAGGAAAGGTGGCAAATTATTAATCTAAATAAAAGCAAATTGACTGAGCAGTGAGGGGAGGACCATCAACTACATGCACGAGAGTGCTTTATTAACTAAATTAGATCGCCTTCGAAGTTTTTTTTTCTATTATACAGTACAACTCAGACACTCACAACGCACGCATACTCACCCATATGAACGCACATACGCATACCCTACCTCTATAGGCATCTTCGCATGCAAATCCTCGAGATTGATAAAGTCACCACTGGCGCCTCATTGTCGACGGCCCCGTCGCTTACCGTTGAAAGCATAACACCGTTAAATCCTAAAAAATTCGCTCCCCCGATAAGCGAACCGACCTAAGGTGCCGCTAGTTTGTTTCCTTTCTTTTTTATTAACTATATTAACTGTAACTGTGCAATCGAGAAGGTCACAGGTCTATGCATACATGCATAGATCGCCACTCTAACTTTGATGCTTATCCCATTACCTACTTCATCAATAATCTGGTAGAGTTCAAGCGATCGTGTAACGTTACGGAATCAAACATTATCCTCTTTCTTTTAATAACGAACATCTTTGCTCAAGTTGAATGATATATATCTCCTCTCTCTTTGCGTAATAAATTATCAAGTCTCTGTTGAGAATGGCTATAGTTTTTCCTCCTATCTTTTGTCGTGCGAGAGGCTATACTTTTCTTTTAATCGTGTAGTCTCCTTGTAGCTTGAGAGAGGTTAACGTTAATTTGTGTACTAATTAACAATATCAACGTTGACTGAATTGAGCACACACTACTGTTACTTTACTCACTAGATTATATATATGCAAAGTGCCTATAAACAAAGCTACTCTCCCTAATTTTTAATTGACCATATAGACGACCTGGACCTGGAACACGAGGTGGCGTCGATCGGGCGAAACCAGTGATGGTTATTGTGGCGCCCCACAGCTTGCTGACGGATTGGCAGTGACGAGGCACTTCACGGGAAGTAGTACGAGAACTTCGTACAAGAGTGAGTATATCATCCTGAATGACGCCGGCTTTGGGAGCGGGTCGTTCGTTCATATATGGGTCCGACGGTTTTGTGCCGATGATCGCCATCTGTCTGCTCTTGCGTACTCAGATGGGTATATAATCAAATTAGAGCACCCAACAATCAGACTCGGATTGGGTATTCGAATCAGATCCTAATACAAGTGTGTGATGACAGACCCTTATCAACATGTGATCAGTTGACGGCGAAAGTTCGTGAAGCAACGGTGGAAAAAGCAAAGAAAAAACTGCAAAGTGACTCATATGCACCAAGAACCATCTACTGCAGGCACGAGAGTGAAATCCATTGTTGACAATGCTACAACAGTGGAAAAGGTGCGTGGGTGCCTTGGCTCGCCTTCCAAACCCCAACTTGCCTCGAGTATAGTCGTTTTCTTTGTGATTAAATATTGTAACCTTTTGTTTAGAATGAGAGTATTACTCTATTGTAATTGTGCCATCGAAGGTCACGGCTGGCCCGTCTATGCATACATGCAGCTAGATCGCTACTCTCTAACTCAAGTTTATCCCGTTACCTGCTTGTGGCCAATAATCTGATTCAGTCGATCAAGTAATTAAGTTTAACATCCTCTTTACTGAATTTTATTGGATTAATACATCCTCGTCCCTGAATTTAACTGATCATATCGACACCCTGTTTTTACGAAAAATCATTGCAAGTCATGATCGAGATCCATCCATCGTCTTCATCAAAGTTGTTCGGATAGAGAATGGCTATACGTATGGATCTCTAATACTGCATCTTCTTGGAAATGAAGGTTAATAATAATTTGTGCACTGATATAATTAACAATATCCCTTTTGACTGAATTGACTAGTGTATAATATGCAAGTGCATTTAAACAAAGTTGCATATGTCCGCATTGCCCAGGTGTAGCTCGGGAAGGCACAAACTATCCAGAGTTAATTTTTGTCTGGTTAGTCATGGCTGATTAGGATGATCGCTCAGGGGTACGACACGCAAGGCTTCAGTTGAATTCTGCCCCCTCTCCTTCTTTATCGTCTCCTCACTGCTTGTGATATATTCATGTTGAGATAAATAGTGAGAGGGGATTGGTTGTTTAGTAGTGCTCATGTTCTTACAAAGTTTGCGTACGCACGCATCAACCAATTAAGACGTCAACCTTACGTATATAGACAATGACGGTGGGGGCTCCTGCTACCACCATTGTTACTGATCCAGCACACCCTCCGTGTTAGTTTCCAGCAGAGAAGGCCGAAGATGAAGTGTTGCTGCTACTTTCCTCCAAGCTTCTTTCGTGAAGTTGCAGTGAACAAGAAGATGTGCAGTAGTTTCTGGTTCAGTTTGGCATAGAGGACAATCAACCCCGTGAGGCCAGTTTCGTTTCTCTAAATTCTGCGCAGTCAGAATTTTATCCTGCAGCGGTAACCATGCAAAGAAGCGGCATTTTGGTTCAGTTTTAGCGCTCCACAGCTTCTCAGAGGGGAAAGCCTGCATGGTGCCAATGAACTGAATCTCATAAGCAGAAGATGCACTATATTCACCATTAGCAGTCCACTTCCATATGATTTTGTCTTTTTGGTCTGTTTAGAGTAGTCCCCTGTAAAGCTATAAAAAGAAGTATGAATTCATCAGTCAAATCTTCAGAATCAAGTCTCTTCAAGTTTATGATCCAGTTGAAATTATGCAGCTCCTTTTGGACTGTTCTGTACTTGAATCTTGCCTGAGAATAATTCGGTGCTAGTTGTTTCGGTGACATACCATTAAGCCATCGTGCTTCCCAAAACGGGGTATCATTCCCATTTCCAATATTGACATGGGTTGAGGCAAAAAAAAAAAAAGAGCTGACAGTCAGTTTGGTCTGAATATTTGGGCAGTTTTTCCGAGGCCTTTCATAGTGATCCTAGTTATGCCATAGCCATCGCAATCTCAGGGCCCTACCAAATTTCTCAACGTCTTTTATGCCCAGCCCTCCCCATTTCTTAGGCCTGGTGCAAACCTTCCATTTTACCAAACAATGACCACCCCTCACTGTTGAACAATAAGTGAATTGCCCATCTTTCCCCATCAGCTTAGTCTTTTGGGTGAGTTGGTCGGTGCATGCAACTCAACACTCACATTTTCTGGATCGTCCCCCTTCCAAAGAAAACTCCTTCTGATATTGTCAATTAATTTGATCGCCCATTTTGGAAGTTTGAAAATCGTGAGAAAGTATGTTGGTATTGCAGTGAGGACTTCTTTGACAAAGGGTTTTCCCGGGTAAGAGAGCAACTTTCTCTTCCAACCAGGAAAGCGTATATATCTCTGACGATATACGGCCATCAATCATTCCGATGTCTAATTCGGCATATCGCAATGTCTGGAGGATGTGTATGTAAAAAAGGGTGCATTTTTTTATGGTCAAGCAAAGACTGATCGTTTACCACTTAAAACTGTATATAAGCACTAGTTGCTTAGCTCGGTGCAAAGGCAACTTAGAAGATCCAAAGTATCTTGTTGTCTTCCTCCACAGCTGGTACGCTTTTTACGTTACGTGTGCATATATGCTCCAAATTCACGTATTCTTTTCTCTTTCTTTTCACTTTTTACTGTGCTGATCGAGCTGATATCTAAACATCTATAAACTAAATCAACCTTCAGCTTGCCCTTCATCAATATTTGTTCAACGTGGAAGAGCTAGTTCTTCTTGAGTTCAGATACATGTGTAGTTTTTGTGTTTTAACCTCACATGCATCTGAGTGTGTGTTTTTCATTAAATAAATTATCTGAACATGTATAGACGATTCATATACCAAATTAAGCGACGGATCCCTGACCATATATACGCATTTAATTTGTGTTTTGTGTGCGTAGCACGTACAGGATGTCGTTCTGGAAGGCCAGATCATTTAGCAGCGGCGGCCAGAGCAGCACCAACAACGACGACCAGGGCGGCCAGCAGTACTATGAAGCAAGTGGCGGTAAAAAACGCCCGGCTTCGCGGCTGAAAAAGAGCGGCAAGCAGGTTGAGGAAGACGCCGCCGATGACGATCGCCCCAACTACACCACCGCCCGCAGCAACGGCGACGCCGACGACAACCGCTACCCCAGGAAGGCCACCAACGATTGCAGCGGCGGCGGTAAGCCCTACAGCGGCAGCGTCGTAGGCTACTACGGCGGCGGTGGCGGCTACGGTAACAACTCTCCCTACAACGGCGGCGGTGGCGGCAACAGCTCTGGCTACAACGGCGGCGGCGGCGGCGGCGAAGGCGGCTACGGTTCTTACAACCTGCCCTCGGCGTACTGGGCGCCGCAGGACGGCACGAGGTCGCCCATGATTATTCAGACTAGGGAGGTTAACGTGTACGGAGCGCCGTACGACAACGACAACGACAACGAACAGAGGAGGAGGGGCGGCGGCGGCGGCGGCGGCTTCTTCGGCCCGGCTCTCCACGCCGTCGGCCACTTCGTCGACCGCAAGTTCGGCCTCGACGACAGGGACTGATCGACTGACTGATGCACAGACGCATGCAGCTCGATCGCGTCGTCGAATCATGCACAGCAAGTGAAGCGCACACCTACAGGGTTCACCGGGAGCCGCTGGTTTGCTCGTGTCTAAGCTTCCAAGAAGTGTGTTTATTGTCTTTCGTTTTGATTAGGGCGTGTAGTGTGCCACACTGTCAGTGTTATTTTCCTTCATGCAGCGATCGATGCATGTTGTGTGTACGTGCCGCATGCCTTGCATCCTAATTGTGTACCGATGAACGCATCCAAATGGTGCTAGCTGTGCTATTGTTTGTACCATGCTACTAGATGTTTGTGCAAACTACGTGTGATTGAGATAAGTACAAGTTTTTTATTACATGGTGCTCTGTTCAAGTTGCTGTTGGTGTTGGAGGATTATCGGCTGATCATTACATCTGTCGTAAAGTGAGCCAAAGACTTGGTTTAATTAGTTGGTCTCCAAGTCGTTGCTCTTATCCGCTCCTCGACGTGACGCCGTCGGCTGTATGCAAATGCTGATGCACTGATCTATTATTGACGCTAGTTTGGAATTAATGGTCAAAATAGGCCGAACGGGAGCTCTTTGCCATCCACCCTCGCATCTTGAAATGGTCAGTCAAAAGGGTAAGCAGTGCCAGTGACTCTAGTTTTTTTTTTTTGAGCAACGCCAGTGACTCTAGTGAGTGACCTTCGCATCTTGATGGGCCGGCCTATTAAGATGAACACCCATAGAAAGATGACCACGGACTCCACCGTATCTATCTTCTCCTGGGCTGCATTCCCTCCTAGGCCTACGGTCCAGTCGCATACGGTGGACCGTAGTAGGCCCAGAAGCTATTCCCTCCTGTGGCCTGCAAAATACCCACCCGTACAGAACGAAGCGCACGAGGAAGAAGGTTCTATCGATTTGGGAGTGCGAACTGCAATGGGGAAGAAGCGGCAGCTTCTCTGCCTCGCCGCCGCCGTCGCCGCTGCGGCCATCCTGCTGACCGGTAACTTCCGAGCGTCTTCGATCTCATCTCTCTTTTCGGTGGGGCGTTGGCGTACAAAGTGTTGTCTTTCCCCTGTTCCTTCGTTATCAGTTTTGCTCATCGCTCGCTTGATTTGTTCCCAGCGTCCGCCAAGAAGTCTGCCGACGTCACGGAGCTTCAGATCGGTGTGAAGGTAAAGCATAAATCCCGTTTTATTTGTTGTTCTTTCGGGATCGGATGCCGGATCTACGAGTCGTTGATCTAGTACCCCCCAAGAAAAGAAAAGAGTAGTATTGTTCAAACAACTGTGCGGACTGAGAGCATGAGCAATCCAATAGCAAGTTGGGTGACGGAGCTTACAAAGGGGTTGACTCCGCTTAGATGGTGCTAGGATTGTGGCTACGCAGATCTGCGACTGCAAAAAATTGGCCCCTTTTTCCCACTTAAAACGCAAATTGATGGGTTCATGGAATGCACTTAGCTTCACTTGTGTTTTATGATATTTTCTTTTCATAGATGAATTCGGGAAATGTTTCTGGTAATGCTAATTGTTCGTTGCATTTTTGTTCTTGCAGTTGGTTCTAGAATAGATAGTTTATCTTGCCAAGTAGCCTGTATTGGACTAGTCCTTTTTATTTTATCAAGAGACTGGAGCACGGTTGGTTCACAACACACAGAAGTAGCATTTTCTACTTTGGACCTGCGTTTTTTTAGAACAAAAGCAGGTACAAGGTTTATTTGGACCTGTAAGTAACCGTTGGAAAAGTTCCCTGTTTTGGGGCTTTCTCAAATGCTTTCGGTAGGAGAAATTGAAACCGAAAGCTGAGTGGTAACTTCTGTTTTTTAGCACATGTTCAAAGAGAATTGCGAATCATTACTGACAGCCATACTAAGTAAAAGCTAAAAACTGGAATGTTCAGTCACTAATTGAAGCATGCGCTAGGGTGTGTTTGTTTATAGAATTTGCCGAACAGCATGTTTTACTTTCAGTCTGAAACAAATGCTATGAAATATTTAGTTCATAAAATGAGAAGACAAGCACACATATATTATGGATTTTTTCTATTACATTCCTAAGGCATGGTCCTATTAGATTATGCATGACATTTGTTTTGTTTGGTTCATTGTCCTTTCAGCACAAGCCGGAGTCATGCACCTTGCAAGCACACAAAGGCGACAAAATTAAAGTTCATTATCGTGTAAGTATCTACCCAATATATTTGTAAGCCTTAATATTTAAACATTGTTTGGTGCGATGCTGTTGCTCGTTGAAGGATTTAGGTATAGGATGTTGCAGGTTTCTATGCATGCTCCTGTTTAACACCTTTCAGAACATACACCAGTTTAGATAGCTTTGGTGACTGCTTGATGAAACTGTCTTTGTAGAACCTTTTTGTTTTTTGTCAGCCCTTGTGTCCTTTCATGTTCAACTAAATCACTCTTTGGTACTTCTAATATATTTTGGTGCTCGGCTGAAAACTTGATATATTGCAGGGGACACTCACTGATGGATCAGTGTTTGATTCTAGCTATGACAGAGGTGACCCCTTTGAATTTACTCTTGGGAATGGCCAAGTGATAAAAGGTTATTAACTTGCCATCCTTTCTTGTAGCTCTATAATTTTTCTATCTTTGTCTGTGGTCCATACTGGACTGGCTTGGACTCGAAGAATATGTCATCAGAGTAATTGGGGAAATGACTTATGCTATTCATATCTCACGCATTCTGAAATCCGCCAACCGACATTGTTGTTTCTTTCTATAGGTTGGGACCAAGGATTACTAGGTATGTGCGTCGGTGAAAAGCGGAAGCTAAAGATACCTGCAAAGATGGGTTATGGTGAACGAGGCTCCCCACCGAAGATTCCAGGTATGGCTGATAATTTGTTTGCTTGCTTGGCTGTTGCATGTGAAGAAATTAAGTGTATAGATTCTTATCTTCTGCATGGTTCGACATGGCTTTTTTTCGATGTAAATTTTACAGCACGATGAGTCTTCCATTGACATATGACTTGCATTTTATTTTCTATAAATAGGTGGAGCGACTCTGATATTTGACACCGAGCTTATTGCTGTCAATGGGAAGACATCTAGCGGTGAAAGCAACAGCGAGCTATGATGCATTGAAGATTTCAACTCGTGCGTGTAGCAGCTTTACAAACAGTGGCGCTCTGCGAGTTCATTAGATTACAGGGTTACTGTTTCCTCCACGTTTCTCATATTTTTAAGCTTTACTGAGACAAATCGGTTAAACCAAAGGATCCATGTAAGTGACTTGTTGCACTATCCATGCACTCTATAAACATTTTCGGCTTGATTGGATAAAATTCTCGAGTTGTTTCGGTGACATGGTCTGCAGCATCCACCTGCCGCTTCCATCGGCTGTTAATGCAGATTGATATGCCTCCAAGAGATGTTTTTAACCGGTTTCGTAATCCCTGGTCTTGGTGTCACGGTCTGCAGCATCAACCTGCTTGCATCAGATGGATATGCCTTCGAATTTTTCACCTGTATGTATATCGTGTGTTGGGAAGAACTATTTCACAAGTGAACTTGTTATCACCATGCTGCTTCTCTGATGTTTTAGCTTTACCGTGCACAGCATGGAACGTGCCTGACCTCGCTCAGCGAGTGCCGTACTCACTGCTCGCCAAGAACACAAATACGCGAGCCGACCCAGCTCACAGTGTCGGCACCGAGCACAAGCATCCTGTGTCCTGGATCCTGAACCCATGCGGTTTGTCATCGGCGCACAGGAATGAGAAACACTGCATTGGCAGCACATATGACTCTCTGTCGCCTGCAGCCTGGACGACCGGCGCCTGTTGGGAACCTACATACAACAGTCTCGAGCGACGCTGAGTAAGCAGATCGTTGCGAGCAGAAACGATCCTGTAGTTGGACACAGCATGCGTGTGTTACAGAAACAATCCTGTGCTGAAGATATTTGACCTCCGCGTTTGTTTGCTCGCTGCATGGTAAAGTTGCAAAGTCTAGTACGTGCTGCCAAATGCCAAGATCACTCACTCATTCACGAACTCTGAACAAACAATTTCACCAAGCAAGCATGCCGACGCAACGACAAGGATCAGGGGAATGAAGCAAATAAACCGTATGAAAAGAGTTAAGGGTTGTGAGCTTGATGCGATGTTTCAGTTGATTCTCTCTCGGCCACTTGACCGGTTTCTACGTGAAGGACGCCGAGTGTCACGCACCGTCCATGGGCGCGCCGTCTCGTCTCGTCACGGCCGGGCGGCGTCGTCTCCTCCGCAGGCTTTGGTCAGGCGCCGGTTCACACGATGAGCGAGGTCCATGGCCAAGAGTCCAAGACCAGGCCAGCGAGTCAAAGCTACTAGGCGTTAGCGCCATCAAACCGGTGCAGAACTCCAAGCATGCAAGGGCGAATCGAAGGACGGACTTGACGCGCCGCATGCATGGGCGCGCGCACGAAGACAGACACCTTTCCCCGTTCACGGCTTTTCCTTTCGCCGCCCGTGAAACTGTTGGCCCTGTGTGTGCACGCCTGAATCCAAAGGGGGGAAAAATATGCTCGTCGCGTCTTTTCCCCGTCTCGTGCCGCGGCGACTGTGTTGGCGAGCTGTGGCCGCGCGTGCGTGACATGGACGCGGCGCGGAGCGCGCGCATCGGCGACGGCAGTGGCGAACTGTGTGGCATGCTGTGCTGCGTTGCGGCACATCTGTTGTTATTGGGGTTTCATTACTGGTTTCAGCGCCAAGTCCAGTGCTTACAGTTTACTGCACTTCGCGTTTCCAGTGATGGCAGCAAGATAATCTCCCTTCCATTTGAAGTCATTACAGGCAGCAACAAGATAATCTCCCGTCATTCCTCCTCTTGGATTCCTACCACAGTTTCACTGCCAATATTTCCGGTGCAGTAGGATCACTGGAGTCGTTTGCACGGACCGTCAAAACCTGTGCGTTCAACGTTCAACTGAACTGTACTCCGCATGTTCCACACACACAGTACAGTCTGTAGTCTGTACCCAGCCCTGCATCGTGCACACCGGACCGGCACACTCGTACAGTTTCCTCGCTGGAGCGGAGTGCTGCCCTCCTCGTTTTTACTGGGAGAATGTCATTCCTACTCTGCTGCGGCCAATGGCCGGTCAGTGATCACTGATTGGGGTGACGATGGCGTTGCCACAGCAGCATTCTGAAACCGGGTGCCCCTACCATCTATACGACCGGTCTACAACAGCAGCACCAGCGTTGCCTCCTGCAGTGAAACAATGGAGCATCTCTGTCCGTTTAGGGTAATTAAGCCACTTGTCCTTCGCCTCTGCTGCATGTCAGGAGGACTGTCTGATTGGAGTATGCCCCACTATTTAACCCCCATCACCCCCACTCACAGCTCTGTCATGAAGTTAACCCGATAATTATACACCACTACGACGACCACAGATACTCCTACAGCAGCACCACCACTCTGTTTGGAGGAGTATAGATTCTCTCTCTCCTCCTGGCTATTTCAATGATTGGAGCCCATGTTACGTTACTTAGGCGGAGCAGCAGGAAAAGATGTCTGTCACAGGCACCGGTAAAAAGGATAGGGGAAAAAACCAGCAGCTTTCTCCTCTCCACATCAGCACCAGTGGAGTAGGCGTACGAGCGAGCTAGTGCTCCACTAAAAATAGTGGCAGCTTTGTGAATCATAAACATATCGACTGATCCATACTCCACTCGATTAACTGCATGCTGTGATCTGATGATGAGTTGTAAGCAACCCAGCCTGCCGCGATCACCCGAAAAGACAGCGCTAGATTCAGCCCCGGCCGGCAGGTAGCTCGCGATCGCTCGATCGATCGCGTCCTCCGGCACGCGACGCGCGCGGAAGGGCAGGCATTGATCGATCACCAACGAGACAGAAGATTAGCCGGGCGGGCGCGTCCAATGAGGACGCGAGCTGAGATGCAATCTGGAGTATTCTGCGATGGATGGGCAGCGGCAATGGCGATTAGTGGTGGTTAGATCTTGACCGGACGCCAAGGCGGATTATATTTTCGGCTTAGTCGTGCGCCATGTCTCTCTCTCTCTTTTCTTTCTTCAAGGATGGATGGATGGAAGGTGCAGCCCCACATGGCGGGCGGGATAAACAAACCACGCTCGCGGCTCGCCGATTTGCTGTTGCGCGGCTCGCCGATTTGCTGTTGCCTTGCTACTGCTTGCTCCGTGTTAACTTAAGCCGGTGATGATAAGGCTCTTGTTTAATCGGGGAGGCGAGCGCGGAGCCCGAGGCAATCATTGACAGGGGATTAGATGCCCTGCCCAGTCAGAAGCTGTTCGTCTTTGTGCTTCTGGTGATTTGGTGGTGATCTCCGGTGATGGCGTCCGTACGAGCTTTGAAGATTTTTACTGCCTGTCCGGGGAGCTTTTGGGACTAATCTATGATTGTCTACAGTAATCCCTGTCATGTTGCTACCACCACGAAATCATTGTCAAGATGGTGGTATCGGAAATTGTGCAGGCTGGCTGGTAAAAGTCGTAGTTTACGTGCTTTGGTTAAGGTATTCGTCAGGTCAGAGACGTACTACTGATAGAAGCCTATTCTTGAGGATTAAGGAATATAGCCTGCATGCTATAATTCTGTTTCCAGGAGTACTTGATACTATGAGGAAATGTGAATTGAAAAAGCCTCTCTGTCTTTCGCGATGCCACATACTACAGTACTGTCTTCCTTCAGGCGCGGCAGCTGTGTGTTACCCTCAAATTCAGTTTACTGATTAACTTCAGTAGGATCAAACGAAATGAGGTGATTCCATTCTGTTGTGCCTAGAAAATGAAAATGATTCTAACTAAGCTGGTGCACTCATAAGTGAAAAAAAAAAACGCTCTGAGTCTACTAGTAATATCGAACTTTTGTTTCATGATATTATCTGCGTGTCTTTGCTTTCCTTCATCAGCCCGCAATCGGTGCTGATGTTTCTGACACGAAGCAATGAAGACAAACACCTGGTTCCGTAATGAGCTGCGTGAATGCACCCATCACAAACTCGACTCGTGTGTAAGCTTCCACTGGATCGGTGCTTGTTTAAACAAAGTGCAGGGAATGGTTGAAACTGGTAATAATATACTACTAGTGATGCTGTCCTCTCTACAACATCATTAGACAAGTATTCGCAAAAACAAAAGGGCTCCAGATCTGGGATTCAAACAGAGCTGTAACCACTTGGCAGGCATTGCTTGGCAGCCGGTTTGTATATTGCTGTCAAAGGCGTGTGCAAAAAGATGCCGCGAGACAGGTGTTTGAACGGGGGCAACATCTGAATACAAAATTGCTGTGCTTTTGGCTTCTAAAGTTGGGGAGGAATTAGAAACGGCCTTTGCGTACCTGGCATGTTGGTGACCCTTTTCAGATTTAACTACTCGTACTCTACCATTGTACTTTTGTACCAGAGCTAAAAGTGGTAGATTAGCTTGCTCAACTGGGATTATTTTTTAAGCGACAATGCAACTGAGTATATATGTTTCATTTCGTTCAAGTTCAAACATGAAGGAGTAACATGCAATGAGTAAACTAGAACGAAATTATGAGACTCCGAAATTGAGAAATCTGGAATTGTGACATCTCGTACAAGGATAGATCACGTCAAACAATGATGTGTTGTTGCTGGATCGATTGATCCTGAGGTGATGTGATTTATGACAATTCTAGGGATAGGGGGAGCGCATGCAGAAACCTGCTGCATCTGCTTCGAATAATGCACCTCCCATCCATTCTGGATACGGAGTTTCAACACCGAATGATTTCGCTTCCGTATTGCTCGAAGAAGAAAAGATGCTTATCCAACATGGAAGCGTGCTCATCGTAGACTGTCTTCAAAGAATTTCGAAATAGAAGGTGGCTCGTCGCGTCATCATCATGTTGTGTTACAAACAAAAGGGTACGTAGGCCTACGATATCATGTTATCATAGAAGATTGAAAAATATCTGCACAGATCTTAAAGACATTGACGGTCCGAGACGTCGATATCCTAGCAATTTTACAGACAACGTTGCTGAAATTTGGTGTGTTCCACAAACTTAGCCGAGAAACACGATACTATGACTACTTGGGACCTACAATCTTGTCCAATTTCTTCAGGAACCATCTTTTAGTGCTGGTCAGACCTACTATCAAGCTGTAGCAACTGATGCTACGGGCTACTTGCAGTATCCAAACGAAATGCTGAAAGGGATATATCTGAGAAAGAATAGGATGTATTTTGTTTCATCAGGGATAGAAATTGCTCACATTGATTGTAGATTTTGAAGCGAATACGTGTCTACAGTTCAAGAGATATGATAAACAGGGCAGCTCCAACACGATCTCCGAGCAAACTGTGTAGAATATGACAAATTGCCACTGAAGCATAAGCATGCAACGGATCATTGAGATGGTCAGGAAGGACGAATGATACTCTTAATCTGGATCCCGCATCAAGCGCTGCAAATCGAAGCATAAAAGGAAGGCAACATGAAGTTTTCGGCCAAAGATTAAAAATTCTGATCCTTCCATGTCAATTGTCATGTTGTTCCGTTCTTCGAAGTGCAGGGGAAGAATTGTTGGCGCCATCACCGCCGCTGACACTCGGCGTGGGTCATGACTGACATCATTCTCGCAATGCAAAGCATATGAAGCCGTAAACTTCATCTGTCAGAACGGTAAATTACATTGAGGAAATGGATAAGGCACAAAACGTCTAACAGCCAACCAGCTTGAAATCTGATGCGTTTGTTAACGAACGGACGAAGGCGATGGCGCCCCTAGTTTTCTCTGTGATACTAGCTGTTTCTCGGTGCTGCTTCGCTGCACACTGCAAGTTGCATGGCGCGCCTGTCGCAGAGCCGCTATTCTTGGCAAGCTCCCGGTCTCTCGATGAGAAGCCAAACCACTCGGATGCTAGCCCCATCCCCAATGAGGCAATGAGCACTCGTTTTCTCATGGATTTCATACGATTTCCCCCTTCAAATCGCTTCCAACTCGCCTTTTCAGATGTCAAAACACGACAGCTGCATATTTCAAATGTTGGGCTCTACAAAAATTGCATACCAAAATATCAAGCTTTTCATGCCAGCACATGTTGCTGGCAGCTGCGGTAACATCTACTCCATAATCAGCTGTAGTGAACGAAAATCTTTGCCCATTCTTGACTTGCTGAGTGCTTCAGATTTGGAAGACAATTTTGTTTGGTGAAATGACCCGGGGGGGGGGGGGGGGGGGGGGGGGGGGGGGGGGGGGGTGTGCTTTGTTGGTGGAGTCAATCAATTTGGTTCGGCTAGCTTCATGAACGAGAGAGAATTGCTGGTGCATGGTCCAAGCCACTTTTTCAGATTGCTGGTTTAATTTGGGCCCGAAAAGGCTGTACCTGCACTGCATGGATGCATTCAGTGCTTTGCATGCACACTCTACTCGTCGTCCCGGTCACTGTGCCTGAGAAATCTACTGTGCCTTGATCCGCTGTGTGCTGCACTGTTGGTGTCACTGTCACTAGCAGGTGGGCCCGCGTCAACAAGGTCTGGTCCTCTTGGTTTACAAACTGTGTCACTATATATAGAAAAATACTCTTATAACTGTAATAAAAAGAATAAAGCGAAATCAATGAGTGTTTGACACTAGAGAAAAGAATCTTCTCGTAAAAATTAAGACTCCAGCTAAGGTGTACTACTAACCGCTAAGAGCCACTCCCTCCTGTTTCAAATTTTTGGACGTGAGGATATTGGCACGGTCTCCAAAACAATGTTTAGGACAATAATGCACAATTTATAAAACTGTATATAAGCATTTGGAATATTTTGTAATAATTGTAACAGTAGGTGTTTTTTAAAATAGATGGCTATTTTAAATTCACAGTGGATAATTATTAAGACATAAGAAGGGTATTTATGACTAAAATTTTACATTGGTAGTGATTAGATATTTTCCTCTTTTTTTCTGATTATGTCGTAATCTATAAATCTCAAGAGCAAACGTGATGGCTTCCAATCAATATTAAGTCAATAGATCTTATTGTTTCAAAACAAAATATAGCACACCCATGCAATTGCAAGGCACGTTGTATTAAAGTTGATGTGTACGTAGTTGACGAAGCATGAATTTAGGAGCACAAGAGTGGGCAAGCTAAACAACAAAGTCCGTCCACGTAGCGCTAGCGCGATACTCCTACTAAACAATGATAAATCAATTGCATCACACACCTCGTAAGCAGCACAGCTGGGTCGCAACAAGCTTGGGGCCGAAGAGATTTGCCGGCAAAGCAGAGAGAAACCTGCCTTGGGCCAACCAAGGCGGGAGACCAAAGCCGAGTTTTCAGCAACGAGAGATGGAAAATCAACAGCTACAGCGTTCCGGCTTGCACAAGCACACCAAATAAAATACAGTGATCTCCCCGGTGAGAGGCATCAGGTCAGAGAAGACTTCCCAGGTTTGAAACCCCATATAGGAGTATATAATCACCCCTTAAACAAATCAACCTAGCTTAACAAATTACTCCTACTGTAGCTGGCATCAACCCCAAGAAAACCGTCTGAAAAATATCAAGGCCGTTATTTATCTGTTAACCAACAGGATTCTGCCCATATATGTACTTCTACTCGTATACTACTGCTTCTCTGGTGTTATTCACCTGTCATTTCAGACAACACAAACAATCTCCTCAAATGCAAACAAATGATGACGGCATAAAAGTACCTTTAATATGATTGTGAGTCTAAATCTGTAATGTACAAATACAGTAGTGTTCGGTATTCTTAAAATCTGATCAGACATTTTACTGGGCATGCAGTATTTGGTTGAAGCTCTGTCTCTTTCTCTCTCTGCTTGAGACGACGTTGATTTGCTTGCAGCTCACTCCAATGATCTGAGGCTGAGGGCATTCTCACCACCTCTCATCACTCGGTCTCATCTAATTCTGCTGTTGGCCTTTCCGGGTTCCAATGATTGCCGTGGAGATGGTAACTGCCCCCTGCTACGGGGCTCTTTGCTTGCAACCAAAGGAGCAGGGCCATGAGTAGCCGTCCTGCCCTCTGCCGCTGCTGCTGCAACTAAAGGGAGGAGGAGGGAGATGGGGCAGGGCTGATGAGCCGACTGCGAGAGAGGAAAATTGGTCCCAAACCGCTGTCTGCACGCTCAAAGCGGCCTAAAACGTGTGCTTCCAACTTACTTCAGCCACGCATATCGTCCTACGGGAGGAAACGTCTGATGATAACCCCGGATTCCTGCGTCTGCATGCGTACGTGTGGACGCCATGGTCGGTTTACTGGAACGGTTAGGTAAACGAGCTTTACAGCGGTAAAAAGAAAAAAAAATTCAGGGCTTGAGAACAGTGCTGAGTTACAGAGTCGGAAAATTTTCACCTCAACTGGAACCTTGATTCTCAAGCAAAAAAAAAAAGGTCCCATGTTGCTGTAATTCCGCGCGAGAACTCGCCGTCCTTGGTGATGAAAGATTGAATAATCAACAAGCACTTTGGTTTTGTGTGTCGGCTCTGAAGTAGTAGAACTTTACAGCGGTGGAGAAAAGCCATCCTAGGAGCTTATGTAATGTAATGTATGGTCCTCAGCTTATACGACTTTTACAAAGCATGCGATGCGCAGGGGGACTTTTGTACGCTTCCTTCTGGTTTCCAATCAGAGGCGAGTTTAAAAGGCAGTGACAGTGAGTAAAAGGATGTTGGTTAATGTAAGACTGGAGAGAGAAAGGGAGGGTAAAAGGTTGGTTACTGTAGACTAATTGGTGCTTTAGGAGAGGGGCCGAGGCCCAGGGGGCTGGTTTATTGGTTGCAGTCCCTTCCATGCACAGGGAGATGTTTGTTGTTGTTTACTACTACTATCTCTCTCCCTCTTTCTTCTCTCTTTTTATATACTTTTTTCAATCCCTTTTGTATACTCATATTTTGTGTTCATCTCACCTACAGGCATGTGACTGTCAGCGGCGATCCCGAGGCAGCGATTAGAATACTGAAATGCGCATCTGTAAAGAAAAGGTTTAGGTGCCCAGCTGCTTGGCGTTGTTTGCTGTAATTAACCGGTGAATAACTCCGTACTACTACGCAAGTTGCAAATCTTACATTCCCCGTTCGCAGGGGTAGCAGCCTTACGCGAAGTCAAACATATAATTTGCAGGCTAAAATAGTCTTCAACTGAGAGAACAACAGGCAGCCACACCGTACTCTTTACGACGCTTCCTATAAATTACTAGAAACATGAACTCCGCAAAACTTCTCGTTGGGATACGCGTACCAAATGGTACTTCTACATGAAAATGCTTCCACGATCTAAGCAGGACGTCGCGATTTGTTCAAAATTCCTTCATTTTTTAATTGAAAAAACTCTTCCACTTCTCTCACCTATTGACTTTGATCTAGTGAGATTTCAAGTCGGCTCGCGACTTTGATCTTCGTATCATTCAACGAAAGCCCTCACTTTACTCAGAAAAAAATTTCTTCTTATCGGTTTCAAAGAAAAAAAAAACATGTCTCTGGTACGGTGGAGGAACTGTGTTTGCCACTGAAAACCGGGTGCTGAGAAACTGCGCACACCTTAGGACCAAACTTTAATTTGAGTTGAATTTATATGTTTTTGCATTGGAGGCTCATCACTATCTGGTGTGGACACAGCCTTGCTCCCCGCCTTTCCATCCACCCAGTACTAATACCGGCACGACCTGTCCCGTCTCGTCCACGGTTTCATTTGTGGAGGCGGTGGAGTTAAGGACATTTTAATTTATTTCATACTGTACATCATGGAAAAGAATTTTTAATTTTTTGCCAGTGGATCAAAGAAAAGAAATTGGCCACGAGATGTCGTTCGAAGTCTCGGAAATCAAAGGGATGGTCATGCACTCAAGCTCGTTGTGTATCAATTTCATTTCAGCTGAACGGCCGACTTCATTTTCGCTTCTGGCATTGGGGTGGCAAAGTGCTCGAACATTCCAAAATTTCTAGAAACTGAGAGGAAAGAGTATGTTATCCGATCAGACAAATCATAGATATCAAGGTTGAGGTGTGGAGCGGTCAGAGCAGGCAAATCTCAACCATCGTTCTGCGTTGAAATTTTACAAATGCCAGGAAACTGAACAAACATACTACCTCCAGTTTCAGTGTAATGTTAACATATACCTGTATCGTTATCAATTAAAAACCGAAGAGAAAATAAATACCTTCAGTGCCAGTAGTACAACAAAGATGCTGCTACTTCACAGCAGAATTTGTGAGTTCCATGAAAGGAGCTTGGCAATCATGGTAAGAAAACTAAATAAAGTGGAAAACGCCAGCATCTCTTCACTCCTGCGTTGTAAATCATGTGTCGACAAAATTGCTGCCATGAAAGTCCTTCTAACACGAGAAAGGGTTTTCATGAAAGCTAAAGAAAGGAGTTGTGCACTTCAAGCAAGCATGAATGACTTCTCCTTTTCCTTCTCGGATGACTTCTCCGTAAAGCTTTAATCTTATTAAGGCAACGGGGACACGATCAGCTTACCCTTCCGTCCCTGCGATTCCGGTCCATCTTCTGCGTGTCCTTGCAACAGAACAGTGCCTATCCATAAGCGCGGTTTGGCATGTGTACCGGAAGAGGCACCTTTGCCGTCCGTACATTTAATTTGGCTCGTGCGAGAAATTGTCTCGACAGATTTTTGGCTAATGATCCTGCTCCACGGCGAGAGAGGAGCTTCAGCTTGTTGACACGTTGGTTGATTCTAGCATTTGCGTTGTTCTCGAGGTAGATTTTGTTGCTAGCTGGCTGGTGCACGAATCTCATGCCACTACTGCCTGTCTGAAGAGTGCTTGCCGTGATGAAAAGAAATTTGAGAATTTGTTAAATCTGTATAGACACTTTGCAATTTCATAGAAAAGAAATTTGATGAGCTAAATTGGGTTTTACGATAGCAGAAGCAAGTGGCCTGGTAATAGTGGTAGTTCATTGCTCCCCATAGTGGTATCGTACGTATAGTACGTGTCGATGTTTGGTGGGGAGATGGGGCTGGACAAATCTCCCGGAGCAATCATAAAGCCCTTACCGTTTGTGTTCGTATTTCATACCATTTGCCTGCTTATGTGTATCTGCCTACGTACGTCCTAGCTCTAGATGAAGTACTCCGCAATCAAGGTTTTATAAACCTGTTGACTTTTGCAATATTTTGCAAACCAGTACAGGAACTTATATACATGTGTCGGTTGTTGTTATATTTTTGCCAAGTATCATGCATGTCTAGCACGAAAAGAAGCGTCTAGAGCAAAGTCAAATGTTATATAGCTATTATGAGTTTCAGATATGGAGCAACTTCAGAGCATTAGTTCAAACGTCGCTTGTCAAAGGCAAAGCTACGCGTCAATGAATTAATGTGCATCCTTCTATGTTATTTAGACATTGCATATTAGTGATAATGCTTTCCTGCATACAGTCAAAACTGTATCCACCAAAGCAGGGGGCTGGGCTACTATGCATATCTAAGTCAAATTAACAGGAGCTTGAGCTCCAATATTACAACAAAATATTGTTTTATTGCAGGGCTGAACAAGTATTTCAAGGCCTCTCCTCATCAGAAAGAGGTGCTTCCAAGTTCAAATCCATGATGAACTTGTCGGCTGATTCCATCAGACCATCAACAAGTGCATCACGTTCACCCACACTACAAGTAAAGCCTTGCTCTACAACCTTCACATCCAATTCAGGATGACGGTTCTTCAAAGCAGCCAAAGCAAAGGCACAGCCATTAACTAAACTATCAGCAACCTTGTCAGCAAGTTTGGCCTTCTCTGCGGACAGGATCTTGTTGGCATCCTTCAGCTTCTTCACCTCAGCCTGCAGAGTTTGGATCACTTGGATCTTGGCTATGTTCTCAGTGCTCAGGGCTTCATTTTTGGAGTTCAAATCTACAACAGAAGATCTTAGATTACTTCAGGGATATGCAGAAGACAAAAAGTAAACAGCATATGACAGGAAGAATTACCCTCCGCTGTTTTCGATAAAGCCTCTCTTTCCACATGCAGATCCTTGAGGTACTACTTATGTTCAGCTTTTAGATCTGTGATCTCCTTGGTATGAGCTTCCTTTGCTTCGTCATGGGTCTTGTTCAAAGCAATGAGAGCCGCCTCGAGTTCTCGAATTTTATCATCTTTCCCAGATGAAGCATAGGCAGCCTCAACATCAGAAAGTTTCTTCTGAAGAGCGACAAGTTCTCCATCTTTCTGTTTGATTCTGTCAGTAAGGCGCTTGCAAGTTTGCAGATGCCAATTCCTGGCAGCAACGACCTCCTTGCTCAGCTTCTCAAACACTAAGTTCTCCCCAACTGTCCCGGATGCGGAGGTAGAAACAATTAGGACCTGTTCGGGCGCTGATTGTAAGTTCGGGGCCGGAGGGTTGACATCAGGAGCAGGTTCAGCAGAAGAGGATAGAACACTACAGCATGGTCACACATCAGAAGATCGGATAAAAATATTTCAAGCAGCAAGGGAATTTGGTAAGAACACCCACGAAGTATACCTCTTCGTGCGGAAGCGTCTTCTCTTGGCAGCAGGGCTAGAAGCAGATGTCGCCTGGGAAGACAAGACTTGAGAGATTTTGGAAAACCCTTTAAAGAGACTGCCGAAAACTATTTCGATGGGTACCTGATCGCCGGTACGAGGATTGGCGACGCGAGTCGGAGGCAGTTCAGGGACATCGGGAGCGACAATTGCTGGATCTGATGGAGCTGCTGGAGCTGCTGGAGTTGCAGGAGTTGCCGCTCGGAAGCGCTTGCGAGTCGTTGTCTTTGTCTTCGCCCCAGTTGGGGGCTTCGAAGACTCGACGGCAGGTGGAGGAGGACTAGTGGCTTCGGCACCCACCGGAGTATTAGTGGACGTGGGATCGGTAGCAGGTCCAGCCCTCTCGGTATCTCCTGGTGCCTCGGATTGCTCGACAGCGGCAACAGCAGCCACCTTTCGCTCAAGAGAGCTGGTGGCGTCATCGGCAACGGCAGTATCCTTCTCCCGATCACCGTTGTCTTCTTCATCACTGTCCCCGATGACTATATCAACATCAGGTTGGACATCGTCGGGGCCAGGTTCGTAAAGGTTCTATAGAACACAAGATTAGTATGGCGGAAAATATGTCTTCAAGAAAATCGAGGAGATCTACAATCAACATACCTCGAGAGGTGGATTTTCTGCACTATAAGGAAGAGGTACTGTCGAAGGCTTAACCTTTGGTCCAGTACCTATGATATCGTACACTCTCTTGAAGACATCGTCTTCGGAGAGTTCGACAGCTGCAAAGGAGAGAAAAAGATGACATGCTTATCAAACAGAAATCAGATATCAAGTATATACTGGTATGTTGATGAGTGATGGACATCTACCTCCAGCTGGTAACCAATTAGGTTCGCCAGAACTTGTATAATACATAGCCAGTGGATCACGCTTCTGAAGAGGGAAGATGCGTCTTCGGATGAATTCTTCCACAACATGTTCTCCTCTCAGGCCCAACTTGATCAACTCGTTGACCCTGGCTATCATCTTATTCAATCGAGGAACATAGGTCGGAAGACCCTTGTCCCATTTCTCATGGTTTGGCATTAAGCCGTCCAGCTTGATCACGGTGTTCTTTTTCCCCATGTCTAAGATCAGATATTTGGTGTCATATCCGCTCCAGGAAGACTTGTACTGATACGGGATGAACTCAGCTTTGTTTCAAAGTACGAAGCCTACTGAAAACACCATCATCTGACCCTTGTAGTACCGAGGCTGGTGATAATGGCGCCACATATTCAAACAGGGGGCTACGCCCAACCAACATTCACACAAGATGGCAAACATGCTAAGCATCATCACAGCATTGGGTTTGAGTTGAACAAGCTCGATATGGTAAAATCTACAGATCTGCTCAAGAAATTTGGAGGGCGGAAGATTGAAACCACACATGAGATGAGCCTCAAATACCGGGAGTTCTGTGGTGTTGCAATGATGGTACTCCTCTTCGCCGGTGTTTCATCGAGTCAGGAAAGCCGAGATCATCCCTTTTCTCTCCAGTTCATCCAAATATTCCAGGGAAAGAGAGGATTTCTTCCAGTACTCTTGGAGATTCGGGATTTCTCCCTTCTTCATCTTCTGCTGCGCCTGGGTAAGAGATGTTGGAGTCGTGGGAGTCGGAGGATTGATTCTCGTTGGGATTGCCGGAGATTGTGGCGGACGAGGATGCGGCGGCCATGTGAAATGTTTAGGGTTTGAGGAAATGGAAAAGAGTGCAGACTAAAGGATGGAGGAAAAAGAATACGGCGTGAAGGGCTTAAGTAAAACCCGGCGTGACGGTTCGCCTCCCCGTAAATGCGGGATTTCTCTTCCTTGGGTTACGTGCGGAATATACCGAGGTGATGCTCTTTTCTGTTATTAAAATAATGCGTTTGGATTTGCGCTCGGTTTTTGGAAGGATAACCACCTGGTTGTGAGGTAAGAAGTTGGAATATTTTTTGGATCAATTGCCCCGAATAATTAACAATGTTCGATTAACGATCCGGATCGGAAAGAGCCTTCAGTGCGTGAAAAACGTGTTGAGTATTACTCCCGAAGAGTTCTCGACCAAGTGATCTGTTAGTTGTTACGAAGACTTATTTCATCAAGACACATCGGAGAAGCTAAGCTCAGATATCTCGAAGACTCATGTGAAACACATTGTCAAGAGAAAAAAGAAGAGCCAACATCACAGATGCAATATCATTCAGAAATTATAATCTTGAATTGAAGGCAGCTCTTGATGTGTCCAAGGACGCGTCCTAGGATGACCTTAAGAAGGCCTACCGGGAGGTAGTTAAAAGATATTACAAGCAAAACGTGCAGAAAATTATCTAGGTTCTACTCCCCGACCTGCTTGACAGAAGAATAAAACAGGAGAAGAAGAAAAAATAAGGAAACCTAGGCTACTATAAGGAGAGTGGTATGATAGCCATCCCCTTATCCCTAGTTCCGCCGATTATCGGCGTCCTCAGGGGCTGCAACAGCAGCATCAGCATCAACCTCGTCCTCCTCATATGTGATGAGGGGAGAGGAGGCTTCGGCAGCAGCAGCAGCAGAGCCTGCACCTACGCCGCCCTCACTCAGAGTGATAAGCGGGAGGGGCGACTCGGTGGTGGAGAGGGTAGAACCCTCGTTCAATGCCATGACCGGGTTGATGACCCCAGTAGGAAGAAGAGGATCTTCTACGGCGACGGGAATGGAGCCACCCGCCTGACTGGATTTGGCTTGAGCGCTCGTCCAAGAAGCCCAGCCAGGATTGTACAGGACCATGGCTTTCTTCTTGCTCGGCTCGTCGTCGTTGCTGTTGTCGTCGTCGTCGTCGTCGTCGGAGTCGCTGAGTAGGATGGGTTTGGCGTTCGCCGGAATCCCGCGTGGCCCTTTTTCCGGGCGATGTGGAGGCGGCGCGCGAACTCTTCATCTCCCGCCGTGTCCGCCTATAGGTCTAAGACCTGAGATGGATCTGGAGGAGGACTTGGAGGAGGAAGCCCGTAATCTTCCGCGGAGAGCGGAGGAGGGACAGCAGTTACCGGCGGTGGAGCGCCAGCGGGATGCGCGGAGGAAGATCTCGACCGGCCGGCGAGCTCGTCGTCGAACCACTTCATGAATCGTGAGGTGGTGGTTCTTTTCTTGCTCATGATGAATGGTGGATGCGAAAGTTATACTTGGGGGCTCCGCCGTCCTAATCTTTTATAGCCAAAAGGTGGCCCTTTGGAAACTGAAAGGTCAAGTGCAAAGTGAATTTTTTATGTTTCTTTCTGGGGAACTGTGTGGCGACGCGGTGAATCCAGAGGATACCCTGGTGGGCCTGGTTTGGAGAATAAGGACAAGAATTGAATGGTCGTGTCAAAGTCTTTTCAACTCTGAAGCGGAGTCAATGCCATGGCTGGACCAAGAGAAAGAGATAAGGATGGGAATTGATTAATATTTCTTCTAGGCTCTCTGGATTGACGGTTCTCTTAAAGACCTGGTGTTGACAAGGCTACTTTGGAGGAAGGTATTCCGATCGCTCGGCCTAGTTATTCCGAAGACCGATTTGTTCAGTTATTCCGAAGGCTCGGTTCAGCCAGTTGTTCCGAAGACCTGTGCGTACGGTTGTTCCGAAGATTAGGTTCGGTGAACTGTTCCGATGACTCAATGATTGAAGACAAGAATATCTGAAGTATGTGTGCTCAGTGAAGAACATATCCCTTGTCAGAAGTTCGCATGAAGATGAAGATCTCTTCGTATCAAAGACGAATCAGCCAAGTGACATGTTCGTAGTACCGTATTTTTCTTAACTTTGACTGTTAATTATGAAGCCATCTATCTAATACACAACAATTTCTATTTAAAATAATTTATTTTCAGATATTATTTGACAAAAAAATATGTAAGTTTGATTATGAACAAACCTAAAAAATCATGGAAAGAGTAAGCAAACAAAAACATGTGGCAATTTGGAGGGGAGAACTAAAATATAGTACTACATGGCATTGACCATAATCAACCACTAGCATACACCATGATAAATGTTACCGATACATTTACTTCTGCACTGTTACAATTATTCACAAGAGAATTATCAATTGAAAGCATGCACGCATTTCTGCCCACGCCAAGGTACCAACGATCGCCGAACAGAAGTGGCTAAAAACTCCAATCAGCCTCAAACAATTCTTTCAACACAAAAACAAATCACAGCGGTTTCCATCCAATGGGGTCTTGTTGTATCCAGGAATTAAAAACTGAAAAACCATTGAAAATACTTTGGTTCTTGGCTAGTATGCGATCTAACCCAGAGTACCAAGCATCCTTTGTCCCCTTGTGGCCTTGCCCCCTCCCCAATTTAATGATTGGTTGATCTCTCAATTTCATGAGCAAACAGCACCATCCTGCTTGGGGACCATCACCTTCATCTCCTTCCTCTTATAAAAGTTGCTCCAGGATCAGAAAACAAAACATAAGCGAGTTTTTTTTTGTTTATACAGCACAAAATAAAGGTAGCAGCTGTGCATCCCCTTTTCCCCCCTCTCTCCTCCCACTTCCCGCTAGCAACTCACCGCCACTTCTCTACATCCAGTGCTTCTTCCTCCCTCCTCTCATGGCAGGAAAGGCTGAGGTGATGATGCCCATAAGCCATCCGTTTTGACCCATGCCATCCCGGACCTATATGTACCACTGCCCCAGCGCACACTTGCAATCTCTCTAGTTCTCTACCACTGCGCTTCTCCCCCTCTCTGCTTTTCCCTGCTGCAAACTTTTGCTTTGGTTTAGGTGCTTCTTTTCCACTCCTTTACTGTTCCCCCACTTTTGCTTGCTTTGTCACGCACACGAAAAGCTCCTGCCTTTACCTTCTCGGACCTTATCTCCCCCCGTAGTGGGATTTGGTGGGAGCTGAGCTGCTTGCCTCCCGCGTTTCTTTGCTCAATTGGAGCCGCAGCTCGCGGAAGAGCGTCTTCTTGGTTGCAATTCTGGTTCTAGGGTTGGGATTGCCTAGTTTCTTGGGCGATTGCGGACGCTTGCTGCAGTAAGCACAGATCTTTGCGCAATTCCGGCGGGGCCTTGGCGCTCCGGAGATGAACTGCGGGCCTCGCGACCAGATGCCGCCGGCGACGGCGCCGTCATGTTTCCTCAACCTCAACTGGGACCAGTCCATGGCCGCGGCCGGGACCGGCGACCACCTCGACCCGGCGCTCAGCTCGATGGTCTCCTCCCCGGCGTCCAACTCGACGGCCGCCGCGGCTTCTGACGGCCTCGCTCTCCACGGGATCTCGCCACAGCCTCAGTACGGTGGCACACCTCTCAGCTCGCCTCCCAAGCTCAACCTCTCCATGATGGGCCAGTTCCACCACTATCCGCCGCCGCAGGTCGGTGGCTCAGGAGCCGCCGGCCTGCCAATCCTGGAGAACTTGATGCCGATGGGTCACTTGGACCAGTTTCTCGCCGACCCAGGGTTCGCCGAGCGAGCGGCGAGGCTTTCCGGCTTCGACGCCCGCGCCGGTGGGGCCGGCTATGGCGGTGGCGTCCCGGGACAGTTCGGCCTCCCGGACGCCGGCCCAGTCGGCGCATTGAAGGAGCTCGAGCTCGGGAACGGCCGGGACGAGTCATCGGTGTCCGATCCGGCGTCGGCCAGCGCAGAGATGGCGCTCAAGGCGCCCTCCGACGGCAATGCAAGGAAGCGGAAGGCCAGCGGCAAGGGGAAAGGCAAGGACGGCCCTGCCTCCGGCAAGGATCTCGCCAAGGTACGTGCACAATTTCGTTCAGTTTGCCGCTCCAAATCAACTTGCCCATCATGGAGCAAAAGATTTCATTTTTTGGAGTGTGTCGCAGGAGGAATCCAGCGGGAAACGGTGCAAATCGGCGGACGAGAGCAACGGTGCGGAGGAGAATTCCGCCAAAGGGAAGGCTGCACAGAGCACTAGTGAGAATGGTGGCAAGAAACAGGGGAAGGACAGCACATCAAAGCTCCCCGAGCCACCTAAGGACTACATCCATGTCCGGGCGAGGCGCGGTGAGGCGACAGACAGCCACAGCCTCGCCGAGAGGGTACAATTCTTGGGGATCTCAATTGCATTGTTCTTGCAATCATTGTTATGCTGTATATTTATGTTTTGTTTCTCTCCTTTTGTTGAACAATTCAGGTGAGAAGGGAAAAGATCAGCCAGAGGATGAAGCTGCTGCAGGATCTTGTGCCGGGTTGCAACAAGGTAACAGAAAAGCACTCATCACTGGTACTTGCTGTCACTTGAGTAGTTTGGTGTACTCAGATTGGAAATTGGAAATGTTACTCGTTTCAGGTGGTTGGCAAGGCAGTCATGCTGGATGAAATCATAAACTATGTGCAGTCCCTGCAACGGCAAGTCGAGGTATAAGTCCACTGTCAACTCACAGCTGGAATGATTGTGAAACTGCTGGTTTTGCCCCTTTAGAATGGAACAAACGTCAATGTATGACACCTGAATTCTTCCCTTTCACATCTATTTTGCAGTTTCTTTCGATGAAATTGGCCACTGTGAATCCCCAGCTGGACTTCAACAATTTGCCTAATCTCCTTTCTAAAGATGTGAGGGCGATCACATTACTATATTTTGCTCCTTATTGAGGCTACGGCATAATTCATCCTATCTCACATACCAACTCTGTTTGTAACCAGATGCAGCAGTCATGCGGCCCATTGCAGAACTCACATTTCCCACTAGAGACCTCAGGTGCACCAATGCCATACATCAACCAGCCTCACCAGGGGAACCCTCTTGGCTGCAGCCTAACCAATGGCTTGGACAACCAAAGTTCGATGCAGCCGTTGGACCCATCATTTTGCCGACCGATGAATTCACAGCATCCTTTTCTCAATGGAGTTAGCGATTCAACTTCTCAGGTAAAAAATGCACACCAATGTCCTGAGCTCAAACTATATTTGTATACTATACAGTGAACACGAGGATGATATATCAATGCACGGCAGGTTGGGAGTTTTTGGCAAGATGATCTTCAAAGTGTTGTCCATATGGATATGGGGCAGAGTCAGGAGATGGCTACCTCTTCCAACAGCTACAATGGTAAGCTGGTTTCAGCATCTTACTAGGCCAGTATCTTAGTTGACATCACTTTAGATGAATTCTGATTTGAATCACTATTATTGATCAGGTTCATTGCAAACAGTCCACATGAAAATGGAGCTTTGACATAGCTAAAAGTTCAGTCCAATGTTCGACTCCCGTGTATATACAGAGAGGTCAGCTCGCAGCGGAAGCACTGAGATTCAACCTAACAATGTTGGGCCCTAGCAGTGTTTTAGCTTCTAATTTTCACCCTTTTGTAATGATTCTTTGAACAACTAAAAGGCACCATGCCCGGTGGTTGGTTGCATCAACGCCTATTTAGAACCTCAAGATCGCACGCAATGTGGTGCTGTATATGCTCAGTCAGACCCTTGCCCTCTCCAGCGAGAGGGAAGACCTGTAATATCATCTGTATTGCCATTATATTTGTAGTTGATATATAGATATTTAAGATCCTTATTTCCTGTACTTCGCTCATCTGAAGCAGACATCCTTGTTTCTAAGTTAATTTTAGACTCCATGATTCTTGCATCTTGCTCTGGCTGGTGATTTGAGCTCAGGAACCAGGATTTTCGGTCGCGGGATATACCTAGCCAATAGAATGGGTTGTAAAAGGACGGAGACAGAAGGAACAAGCAAGTTGTGCTGGGAGTGGATTTGTGTGTGCTTTTTAGCTGTATGATAAGTACCCAGAGAAAGGGACATCACTTAAGGCGTGCTGAGCTGAGGCGTCCTCCGTTTTACCATTATTTTTGGATCCATTTTCGCGGAGATGCTGGGCGTACATCAGACAAGCAGTGCAAACGGCATTCAGTACGATGCTACGCTTATCCTGTTCATCTATGGCTATAAATCAGAATTTCTTTAACCTCTCTCTCTCGCTCTCGCTCTCGCTCTCTGTAGCCGTTAAGAATTCTAGCTACCAATCCATTTCAGCGAGTCCAAATCATCCAGGCTGTGATCACGCTCCGAAACGGAATCAGCGGAGTGAGTCCTGATCACTCCTTTTCTTGAGTTGGACCGAACGATCTCGTGCAGGATGTAGCTGAGCTACCACCAAAAACACGACGGCCTCCGAGCAGTGTTTACTGCCCCAAGATCCGTTGCAGCAAAATAAAGCGCGACAACCTTAATAAGTTGTGGAACACAATTCTGTGCAAACGCAATAAAACCGGTGTAAATTTGCAGCAAAATAAGTGCGGCAAGCTCGTAAATTCGGGGGAGATTGTTCTGCTGCTGGAACGAGAGACAAAGGAAAGGCTAGACAGAGATGATCGGTTTTTAATTAATTACAGGACGCAAGGACGTACAACGTGACGTGTCTCGTACAGGAGTTCGTGGTCTCGGCATGAGGGGGACGATGGATGCGTCGTCCTGCGAGGTGAGATCGTGGTCGCCATGAACGGCCGCTGCGTCTTGCATGCATGCAAGATCATGGTTCTGTTTCTGTGGCTCTGTCACGAGGGAGGAGAAACCCCTTTCTTTATTCAGAGGACCGTGGCAAGCTAACTGTGATACGGCTAGATTTTTCTGCTGCGTGTATTGTTGAGGGGGTGGGCGTGTTATCTATTGTCCACGTCATTTTTTCCATGTCAGCGGCGGAATTGGAGTGAGATGCAAGGGACAGCTCGTCACCGTCGCAGAAATGCAGCATTACTACAAGCGTTTAAGTGATGAATGATGCCACAACCACAGCTTGCGAAGTCAAACGCCTCGTGTTTCTCTCTTACTACGAGAGATGAGTGTATCCCAGCTGGTTTAGATCTGGACGATCGACGTGCTTGAAATCCGCAGAACTTTGACGCCCCTGCTCAATATGCAAAGAAAAAGTAAAATCAAAACCCGAGCGCAGTTTTTGTCAACATCTGAGGCAGGAGTTCATCGACACAAAACATTACATCAAGATTTCTTTTCCTAAGAAAAAAAAGAGAGAAACGTTACATCAACATCGGTTCATACAGTCAATTGATACTGCAGCGACCAACCTCGGTTGATTCCCTCACCTTTTCAGCGTATGGAGATACCCGAAAACATGAGGCAGCTTTGCTCGAACCATCACTTCTGAACCTCACCTGCCTGCGCACACGCAAAAGGAAGAGCTTGACCTGCCTGTTGCATCCGCTCCTCCGGCTTTTTACACACCAGCCTTGCATGCAATCATCAAAGCCAAGATCGATCGAGTCGAGCCATTGCATGCTGACCGGTAGTGGTACCTCTACCAAAAGCTACTCTACGACGAGTCCGCAACACAATTCTTCCTTGTGAGCATAATACACCACGTCGACTGAACACGAGCATGATTAGTAGTACGACTGCCCCACACGAAGCAGGCATATGTGAGGCTCAGGTATTTTATTCGCCCATCAGCAGCGACGCGCCCCTGCTTTGCACCACTGGCTCGTGGTTGGCGTGATGTAGAACCCCCTCCTAAGCCGACATTAGCAAGCGCGAGAGGTGGCCGGAGCTCGATCTGCAGCTGGTGAGCCGTCGGCGTTGGCGCAAATCCCCATCAGCAGGAGGAAGAGAGACTCCTCGTCAGTGGTGGGACACGCACGCAGCACGGGCTGGTTGTTGCGTGTAAGCCAAAATTAATTACTCACATCACCGTAGGTCAATACACGGCCCCGTTCCATCCCAATCGACATGCATGCAACGCAAGCCAAGATATTTTCCGTTTCGTTTTCGTTCGACATGCTCGTGCGTGGTGACTGAGAGATTCATCCCTGGTAGTGATCGGAGTATGCGGCGCACCGGTGGATGATATACCATGGGGAGGGTTATCCGTACTGATCTTTTATGACCGTGTTGTATGGCGTACGTAGGGCAGTGCCCTGGGCGGGCGCGAGAGCTCGACAAGTGCCCTATCCATTCCATCGCCGGGGACGTGAGGTGAGGTGAGATGAGGAACAGGAGGAGCAGCCAGTGAGAGTGCCAGGAGGAGGGCAGGGCCACTCCTGTTCCGGTGGCTCTTGTGCGTTGGCGCGTGCCTGTCAGCGCCCGTGGACCAGCGCGCCCGCCCATCCCATGTGTGCGTGTCACCGCGGCCCATGGGGGACATGCGCCCGTGTAGTAGCGTAACATAACGTAAATGTACCGGGCGTCGGCCTTCCTCCTCGCTTGCATCCCCCCCATTTGATCCCTGATGAGCAAGCGTGATGCGTTGTGTTGTTGTTCATCAGCCGATCCCTGATGGGCGGGGAGAGCGACGGGCCGCGGTACGCCGTGGTCCCGTGCAGGCGCGGTGCGCGACATGCACGCGACCGCGAGAGGACGCTACTCCTAGCTAGCTGCCCGTCCGGTGGCGCCGGACATGTAACGAACGAACGGGCGGACGCGTCGCCCGCCCGCGGATCGCGCCGCGCCGGGAGCTGTGATGCCGATGTACTCTGCGTCGCCCGTGTTGTTATTGTTGCACACGTGAGTTCCTGGGGCGGGGCGTGGGCGGCGGCGGTGGAGGCGGAGGCGATCGAACCGTGGTTTCGGGTCGGGGGTTGGGTGGGGGAGAGCGTGCGGGGAGGACAGACGAGAGACGTGACGGTGTTCAGGGACACACACGCGACGCATCATGTCACGCACGGTCTGGGTTCGGCAGCGGCCAGGACAGGGGGTTGATTTGAGAGGTCCCTGCGCCCGACATGTGCCGCGGCCTGCGACCCCTGGGTCGGTCGATCGACGTGCAGGGCTAGTAATACTGGCTCATTGCTGTACCTAGGTGGTGGTCTACGACGACGTCGGTAGGAGCACCCACCGGTCTCTGTCGCTGCCGGTGTAGTACTTCCGGTGAGGACAGGACCGCGGTTTGTAGAGTAGGAAGAGGAGGTACTAGCCTAGTATACAAGTCTACTCCAGCTGACGACGAGGGCCTCACCTGGTCCAGCATATCGATCAGATAAATAGTGACGTTTGGTTAAGCTGCTTAAATGAAAATGTACTGCGAGCAGTGATCAACTTTGGGCATTAGCCTGAAATAATTAACCGAACACAAGTACGCGGATCCTCACACTCGTACGTACTGTAGTGTTTGATGGAACTATAAACACGCGCTTCAACATCAACTACTACCTCCGTCCCATAATAATTATCGCTGTTGACTTTTGATCATCACGTTTGACCGTTCATCTTATTTAAATTTTTTTTGCAAAGATTAAAAAAAATATGTCATAATTAAACTAACACTGATGATAAAACATGTGATGAAAAAAATAATTAATGTTTGCAAGAAAAATTCAAATAAGACGAATGGTCAAACGTGACAATCAAAAGTCAACAACAACAGCTATTTTGGGACGGAGGTAGTAGAATCAAGGGTCCTAGACGGCTAGACGCAGCCTTTTTTTTTTTTGAGCTAAAGACGCAGCTAAGCATAGCATGCCGGTGTGATCAACTCATCAAATGCGGACACCAGTAAAATGGAGCAAGTCAAAATGGTTTCAACGGGCTGGAAAAAAAAAAGGGACGAATGATATGAGTTTTAATGGACTCGAAGTTGATTTCCTTTCCCATAATGGGCCTGACTGTCCTCGCAAAATAAAAAATGGGCCTAACTGGAGCCCAAATAAGCGGCAAATGTCACCGATCCAATCCATACGAGTATACGACGACTGAGTCCACCACGGCAACGAAGCAGCGCCATTTCCGCATGGCACCCAGCTGCAACCTCCCGCGCCGCGCCCACCCGATTTCCAAACCCAGCAGCGGCAGCGCGCACTGGCTCCGTCCGGCGCGGCGTCCGCGTGACCTACAGATACTGCAACGCGTCTGAAATCTGGAACGGAAACGCCATCCTTCCCGAAAGCGACGGAAGCCGGAGTCCCCTCCTCCCCAGTCTCAACCGTACGCGGAAGCTCGAAGCCGCCTCCGCGGCGCGGGGGCTAGGGTTTGGCCTTCTCGCGACCCCTCTACAAGGCTCCGGTCGCCGGCCGTGATGCTCTCCATTTGCGGAGCCGCCGTGGCCGCCGGAGAGGAATTCCGCGCGCTCCACCCACTCCCACCTCCCCAATCGCACCAGCAGCAGCAGCTCGGCCCCGCGATCGATACTCTGCTCCTGAACCCCTTCCAAGGTTCGGATCGCTCCCGAACGCTCCCTCTTGTCTCCTCGATGCACGTAATTCAGTTCGATCGAAATTTTGTGGCGAAAACGTTGATTCGTAGTGTTTTGTTTGGCATTAGTTAATGAAACCACGCTCCTGGAGATCGCACAGAAGAGATACAATGCAGGGGATTACAGAGCTGCACTCGAGCACTGCAATGCATTGTATGCGGAGAACCCGAGGCACTTGGAGAACCTCCTGCTGCTAGGCGCCGTTTATTACCAGGTTTTCCCGCGAAATTCAGCCTCAAGTTACTCCTACGTGCTATTTGGTGTGGCCCGGAACTGTTGTACTGATTCCTCCATCTTATTTTTAAAATGTTTAGCTGCGGGAGTTTGACATGTGCATCGCGAAGAACGAGGAGGCCATTGCAATCCAGCCCAATTTCCCAGAGTGCTTCGATAACATGGCAAATGCATGGAGGGTGAGGCCATTTCCTCAGGAGAGTTAGGCGGCAATCTGCTATATTCTTTTCATCATGTGTTGGTTTTGGTTTTTATTGTCTGTTACAGGAGAAAGGTGACATAGATCGTGCCATCCAGTACTACGAGCACGCAATTCAGGTAAGAGTGGTATCTGAAGACTGAAGATGAAATGGAGCATGTTTTCCTTGCCATGAGAATGGGTTTTTACAGGAGCGCTCATATGCTTTCTGAGAAAAGAAAAAAGAAACGTGGCAGGAGTATATAAGCTCAGAAGATGTATGAACAGTTTATGTAATCAAGTTCGCTTAGTGTTGTTGAGCAGTTACTTGGCTACATAATCTGATTCATGTGCAACCACCCCTTTTCGTCACTGGAAACAGTTTTTTTTTACTGGTTATAATTAGATGGCCCCTAACTTTTAGTAATGGTGCACAAAGCATTAAATAAAGTATTAAAAGCTAAGACATATGGTATTTCTGTAATTATAGTCTATCACAGTCTTGATAAAGAAAGTATGATTAGCCAATTTTAAATGTTTATAACCATCTGTTAAATTCCAGTTATTGAGCCATATTCTAAAAAAACACTTGACTTACCCAGGAAGAACAAAGTGGCATGGTAAATAAGAAGAAATAGGCACTTAAGTTGTGCCGAAGCGGACTCGAACTCGGGTGGTCCAAGAAACATCCTCACCCTCAACCAACTGAGCTAGGCTCAGTTCCTATTTGGCTTTGTTTTTATTAAACCTGTAGCTGCTTGATCTGTAAATTGGGGAAGGATTTGGAATAAGTGTCCACCACTGTTTTCAGGAATCCTAATTTGCAATTTAAACGGCGTATAACTCATTGTAGCTCCGGTGGGGCCGAATTTGCGTACACCTGAGTTTCCAATTATCGGTGGGACATGTTCCATACCTTGATAAACAAACAAGCTAGCGATGTTTAACTAAAACTGAGCTAGTGATGTTTGACTGTTCGACATATATTTCAGTCACAATGTTCAATAAATAAGCCCAGCACCATGGCATAAGGTCTCATCTTTACTTACTATAGAGAAAGGAAACATATTTTAGTTGTTTAGGTCTCCATCTTGTACGATTTATATATAAGATGCACCTGGATGCGGTACTTTTGTTTTTAAGTATTTGCTTACTGTAATTTTTTAGGAGCTTTCAGACTAATGCTAAACTACAATTTTGTAGCTCCGACCCACCTTCGCTGACGCATTCTCGAACCTGGCAAGTGCTTATACTCGAAGAGGAAATCTCATGGAGGCAACCAAATGTTGCCATCAAGCGCTTGCACTAAATCCTTGTTTGGTAACTGCCAGATACTCTTGTTGATATGGTGCTAGTGAATCAAACTTCTGAATTGACCTAGCCTTCTGGAAATTTTGATTGATCACATTGCAAATTTAGGTTGATGCATACTGTAATCTTGGTGACATATTGAAGTCACAAGGATCGTACAGAGAGGTAAGTAACGAAACAAAAACTTATGGATTGGCCATGGCTTATGCACTTATCTGTCTCGCTTTCGACGTTCCTTTACATTAAAACAGGCATTTACATGAATTTCTTTTATAAGATATTATTTTACAAAAACATACAGTCATGCTTCATTTCTTACCAAGTTTGTTGGTGTTTCCAATCAGTAAATCATTTCTTTCACTCACTGGTTATGGACCATGAAGGTTGTCCTGACATTATTTTCCTAACAAGTGAAATATCCATTGAAATTCATAGTATCCTGACAAATTGTTGTTTTAAAGGACATAGCTGATGTACCATTTTGGAGTATGAACAGTTCAATATTGCAGCATTTAGTTGAACTAACTCGAATATGACATAATTGTGCTGACTTTATATCCAAAGTTTTAGTTCCAACCGAAAATTGCAAACTTGGTTTGCTATGCTTCCTTGGATTAACCCGTTCTTATGCTGCTTCACAATAGTGAGCAGGCACTGCTGATATGGCATTTGTACTGGTGATTACACACACTTATTTGGAGTTGGATATTGATCTGGCTTGCATTTTATGCAGGCATACAGCTGCTACAAAGAAGCTGTAAGCGTAACACCTAGTTGTGCAAGTGCGTGGTATAACATTGCTGAAATTTTCATGCAATGGGGTGATTTCAACAAGGCAGTTCTCTACTATAAGGTGTGTGTTCTTCCCTGGCTTGACACTGCTTCTTGTTGTAGATGCTAGGTAATATGTGGGCTGTCCACTTGTTCATAGGACCCACATACTGCAATTTTATTCTCAGTGAATACATATCTCCACCAAAGCAATTTCGAAAAGAATTAATTATTTTGGTATTTCTACACCATGTAAAACACTTGTATTCTAGCATGGTTTAGTTCTTACTAATGCTCTTTCTGCGTAATGATACTCTTTTTGTGACCAATGCAATAACATTCTAATTCTTCTAAGAATTCTTATATCATCAGGAAGCAATCAAATTCAAACCGACATTTTATGATGCCCACATGAACTTGGGCAATCTTTACAAGGTATCATTCTGTTTATCTTTATCGGTTGTTTCATGTGGAAATATACTTCTGACATCTTTTATGGAAATATTTCCTTCTTAGGCTGTTGGAATGTTTCAGGATGCAATTGTATGCTATCTGAATGCAGCACAAGCAAGCCCACAAAATGCAATAGCTTATGGTGAGTGTAGATTTTACGCTGTATAGACATTGAGTAAGAAAAGAGAAATGAACCATGGATTGACAACTGGAACCTGACTTCTGGAATAAGAATAACCATAGTTTATGTGATGTAATGAGTTACTTTTATTTTTCTCTTCGATTAAATTTGCATGCTTGTTCTTGTGGGTTTCATCTCTTGCCTGCCCCAACTTACCTGGGACTAAAATGCTTTCTTGTAGCTGCATGAGCTATTTCCATCTGACACTGGATGCTATTATTTGGATTAATTTAAGGATTACTATTTTAGGGTGTTGCAATTATCAGTTAGTTTTGCATATTGCGTGCTGCACTTACACACGAATTAATTGGAACATTCAACCATGAATGTGTCTGCTTGTCCTAATGAGGTTGTCTATTTGCAGGTAATCTTGGCGACACTTACTATGAACGAGGCCAGCTGGATCTTGCTATTCTAAGCTATAGACATGCCATTAATTGTAGTCCGTCCTATGTTGAAGCATACAATAATCTGGTTCGTTTTTTATGTCTGTTATTCATTGATGCTAAATAGACCCTTGTTTCCTTTTACCATAAATCATGACATTTGATGTATTGTTTATTCCACCCGAAGGGGAATGTCTTAAAAGATTCTGGGAGAAACGACGAGGCGATTGGTTGCTACCAGGTAGCCATCGAATTAATTTTCGTTTTCCTTATGATTTTATGTTTACAGTACCCTAACGTTGATTTCTATCATGTGCACGTTGATGTACACAGACATGCCTTGCTCTTCAACCGAACCACCCTCAAGCTCTGACAAACCTTGGGAATGTTTATATGGAGAGGTGAGTGTTATTAGGATTATTGTCCTCAAAGAGTGTCATTAGGATTTAGGATATGGATCTTTTTGTTCGGATTGTGCAAAATTATCTTTTGGAAGTACTTGCAGGAGCATGATGGACATGGCGGTTTCACATTTCATGGCGGCTCTTACAGTTACTACTGGATTGTCTGCACCTTACAACAATTTAGCAATAATTTACAAACAGCAGGTACTTGTGTATTTAACTATCTCATTCTGCCAGTTAACTAGTTTAGATACATATTATGTTTCACATACAATTCTTCATCATTATCTTTTTGCAGATATAATATTGTTGAAATGACTAATTTTCTTCATTATTGAAATAGGGAAACTATACTAATGCCATAGCATGTTATAACGAAGTACTCCGTGTTGATCCTTTGGCCGCGGAAAGTCTTGTGAATAGAGGAAACACTTTGAAAGAAGCAGGCCGAGTCACTGAAGCAATACAAGACTATTTTCGGGCTGCTACAATCAGACCTACTATGGCTGAAGCTCATGCGAATTTGGCATATGCATATAAAGACACGTAAATGCATTTACTATCTAAATTATTGCTAGCAGTATGCGCACTGAAAGATAGCTTAGCCATACTATTTCGTGCTTATAACCTGTCATCTTTGTACAATCGTTTGCAGGGGCCTATTGGAGGCAGCAATTGTCAGTTACAAGCAGGCCATACAGTTACGCCCAGATTTTCCCGAGGTTACCTGTAATCTCTTGCACACTCTACAGGTGTGATAAAATGTCTGCCACTTCACCTGTTCACTTTATCTGGCATGCACAGTCTTCGATTATTTTGTTAATGATAAACAAGGTCATTATATGGTATGCTAGCGGAAGTTAGGAGTTACTTCCAGTTTATTAACCTCTTACATCAAAGTGGGACACAATACGTGAGAAGAAAATTAAATTTCATAGCAACTAGGATGCTTATTGAATATTGACATGAAACCTAAGTTAATCTAGTTTGTTTCGTTTGATTTACCTTTTCTTTTTTGCAGTGTGTATGTGATTGGGATGATAGAGAAGCGAAGTTCACCGAGGTAGAGGGAATTATCAGGAAGCAAATAAAGGCATGCGATTTTCACTTTTATTCTTATATTTGAACCTAAGGTGTGTTTTGCTTGGCATCTCTTCTTATTCGATCACTGTTCCAGATGTCCCTTCTCCCAAGTGTACAACCATTCCATGCTATGGCATTTCCGATTGATCCAACTGTTGCACTAGAAATCAGGTAAGGCCTCTTTTCTGTACCGGCCTCAGTAATATTCTTTATAGAAATAAATTGATGGTAAATCTCTAACCACATATTTGAAATGGCATGTTTCAAATTACTTTTGTTTCAGTAAAAAATATGCAGAACACTACTCTTTGATTGCGTCACGTTTTGGGCTTCCAGTGTTTGCACATCCTGCTCGTGTTCCTATCATGAGTGATGGAAGAACTTCACGGCTTAGGATTGGGTACAGTATCTGCCTTTGCTGCATGCTACTTTGACACCGGAGCTGCTTCTCCTGACAAACCCTGTTTATCCATTTGGTTTCCAGATATGTGAGCAGTGACTTTGGCAATCATCCTCTGTCTCATCTAATGGGCTCTATATTTGGAATGCACGATAAAAACATTGTAGAGGTTACATAGTCTGCTACCCAGTCATTTTTTATGGATTTATTGCCATTCTGTATAAGGATTTTGTTGAACATGGACATAATTACTTATGAACTAATATGCTCAGGTTTTCTGTTATGCCCTGAGCCGTGATGATGGTACTGAATGGAGGCAGCGTATTAAGGGTGAAGCAGAGCACTTCATTGATGTGTCCATGATGTCATCTGATATGATTGCAAAAGTTATCAATGAAGATAAGATACAAATTCTTATAAATCTTAATGGATATACAAAGGTATGTATTTCCTGGAACATTAGTCATCAATTCATCATATCATTATTTCAATATACATAATTCCATTTTCTCAAACCTATCTTTATTTTGCTGATTTTCTGCCCCAAAATTGCCCCCCTCCTTGTTTGCATAAGCCACCTGACACCGACACTGATCCTCAAGCCCAATCTTGTAAATATATCAACCTCAAGAAAGAAATGAATTTGATAACTTAATAAGGGGATAACATTGGAGTTGTGAACGGTTTAGCAATACTGTAGCTAATTTCGGGTGCTACTGTCTAACTGATAATTTTTGACCCATTACTCTAAAGCTTGTCATCTTGTTCTGCTTTGCTGTACATTTTCTTATATAACATCCTGTTTCCAATGAAGTGAATTTTGTTTTTGTATTTCTCAACACTCCTTTTTCTTGGAATAATTTTTTCCTGTTGCATCAGGGTGCACGCAATGAAATCTTCGCCATGCAACCGGCACCAATTCAGGTTTCTTATATGGGATTTCCTGCTACTACCGGAGCAAGTTATATTGATTATTTGATTACAGATGAGGTTAATGTTAAACTTCTTTGCCATATTCTATTCTAATGGCAAGTCCTTTCTTTGCCATCATATTAATTTTAAATTTATTGTTCTGGCAGTTTGTCTCCCCGTTGAAATATTCACATATATATTCAGAAAAGCTTGTCCACCTTCCCCACTGTTACTTTGTGAATGATTATAAACAGGTATGTTGAGAATATTTGCGTCATATCCAGGAAAATTGATGATTTAGTTCTCCAACTTTTACCCCACTCCACTCCCAACCTTTTCTCATGGATCTGTTTTCGTTTCACAGTTTTTTACCTTGATATTTTGATCCTGTGATAAAAAAAATGATCCTTGAATAACATTGTATAATTGATGTGTGGTTCGTCCTTGCTTCCTTTAATGATATATGCATATTCCCATAATGAACCATACTATGAAGTAACACAAAAAGATATGTTTCCGTCCCGTATACCAGTTTATATCCATAACATCGGTTACTTTGCTATAGAAAAATCAAGATGTTCTCGATCCTGTTTGCCCACACAAACGAGCCGACTATGGCCTGCCAGAGGATAAATTTATTTTTGCATGCTTCAATCAGCTCTACAAGATGGACCCAGATATATTCAACACCTGGTAAGTTTGTACTGTGTATTACTGCTAATATGCATTTCATGTGGATTATATGGACTTTAAACTAATTGCATTGTTTGGAGTGAGCGATTACATGACATTCCCCCTAAGGGTGACGTTTTGTATGTTGAGTCCCAAGGCATATTATGTAGTACTCTGAACTCTGAAGTCCATGATGTGTTATCGCTTATGCATTTCATATAGATTATTTTGATCTCAACAGCAACTAATTGCATTGTTTGGAGTGGAATTTTATGATGTACTCTCTTCAGTTAACTAAGATTGACGTTTTGGATGTTGATCGTTTCCAAAAGGAAATTTTGACCACTAGTATCTGATGTAACAAATATATGAACTAACTGAACTATAAGTCGAATGAAAACCAATTGAACTATGTACTTCGAAGGAAGTAGTTTTAGATTATCTTACATATATAATCTTCATATGTCCTGATTAAATACACATAAAGAATCAGATATTCGCTTAAAATGTTTTTTAATTGGATTATACATCCTTTTGTTTCTTCCCAAAATCAGGTGCAATATTCTCAAGCGTACACCAAACAGTGCATTGTGGCTGTTGAGATTTCCAGCTGCTGGAGAAATGAGATTGCGTTCATGTAATATCCCATCTCTATCCTCTCTCATGCGTACTTGCCTGCCTGGGTTTAACTCTGCAAATTTGACAGATGCAATTTCAAAAGGAGTAAGGGCAGACCAAATAATATTTACAGACGTCGCTGCAAAAAATGAGCATATCAGACGCAGTGCCTTGGCGGACCTGTTTCTTGACACGTAATATTGCACAGTTGCTAATTTATCATAAATTGTTCCTAATTGTTTTGCTTTTCTTTGCAAAGCTCTGAACTTACGAATTTGAATGAACAGCCCGCTGTGTAATGGCCACACAACTGGTACAGATGTATTATGGGCTGGCCTCCCAATGGTTACACTTCCTCTGGTGAAAATGGCAACAAGGGTTGCAGCTTCACTCTGTCTAGCTACCGGAGTTGGGGAAGAGATGATAGTGAATAGGTTGGACTTCTTAACGAAGAAGCAGTAATTTCTTTTCCTCATTGTTGAACTCTTTTTTCTATAACTAGATTACCTCTTATTCAGCCTGAAAGAATATGAGGAAAGGGCCGTATTTCTAGCCAACAATCCATCAAAACTTCAAGCTCTTACCAGTAGGCTCAAGGCTGTTCGGATGACCTGTCCTTTGTTTGACACAGCTCGCTGGGTAACATTTCAATCTTATTTGAGGTCCATACCTTTATGTTTCCATAATTTGCAATCTCACATTGAGTTAACATATTTGCAGGTAAAGAATCTGGAGAGGGCATATTTGAAAATGTGGCATCTATATTGCACTAGTAGCCACCCTCACCATTTTAAAGTGGTAGAAGACGATGCCCGGTTTCCCTTTGACAGATAAACAGAGTTAGTGGATGCTGTAAATATTTATGCGAGGTATGTATATTCAGATGAGTTATATGGGATTGTCTCTTGTTTCTTTTGAGGCCTCTACCTCAGCTAAGAGTAACTGGACCCTGCTGAGAGGTAACAGAAACCTTTCTTTAGTTAACTTTGAACTGGTAAACATACCCGTACCAAAAATCTAGAGGAGCATAACTAATTTGATGGGAAAAACCTGCTCCTTTTGAGTTCTCAGTAATAGCGAACTGACACTGACAGACAACCAAAGTTAGGTTGACATCCTGGTCAATGTTTGGAGTGGATCCTTGGGGTGTTTATGGACGTGATCAACTGGCAAAAGAATGCAATGCAAACCTCTGTAACCTGTATGGCTGATCAGGTCGTTGCGAACCTCTGTATGGCTGTTTCATCTCGTTCTGGGATTGATATTGCTGGTGTGTTAACTTCACCGTTCGCTAGTACTAATGACTTTTGACGAGATATGCAGATTGCTTCAATTTCGAGACGTACCACGCGATGCTTCTTGTCATTTAGGCCGGGGCTGTGGAATCTAGTTTTTGTTGGATCAGCGAGATGCATGCTCTGTATATAAACTCTCTTGCAGGCTTCGTTTTTGTTGCAGGTTTAGGTTCTCGTGCTTCCGAAGCTGGTATCGCCAGTTTAATTGGCTTCGGTCCTGTGTGCATCATTCACAGAGACAAGATGGAAAGCTTGATTAAGCTTGTGATTGAGCAGACGCACGTTGGACCGTGCACAGCTGCATGTCCTGCGTTGCCAGGGCATACGTTCATCAGCAGAGCAGAAGTAGACAGGTAGCATGGCTGAGCCGACGCATGTTGGACAATGCAGTGCAGGGGATGGCTCATGCGGTCATGCCACGACCAGAGTAAGAAGTACTACACGTTTCCATACTATTATGGTAGGCACAAGTGCCGGAGACTCGGATCGATGTGTAGATAAGGCAGGTAAATCTATTGCCAACCGTAAAAGAACATAAAAATTGGGTACGCCTACGGACAACAGATCAGTCGATGACGAACTGTAACAAGTTAGACGACGTTGCTAAAAAATTGCCATTCCATAACCAAGAAATAAAATCAACTTACTCTTAGAGCAACTCCAAGAGACTAGGTAAAATATATTCTAAATTCTTTGGTTTTAGCTAGTCTTTAAAATAAAGCACATCTAAAAATATTAGAGTAAACCAACAGACTCTCTAAACCATCAAGGGTCTGCGGGAAGGGAATAGAGAGTGAAGGTCTCTAGCTAAATATTGCTAGCTAGAAAAGTGGAATGAAGAGTCAGCTATTTAAGATATGGATTTGGAGAGACTGTTGGGAAGTTATTTTCAATATCACTAGTTATATTTAGAGAAAAAACAGGTTTTAGCTAGGCTGTTGGAGTTGCTGAAATTGATAATAGACTTCACGGTATGCACAACTTAACTAAGATTACAACATGACGCATACGCACAAACTCGCCGATTAAACCATGAATTCCCGTATTCCTGCTCCTCTGTGGCGGACGAGCGCGCTGGACTGAGCAGGGATGCAGACGTTCTAGTCGACCCGTCCTGAGCTCGTCGACGACTCGGGCGAACGAGACGGTTGACACGAGGAGCAGAAGGACGAGGCGCACCGATTGGAAGCCGTTGCTGCTGTCGTTCTTTTCGAAATTGCTCTTAATTACTGAGATTGAGCGCTGCGAGGAGGTAGCTGTTACGTACTCCCTCCGTCCCAAAATAGTTGTCACTGGACTTCATGTTTGACTCTTCATCTTATTCAAAAAAATTATTTAAATATAAAAACAAATATGTTATGATTAAAATATATTCAATGATAAAACAAATTGTAAAAAAATAAATAAAATTTGCGTAAAAAATTTGAATAAAACGAGCAGTCAAAAAAGTCAACAGCGACATCTATTTGGGGACAGAGGGAGTAGCCGGTGCTGCAGTGCAACATGGTGGGTGGCGTCCACAATCGTGAGAGAACGCATGCTACTGCTAACAGGAGGGGGACACGTAAAGGAAGCTGAAAAGGCGCAATGCGTGCGGCGCCTTTGCGCGGCATGCGGACTTCACGTGGCACCTGGCTGCCGTGCGGTGAAGTGTTTCTGGTCCGCCGAGGAGCGCATGGTGACAAAACGTATGACCTCTTTTTTTTGATGGCAGAGGATTTGTTGTTGCTTACGAAGGGGTCTTGATTTCATGCGTGCACGGTGATCACTGATCACTGACGGAGCAAAGCAGCGAAAAGAGGAGATTAAGTGAGCAGGGGGTCATCATGGCAGAAAACGCGATGCAGTTATCGCTTGTGTTAATTTGTTTCTGACGGTGTTCACTGATCAGCGTACATCCATTCTTCTGATTAATTCGATAACCTCGTGAAACTTGGATAGATGTTCATAACCGATCTGGCAGCGAGCTGAGATAAAAGCATGCCATGATGAAGAACGAAGATCGATCAACGGTTTATTGTCATTCTCTGACCACTTTGTACAATAGCCTTGGAAACATCGATCCACCGCCGCAACTTTCATCTTCGCTCTCTACTAGCCCCTTACAAACATACCACTGTTATTCGTTTTCCATGGCCTGCAAGATGGCCGGCCAAGAGTCACAGAAAACACCACTAGTACTAAGTACACATAGCACCGCTGCCACGCTCACTTGGTGGCGGCCGGCGCGAACCTGAGCAGCGCGCGCGACTCGAGCCAGGGCTTGACGACGACTACGGCGTCGAACACGCGCTCCTCGCCGTTCTCGTCGCCGTCCTCCACCGCGGCGACGCGGAGGTAGTACTTGAGGCCCGACACGACCTGCCGCTGCGCTGCGACCACCCTGGTGAACTCGAGTCTGCCGCCGCCGTCGCCGCAGCACTCGCGCTGCCTGTTGTGCTCGGCGACGGAGAAGCGGCCGAGCTCCTGCACCTCCGTGTCGCCCTCCACGTCCCGCACCTCCGTCCTGCCGCCCACCTTCCTCCCCCGACCGTAGCCGCCGCCGCCCTGCATCTGCCGGATGCCGCTCGGATCGTCGGCGCGCGCGGATGACGACGACGCCACGGCCACGAGCAGGGCGAGCAGCGCGCAGGCGGCGAGCAGACGAGCCATTGCCTACGTCGTCACGTCACGTACGAACTCCGCTCTGCTTGACTAACGAAGGGTGCGTTGTTGAGTTGTGTGACCCTGTGATGATGATGGCTTCTTCTTCTTCTTCTTCTTCTTCTTTTTCTTATCTGGTGATCGATGATGCCCGAGCAGTGTACGGCGTCGCCGATATATAGCGCGCGCTTTGCCTGCTTCGAGCGGAAAGGGATTGTCCGGGTTCGGCAGAGTGCGTGTCGGGCGCGGTTGTGGCCAAGCGCGGCGCGCAGTGGGTGCATGGCGTGCGCGTCCCGAGGCGGCGCGGAGCGATAGGGATAGGGACGAGCTGACGTGGGCGGAGAACACGTCGGGCGTGCTGGCGCGGCGCGCAGCGCCGCGTAGACGGCCTGCGTACGAGGTGGGGCCGGTTCCTCGTGGGGGATGATGCGAGACCGTGTGGGTTGTTTCTGACTTGCGGGCGACGAGGCTGTGGGTTCGGAGGAGGAAGACTCTCCTAGCCTCGGTAACTCGGTTCGGCGGGGTGGTTGAAACTTGAAACTTGTGTCGTCTCGTCGCATCAGCACGACTGCGTCAACTGCATCGTTTCGCTTCTTCGATCGTATTTCAAACTCGTCTTATGGTCTGGAGTAATTGACTAGTTGGTATACTATATACTAGGAGTACTATTTTTGTTAGATTAGAACTCGCTTCGGCAAATGAGTCTTAGCTAAGCCTCCTAGCTAAGCCGTGAAGCTAGCCACTGTGCTTTGGCGTGTCGTTTACATCATCAACTCATGGATCGGCGCAGAACAAGTCTCTGTTAAGACCTACGCATGCATAGAGCTTGCAGTACAAGCAGGATACATCTTTTGGACACTCAGCATTTTTCCAAGTAAAGGTGGAAGTAGTGGAACAAGAAGACATAAATACTAGTACTCTCAAAAAGTCTAAACAGTGTGCAGCACATAACGTATGAGTCGTGGGTTGGCGTCAAACCCTGATTTTTTTTTTGTTACAAAAGTTTTTTTTTTAAAGGAATGTTGGGCATAGATTTGCCAGATCTAACTAATAATAATGCCCCCCAGGCACCATACGTGAACTGGACCAGCAATATCTGACTACACAACGGTTGCCGTATTTCCGACGACAGATCTGCTGCCTGCAGCTTGATCATTATCAGGAGTGGCCATAGCATAGTTCTCAGTATAAGCGATCTCGAAGAATCCTATCGCTCTCCACAGCAGTACAAAACAAGGCGTTATGCACGCAGTAATCCCTACTGCCATTAAAAACCCAAAGCTAAGCACAAGGTTGATTGAGGCGAAGAAGTACAAGGTAGTCGTCAATAACCGCAGAAGTGACTGCAAAGAAATAATAGCAAATGAAGTAAGTTTCCATAGAAATTTAGTATTTGAGCCTGGGCGTCTCAAGGGTACGCATGAATGAATAAAGTTCGAAAACCTTGCAACAACATTAACAGATGCGCACGACTTGCATTCGAGAAAAAAGTTCTGTTCGTATCTACTGATGAGAATCACAGGATAATGCCAACTAGTTACAGAACAAGAAAAATTCTAAGAACACGCCTCGAGAATTATCATCCGCAGTTCTGATCTCAAACAATCAAAGAGGGCCAGGTTCAGAAGCACTTACAGCGGCAATCTGGATAAACGTGGCCAGCCGTTGGTTCTTGACGACCAGCCCCTCCGTCTCAGGGTAAGGTCCCCACTGAAAAATGCTGCACAGCTTGTTCGACGAGCTCCTCCTCCGGTCCTCCCCGACTGCATCCTGTTTGCACACGTATTGCACATGGTAGGTTGCGAGGTTTGGTCTCCTTTCGGCTTTCTCAGTCCCTCGTCTTCTGGTTGTTTATATGAGTCGGAGAGAGGAAACCAGATGAATCTAACTCCGGGCTCTGTTCACCGGGACTGCCTATATGCAGGGCGTCCTACGGTTTACATATGATAGATCGGCCCAATAGCCCATTAAATCTAGGCAGCCCAGCCCAAGTTCGAGTGTCAACATTTTGAAATAGAAGAATCAACATTTTTGTAGTTCTATTTCAACATTTTTAACATGAAATTAACATTTTTTTAAAAAATATTGACATAGTGCAAACAAAATGTTGACATAGTGCAAAAAAAAATGTTGACATATTACATTCAAAAATGTTGACAAAAATTTCGAATTTTAAAAAATTCAAAAAATATTCATATTGGATCTCATTTTGTAGAATTAATTGTAACAAACACGTAGATTCAAACGGATTCGAAAACGGACTTACGGTTTAGGAGAAAAATGCGTTTAAAGTTTGAAATCCGTTTTCTTTTTCTCCCACCTCCCACCCGTCCCAATCAGAGAGCGACACGTGGCAGCTTCTCAGCCATCCCCTTCTCCACCTGCGCGAATCTGAGCCGTTGCACGAATCTCAAACACTGTTTTATCAAAGCTTAACCATAGCCCGCCCTCCATATAGGATCCACCCTGTTCACCGACCTGAGGTTCGTCTGTCGAAAGATGGAACGTGCGGCCCAGTTTGGAAAAGGCCCTTTTAAGCTCCGAGACGGCCTTTAGGACGCGGCGCGACTCAGAGAGTCCATGGACGACGGCCTGATGCCGCGCCCACCGCCCTACCCAGCCCAACTTGCCAAGCACCAGCCCATCGTCTGCTTGCTTGGGCAGCCGTTGTTGTTGCGCTGGTGCTTGGCGTCCGATGGAGGGTGCAGCTCGAGCTCGGACAATGGCGGCGACTCGAGGAGACGGAGACAGAGGTCGTGACGCTGGAGGGAACTGCGTACGACCCGGGCGTCATCACCAGCACGACGGTCGTCATCCATGTCACCTACTTATCTGCACCAACAGCATATTTACAGGTCACGCCGTTTCCACTTTCCAGTTCTTCACAAAGTCGGGGCTCTCCTCTCCAATGTATCCTGCCAAGCATCTGTGGCTAAGTGGCTTCAACACTAATGAATTAGAGAGATGCAACATGGAGTAGTACTAGCATGGTAGTACCACGTAACAAGAGGGTTAGGTAGCAATAGCAAGAACAACAATATATTGGCCAGGAAAAAAAACTCATTTTCCAAAATGACATTCTTTAAAAATGTATGCAATTGTTCCATGTGGACATACATTTCCAGCTACCACAGAGAATTACTTGCGAGAGAAAAAAAAAATAGGGAATGGACGTCAAAAACCGCAGCCATCAAATCAACAAGATCGGGAAATCGACCAGGCGGAACAAACAGCCGATAGCAGCATAAACAAATCGAATAATTGCACGGCAACAATTAAATAATAACTTATGGTTTACGGACTATGGCCTTGGAAAATGCAGATGATGGTGGATTTATCTGGTGGTTGGACATTGAGTATACCTTTCCTTGGTACTGTACTGGTTCAGGGTATGCGTATACCTTTCTGTTGATATGACCTTGGTATTGATATGCTTGGTGATTTCTCAGCTACCCTTCGGAAAAGGGATTATCATGGACAACTCTCTAATCTTGCAATTTTTCTAGCGTGGTAGAAGTTATCTACTTTCGTTTTCAGTTTGGGAACTGCATCAATGTCCAAAGGTTTTTTTTTTCTCTACTGAACTTACCTGAGTTACCTATATTGGCACAACTTTTATCTCCAACGCAAGTTTCTGATCACGGCAAGGAAACTGAACAGAATGCAAGCGGCTCATTATCATGGCAATGTTCACTTTACACGTGTGAAACTATGTCACTACTAATTTTGAGAGTGCAGTGTGCAAAGTCCAAGCAAAGGGATCATATCTGATCCGAACTGCACCGAGGAAGGACTAAGCAGAGTCTGGTGATGGGGGACAACATCATGAACATCATTCTAGTTTTTTTCTTTATTCATGTCCCCATCCAATCCTCTCGATGTTACTTTAAGTAAGCTGTATTATTGCAGCTATTTTAATTGTCAATGTGCGGACCTAATTAGAGACTGACACACGTTGATCATTGCAATTAGAAAATAGCACACATATATATGCTTTGTGGTTAGGAGAAATGCATATGGATGTACGATAATACGTGCACGCTAAACTGCAATGTCACGTGTCACGTCGATGTGTATACGCTGGCGTATACCTTGAAACTTTTAAACATGCTTATTGTTTTTTAAAAAAACATGCTTATTGTGTGCAGATCATGCAGTTAAATGACATGTATGGCAGGCAGTATTTGTGGTGATGTGTGCTGAAAAAGGCGGGCTTCTCTGCAAAGATGATTTATTTCGGACAGTTTATACGATCGAACCCGATTGTACCATCTCAAATTGAACAGCCTCGTTATCAAGATTAACAGCAACTCCTTTCCCCTGCTCGCTGAGAATTTGTCATGCTTACCACAGCAAAAATGATCTTTCTCAGCTAGCTGATGAACTAGAAACTTAATTTTATTGTCACGTATGCCTGTACTGTAGAATGGATGAATCTAGGTCCACAGACGGTGTCAAATGCAATGGGAAACTCCTGTATTAACAGCTAGCTCAGACATATGCTGAATTTTCAGTCTGTAATAAAATACTAATTAAGCACACAGACAGTACGAGATAATTAACTCACTAACGAGCTACAATATTTCTTGACGTCTTATTGGTTGTTTGACACGGGTTTGACTCGGATTAGCATGACCGCGTGGTGATTCATAACAAATGCAGATTGGGACGAAATCGTCGCGAGCGCGCGGCGGTGCACGTGGACGATTTCCGGCCTGTAGATAAGGTCGCCGCAGCATTAACGTACGTGTCAGATAAGTGAGCGCGACTCGCACGTCAAAATGCCAGGGGACTGAAGAGGTGACCACCGCCTGATGACCGGCGGGATACAGAGGCTCTTCGCGACCGCGCGGGGCAGCGACTGTTCAGATTTGATTTGTCCTATCAGCGCTTAGCCGTTAAGGCAAGGCCAATGTATAAAGACCAACCGATCATTATAGGTGGGGTCCTCTTTCAGTGGTCTTTAGTTGCTGCCATGATCACAATGCAAAGCATTGGTAGCGGGACCCATCTAAAAATAAAAAAAAGTTTCATCTCCAACTGCCCACACCTCCCGTGCCCTGCCTATCCTCTTCCTCTCCCCTCCCACCTCGCCAGTCCCTCCCCCCCCCCTTCCTCCATGATCTCGCCGACGGCGGCCAACCCCCTCCCCCTACCCCCTCCTCCAGTCGCCCCCTTCCTCCATGAGCTCGCCGACGGTGGCGCCCCGCCCCCTCAAGCGAGCGACGGCTGCGCGGCCTCCTTCCTGGATCTCGACGGCGGCGGCGCGGCCCGCTCCCTCGGGCTCGACGACGGCGGCATGGGCTCCTCCCTGGATCTCGGCGGCACGGCCCGCTCCACGACGGTGGCGCGGCCCCCTCCCTCGAGCTCTACGGCGGCGTCGCGGCTCCCTCCCTCGAGCGCGCGGCGGCGTCGCGGCCCCCTCCCTCGAGCTAGTGGTGACGGCGCGACTCCTCACGGCGACGGTACGTAGCTGCCCCAGATCTGGTGAACTTGCTAACTCTGCCCCTCGTCTTCCTCCTCCAGCCTGGGGGTCGCCCGGTGATGGCGCCGCCGCCCGTGCTCGGATTGCACTGTTGAAGAGTCCTTGGCGCGCAAAGAACAACCGCGACTGGACGAGAGAGGATGGGAAATAGTTTTTTATTCTATAAGGGCGGGCATTAGCGGTAAGGGCCACTTTAGCCATCAATGCTGTAGAGGCCGGTTCAGCAATGTATAAAGGCTGCCTTTTTTTTTTTTTTTTTTTTTTTTTTTGCGAAAGGGAGGGTGATTGTATTAACGATTTAGCACAGTACACCCGCACTTTTACAAGGAAACCCCTGAGAGAATTTTACAACACAACCCAGAAAGAAAAGGAAATTACAAACAAGTCCTTCTTCATGGACTGTGCCGATCCCCAATCTCGTCGCCGCCGGCGACCACCGATAGCTTCCTCCGGCCTCCTCCTCCAACCAAGTCCGCGAGCACGAAACATTTTCGACACAGCCGAATAGATTTGTACGAAGATAGCACCGGGGATAGCACCCACCCGGCCATCGCGACGACCTCATCGGAAGGAAGAAGAACCAGAGCACCATCGAAGAAACCACGACGAAGAGCAAAAGACTGGAGAGGTCACCGCCAGATCTAGCCAGCAACCACCCAGAAACGACTTCCACCAACACCAGCGCCGCCGGCGAGGGGAAACAAAAGAACTCCCATCCCTTCGCAAAGGAAAAGAAGAACAAACAACTCCACAGAGACTCACCGGTGAACTCGTCGCCGTCGCCGACGACTCCTTCCCCAGCTCCGCCGAGGGAGAACCAAAGGACAGCCACGAAGGGCGACATCACGAAACCCTAACCCTAGGAAGGAAAACCTAACTACTACCTAATCTAGAAGGAAGAAGGACCCGGACGGCAGCTCCGCCGTTCTCCCGACCCTCCGAAGCCGGGCGGGCCACCGGAGGGGAAGGAGCTCGAGCGGAGCCGCCGCCAGGGAGAAATCGCCTCCGGTTCGCCCCCGATTCGCCCGCTCTCTACTGTAGCAGGGGTCGGGGCGTAGGGGAGGGTGATCTCTCTATATAAAGGCTGCCTTTAGGAGGCATTTATTGTATAAGGACTGTTTTTTGGTCCCATTGTGGTTGCTCCCATTGCGCACTGTGCGTGCTGTCTGAACAGGAAGCAGGCGAACGCGTGAACGGGGTCATGCGGCCTCGCTAAATGTTTAGGCCAGCCAGTTGAACAAGTTGTCACTGCAGATTTTGGGATTCACGTTAGCTAGTACAGTGGCAATTTCTTTCAGCGCGCAAGGTCGAACATGGAAAATTGTCTTTCCGGTGAGCATTGAAAATTGTCTTTGTGCACTATAGATGCGCAAATCGCCCTTCAACGACGACGAACTGGTGCCCCCTGCCCACGGCCCACCACATGTACGAAGTACAGTATATGCGATCCATCATTGCTGCTTTCCCATCACCAGATATCGATGACTACCCCAATTATTTTTGTTGGCGATACTAATATACCCACTCGCCGCCTGTTTCGCCGCCATTATCTTTTTTTTCTTTTTACGAAGAAAGGCAGGTGCTCTGCCGCTTCATTATCAATGCAACAGCAATTTTCGTTTATGCCATGACGGTCATCGATCAACCTTGCGTCGAGGCGCGCTGATGCTCCCCCTCCTCCATCGACCTTGCACCGAACCGGTTCCCCGTCCAGATGCACAACGCACGTACCGCTCGTTTCGCTAAGCCGCGCGTTGAGACGAAGCATGAGACCCCCAAAGACAATGGACGAACTGCGGGTTCGTTGTATCTGGACGCCTTCCTGAAGTTCACAGCACGTGGACGATCGACGTTTCGTCATTCGTTTCTCAAACTGGCAAACGAAACGCCTTCCCTATGGGTCCGGTCACGCACTCCAAACACGCAACGCTCGCTGGGCGAGGCGGCCGAGCTGGCCTTTGCCGAGCGCCATGGTTGGGTGAACTGCAGGAACAGCAAACCGGCGGAGGAGCGGACGGCGAAACGGTGGGTCGGGTACTCGGGGCTCGTGGCCCGGCTGGCACGTACGCGGCCGACGCAACTGGCCGGCGTCGATCGCGGCATGGACCGATCGATCTCATCGAGCCGGGATGGTGGGCCGGGCGACGTGAGGCGGTCGAGTCCTTGTCCTCCTCCGTCCGTGCGCGGATGGCGGCCGGTGACCAACCTTGCTAGTAATTGCTGGCCCACCCACCGGCGCCGCTCGTCGCTCTCCGATACGTACGTACGTGTTCGCCTCCGTGAAGCTAGCTAGCGCGGTGGTCACGTACGTACGTCGCCCTGGCTCGACACTTGTGTTTCCGTCGTACGCATGTGACGCGGACACGAGGCGTTTGTTTCTAGTACTACTACCGTGCATGTACCAGCCATGGTAGGAAACGCTGTTTAACTTTGCTTCATCTCGTGTCGTCGTCTACGGCGAATATGCTACGAATCTGAAGAAACATCTGGTAAGTGATGTATCGTACGTGCTGCGCCTGGCACGCATATCCGAACAAAATAATTAACCCGGCAACAAATCAATGGCAGTAGCTAGCTATGAACTCGGACGACTAATAAACATTTTCTAAAATGTGAGCGACGAAATGTGCCCTCTTCAAAGTTGCCTTATTATAAACGAGTGGAAGAGGCTTCAAGTAAGTACGTAGTAGTAAAACCAGGTCACAGGTTATATATGCGTACGTTCTTCTTACGTAGACGGCGAGATCGTCATGCAGTATGCAGCAGTACTATACTCTGTACGCAGGCTGGCGGTGGGGAAGGAAGGAGGGCGGAAGACTGCGGCTTCGGGAAGGGCAATGGAACCACGAAAGGGCAGAGGTCGCCATCGGGCGCTACGGCTAGCAGCGACGCCGCGCAGCCGCGGGCACGGGCACGTCCGCCCTGCCCCCAGGGCAGCGCCAAGGGCCAAACGCGGGCGTCCCCACGCGCTGACCTGGCCCAATCGCGTCCCTCAGGCCCGCGTGATACCGGATAAAGCCCGCGATGCCGCGGCATATCCCCGGCGCAACGCACCTGAACAATGGTGGTGGCCGGTATATCCTCTTCTCTGCACTACTGTCCCTGTTTGTCCCCCCTATCTAATCCATTCATGGACTTGTCGAGATTTTTACTACTAGTACTATCTCCGTCGAGTCTCGGCGTAAGGACACGTTGATTAATCCGGGTGCCTAGTCATTGCGGAGTACTACCTGTTTCTGGATGAGAACTTACGCGTGGATTAATCCGGGTGGCTAGTCAGTACTACCTTATATTACAGTAGCTGATTCTCTGGATTAGGCAGAGAACAAAATTTCGTTTCTTCCCCAAAGGACCGCGAATATGCTGCTACTGTACCTTCTTGATCCTTTGGAGGTCAAAGGGTCACCTCCAAGATGATGTACTCCTAACTTACTACTACTAGTACAACTTCTTTACTCTACCTTAACCTTGGAGAGCCATTGGTGGCCTGGAAGCACGTGCCTGGAACTTCACAAAACATACAGTTACGACTGAAACAGTAGAGAAACACGCACGCACCGGAACGCAAACCGTGTAACGGAAGCATAAGATAAACGTTGTGGCATGGCAGCCATTGGCTCCACGGAATGGTGTTAATCCACTGCGTGGCGCGACCGGATTAGCAACAGGCCACTATTTTTAGCGGCGCCCGGCTTGCCCAAAACGCCTAGCGAGAGAGCATATTCCGTGGCTCCCTTCTCAAATTCCGTTCTTTTTCTTAATCAACAGTTTATTATCACTCGTGTTGCTAAAGTGACCAGACCCCGCACCTATTGTAATGCCACACGGTTAATCAAATCCTGGGAATAAACCCTTTTCCCTTGGCCAAGCCAAAGCCAAAGCCAACCACCCTATAAAACGAGGCTCGCCGGGCGTCCACCACCGTCCCGGCTCACACCACACCACCTCCAGTCCTCCTCCTCCGAGAGACACACCCGATCGAGGCCGCGCGCTCGCCGGCGGAAATGGCCGTCTACATCCGCCTCAACGACGCCGTGCGCGCGCGCCTCCGCGGGGACGCCGGGTGCACCAGCAGCGGCAGCGACCACGACGCGTCCGCGTGCCTCTCCGGCCTCGTCCAGGCCTTCCTCGAGACGGACGCCGGCGCCGCCGAGGACGGCGCCGGCCCGGCGCCCAAGGAGTACTACTCGGACGACGACGCGGAAGACGCGCCCCGGCGCGCCGCGGCGTCCGTGAGGGAGCTGCTCGACCCGCCGGCGGAGGAGGACGTGTTCCGGGTCAGGCTGGCCGCCGCCGCGGCGGCAGCGGTGGAGGCGGAGGCGGCGACGCGGGCGCACGGGGCCGCGTTCCGCCGCGCCGTGGCGCGGCGGCTGCGCGCGGCCGGGTACGACGCCGGCGTGTGCAAGTCGCGGTGGGAGGCGTCCGGCGGCATCACGGCCGGGACGTACGAGTACGTCGACGTCGTCGCGCGCGGGGGGTCGGGGAAGGGCAGGTACATTGTCGACGCCGACTTCCGGGCGGGGCTGGAGGTCGCCCGCGCCACGCCCGAGTACGCCGCCGTCGTCGCCGCCGTCCCGGCGAACGTCGTCGTCGCGCGGGAGGAGTTCGTCGGACGCGCCGTGCGCTTAGCGTCCGACGCGGCGCGCCGGTCGCTCCGCGCCCACGGCCTGCACGTGCCGCCGTGGCGGAAGACGCGGTACATGCTCGCCAAGTGGCTCGGGCCGTACAAGCGGTCGACCGCCACCTCGTCGACGGCAATGCCGTTGCCCGGTGCCGCCGGGATGGACGTCAAGTGCCGCGCCGTTGGGTTTTTCCCGCCTCCGGCCGCCGCGCCGGCGGCGAGGATCAAGTAGCTCTGCTGTCTTCTCAGTCTGGGGAGATCATTCAGAGATCACCACCGTTTCTTCTTTCTTGTAGAGAGATTAATTAGTGCGAGTTTCATTTTGACTTTTGAGTTGCTCTCGACTCGAGGTATTATCTTGTACAGAAATTTTTGTTTGAGACTATCAAGAGCAAATTGTTCTTGCACATCATTTTAAAAGGTGATACGGGAAATCATTAACTACTCATCGGCCTCATCTTTCCTTGCAAAGCACGATGAAGATTATACGAAGAAAAAGAGGGGGAAAGAAAATGAAGAAACGATGGACGCGGCGGCAGGTGTCGTTGATCGGATTAACATGGGCAACATGATAGCGTTATCTAGTACTTTGTTTGCGGTGTGCTTGTCGGCGATGGGATTTTAATAAGATGCGAACAAATCAAGACCGGGCTTGCTGTGATCTGCATTTGATATTTTCACTTTGAAAATTAGCAGCATCCTTATAAGCACATGGCGGCCTTCTACAGTACTCCTCCCTTGTCTTCTGAAGAGTTCACAAATTTTATTTTGTCAGTATACCTAGCTCCAAAACAAAAATCTTATACTAAAACGCTCATAAAGCATCGTGAAACAGAGACTTTTTTTTTTTTTTGCGAAAGACTTGTATGTATGCTTTCCTGGTACTAGAATGGTCTGCACTCTGCAAACAGACAATGCATTGGTTCAGTTCATGCATCATGCTGGTTCTCAAGGAAACAACGCTTCATGCCTTCAGCATTAGCTTTTCAGTCAGCTTCGAAATGGTAATAATCGATCAACCATTCGATAAAATGGGTGCACAGGCATGTTCTCGAAGGAAAAAAAAAAACTTTTGTATGTGTGCAGACTACTGTACCATAGTATTTGGCAGCAGAATCCATATGAAACAAAATTGCAAAAAGTATTGCCATCGAGCAAAAACGGATTGGATAGGAGGAGAAAGGCGACGGGAAATAATGGTCAGTGGTCCGGCGTTAGATAGATGGATAATGGAATAATGGATCGAGCGACGCCGAGACTTGTCACTTCGATGCAGTATCATCCTGTCGACACCGGCTGGGGCCATGTGTGCCCACCCCTCGTCAAAGCCGCGCGCGACCGAGAGCTTGCTCGGCGTACACAGATAGAGCCGCAGACGTCCGACAGCTGATCGATGCATCAGGCCAGGCGTTGGTTGGCTGCCTCCTGAAGTCGCGACCCTATGAAACGCCACGGCGACAGCTTAGCTGCAAGGAAAGAGACGTTTTACACACTTGTATCCTGGTGGAGGCAGCCGGGAACGGACGAGTTATCGCTTTGCCCCCTCGCTCTCGGATGGTTCCAGCCTCCATCTGGCGATGGCGATCGAAGCACGCAGGTAGCCAGCCACACGATTGTATATCTACTTACCTCTCAGGTGGTTCATCAATCAACTCCCACTTGTATTGACTGGATAGATATGGAGTTTGCATCGAGAGGGATGTCAGAGGATATATTTTCTTTTCGAAAGATCGATGTTGGCCACGTTTTAAGCTGTATAAACTCAGGTTCGAGTACCGAAAGTAGTTTCTCTGTTAAAAAAAATTCATACAAACACAAGTCCATTAATTATTTAACCACCTGAATCGAAATCAATCCCTGAATGGATAGACAAAATACTGCAATATTCATCAGGTCTACGAACAATTGGCTGCTAGTATAACACTCGAAAGAGATATATGTGCATCTTCTTTGCAGCTACACGACGCGCCGCTCTGTCCCAACAATCTAACATGCACAGCACATACTTGTTCTTTCCCACCAAGAAATGTCTAAAATTGTGGCGATCGGTTTCACACGGATAAAGGAGCTAGACGAGAGCCAATGTATGGCATTGACGCAACGGCCCCTCGAACCAGAACCACTTGTGGTGCTACTTCACCATGGAGATACCCGATATGCATGGGCATGTGTCATGACTCATGACTCGCCTAGTGGCCTGTGGATCTTTCATATCATTGCATGAGAAGTGCGCTCCATGCTTGTCTGTTCTACTCTGTGTGCCGAAACGCGGGTTAGGTCTGCACCACCAGCTGAATGGGATAGTCCCATACATGTGTCAGGTAGCCACTAGTGTGTGAGAGCGCATGGATCACGCGCTTAGGATTATTCCAAAGCCTGAGCGAGGATGATGCGGCACGTGTACATACAAATGTACAAGGATAAAAATGTTCTTGATGTGACCGGATGGTGAAAATGCCTTGGAAGTTCTCCTGGTCCAGGCTTTGCCTTGAAAAGATCAGTAGTCATATGCCAACCTCTGGGAGTCTGGGTGGCCGTCTGTTGACCTCGTGAATTTTCTGGATTAAGGTACCTTTTGAGGTACAAAGTGAATCAATCTTGAAGATTTCCTTTTCTTTGTTTAGTGTCTCCCTTATCTTAACATTTTGTTTAGCACGAATTTTTGGGAAATGCTTTCAATGGTTCTACTTAATAAAAATTTTCCCACTTGTGACGTGCTGAAAGATTGTTCGTTCATGCCTGATTGCTATTGTCAAACGCCAATTGGGATTATCATTTCTGCGGCACGTGTTTCTAATGGTCGTTCCTATGTGTTTTATGGATAATTTGGACTACGTACGCTGACAATTACATCGATCTCAATCTGGATATATAACAGTTTACTGTGGCTTAACGCGCGGCGCCGTAACGACTACTTCGTGCCTCATACAGTGTGCTAATCCATTTGTTATAGCCCCACAGGGGAAGTCCTAGATTATTGCCTCGCTGTCCACATGGTTACCCAAAAGAAGAGCAAAAGGCATCATGTTGCTGATATTATCGTATAAATTAACCCTTCGAAATATTTTAAAATAGTTCTGGAGTGGAGCAAATGGCTCGAGAAGATGATGGCATGGTAGCAAAAGAGAGAGTGGCATATTCCCGGCATAGAATTAGAACCTAATAGATGAGATCGAAGCTCCGATGACAGCTGACTAAACAATGTTATCTTCGTCCCATGGAACAATTGATGCTACTGACTAGCCAGAGAAGGGATCACATCACATGAACTTTGTTTAGGCTAATCATGGGAATAGAATTTTGTTGGAGCCGGACTTCTTTTCACTCTTTCCTCTTTTCCTTATGAACCAAAAGTTAATACCGTATGAAACAATTTCATAGAGCAATCAGACATTCGTTTAATTTCTTGCAGAGAGAGATGATTCTTGAAGAACTTGCTTTACACTTGAAATTTAGACTCAAGTACTGCCATCATCTAGAGACCTAGCACATTACTCTCTTTTATTGACGACGTCTATAAGCTCAAATTTGAGCTAATGAGCGTCATAAGAAAAGAACGGAGGAAAACACCCACTTTCTTTATGCACTCATGTTAGAAGGTATTTTATTGAAAAATCCCTAATTAAAAACCCTGCATTTGATCAGCTAGCTCCATCTGGCTACCATTTTCCACAGCATAATGTCAGTTTATCAATTCAAACCTTTTACAGTATAAAAGTTTCTGAAAAGCCTAGATGCACTAACCAGTTACTACTAAACTAATGGCTGTCGCAATACGCAGTTCCTAGCCAAAAGTAGTGATCTCCACCTAACTGACAAGTAGTAAGAGACTGTCTCAACAGCAACAAAAGTCAAGTAATAGAACATACCTTTTCATTTACTTTTTGTACCCTTGCTTTCAGAAATAACATATCATTATCATATACAGTAATCTGAATGCAAATATCTGGGTAAGACCACAACCATTTATGTACTTTCTGGAATACCTGTATAGGATAAAAAAGAGAAACACAAGCTCCGACGCCTCAAGATAAAATAGAGAAACACAAACTTTGGATGGCACCTATTGTGGAAAAGCATGTCTAACATCAGTTCAGAAGGTTTGGACATATCTAACAGAGTGATTAATGTAAAAAATGAATAAAATTTGCCACATACCAAATTAAGATGTCATTTGCGAATCAAACATATCCACAATACTAATATCATTTGACTCCCAAACGATCTGGAAACTACAGTGAATCCACACGCATTGACCTATATTCTAAAATATGGAAATCAAGTATAAACAAAATTGCACTGTTGATCTATGCCTATCAACAGACACCTGCACATCCTTTTTATTTCCCCCCTTCTCGAAGCCTTCTTTAGGTTCTTAATTACACCTGGGGTACAGCCTGGTTGCAAGATGAGATGAACGAACTGCAATAGTATACAGTGAGCATTAGGATTAGTGGTACAGTCAAATTACACAAAACCATGCAGATTAGTCATCTAATACATACCTTTTTTAAAAAATAGATCAGAAAGTGCGCACTCTGACCCAAAGTCTTCCTGAGGGGTAATCAAGGTCTCCTTGGCAGGTGAGTCGAAAGTTGGGTTGTCCATGTATACATTGATGAAGAGCCACAGATGTCTCTTCACGTCATGCTTTACCATGTTATATTTCTTGAACACCTCGGAACCCAAAACATTGCTGACAATCAGGTCTGTCACATAATCAACATGAGTTCCACCTGATCTGGTTGCAAATTTGTTTACAAAGCTGACCTGCAACAAAAGAGAGGTTCCATAAGAAGCTGATCTACATCATAAGAAAATCCTCAGACATATATCTAACCATCAGTTACCTGCTGGAACTGCCCTCCACTTAAACTCACACACACCTCCCACTGATCATTAACCTTCTCGCAGATCCTGAGAGAAAGGCATTTGTAACTGATTAGAAACACAACTTGTAAGAGCTTTTGACTTCTGCATATCAAATTCAAGCTGATGTTTGTCTGAAACTATCACACAAACCATGGGAGATGGAGACCCTTGGGAGAAAGCCAGATATACAGAAAGGCATACTGGGAGAAGTCCATGTGCTGTGGCATCTTCTCGCCATTGAACACGACTAACACATTTTCTCCTAGAATACCCACCATATCCAACACTCTCTTCTTCATAAGGGCCACAACATCATCTTCAAGATGGGTCATGTTGAACTTGGCAAGGTCAGGCTTAAAGGTGACCATGGTCCAATTCACTCGCTTCCTGTAACCTGTAATCTGGGGCTCTGATTTCTTTCCCATGTTTTCTGAAAATACCTGCAAACATATTCAACGTAACATCATGTACTATATCTGGACAAAAAAGGTAGCTTTCCCTTAACAGGTACAGAACAGCTTAACTCATACTGGGTATCCGATCCAAAGTTTATGATCAGCTCCGAATTATAGCACTACATAAGGTTAACGCTACAAATTATTATGACCTACACTATATAAATAAAACTCATAAATTTTGTTCAAATTTCAGCTTCTGCCCACAAACAACTAATGATCGACACTAAACATGAGACCCTACTAAATGATTTTAGAAACAACTAATGATTTTAGAGACTGGAAGAGGTCGTAAACGCCATAGAAGCAGCTGCTGCGTTACCACCCTTGTTGGCCTGGGAACCAATACACCAGATGGAGGACAACACTACAATGATATCATGGAATGTGTGAGAGTAGGGGTAGTACGAGCAGTTCATGTGTGCCTGGCTTGTAGCCAGTATGGGGCAGAACTAAAAAAACCTGCTTCTGTAATCCTGAACCAAACTGAAAAAAGACTAAAACTGAACTTGGAACGTTTTTGCTTTGAATAAAGCAGGGGAAACCTTTTATCTAAGAAAAAAAACCTAAGACCCTTCTTAAGCAACGTGGTCAGATAGCAGACAAAAAATTATGTACCGATAAGAGGAAACAAATCCCACCAATCCAGGAATAAGATCTCATCACATTGCATCGCTGGATCACCAGATTCAATACAAAAACGTGAGAACTAATTACTCACTGGACACAACACAACAGTTTTGACTATCAGATAAAAACAAAGTTCAATGTTTAATCCATACTTTCAGATGGAACGATTCTGTGTAAACCCTGAACTTTGAGTAGTTCGTGACACTGTTACATTACTAAAAAACACCGAGCCTCGCAATACCAATCAAATAATACCCTAAGCTGGTTTCACCATAAGTAATTATGCACTAACAGATCTTTTTGGTTCCATAATCCAAGATGAGAAATCTTCATCTAAACTAGCCCAACCCAAAAACTAAAATACTATGTAACGAAAGCCATATTTTCAATGTGAATTAAGGAACAGGCAACAACACATTGCATGTACCTGCTTGTACTTCTTCTGGCCGGGGCCGTCGGCGGTCTCAATGATGAACTCCGTGGAGAATATGTTAGCAAGCTTGACGCCTGTGATCTCATCCTCAACGTTGCAATCGTCGTTGCTGAGGTGGCCGAAGATCATCTCCGCCTCCGGCTCGCAGACGCCCTCCTCCTCATCAATCGGGATGCCCTCGCCGCTGTTGTAGACGGAGATGCAACACTTGGCGGCGTCAACATCCACGCGGAGGATGCCCTCGCGCTGCTTGTTGTAAGCGGCGTGGACGAGGATGTCGTCGAAGATCTTGAGAAGCCCTGGTACGTATCTGACCTTGCGTTGAGTCAAGCGGCCGCCCTCGTAGAGCCAGAGCTTCTGCGTGCGCTTCTTCACCGAGCCGATGTACACGTCCGGTGACAGGAGGATCTGCTCCCGCAGCATAATGCCCGCGGCAGAGTTGCGGACGTGCCTCGACGGCGGCATGAAATCCATGGCGGCCGCATGCCTTTTCATTGCCCTTGCTTTCAAAAATAAGATTGTCTGGACTCGAGGGTAAAACAGAGAGAACGGGAGCTATGTTTACGCCCCCCCCCCCCCCCCCCCCCCCCCCCAAAAAAAGAAAACCGTAATAATTGCAGTTAAAAACCATCACAGGACACGATTTACTTTTCCGCAAGTTTTATTCTCATTCTCTTATACAAAGCTGACAAGTAAACATTGATGGAACACTTAACATCAGTATACACTATTGGTTTCAATACCACAAAATTTGTCAAGGAATGTTATGTCCAGAATGTGTTAGACACAAATACAGCGAGTCTTGCGTATCCAAAGCTATTTTTCCTACCTACCTGTGGTAAAAACAACAACATGCTAAGTGCTGTGCTACGGCAAGATGCTTCGCAGCACAGAATATATCATGTGAGCGAAGTAGACGTCATACTCTTTGGCTTCTATCTTTCTCGAACTCTGTCCGTATAATCTCAAGCAACATCTCATTCCATGTATCTACTGGTCCTGGCATGCACCAATGCAGGCAATCCTGAGGCGGAGGCTTTCCATCTGGCCCCCTTTGTGTCTTCTTGTTTGGATCAGGACTTCTATATGGACCTGGATGCCCATCAGCCCGGAAGGCAAAGGGTTCAGTAATGTCCATCAATTTCAACCTGGAACCGTGCTTCCCGGCATTCTCCACTGCCTTCCTAAAGCCTGTAACCTGCTTTTCATGCATCACATCAGTAAAACCGTTCCTCACCACCTCATCCAAGGGCTTGACCTTTCCAGTGCATGATCCACCAGTGTTCCATGCTCCACCTTCATAATGATCTGGTGAATATGAGCGTACAATAGCTAGGCCTGTGAAATTGGGGTTAGTCGCCACAGCAGTCAGGCAAGTCTCAACAGAGACACCAAAAGCATCAACATTGTTGATCTGCATCTTTCCAGCTTGACGAGGCCACCAAAGCTGCCCTCCAACAACATTCCCGTTCTGGATATATGCTGATCGTTTGGCAAACCAGTGGCCGGAGGAGAGGACAAGTACATCAAACCTTGGGAGAAACTCCATAAAGGTCTCATCAGGGATATCCAGAAAAACCTTATCAATACCCTTAGGAGCAATCCCCACAGCTTCAGTTGACCTGTGCACTAACCAAGAAGACCAGACACGTGCAATAGTTGTTGAAGTTGATTTGAAGAGCCACTTGTGTATCTTGCGGTTGCCACGGTTTTGTGGGACGTCTACCTGTTAAATTGAGAATGTCACTTTTCTCCAAGAGAACAAAGCAGCAGCTTGATGACATTCAGCTACAAATGCATTCGACGTAGAACTGCAAGATTATTTAAAGTTGATCTTTCGCTAGTATAGAGAGGAAAGCCTTAAGGTACGATCAGTTTGAAAGATTACTCCACATAGGAGGAAAGAAAGCAACAAAGCAGATCCATAATCCTGCTTTATTCTTAGAAATAATATCTCAGACTGTTATCAAACAAATAATCCTCCAGAATGTTATTACTTCAAAATAGTAATCTTCAAGAAAAAATCCCCCAGGAATTTCTAATATGGAGCAGCCTGATATGCTGCTCCATATCAGCAGTTGTTTCAGGTCCCTGAGCCATGTAAAGATCCAATTGTTTACATTCTTTATCATATCAGCAGTTGTTTCAGGTTTGAATAGCATGTTCATGTAAGCTGATCTACAATTATAAAAAATTCTCACATAATGCAAAAGTAAAGAATTAACATATCTTAATTCTAAACCAGAATTCTTGAAAGTTAAGACTTCTATCTAAGAAACATTATTTTCAGTCAACTAGAGAGCACACAACAGTAATCCTGGTTCAGCACAAGCCAAGATCCCAAGACTGTTGATAAGCCTTGGCTGTGAGTGGTTTACAGTTTTCACCATTTTAATGAGAAACTATGTAGCCACTTGTCATGAGCCTTTTTTTCTTTTTAAATGCAAAAATACCTATAATGTAGTTAGAGCAAGAATAAAGATCATCATGATTCATCACAAGTCGAATGAAAAATTAATTCAGAGTAGATCATATGTAAAAAGGTCCAGGTCTCTGTACTTGTAATCAATCTATATGGTAAATTCAGTCACAGAGAAAGTGGTTTGCTATGATCTTGAATTATGTAATATCAATGCACAATCATGAGCAGTAAAAGCAGGGTATCTCACCTGCCACAGAAGGCAAAGGAGGGATTCCATCTGATTCCGGGCAACTGAATCTCCAACAAAAGCAAGTGTCTTGCCTCTCATCAACTCCAAGAACTTCCTAGCATCAAAGCGTGGCAAGATGCACTGCTCCGGCTTCCATCTCCAATTCTCGTATTCCTTATCTGGACGCCCATTTCCCTGGCAGTTCTGCATCTGTGTGATCACAGGGCAAGAGTTGTTTGTATACACTGGCCCGGCAGAATCAAGAACCCACTTCCCATGGTATAGATCACAAGTGCCTGTACAATTGTAATGCAAAATGAGGATCAATTTCTGCTATCCTAGTCACTCATGTATCATGATGAATCTAATAAATCGCCACAGTACAGTGACAAACAGCATCCAATTCAGCAGTACATAAATGTCAGGTAAATGAACTAGCACTTCACCTTGCTCAGCCTTTTCAGACCCATTTGATGAATCCTCGTCGGGTGTTGCTGTAGTATCACTGGCAGCAACCGGATCCGGCACTTTGTTAACAATTGTTTCTTTAGACACAGACTGGTCGCCCGAATTAACGTCACCACCCTTACCATTCTGCTCCTCCAAGGGCTCCCGGCCACTCTGCAACACTTCCCCATGCAATGGGACATCAATTGCAGCATCGGACTTGCCCCCGTCAGCACGCTGAACCGAGGACGGCAGCTTCCCCGGACCACTAGCTCGGATAGGGAGGTAATCGTACAGCGACGTCCGAGGCAGGGACGTGCCCACCGAGAGCGATATCACCACGAGCGTCAGTACCAGCACCACCACCGACACGACGACGGTGACGAGCCACCGCCTGACTCCACCAGCCCCAGCCGGGGCCTTCCTCCCCGGCACGCTCATGGGCATGGCCCCTCCTCCGAGATCAATCCTCCCATCAGAATGGCATCTACGCGCGGCGAAAGTTAGATCCGAGAAAGGAAAGCCAGAGTGATAGAATTTCGAGAAAGCGGGAAGGCGTACCAACGCGGGATTTGGGGAGGGAAGGGGAGTGGATCGGATTCAGGCGGGGAAACGGGAGTGGCGGTGCTCCTGGTCGGAGGCCACGAGGCAGCAGCAGGGGAAGCGACGCGACCAGAGAGAAGGAGGGGGGAAGGAAAGAGAGGACGAGTACGGGAGACGTACTTTACACGGCGAGTCGATAAAGTGTATTGGTTGTGGGCTTGCTGATGGGTTGGCCCAACTTATTACCCCGACTTCTGTTTTTTCTCTTTTTCATTTTTCCTTTCGTTTTCCCTTCATATTGTTTTTTTTAATTACACAGTATAACTCAGACACTCACAACGCACGCACACTCACCTCTATGAACGCACATAATCAAACCCTGCCTCTATGAGCATCTTCGAAGACTGAGCTGGCAAATCCTCGAGATTGACGAAGTCATCACTAGCGCCTTGCTGTCAACGGCCACGTCGCCTCCCGCTGAAAGCATAACGCCGTTAAATCCTAGAAAAATTCGCTCCCACCGGGAGTCGACCACAGGACCTCAGGTGATACTAAGCCTCTTGTAACCACTAGCCTGCAGGCCCTTTCGCTTCCCTTCGTATTGTTCACAGGGGCCAACAAAACAGCACCTGAAATTACTGCTCTATGTTAAAAGACTCAATTTTATTAACACATTGTTTTATGACTTATGTTACCGACTTGAATTACCCTGACCGATGCCAACATATTGCCGCCTGTATTGTTTCATTTTTCAGGTTCTCGATGTCTTCCTGATTATTTTCGTTTCCAGCTCCTTAGTTTTCGTTTTCGTCCGACGAGATAAATGTGAAAATGAAAATAGGCGGGTTGTTTTCTCGATCGTCCGTCCGTTTTCATCCCTAGAGGGGAGGGTGGAATTGGGCAAGGTGGTTAATTAACTCGTCATGGGCTTGATGAGGTTAATCCGAATTGAGTCTGGTTGTGTAAAAGGAAAAAAGTATTTACCGTAGTTCATATTACTTATTACTTCCATCAATACCTTTATAATATCCGAATTTTAATAGTAAATTTATGGAATTTGCTACCGTCGTGAATCAGTGAGCGTCTATCATCTGCGAAGCCTATCACAGGCAGCTGCAAGAAATCGAGCATACTACGTTCCAGCTTCCAAGTACCATTTCAGTGTTAACAACTTTACATTCAACATCCAGAAACAAATGAGCACCCTCTGAATGGTAACAGGAACTTTCGTAAAATTAACGAAGATAATCTATGTGCAAATTTACATCACACTATTGACTTTTACAGGCAGTGTGCTCTTCTGCAGGCTAATAATCACCCTATGTAGCTCGTGTTCTCTGAAACAACGAAAATTGCTAACCATTCATTGTTGATGGTTGGCATGATATTCAGAAACCATTACCGATGATCGCATCTCGAACCAAACCAGAGTCAATTTCAAGCCTGCAACCACTGTTACATATCGAGTATCAACTAGCGCCTTCTGCATGTTATGCCTTTGCATTCCAGAGCTGACTAAGTTCCCCTCTTCTCGCGCCCAGAATGACCATAACTCCTGCAGCATTTCAATGTAGAAGGAGTATTCAGAATTGCACATCATGCAGTGAAACTGTCGGAAACAGCGTCAGACTACTACTCCTGTACCTAGGGTTGAAGGAACGAGATAGAGCAGAGCTGGCTGGCCACTCTTCATTATGTACAGACCAAGGTATGTGCATGACAAGCCTGCGTTGGCATAACAATGTTGGTGTAAGCATCACTGTTTTTCTGCAACTGTAATATCGGAGATGGAGTGACTACTACATACCGAAGGCGTAGCCGATCATCAGGGGGATGAAGTAACCGTCAGTCAAGTCCTTGCCGTGTGTTCTGTCATATCTGCAACTCAGGAGCAGTTAGTAGAATTCAGGAGAAGAAACAACTGATCACTACTAGTCTTCTTGTTCTTATAACTGAAACCGCGATGGATTCAGGGTTCTGTTCAAGTTTTTACCTGAAACTGAAAGCAACCAGAAGTCCTGGGAAAAGAATGTCCCCAAATCCAATCATGTCATACCCGTTCCATGCATCGAACTCCTTCGGCATCTTCAGTACCATTGGAAGGCTGGGCCCATCATCAGTACCCCGAGCAACCTGAATTTTGCAGTGTTTCGTTTAAACAATGCTTGGGGCGTTAAGTTTTACTTAGTATCCGCGACATGCAAACTTACTGTGATCATGACACTTTTCTTGAATATGAAGGGTGATATGAACACCCAGAATATGTCATACAGAAACGCACTGACAAGCAGCGCCGATGCGACCTGAAAATTATCTTAAGTGCGTCAGAGATGCAGACAAGGTATGTGAAGCAAATAAATTACACTGAACTTACTAAACAGGATCAAGTCCACAATGACCCTACTTTTATGTTCGGCATATGGACCACTTGCAAAACAAGAATCATCATGCAGATGCCCTGAACAAGAAGAATCACATACTTCCGTGAGCACGAAGAGTAATGAGCAAAATACTTTTTAATCTAGCGACACGAGCACACTGCACTTAGAAGCAAGAACAGAAGCAGACCATCGATCATACCATGAGGTTCTGGCCAACCCAGGCACACGACGAGGCCTGGTGTGAAGCCCAATAGACGACGATGATCAGGGCCAAGGGTAGGACTACAAGTGCCACCACCGTCACATTCCCGATGAGAGGAAGCTTCACTTTGTTCTCGCGGCACCCGTCGCATATTCTGTGCACATCAGCTCAATTTCGCAACAGTTAGATAAGTGTAACGACGGATGCAAAGTTTTGGTGGGTGTGTTGAGCCATCGCACCTTATAATGAGAGTCGTGGCAACATAGTGCAATCCCTGAAAACAATCGGCGGGCAACATTAGTGTCATTTGATCAACTGAGAAGTGTGCTTCGGGTTATCAGGCAGACGTACGTACCTGGAGACCACCGAGGCAGAACAAGCCAACCAGCAGCCACGCAGACCAGATGGACCTGAAGTAGAAGAGGAACAGCAGCACAAGCGAGGACGTGACGATGAACACGAGCGCGGTTTTGGTCTGGAGCTCCACGATCTCGGACTCCGGCTCTTTCTCTTCGCCCAGCGAAGGAGCGTTCTTTGTAGGCTAGAAATTAAAACAAACAAGACAGCTGGATGAGCTCGTCGCGTACGTTGCAATCGTGCCCGGCCATTTCAATGCAAAAAAGAGACGAGTTGTATAAATACCTCTTCGCCTACGATGGCGATGGTCCATACGGAGGCGCAGGCCACCGTGCCGACGGCCATCATCCAGAGGAATGGTATGGCCCCATCGTAGGACGGCTTCTCCGGCGCGTACATAAGAATTTCCGCTGCAAGCGACCGACGGCGCCAGCCACAGATTAGTTGTCAGAATGGTGGCAAGCGATCGAACACGAGATCGAGCAAGGACATTATATGAATGCGCTCGCCCGTTACCCTTGAGCTTGCTTTCACCGGCTTTCAGAATCTTGGCGCCCGCGGACTGGGACACCATGACCACCGGGATGTTGATGTCCGGAGGCGGGTCCTTGTCGGTGCAGACCATCTTCTGCAGATCTGCGGTAAGAGAGGTCCGTCCGGCCATCGATCAGATTCACTTAATTTCCATGCACAGAGAGTACTATATAACATTTGCTACGCACAATCGGAACGAGAGCGGAGCACAACCGACCATCCTCATCGTTGATGATGACCAGCGCCGACGCGCCGCTGGCCGCCGCCGCCTTGGCCTTCTCAAGGAACGTGCACTCCCCGCGCTGGGCCACGGCCACGTCGTTGGCGAGCGTCTGCGGCGACTTGGCGCAGCTGCTCTTGGGGCTGGGCAGCACGACGAACCCCCGCTTCTCGGTGTCGTACACGCTTACCGGCAGGGGCAGGCCGAACCTCGCCGTGATCCCGGTCAGGCTGTTCTGCTCCTCGCCGTTCACCCAGTACATCACTTTCACCTGCGCGCGCGGACGGATCGATCAGCGCATATGTAACCACAGGTGCACGGGCCACGGCACGACGCCAATGTCCACAAACCTTTTGGAAGGGGTTGTCGCAGCCGGGGAACTTGGGCGAGATGCCGTCCTCGAACTCGGAGTCGGCGCCGGAGGCCCGCGGCGTCCGGAACGCCAGGAGGACGACGGCGAGGAGGAGGTGGGCTCCTCGTCGGCGGCAAGGGGTCGACGGGATCGCCATGCCGTACTGCCGGCTTGCCGCGCGCGCGGGGACCTCCTAGCTAGGCCGTCGTCGTACGCACGCACGTCGTCCGGGCCCTGCAGAGAGCGTCAGCTAGTTGCATGCATCGCCGGGCGTGTAGGACTGCAGGTTGCGTGCGCTATAACTGGGGGTGGCTCTCGTTCACCCGCGCCCGGTGTTCCCGGCGCGTCGTCGTCGTCATCAATCCGCTTCCAATGCTTTGTTTTGCTGTGTCTGGAGCAGCAAAGCGTCACTTCTTCTTGCAGGGCCCCTGCAAAGCCGGCCCACCCAGAGAAACGATCCGGCCCAGCGTTGATTCATCATTCCGAAGTTACGATTCTCGACTCGAGTTCGAACTCGCCATGCCTGATCGATGCCGCCTCGCCTCGCCGTCGCCCTGCCGACGCTCCTCGCCCGCCTCCGCGGCTGCACCTCCGCCTCCCACGCGCTCCAGTGCCACGCCATCCTCCTCACCTCCGGCCACCTCGCCGCCTCCCCGCTCCGCCTCTCCAACCTCCTCCTCCTCGCCCTCGCCTCCGTCCCCGCGCCCGCCCACGCGGACGCCGTCTTCGCGCGCCTCCCGGACCCCGCCGCCCGACACCCATTCGCCTGGAACACCCTCATTCGCGTCCACGCCACCGGGAGCCCACGCCGGGCACTCCTCTACTTCGCGCGCATGCGCCAGTGCGGCGTGGCGCCGGACGCCTACACGTTCCCCGCCGCACTCAAGGCTTGCGGCTGCAGAGTCGGGTTTCTGGTGCACGCCGAGGCTGTGAGGAGGGGGATGGACCGGTACCTGTTCACGGCGAACGCGCTCATCAGCTTCTACTGCAGGATCGGGGACTGCCGTTCGGGGAGGAAGGTGTTCGATGAAACGAGTGGCGGCGTGCGGGACCTCGTCTCCTGGAACTCTATGATCGCGGGCTACGTGGCGTGCGGGGAGATGGAGCTCGCACAGAATCTGTTCGACGAAATGCCGCATAGGGACGCGTTCTCCTGGGCCACCATGATCGATGGGTATGGGAAGCAGGATGGTGGTGTGGACCGTGCGCGCGAGCTGTTTGATCGAATGCCTGGTAGGGATTTGGTGTGCTGGAACTCGATGATTGATGGTTATGCCAGGAACGGAAGGATGGATGAGGCGAGGGCGCTTTTTGAGGAGATGCCGGAACGGAATGTGATCTCTTGGAGTGTTATCGTCGATGGGTATGTACGGTGCGGGGAGCCAAAGGAGGCTTTGGAGAATTTTGAGAGCATGCTTTCGCGTGGAGTAAAGCCTGATAGGGTTGCCGCAGTCGGGGCTGTCACGGCTTGTGCTCAGCTGGGTGCTCTGGAGCAGGGCAGGTGGCTGCACTCTTATTTGGCGAAGAAGAAGATACTGTTTGATGTTGTGGTGCAGACAGCTTTGACAGACATGTACATGAAATGTGGGCGTTTGGATCTTGCCATGTCGATCTTTGAGAGCATGGCTGAGAAGAGTGTGGTCACTTGGAATGTGATGATGGTTGGACTTGGAACTCATGGGTACGGTCTGCATGCTGTCCGGCTTTTCCACCTAATGGAGGCTGAAGGAGCACCCATGGATGACCTTAGCGTACTTGCGGTGCTGACTGCTTGCACGCATGCTGGGTTGGTCTCGGAGGGTTTAGAGATATTTCACAGAATGAAGAAAGATTTCGGGATAAATCCCAAGGTGGAACATTACGGTGCGTTGGTTGATCTCCTTGGCCGCGCTGGACGTTTGGATCAGGCCAGGCATGCTATAGAGACAATGCCCATGGAAGCAACTCCAGAATTGTGGGGATCTCTTCTTGCTGCCTGCCGAAGCCATAAGAGTGTTGAGTTGGCTGAACTGTCTGTTGAACGTCTTGCAAATCTTGGAGCAGATGATTCTGGAGTCTATGTTCTTTTATCTAATATCTATGCTGATGAAGGGATGTGGGATGCTGTTTTGAGGATTAGGAAATTTATGAGTGCTGAAGGGATGAAGAAGGATATTGGACGGAGTGTGATTGAAGTGGATGGAGAGATCCATGAGTTTGTGAATGGAGATAGTTCGCATCTCTGTAACGATGCAATATACTCGATGCTGTGGAATTTGTCTAACATGGCAGCGTCTATTTGATTATTCCTTTGTGGACCAAGTTTGCTGAATCAATCATCATTATATATTTGATTTAACATGGTTGACATGAAACACTGTAGTTTGGAGACCAGCATATATTCGTAAGGATGCAATATGCTCCTTCCTTTAGTCAGTTTTAAAGGATGATGGTAAATTTGGGCCATCCACCCGCTAATTTCGGGACTAGAAACTGGTCTCAGATTGAAGAAGTTTACTCTTAACTGAGAAGTCTGTGCACTCCTGTAGCATTGTTTTTTTGAAGGGGGAATACAGTAGGGGAAGCCCCTACTGTGGTAATTATATTAGTAGAAAACCAAAACGAAATAGCAAGTACAAGTAAAGTACTAACTTACCTACCTACCTACTGAGAAAAAACAGGGCTCAGAAGCAGCCCTCCTAGAAACTGAAAAAGAACTGTGCTAGGCTGAGGCTTATATATAGTTACAGGATGTAAGCAGAGGCTAAAAAAGGAGTAAGAAGCTACAAAAGAAAAAAAAGGAACTTTACAAAATGCTGTCTAGCCATGAAGAGACAAGAATTTTGTCATCGCTATTTAGGCTGTACATCTGTTGCTTAACTGTTCTGACAAAGGCTGCCTTCCAAGATTGGAATGTAGGTGTTGAACCCCTGAAGATCTTTTCATTCCGTTGCTTCCAGATTTCCCAAGCTGCTATTGTGAAACATCTGTTGCTATTGTGAATACTCCTGTAGCATTGTTATTTACATCACTGGAATGAAGATAAAGTGAAGTTTCAGAATGAAGACTGAAGCCATCAAGTTGTATGTTTCTGATTTCTTATGTCTACTTTCTTGATTCTTTTGTCCCTCTGGATGACATCATTTCAAGTACAGATGTAGTAGTAATTGTGCTGTTTTTTGTTGATTCATTCATATGCATTCAATAGTGAAAATGAAAATTAACTGCTCGTGTGAAGTGTACCATGAACTCTAACAAGCATCACTAATACAAACTCTGAATTATGCTTTACGTTGCATCTTAGCCTTCAAATTGCAATTATGTGCCTTTCTAAATTAGATTATGTATTGTCCTCCGTGCCTATCTACTTTACGATCCGAGGTTTCACACGTGGCATGACTTGTGTGATGATAGTCAATCTAGCATTTGTAAGACTCAAAATGGTGTGTCCTCTTTACTATTAGTATAGAAGCATGCTCAAGTTTAGAATTTAGATTATTTTCACATGGCATTAACAATGATAAGAACTGTAAAGATACAAATGTGCGGCTGGACCATGAGTCAGTACCGTTGTCATGCCAACCTTGGTGCATGAGAGATGATACTAATGTTTGGGTGCAGCGTATGCATCTTATGAATACAAAACAGAAAATCTAGAGATGAATCCTCCATCTTGCATACATGTGAATGCCTTCTTGTTAGACACGGGACCACCTTATTGGGACCTTATTGGGAGCAACTATGGCCCCTTCTTTTTTTTATATGAAAAAGGTAATCAGATCTATTGCCAAAGAGTAGCAGTGGGCTCACCACATGCCAGCCTTTTATCACTCTCCCCAGATGCATCTCCTCTCTTGCGTCGCTCTCAGAATATCATTCTATTCATCTTTTTTCTTTCCTGTTGTCTTATTTAGGAGATCAAAAAGCATTTGAGGCTACAGTGAGAATTAATTTTTTTCGCTGAACTCTTGCCTCTAGGTTTTTATCTGATCATGAAATCATTCATTTGAAATATGATTGACCATGTCACCTTGCAATGCATGGGTCAACTTTGCATGATCTATAATTTTCATTTAATTTCTTTGGTGGATAACTGAATATTTGTCAAACCCCTCAATATCCCAAGGTTCCATGCCCCTTCTTGTACATTAATACATATCAGAAGTACGTCTTGGAGCCACTAGATATTTTGCCCTGTATACTTGTTTTACTGCATACCTAGCAGCAGCGTCAAACTTTTAATGCTATGCATTCTTCTGCAAGGAACTGTTTAATAATTTGCACACGTTGCAGATGCGGTTCCTATTGACATGAATTGTCCAGAAGTTTGTTGTTGGATACAAGCAGAACAACCTGCAGATTTTATGCTTGCAAACTACTTGCTGTTTGGAACTGAGAAGTTTGTTACAAATATAGTACTGTAAGCGTGAAAATATACTTCGTAGCTTAAGTTGGAGAGATGCATGTAATGGCATGATATTTTTTTCTCAGAAATATCTTCTTAGTTAAACTTTGAAAATGAGTTCTGGTTTGATGATGGTTTGCAGACTTGAAGCCTTCCTTTTTTATGCCTTTCATCATCAGCACCTTTCTGGCACAAAAGCCCATAAGAACTGTCGATGCTCAGTATGGATACGATATTGTAAAGCTCCTGATGTTGATCACAGATGGAGGCCAAGTGGTTAACAACATCAGAGGACCCAGTCTATATCTCCAAAGCTGTTCATTTGTTCAAGCAGACGAGTACATATCGAGGTTTGTTTGTGCTTCATAAATTCAATGCATTATAGCCGTATATCAATGATATTTAGTTAAATAAGCTGCTCTTTCAGACTGCATATGTCAAAAAAATTTGCCATTTACTACCAAAATTACTAGTCCATAGTCTGAACTAAGCATTTTAAAGTACAAAATGCTCTGCCGTACTCCAGTCCTCTACTAGCTAGCCTCATGTAAAAAGGAAGGAAAAAAAAGGAAGCCTTTTCAGTGGAGGAAAAAGAATAGAAGAAAAAAGAAGAGAAAAAAAATGAAAGAAAACTACTAGTCTTCACATGGACATGTCATGCAATAGAAACTCCCCCTAATCATTCAACTTCACCTGTGGCAAACACATTTGTAATGGTAAGCACTGTTCATGGGGTCATTTGCATCCACTGGGACTTGTTCAGCAGTACACTTGAAGCGACATCCCCTGCACTCATTGTATGTGCATATTGGAGCAGTTGAGCCAATCAACATTCGCCTTGCATACATGAGCAGTTTATCCTTGTTTGGAACCTGAAATCAGGCATGTGACATCATTATCAGTGCTTTCAGATCTTTACACACTTTGTGTGTTAGCTTAGCACATATTTGTTTCATGTTTTACTTTTTTGCTATCCTAAAGACTTTTTCTTAGTACTACGGTTGGAAGCAAGTGGTTGCCATGCAGTATCCTCCAACCAAAAACTACATTGATGGCACACAGCTCCTTGTTGCTCCAACCTCGTACCAAAAACTCCATTGATAGTTATATAGTATGCTCCGAGCAAGTTCACATTCAAAGTAGCTTTCCTTACATATATGTATGGAAGAAAGAAAAGGTGCTGAAAGATTTTGAAGTTGAAAACTGTCACGGACATGCTTTGCAATAGCTAAAAGAGAGATATGTACCTTCACGGTCTCCTGCAAAACTACATATTTTTCAGGCAATTCCTCATGGGTATATTGTTCTAGATAATCTGCACCTTCATAACAAATTAGATTGAAAATGAATGAGCAAGCAGTTAACTAAAGCAAAGGCTAAAAAAACGCAAGGGACTAGTCAGAGAAAAAACGCAAGGGACTAGTCAGAGAAAAAAAAACTAATACAGTGTTTGTATAAGTGGGGAGAGAACCTGATGTTCTGCCATGGTGACCTTGGTTGCAGAGAGCATGACTGATAAGAAGGCAAGATAGAAGGAAGAAGAGGAGCAGGGAGCTTGTGGTAACTGTGGGGCAACCAATTGCCATCTCTCTTGTTCAAATGGGCAATGGATATAAAATGGGAGGATGGTGCCGTGTTTGGATTAGAGAAACAACACAAGGGAGCAAAGGTTAGAGGCTATATAAATCGGAGACAGGTGAAATGGCTCTTCTGTGCGTCCCCTCTGGGGCTCTGCTCATGCCTAGCATATGCATATCTCAGTGCCATACCATGCAGAGACAATGATATGGAGAGGGAGCAGTGGGGACTGCGGAGACCACCAGGTGGCTCCCTTCTCTCATATGCACGCGCACACGGGATGACAGATACGTCTGAAACTAAGCAACGGCGGGGCCTTTTTTCAGTTGTTCCATAGCATCGGTTTGTCTGTTATGCATGTGCTTCTATGCATGGTATTTTCTGTACCCAATTTTGAACTTGAGGATGTTGTGGACTCCTTCTTCAGGAAACAGTACCAGCGCCGCAAGAAGACCCAGGAGTTTGTTAGTGGCTAGATAAGTGCATTAGTGGTTGCGTTAGCTTTGGCAGAATAATAGCACCGGTTGTTTGGTGCAGGTTTGTTAGCTGAGCGCTATATAGTTGAGTCGCGTGTGTTAGTTGAGATTAGGCAGAAGATTAACCTAGAGCTCAGAGCCTCCGAGGAGGGCGAGCAGGTGATCTGCTACTGCTGTAATCGATCTGTTCTTCATTCAATTCAATCCATAGTTCGACCATATCATTTTGGTATCAGAGACTTCGGTCCTCTGCCTGTGTCGCTCGCTCGCTCACCAATTCCACATCCCATTTTTCAGATTACGTTGCCGCCAAACCCATCGCTCCACCGCACACATGGCCGACGACGGCAAGGCTGCCAAGACCGCCACCACGGCCGACGCCACGGCCAACGCCAACGGCGACGGGTACGTCAAGGCGTCCGACCTCGAGAAGATTGTTGAGAAGATGATCTCGAAGATGAACGACCTCAGCGCCAAGATCGCATCCGAGGCCGCCGCCAACAAGCAGGAGACCTCGCGTCTCGCCGCGTCCATCAACAACGTGCAGAACCAGGTGCTTGAGAAGCAAGGAAGGTTCGACTCTTCGTCGGGCACCTCCCACGCGCCGCCGCCGCCGCCATCCATCGTCCACAAGCTGCGTTTCCCCAAGTACGACGGCGCCGAAGACCCGCTCGGTTGGCTGCACAAATGCGAGCAGTACTTCCGATCGCAGGGCACGCCGGAGGATCAAAAGGTCTGGACGGCGTCCTTCTACCTCGAGTCCGCGGCCAGCCAATGGTACTACCGGTTAGAGAAGAATCGTGGCGCCGCGCCGACATGGCCCGAATTCGTCGACAGCATCAACAAGCGCTTCGGGCCACCTGTCCGCAGCAATGCGCTGGGCGAGCTAGCCCATCTCCGGCGCACCGGAACGGTGGAGGAGTACCAGGACCTGTTCCTCAAGATGCTGGCGCGCTGCGACAACGTCACCGAGCGACAGCAGATCGATCTCTTCAACGCCGGTCTCCGCAACCCGATGCGCACCGACGTTGAGATGCAAAAGCCGGAGACCCTCGACGACGCCATGGCGCTGGCTCGCTCGTTCGAACGACGCCTACAAGTGGAGGACGACGATCCGCGCCCAGTTGTACGCCACGCTCATCGCGCGACGCCCCGGTCGACGTCGAGCCACACCACGCCAGCCAACACGCTGGCCACGTCCGGCGCACCGGGTGCGACATCGACACCGCCCGGCGCCAAGGACACGCCGCCACCACCGCGCGACGGCCGATTCGTCCGCCTCTCTCCGGAGGAGATGGCGCGGCGGCGCCTGGAGGGCCTGTGCTTCAACTGCCCCGAGAAATTCTCCCGCGAGCACATCAAGACCTGCACCAAGAAAGGCATCTACTACCTGGACCTGGCCGACGCCGCCGACACCGACACTAACTCGGAAGACGAGATGCAGATCTCCATGTGCGCCCTCACCGGCATCCACTCCGGCTCAACGCTGCAGCTCGCAGCGTCCATCCTCGACAACAAACTCATCAGCCTCGTCGACTCGGGCTCAACTCACTCCTTCCTCGCGGCTGACACGGCGCGTCGCATGGGCTTGACCCCGGAACCGCGGCCAGGCCTCACGGTGGGCGTCGCGAATGGCGAACGCGTCCCCTCCGAGGGTGTCTGCAAGGACGTGACCGTCACCATCGACAAGGAGAAATTCACCATGGACTTGTACGTCATTCCATTGGGTGGCTACGAGCTGGTCCTAGGCTGCGACTGGCTGCGCACCCTGGGGCCGATCGTCTGAGATTTCGAACGCCTCACCATGGCTTTCTGGCGCGCCAACCATTCCGTCAAGTGGCGCGGCACCAATGCACCACCGGCGCAGCGACTGGCAGCCGCCGACATCGTCGCATATATGAACTTGCTGCTCCAAGAATTCGCCGACCTCTTCACGCCACCGACGGGTCTCCCTCCGCAACGCACGTTCGACCACCGGATCCATCTCCTTCCCGGAACGGACCCCGTCGCGGTCCGGCCCTACCGCTACGCCCAGCTGCTCAAGGACGAATTGGAGGCGCAGTGCAAACTCATGTTGGAGCAGGGCATCATCCGGCCCAGTACATCGGCGTTCTCCTCGCCGGTGCTGTTGGTGCGCAAGAAGGACGGGACATGGAGATTCTGCGTCGACTACCGGGCCTTGAACATGAAGACGGTCCGCGACAAATTTCCGATCCCGATCGTCGAGGAGCTCCTCGACGAGCTAAAAGGGGCGCGCTTCTTCACCAAGCTGGACTTGCGGAGCGGCTATCATCAAGTCCGGATGCACCCGGACGACGTGGAGAAGACGGCGTTCCGTACCCACCACGGCCACTTCGAGTTCTTGGTCATGCCATTCGGCTTGACGAACGCACCATCTACGTTCCAGGCGTTAATGAATGAGGTTCTTCGTCCTTTCCTCCGTCGCTGTGTTCTCGTGTTTTTCGACGACATCTTGATCTACAGCAGGTCGTGGTCGGAGCATCTACAACATGTGCGTGCAGTACTCGCCGTGCTTCGTGAGCACGGGCTGGTGCTCAAGCGATCCAAGTGCGTTTTTGGTGAACGGCGAATGCACTACCTCGGCCACGTGATCTCCGACGGCATCGTGGCAATGGACGACGAAAAGATCGCGGCAGTGCAAGCTTGGCCACTGCCGCGCTCTGTGAAGGCGCTGCGTGGGTTCTTGGGACTCACCGGCTACTATCGCCGGTTCATCCACAACTACGGCGTGATCGCGGCGCCCTTGACGGCGCTGCTGAAGAAGGAAGCGTTCCTCTGGTCGCAGGCGGCGACCGATGCATTCCAAGACCTCAAGCGCGCGCTGACGACCGGCCCCGTACTGCAGCTGCCCGACTTCGACAAGCCATTCATGGTGGACTGCGACGCCTCCGGTACGGGCTTTGGCGCGGTCCTCCACCAAGGCCAAGGCCCCATCGCCTTCTTCAGCAAGACGGTGGCGCCTCAGCATGCCAAACTGGCAGCCTATGAGCGCGAGCTCATTGGGCTGGTCCACGCCGTCCGCCACTGGCGGCCCTACCTATGGGTGCGCGAGTTCATTGTGCGCACCGATCATTGCAGTTTGAAGCACCTCCTCGACCAACGCTTGTCCACGATCCCTCAACACACGTGGGTAAGCAAGCTCTTCGGGTACAGTTTTCAGGTCGAGTACAAGCCCGGCACGCAGAACGCGGCGGCAGATGCGCTGTCGCGCCGCGATGAACACGAACCAGGCGTGCGCGTCCATGCCATCTCGCGGCCTGAGTTCGAGCTGTTCGAAGAATTTCGCAAGGAGGCCGAGGCGCTGCCAGAAATCATAGCCAAGAGGAAGGAGATTGAGGACGGCACGGCGGGCGCAGCGTGGACGCTCGTGGACGGGTTTGTGATGCATCGCGGGCGGATTTTCGTGCCTAACTCGTCCACGTTCTGGCCACAATTGTTGGACGCGGCCCACGGTGCGGGCCATGAGGGCGTCCAGAAAACTCTTCAACGCCTGCGTTCGTCGTTCTTCAGCCCGCAAGCTGCACGGCGGGTTCGCGACCATGTCAAGAGTTGCACCGTCTGCCAGCGGAATAAGACGGAACATCTACACCCCGCCGGGCTGCTCCAGCCGCTCGACGTACCCATGTCGATATGGAGCGACATTGCAATGGACTTCGTGGAGGGCTTTCCGCGGGTGGGTGGAAAGTCGGTGGTCTTGACAATCGTCGATCGCTTCTCCAAGATGGCGCATTTCATCCCCCTCGGCCACCCGTACACGGCGCTCACGGTGGCCCAGGCGTTCTTCGACAACGTCGTCAAGCTGCACGGGTTTCCATGCTCCATTGTGAGCGACCGTGATGCAGTCTTCACCAGCAACTTGTGGCGTGAGATGTTCGCCCTGTCGGGCGTCAAGCTCCGCACGAGCTCGGCGTTCCGGCCTCAAACTGACGGGCAGTCCGAGGTGACTAACCGCGTGCTTGGCGTCTACCTCCGATGCTTGGCAGGCGACCGTCCGAGGAGCTGGCTACGGTGGCTGCCTTGGGCGGAATATTGCTACAATACGTCGTTCCAGTCGGCCCTCAAGACGACGCCGTTCCGGGTGGTGTTCGGCCGCGACCCACCGACTCTCATGTCCTACCAGCCGGGACTCGCCAAGGTGGTGGCGGTCGACAAACAACTCTTGCACCGCGACGAGTTCCTGACTGATATCCGTGATCGACTCCTCCAAGCTCAAGACTACATGAAGCTCATTCACGATAAGGCGCATCGCGATCTCGAGTTCCAGGTGGGAGATTGGGCTTGGCTACGCCTGCATCAACGTTCTGCGGCCGGCATCACTGACAACTCCAACGCCAAGCTCGCGCCTCGCTTCTACGGGCCGTTCCAAGTGCTCGAGCGCATCGGCAAGGTTGCGTATCGCCTTCGTCTACCGGCCAAATCAAAGATACATGACGTATTCCATGTTGTTTATCTCAAGAAGCATCAAGGGGACCTTCCATCAGAAGTGGTGCCGCTGCCGCACATTGTTCATGGCCGAGCAGTAGCTACTCCGGCCAAGGTGGTGCGTGCCAAGCCTAATCGCGCGAGCTGGGATATCTTGGTCCAGTGGACAGGACGCACGGCGGCGGAAGCTACATGGGAACCCTTGGAGCAGTTCAAGGAGCGCTATCCAGATTTTGCGCTCGAGGACGAGCTTTTTGGTCAGGAGGGGGGAAGTGTTGTGGACTCCTTCTTCAGGAAACAGTACCAGCGCCGCAAGAAGACCCAGGAGTTTGTTAGTGGCTAGATAAGTGCATTAGTGGTTGCGTTAGCTTTGGCAGAATAATCGCACCGGTTGTTTGGTGCAGGTTTGTTAGCTGAGCGCTATATAGTTGAGTCGCGTGTGTTAGTTGAGATTAGGCAGAAGATTAACCTAGAGCTCAGAGCCTCCGAGGAGGGCGAGCAGGTGATCTGCTACTGCTGTAATCGATCTGTTCCTCATTCAATTCAATCCATAGTTCGACCATATCAGAGGAGTCGTATTATGCTACATGACATGCTGAAAGAGGGACAATTATTTGCATCAGTCCCAGAATACCAAACGGCGGATATAGTGCATAAACTTTAAGCTTGAAGAATAAGCTTGTTCAGTAACTGAAGATTTTTTTTATATATATACAAGGAACTGAAGATGCTAGAAAGAAGGCAACGAAAGGAAAAGCTCTGGTACGCATCATTTCTGAACATGTAAATGGTGGAGAAGGCTGAGAAAGCGCAGTCGTATGGTTGGACTCTGCATCTCTGAATGCCCAAATCTTGTTCTGTTCACCGCTGTCACTCTTCTGCAACCTCAAGGCATGCATGGGCTGCATCTAGATTTGGAACAAATATTCAGATCCGTACTATGTACAGTCTGTTGATTTCTCGTAGACAGCAATCGTTGGAAGCTGTGGATCTGCTTGCGTTTGTTCTAATGTTTGTGTGGTTCTCCGTTCTCGCTTTGGTGGAGATGTTGGCGTGGATATGGGTGTAGGGTTCATCTGTTGTTGTTTTCAGTTTAAGAGCTGGTACCACGGGGGATGCTGATAGTCACGAGAACGTAAGCAGTCAAAGATTTGTCAAATGAATTTGATTTGGCAACAAGGAAGCAGACATCTCCCAATAGGCCGAACGCTGCTGATATTCATGTCACGACATACTGCCGGCCAGAAGTACTGAGGCTCAGCAAGTAAAACCTCTTGTCTGTAACAAGTTAGCACACTTATTATTCACCGTTCGGGATCTGCTTTTGTTCTACTGTACATATTTCAAAATGCCTAAATATTCATGTAATGTTAATTATATAATCAAAACACGCATGAGTACACCATGAGTTTTCGCTGAGATTCTTGCAGATGCGGAGTGGCACACAAAACACGCATGTTGGTGGGTTTGTTTATCTCCTTTTGCCGCACAAAGGGAATTCATTTGATGATAAGATGACGGAGCTAGGGAAATTTTATTGTCGCGACACGTTTGAGAGGTTGAAACACAGCAATGGAAATGAGTACAAAGGAAAGGAGGGCACACAGCACAGCCAGCCCCTCAGCAGCAGGAACTACTCGAAACAACAGAGCAAGACATGATTGGACCTAACAAAACAACAAGAAGATGGCTGCTTAACCAGTTAATCAGATGACAGCTAGCAGACTCAACGTAGTGCATAACGCATGCATGCCCTCTAGTTGCACAAGTTGGGCGGGGCGGGGATGCCGCACTTGGCCGGGATCTGCATGACCCGGTCGGGGTCGATGTCGCTGGGCAGCCACTTCTTATAGCTGCAGAGGCAGTCGAACTGGGCTTTCTTGAGCTTCTGGCAGCAGAGAGGAGTCGGGGCGTAGTCCGTGCTGCCCACCTCGCAGTAGGACCGGCACGCCTCCACCGCGGACTGGTCGACGCCGCAGATCGCGCTGGCCGCCGTAGCTGCCGCCACGATCAGCAGCGACACCACCAGCACCGCCGCCGCTTTCCTCCCGGCCATCGTAGATAGCGTGTATATAGGATCACCAGCTAGCTAGCTAGCTCTGTGGCGCTTGTGAGTTGCGGTGATGCGAGTGTGTGATGGTGATCGCTACGGCTGCGGCGTTATATATAGCGTGGGGATAGCGCGGCCCGTGACGCGCATGTGCTTGTCCACATTATAGCCAGGAGCGTGCGTGCCAAGTCACGGGCAAGCGAAGCCATTCGCCTCTCGCCATGCACGCAGTACTGCGCGTCCACGCAGAGACATGCTTTGCCTCTATCCGTAAAATTATGTGGGCGAATCGACGGTAACGACGCTGGTTTTGCTGGAACGGGGCTCGTTTTGGAGTGCCTTCTTGTGGCAAGTGGGGTTTTTCTACCTGATGAAGTCGGGATGGAGTTCAGAGAGTATCGTTGGCGATTACGAGGAAAACGGTGTGCTTAGCTTGGTCGGTAAAAGGGGATATGAGGATGGCGCGTCGATCGGTGTGTCGTCCGTGACTGTAGTACTATCTATTTTTGGCTTTGCAGGATCAGTGAGGCCAACATTGTGATCTGATCAATCACGTAGCACGGCTTTACTACATTTTGACTTGGTTTTCCTGATCTCTTATCCATCTGTCTCCCCGGCACGCTACTAATAAGCTAGTTTCCTTTGTTGGAGAAATTTAGTTAGCTCTGCTCACTTGTTAGATGTCTTCCTGCGTATAGCGTGTTAACATGCGCACATACCAGACGATGGAAAATTAAACAAAAACTTTGAGCAGCTGAAGGGATTGCTCTTGAGTCTGGACTCGACTACGAAGCTGTGAACGTGATCATGCCTCCCACCACATGCATTGTATGGCTCAAATGTCTATCTAGGCTAGTACACTGACTTGTCATGTGAATGGAGTTTTTGTATACCGTTGTCGTACCATCCACTCTTATCCTTCGATTAGAGACCGCTAGAGTTAATAGACATGTGCTTATAGGTATATGAGAAATGAAAATGGCGTCATGCCTTTTCTTTGTTTGCAAATTGCCACTTTTATGTTTGATATTATTGAGAGAAAATGACATGGTCTCCATTGCGCCACGTCTCATGTTGTAATATTTGCATCGTTTTACTTTCAAGTACTTAAATAGATGAAGTGTTGAACATGCATTTTGCATAATGTGCAAGCTAAATTATGTATAACAACGACATGACACATCATTTTTAGAACATGCAATTTGTTGTGTTTATGATGCATCATCTCATGTATAGGTTGTTGTTGATTAGGTCCTATCATGCATAAATCATCCTTAAATCTATCTATCTGTGTCCGGGATTATGGTCTCTTGGCGATTGAACTAAAATTAAGTGTGATCTTCATGCCTTACTCCTAAGCAACTTTCTCCCTTCTTACTTAATTAAGTATGTGCGCAACATTCTAATAAAGGAAGATCGGATTAGCTTATACATATAATATATTGAGGTAATATAGTGTCATAGTGTGGCACTCCTTTTCAAATTTATCTTCATCAGTGTACTAGGCTAGATAGACATTTGAACCCAAGTGTGCGATGATGAATTTTTATTTGAATATCGATCCCTCGCTCCCATACAGAAACTTTAATTTTTGTAGCAGGGCTTAACCCCCATAACAAATGTAATAGTGTATTTTAACATTCTTTTTGTGATAGTTTTAATATATGTCTACACATAATACAAAATTGCGTGTCACTCTTCATTTCCTATTAAATTGTTGGAATCATTTGCTTCGTTTTAGAATTATTATGGGAATGTTGCATGTGGGGGAGTACTATCCTCTTCCTTCTCTCCCTACCTGAATCATTTCTTTAGACTAGAAACTCCATCTCCAAGAGACTTTCTAAATCTTCACTCTATAAATCATCATTTAGAGAGTCATTTGCATAAAATCGCTTTCTATATCCTTCTACTCTCCAACAGCTTTTCTATATCTTGTGCGTAAACTAGAGAGCCATCCTTGCTCTCCATCTTTGGCTAGCTACAAATCCGGAATAGAGGATATCTGTATTTGGATATCCAATTGAAGAGGTTATTGGAAGGTGTTTTTTTTAACAAAATCTCTATTTCTGTAAATTATTAAAGATATCGAGAGTCTCTTGGAGATGCTCTTATGTGTCCTTTTGTAGCTCGAGAACTCTGAACAAAGCTTATTAAAATGCAAAAATCAGTGGACCCACACAACACACGCGGTACATATAGTTCCGTGACAACTTAAACACGACGCAAAATGACGAACAGTACATGCACGATGGATAGCATGCATGACAACAGGATCATCAGCCGGGCACCGCTGGACAACAACTGAAGAACAACACAGCAAATTAAAAATGCGTGACAATCGAGCACCAGATCAAGACGGCAATCGATTAGTTACGGATCGGTTCGAATTTTAACCTTGCATGGCACAGCTTTGTTGTCCGTCGACGGGTGCCAATTAGTGGCACCTCTCCATGCTGCACTTGTTCTGGATATCCTCGGCGCAGTTCTTGAATCCCGCCTTCACTAGCTTGTCCCAGTAGGCGCGGCAAAGGCACTCGGGCTTGGCGGGCTTCAGCGCGGCGCAGCACTCATTCAGCTCGCTGCGGCGGTCACTGCAGTAGGACATGCACGCACGCATGGCCTGGTCCCGGTTTTCGCCGCACTGCTGCGCCGTGGCCGCCACCAGCAGCATAGCCACCACCGCGACCGCGACCGCGACGGCGGCGGCGTTGCTGACCTTCCTCCCGGCCATCTCGATCGGTCGGTTGGATGCCTTGGCCCTTAGCTAAGCTTAATTACTTAGGTGTCTGAGTACGTGGTGCTTGATCGATCAGAGCTCCTCACTCTTGTGATCGATGTGCAGTGCCAATTCCGATCGCCGAAGCAGGCTTATATAGCGTGGGGATTCAATTCAGGCCCGTGACGAGCGGGCATGTGCAGATGTGCTCGCGAGCTTGTCACGATCAAGACTCGATCACTCGATCGAGCGGCCAGTCACGGATCAGGAGTCACGGGCCAGATCGCGAGTCATCGATCGTCGGCACGTATAGCCAGCCACCGCCCGTTCGTATGCATGTGTGGAGATACTGACTGCCGGCTGCAAAGTGCAGGTACGACATGCATCGGCTCTGCTTCTTGGCTGGAAATTGGACGTATGTTGCGTGCCGTTTTGCGGCAAGTGGGCGCTGTTTCCAGTCGAAACGGATGCGTGGTCAGCGAACAGGACACTGGGCGGCGAACCGTAGCGGGGTAAAGTAACCTATCGCCATGCCTGTGACTTCCGCTCCCTAATTAACCCTACGTACTAGTTAACAGTAGTATTATTCTGGCTGATCACGAGCATGCACAGCCTGTACCTTATTAATTCAAGATGCATGTCTTATTTCATGTTCGACCCCTCTCTCTGCATCTGCAAATATGCTCCTCCTCAATTAGCTCCAGAAAACCAGCATATTCTTCTGTGTGCCCAACACCATGTTTTCCAGACAGCTTCCTGCTCTCTCCATCCATGCATGATATTAGCACATTGTTATGTCTTTATGAACCGATACATTTTCTTCTTCCAACAAGCTATGCTATGCATACATGGCTACAGCTTTTGTTCAACCTTTAAAAGCAACAAACCCAAAGACACAGCCTGGTCCCAGATGTCTCCCCCTGTTATCATGTTCTGCCATGGCATAGGCACACAGCAAGAAGAGTCAAATTGACTGGTTTTATGCACACGGGTCACGAAGACGAGAGCCAGGACGAGCTTGCTGCATGCTCGCCTTTTCCGCTGCTCCTGCACAGCAGAGCTGGGTCGGGAGTTATTTCAGGGACTTCTGCAACCACCTCCATGCAACACAGAAAACCTCTTGATAACGGAAACAATGTTCCAGCCTCTACAGACTTTACAGACAGACACAGGTACCCAAGGGGATTGAAACTTATCTTCGTACTGCAAAGTTTCAGACTCAACAATTCGGCGAGGAGGGAGTTAAGGGGCCGTTCGGATCCCCCTCTATTTCACCCTCTAAACTTCTACCCTCTAAAGTAAAAAAGAATCTTACTATTTAGGGGTACTAAATAAAATTTAATTGCAAAACCTTTCTGCAGACGGGCGTTATTTTTCGAGACGAATCTAACGAGCCTAATTAATCAATGTTTTGACACAGTGATGCTACAGTAACCATCGTCTAATCGCCGCTTAATTACCCTCATTACGTTCGTCTCGCGAAATAGAAGGGAGTCCTGAACTTAGTTTTGTAATTTGACTTTGTTTAGTACACATAAATCGTGCCGGCATCTTTGATGTGACTGCTACAGCACCCTCTAAAGTTTTTATAGCCTCATCCGCACGCAGCCTAAAAAGACATATGTTCGAGGTTGTTTTTTTTTAACAAATAATGTTTGCGGTTGTTTCAAACTACGGCCACAAGAAAATTGGCCCAAATCGGCAGAAATGGTTGCGAAAGAAAAAAAATGGAACATGAAAGGTAGACAGAGGCGCAAGATATAGCGGAGAAGTGAACTTGGGGGGTGGTCGTTATTCAAGAATCAAGATACACAACACCCTTCTCTCAAGTCTGCAAATCACTTTTGAAGCTTCAAATGGGCACCGATTTTTTTTTCTTTAAAAATTTTTGGAAACTGAGAACAAACCAGCGCATCATCCTTGTATAAATTTTCAAACTGGGACAAGTTCATAGAGGGAGAAGTGAAAATGACAAGCCTTCATGGTACATGGTTCCCTTCTTTCAGACTCTGACCACAACTAAAAAATGTATGAAAGAAATTATGACCGCGGGTGGCAGAGGTCAAACACCTGCAAATCTTCCTGCTCAAATGAAAACGTACGAGGGAGAAATAATAAGATACTGTATTTTTTTGAGATACTGAATCAGGATCCTCTTGTATTTCAGTTGAAACAATGGATTCTCTTCCATGACTAAAGCTGCTGCATGCCATGGCATCATCACGCAATAAGAAAGTCAAGTTGACTCGTTTCTCGAGCACAATAGGAACTAAGAAGATGAGAACCAGCAGAAGGATCAAACTCACTGCTACCACAAGCATGCATCCAGCAGCAGGAAAAGCAGATCTGGCTGCGTCACTTGGAACGGACATTCATCAGCTGTCTCAGCTGCGCCTAAGTAAACTACATCAAAAGCCTAAACCTAGAGGGACAGCGGAGGGAGAGTTCAGTAACTTTTAATCAAAAGAAGGAGAAGGCATGTTAAAAACCTGGACAAAGATAATAAAGAAGAAAAAGAAGAAGAAGAAGCTCGCTATGCGGGCCGCGGTTTACAAAAATCGCCAGGTTCCTGGTGCGCGCGTCTTTGTCAAATTCCGAAAGGTTCTTAGCTGGCCCAGTAAAAAGGCCCATTGGCATATGCATATCCGCATGTACGTGGCCCGGGCTTTTCTCTCTTTTTTGCTCCACTCCACGTAACTTTAAGACGCTGCTGTAACTTTGCGTTAGCGATAGGGTAATCACACTAGTATAAACTAATTATTGTTTCTAAAAAAAAAAGTAAACTAATTATTGCTACTCGAACTTGTAATGTTAGTCTCTAGCACAAGTCATAACTTGACATGCTGTTGAAACGATATTGGACCACATGCATGCTCTTGTTTTCCGTTTTGAAATGATATTGGAAGATGTGTCTTTCGAGTGAATGGACGCAGATGAAACGGAGAACTCCGTTTAGCAAAGCTTTGTATCATAACGTACGTGCTCTGGCCAGTAGTGAGTAGTGACACGCTGAATGACTTGAAAAAGGGAGATCGATACTGATGGCATAAAAAAAAACAAGGGCCCATCAGTCAGCGACCTTTGCATGCATGGCAACGTGACCAAATGGTCCAGTCCGTGGAACAGAGTTGGGTATCCGTCGCTCAATTACGGACCAATTTTCCAGTGAAAGCAGCCGATAAGTACACGATTAGACAGAGTTCACGCACGTCCCTACTAAAGCTAGCCCTTAACTTTCTTCCACGGCTGTAATCGTGACGCCGGTGGAAAGCCGGGGCAAAGCGTGCCGCCCCGGAGCCTCAAGAATCATTGTCATTTTGCCGTGGTTCCGAACAAAAGCACGCAACTTTTGCCGCTTTCCGGTGCCATGCGTGGTGTCCGTCCTTGAGAGTTGAGTAGCGAGGCGCTGCCGAGCGGCAGGAGCTGCCGGGAAGACGACCGCCAGCCATCTCGTCTCTCGCGACACGCACACTCATTGTTTATCATGCAATGGCAAGACTTGCTGCCAAAAGCCGGCAACTTTACTGCTTCTCTCTCTCTCTCTCTCGCACACACAAGCAGGGCATTGAGGAGAGAGAAGGAGATATTACTACTACTAATCGATAGTATGACCCAGTAACCACAGAAAAGAACAGCATCATCACTGCACTACGGACACTAAACTCGGAAAGCAAGGGGTAGGGGCTGCAGCGCTGCACCCTGCCTGCATGCATGAGTGTGAAGTGGTAGCACTCATTGCCCCGCCCGCCTCATCAGTAACAGCCGAACACTACCGGCTTTGGGCTCTTGCTTTTCCGGGAGGGCTTTCTGAAAAGTTTAGGTGCGTGTGCCCCCACATTCTCTTTACCACAAGCCTTTGTGCGCCTATGTATAGAGCTCCTTGCTCCTCCTGCCCGATTCCAACAGAGCTTTGACTGCCCTTCCTGCTCTTTTGCCTCCCTAGCTTGTTCCTCTGGTCTCGTCTCGTCTTCCTCCTCTCGCATCTGCTCCTGCTTCAGAGACCGCGCGATGGAGGTGAGCCAAGAAGATGCATTACATCTTTTTAAACTTCAGTCCTTGCTGCTCAATCTGTTTTCTGCACTTCTAGCAGTAAACATGTCCTAGCTGCTGAAAGGGCCGTTTGCATTGTAAACTTCAGCCCTTGCTGTTGAACCTTATTTCGTCACTTCTGCGAGCCAAATTTATTAGCTTCATCCTTTCATAAGCATTAAATCCTATGCTACATTTACATTTTTTGCTGACTTGGCAAGATGATTATGAGGAGAGAGAAGGAAAACTTTCATCTCTTGTGAGAGGCTTTTCATCCCCATGAAAGGAACATGGCTCTCTTTCCTAAAATTTAGTCTTGAAAACAATAAAATGAAAGTTTGCATTGAGAATGGCCTAACTCTGAAATATACCATGCTCGTAACAGTACACATACATCTCTCTAAACAAGTACATGTCCTATATCGGCATTGACATACTGTTTCGGGCGCTGCAAACATTTACCTGTAATACTATTAAGCCATCACTTGAAGCTTTCAGAAAACAGAGTTGCATTCGCCAGTCCTCTCAGCTTCGTCGTGTTGATTTTTCTGCTTCTTTCCTTCAAACTAAGCATGCAATGTTCAACTGGTCATCAGAGGTGTAAGTATTGTTTCGTTTTCTGTTTCTGGCAGGCACTAGACGACTGCAAGTGGCGCCATATCCCGGCGTTCGGCGACTGGAACATGTGGGAAGACATGCCCGTCACGCAATACTTCCAGTCGGGAGCCTTCTTCTTCGCAGCGCAGGCGGATAAAGAAGAAGAGGACCTCTTCAAGGTGCCCCAGTTTGCTGCCAAGCCATACAACTACAAGAAGGTTAGACAAAGTCACTATCCAATTTTCTTTTTCATATTTCAGTTCAGCATCTCATATTTTGAATACACTTTAGTTTTACCTACAGAGCTGTACCAATTAAAAGAGAAACTGATAATTCTGTTATTAATGTGCAGTGTGTTGTGCGAGTGAAGGGAGAGAAAGCAAGTGATGTGCCTGTGAAGAAGGGGGGGAGGAGGCAGTACGTGAAGGAGCAGCAGAAATGGAAGCCAAAGGGTGCTGTGGATGAGGACTTGTACAAGATATCCCCACAGCTTCTCTGCAAGGTGAAGAAGGCAAGTACCTTGTAATTCTAGTTCGTTCCAGGATTAGCTCGTCTTTTGCAGGGCTCATGCGTAGATAAGCTGGTTTCTTTAGCTAGTTCCAGTCATGTGATTGACATAAACCTTTTCTCGAGGCTAAGCTGAACCTTTGTGAGTAGCTTTTATTAGGATAATAGTAATAGTAGCTCTACTTATCAAAGATGTGACCTTTGCTCAAAAGCTTAAGAGCTGCATTTGTAGCATTCTTTGAGCTTTATTGCCTAAAGTGACTGACTTTCCAAGATTAGTCCTTGGTGAAGCCTGAAGCAAGATCCTTGTTGAAAGTCGAAATATGTGGATTTCTCATGCTGATGCGATATTTCGTTTGTGTTGCAGAAGAAGTATCTCAGGAATTTGCTGGGAGGGTGCCTGGGCCTGAACTGCATCGCCTGAAAGAGCAGAGCTTAATAAGAAAGTTTCTGGGGAGTTTGCCAGTTTGGAGCTTTAGAGATCTGTATAGTGTTTATGCTAATATGGAATTAATGGAAACTTACTGCTGCGTTCACTTGTTTGAGTATAACGCCTCCATTCTAACATTTCCGGACTTGCTTTAGTACTCCACTTTAGTGAAAGCTTTGCATTGTTCTGAAGCAATTGAAGGCACAGAGGCACACACGTACCCAAATTTCAAAAATTGTAGCATTGTCTATTTTACATTAATTATATTCGTGGCGTTGATACGCTATTCTTAACTGAAAATCAGAGTATCTGGAGGTTGATCCATATTTCAGAACCTGGTTATTTGATCATGCCACGTCAGGTTAGAAACAAATTTGTTACTGCTAGAATGTGACACTGCAATTTGGGAACATAGTCCGTAAACACAAAGCTCTAAAACGGATTATCAGTACACACATAAAACTAACAGACTCTTCAGCCAAGATGAGCAATTAAAACCATGTTAAACTCTTGCATAAAAAACTCAAATTTGCTTGCTCCACTCAAGTCAAACATGATTTTCCAATGCGGTAAAAAAAATGATTTCCAATGCTAAGTGCCCAAAGAAAACATATCAAAATGATCACATAGCACAAATACGTTCATTCAACAGTCCAAATCTAATTTGCTAGCCTATCCTATCTGAGAGCAGCTGATTTACAGGGTAGAAGAAGATCCTTTTCTAGCCTTCGATCTTGTACTAGCGTCGGTATCTGTATCTACCACTGCACTCATCTTGCGCTTTTACGACTTGCTTCCATTGTCTTCTACTTCGCTTCCATGTTTTCCATCTCCTCCAGATGTTCCTGCCACTGCAAGAGAAAAATGAACTTGTCGAAGGAGTTCAAAAGGGTGTAAAAAGCATTATAATTTTATTTGAAACACTATTATTCTCGAGACTTGTAAGCAAGTGCCAGACCAAAGTGTCATTCTATCTTCCATGTTCTAGCACTGCATAGATAGTGTTTACTTTTCATGCCAGACCCGAACACCCAACAACCAATCCTAAATTCATAAGTTGGCTGAATCCTATGGGTCAATTTGCTGTGTGCGCTTTGTGACTATTTGGAACTAGGAACGAGAAAAACTGATATTTTCTTCTATTTTTTTCGTTAAAAAAAACTGATATTTTCATTAAGATATGCATTTTGTGATTCTAATATGCATATGCATGTGCTGCTAAACATACACTTGGTTGAGCTCAGATCAAATTAATAAGGCAACCATCATCACATCAAAATCTTTATGCCCAGACCACAGCCCATCTTTGAACAAAATAGATACCCCATTGTTCCCACATCTACCAAGTTTGACTAATTTACCGACAATAGCATAGATGACAAGAAAGGAGCAGCTCAGAACTCTTCAGGGGATTTTTTTTTTTGTTTTATTATGATCAAGCAGAATTAATACTCTCGAAGTGATAATAAACAAAAAGCCACCGACCAAAGAGGAACAATGGCACGTTTTTACTCGACATATCGCAATGTGGATGCTGTATGCAAATTTGCCAATGTTTAATTACATGAGAGCTGATACTAAGTTTGTACAAATATGCCATGACAGGAGTAAGGAAAATAAATGAAAAACACATTTTTTTAAATGAAAAGACTAGCTTAAGGAGAAAGGCAGACCTGAAAGATTCTTCTTTATCTCCTGCCTGTTCAAGGCAATGAATTTAAGTAAATGTCAGCATGTACAAGCAGACAGCAGCACAAAAATCCTGCATTACTTACCGCTTTTCCTTCTTAAAGAAACAAGCGATATCACATGCTTTTTGTTTGTTGACTTTCTTCTTGTAAGGCCTTTGGACTGGGCGCACTCTGTTAAGCATATGGAAAGGTGCTTAACGATATCAGATTTTGCCAAACAAAAAAGAAAAGAAAAGCGCTCACCAACAATAGTGGGTGAAACAAGAACATGGCACCTACCCAGAAAGGTTAATTTGCCAGCGCTTGGGCGCGCGATTTGGCAAGTGCAGCTTTCCTTTGAACTCAGGGCACTTAAGGGCCAAATCCTTTAGCCTTTCTGCAGCTGCTTCCCAAATCTGCAACCAAGCTGCGAAATCCCTACAACAGAATAATAACATTAAAGATAACTAACTGTATCACATCTGCAAGTAGCAAACGGGCATAAAACGTATTTATGACGGGTAATACACACAACATTATTTAGACAAGCAACACAAGATTATCAACAAAGTATGTACGTAGTAGCTCAAATAGGCATCCAACATGTCTGACATATAAGTGTTTCAAGATTAGCAACATTAGATTACAGATATAATAATGTTTCACCTTTCTTAGCACTAGGGGTGTAAATTGGTGACCCTTAGAGTCACCTCTGACCCTTTTAAGTTCAACCAAATGAACTAGTTTTTCAAATGAGCTCTTATTTTGAAAAACTAGTTAAATTAATTGAACTAAAGAGGGTCGGAGATTACCATAAGGGTCACCTATTTGCAGGCCTACTTAGCGCCACAATATGAGATTTTGTAACATGGTTCACACTCTGTTTATTCTATCAGTTTCGACCAGCAACAATTCAAACAAAAAATTGACAGCAACAAATTCATCAGATTTGCAGATATTGAACAAACATGAGTAAATAACAGATTAAATACTTAGCTAAAACTGTGGATGTATATAAAAAAATAGATGATGGATCCAGGTGAGTTCATTTTGCATTATGGAGGAGCATTATACCGCTTTTGTTAAACCGAACGTACTGGGAATTGAAAAGCAGTAAGCATTTCAGAACTGGTATATATGACTTCAACAAAAGAATCGGGATTTTGTGACAGAAACACGGTTGAACAGAGCAGCACGCAAAGTAGAGTTTTTTTTCATTCACGTCACTGTTATGCACGGCGGCGCTGTCAACTCTAAGGAAAAAACTGTTTCGTTTTTGCTGATAGCCTCGAAGTACATGGCATGAAGAATCTATTTATAAGTATAGCATGCAAGTACACGGTGGCATCATAGTATCTGATCAACCGGGTAAGCAATTGAGATTTTTCTCATACAACATCACATACGGTAGTGGTAATATCATGTGTTTAAGAGGGGATTATGGCAATAAATCTAACCATCCTCCAATACCTCGACTTATAGCATCTCCAGCAGGACATGTAAAATCAAGCCCCTATATGAGCATGTAGGGGTCGGCCCCTACATTTAAAGCCCCTACAAAATGGCTTCAACTCCAGCAGCAGCCCCTCTCCTTGAGCCCCTGCACGCGCGGGTCCCACGTGCCAGTCTCTCCTTCTCTTCTTCCGCATCCCACGTGCCAGTCTCTCCCTCTCTTCTTCCTTTCCAATCCACCCCGACGCAATCCATGGGCATCTTGCTCGCCACGGAAATGGAAGACCGCGCGCGGAGCTCTGCTTCTTGGCTGGGTAATTCTGTGATCAATGTGCAGTGTGTTGTGCGAGTAAAGGGAGATAAAGCAAGTGATGTGCCTGTGGAGAAAGGAGGCAGGAGGCAGTACGTGAAGGAGCAGCAGAAATGGAAGCCAAAGGATGCAGTGGACGAGGACCTGTACAAAATATCCCCGCAGCTTCTTTGCAAGGTGAAGAAGGCAAGTACCTTGTAATTCTAGTTCGTTCCAGGATTAGCGATTCTTTTGCAGGGCTCATTTGTGGATAAATTGGTTTACTTTAGCTAGTTCCAGTCATGTGATTGACTTAAACCTTTTCTCCAAGCTAAGGTGAACCTTTACGAGAGATCTACTTATCAAAGATGCGGCCTTTGCTTAAAAGCTTAATAGCTGCATTTGTAGCGTCCTTGGAGTTTTATTTACTAAAGTGACTGACTTTCAGCAAGATGAGTCCTTGGTGCAGTCTGAAGCAAGATCCTTGTTGAAGCCTGAAGTATGAGGATTTCCCATGTTGATTTGGTATTTTGTTTGTGTTGCAGAAGAAGTATCTCAGGAATTTGCTGGGAGGGTGCCTCGGCCTGGACTGCATCGCCTGAAAGAGCAGAGTTTAATAATAATGTTTCTGGGGAGTTTGTCAGTTTGGAGCTTTGGAGATCTGTATATTAATGTTTATGCTTAAATGGAATTAATGGAAACTTGCACTTGTTTGAGTATAACGCCTCCATTCTTTTTTTTATTATTATTACGCAATTCAGCTCAGACATTCACAACGCACGCACAATTACCCTATAAACATACATACGCAAACTCTACCCCTATGAGCATATTCGAAGATTGAGCTGACAAATTCTCGAGATTGACGAAGGTGCCCAAATTCTCAAGATTGACGAAGTCACCACTGGGTCACGCTGTCGACAGGAGCGTTGCCTACCACTGAAAGCACAAAGCCGTTACATCCTAGAAAATTCGCTCCCACAGGAAGTCGAACCCAAAACCTGAAGTGCTACTAAGACCTTTGTAACCACTAAGCTATAGCTCTTTCGACATTACCTGGGTTTGCTTTTAGTACTCCACTTTAGTGAAAATAAGAGTATCAGGAGATGGATCCATTTTTGAGAACCTGGTTAATGATCATGCGAAGTCAGGTTAGAAACAAATTTATTAGAAAAACTTTTTTGTTGACTTTTTCATTAAACTTTGACCAATAACATAGATTTAAATAATTACTTTTTAAATGCCTAAAGAAGCTTGACGAGTAAAAGAGTGCTACAAGTCCTCATGGGATCAGTCTGAACCAATCCAGAACCTCAATAAATAATCAGCATGCGTGAATAACGCTTCATAAGCGTGGTGGTCTGGTGGATCGTTCTTCATCAATGTGACATGGCAAGTTGGGTACATACTCGGCAAACACAAAGCTCTAGAAAGGACCGTCTGTATACACATACAAAACAGACCCTTCAGCCAAATGACGAATTAAAACCAAGTTAACTCTCTGAAATGCAAGTTTACAGCTGGATCCACTCCTAAGTCGAACATGATTTCCATGCTGCCTGAGCAAAGAAAACATCTCAAAACGACCACATAGCACAAATGCATTCATTTAATTGCCCGAATCTAAATGCTAGCCTATCCGATCTGAGAGCAGCAATTCGAGCAGCTGATTTAGAGGGTAGACGAATATGCTTTCTTGGCCTTCAGTCTTGTGTTGGCATCGGTATCTGCACCTAGCATTGCACTCATCTTACGCTTCTTCGACTTGCTAGCATTGTCTTCTGCTTCGCTTCCAGGTCTCCCATCTTCACCAGACGTTCCTGCCACAACTGGTGTTTCAGCTGCTGGTGCTGCAAGAGAAAACGACCTTGTCAAAGGAGTTCAAAATTAAAGGGTGTAAAAAGCATTATATTTTGATTTGAAACGCTATTATTTTTTAGATCTATAAACAAGTGTCAGCCCAAAGTGTGCCATCTATTTTCCCTGTTCTAGCGCTGCATAGATATTGTTTACTTTTCACGCCAAACCCAAAGACCCAACAACCAGTGCTGAATTCATAACTTGGCTGAATCCTATGTGTCGATTTGCTGTGTTACACTTCATGACTATTCAGAAATCTTAATGCGAACTAGCAACATGAAGAAAACTGAATATTTCATTAAAATATGAATTTGTGCTTGTGATATGCATCTCAAGGTAAAAATACTCAGTTGAGCTGGGATCAAATTAATAAGGTAACCAACATGACATCAGAATCTTTACGTCCAGAGTCCAGACCACACCCCATTTTTGAACAAGATGGATCCCCAGTTGTGCCTTGTTATCAAGTTTGACTAATTGACGGACAATAATTGCTGCTCAAGGGCACATTGCTTTGAGCAGGGCCAGACAAGTTAGATAGCACAGATGACAAGAAAGGAGCAGCTCAGAACACTTCAACGGAATTATTATTATTATTATTATTATTATTATTATTATTATTATTATCAGGCATATTCATATTTTCAAAGTGATAATAAACAAAACACAACCAACCAAAGAGGAACAATGGCACATTGTCTCTAGACATATCGCAATGTGGATGCCAGATGCAAATTTGCCAATTTTTAATTCCATGAAAACTGGTACGTACCAGTTAGTATGGGTAAGCCATGACAGGAGTAAAGAAAATATACCAAAAACACATTATAATTGAAAAGACTAGATTAAGGAGAAAGGCAGACCTGAGGGACTCTTCTTTGTCTCCTGCCTGTCCAAGGCAATGCATTAAAGTAAGTTTCAACATGTACAAGTATAGACAGCATCACAAAAATCCTGCACTACTTACCGCTTATCCTTGGTAAAAAACAAGCGATGTCACATGCTTTTTGTTTGCTGACTTTCTTCTTATAAGGCCTATGGATTGGGCGTACTCTGTTAAGCATGATGTATGGAAAGGCGATTAACGCTGTCGGATTTTGCCAAACGAAAAAGAAAAGAAAAGAAAAGCACACCAACAATAGTGGGTCAACAAGATTACAAGAGATGGTACCCACCCAGAAAGGTTAATTTGCCAGCACTTAGGCGCGTACTTTGGCAAGTGCAGCTTTCCTTTGAACTCAGGGCACTCAAGGGCCAAATCCTTTAGCCTTTCTGCAGCTGCTTCCCAAATCTGCAACCAAGCTGCAAAATCCCTACAAGAGATAACTGTATCACATCGACAAGTAGCAAACAGTCTCAAATAGTATTAATGATACATAATGCACACGTTATTATTTAGACAAGCAGCACAAGACTATCAACAGAGGTAAGTAGTAGCTCAACAGGCCCAATATGATAATAGACATCCAACAAAAGGTCTGACATAGAAGTGTCTCAAGATTAGCATTTTTATGATAGACTATTTTGCAGCATTAGATACAGGTAGAATAATACTTCCCTTTCTTAGCACCACAAAATGAGCTTTTGTAACATGGTTCTCTCTCTCTCTCTCTCTCTCTCTCTCTCTCTCTCTCTCTGCTTATCTGCTTATTCTATCAGTTTCGACCGAGCAACTATGTAGCACCAACAATTCAAACCAGAAAATGACAGTAACAAATTCATCAGATTTGTAGATATTGAACAAACACGAGTAACGAACAGATTATTCGCAAAAAAAGAGTAAATAACAGATTAAATGTTTACGCAGCAGCACTGTAATCAGCTTAGCTAAAACTGTAGATGTATATAAAATGCATAGATCCGGGCGAGTTCATTTTGCATTATGGAGGGAAATACTGACCGCCTATGTGGATTTTGCCCACAAGCTAGATGTGCCGAACCTAACTGGGAAGGTAAAAGCGGTAAGCATTTCAGAACTGGTATATAAATGACTTCAACAAAAGAATCAGGATTTTGTGACAGCAACACGGATGAACGGAGTAGCAAGCAAAGTAGAGTTTTTTTTTTCATCCACGTCACTCAGTTATGCAGGGCCGCGCTGTCCTTGGAACTCTAATTAAGAAAAATTGCTATCGTTTTTGCTGATAGCCACGAAGTACATGGCATAAGGCATTTATTTATTGTTAAAGGACAGAACGTAAGTCCACAGTGGCATCATAGTATCTGACAAACCGGCTAAGCAATTGATATTTTCTCATTCAGCATTGCATACGGTAGTGGCAGTAAATCTAACCATCCTCCAATACCTCGACTTATAAAATTAAAGATGTGCAGAAGCAGCAGTCATCGTGAATACCTGGGTGGGCGTCGCCGGACCTCGTGGTAGAACATGTTCACAGCAGCGGCCGTGGGACTGGCCTTGGCAGCGGACTCATCAAGAAGCGGGAAGAGTGTGTCGATGTCTTCGGCCTTCTTGCCGCCAGCAGCGATCCAGCTGAGTACGCGGTAGACGTGGATGCAGCGCAAGAAGGTGGAGGCCTCACGTGATCGCAGCCCAACGGCGGGAATGAAGCGGGTGACGTAGGAGGTGAGCTCCTCCCAGCGCGCCGTCCTGGCCAGGTACTGGAGGTGGGACAAGTCGAAGAACACCGCCGTCTCCCGCTCCAGCCTGGATGGAATGCAATCAAATCAAACCAGATCCAAAATTAAGGACGAAGTACATGGAGGGGTAGAGCCGATCCGATTCAAAGTTCAAAACACCACACATGGGGGAAGAAGAAGGGGGCAGCCCAAGAATTGAAGCTCAGGCGTGGCAGAAGAGAAGCAGAGAGCGACGTACTGGTGGGCGGCGCCTTCGAGGAGGTGACCTTTGAGGAAGCAGAGGATGCGGCGGGCGCAGAGCCTCCGGGGGAAGAAGGCGTAGTCGCCGGAGCGGTTCAACCCCAACATCGTCGTCGATTCCTCCTCCTTTGTCTCTCTCTTTCCCCCTTCCAGATGTGGGGTGGTGGGGGGCGGGGGATATATGCTGCTGCGCCTGCGCCGGCGCCGTGCTACGTGGAAGTGGGGAGAGAGAGGGCCAAATACAACCGCAAGATGGGTTGGGTTTTGTTGACACTCGAGGCAGGCCAGGCCGGGCTGGGTTAGTGGGCTCTGTCCTCTTCCTCTGTTGTTTTGAGTGGATTGGCCCAGGACAGCTGTGGAGTAATGCTATTCTCCAAAAAAAAAAAAAAAGCTGTGGAGTAATGCTACCTCTATAAAAAAAATTACAAAATTTCAACAAAAAATTTATAGGAAATGCTGCTGATGTGTGAGTGAATTTATAGCAAATGATTTCTTGAATTATGTCAATCATAAACCATGCAACCAATCGTGTTTCGATACGTCAGCATTTTGTGAGAATTTTATAAAACTTATTTTTTTTTTAGATGTAGCACTGCTCCAACGCTACCTGCCGCTTTGGGCATTCGAGGTAGGGACGGCAGTCACCTCGCCGCTAGTAACCACGACAGTAGCCCCTGCCGTCTTTGTATACTTACTAGTAGGGGCAATTGCATATTAACCACACTTTTGGAGTCTAATTATAAAACAACTATCGATTTTTAGATTTTTGCGGTTTTATCATAGATTTTCAAAAAATCGGTGGTGATCTTGCAAAACCTGAAAGCGATCAATGGTGATCTTGCAAAATCTGAAAATTGATAGTTGTTTCACCATTGGAGTTCAAAATTGTGGTCAAAACACTATTGTCTCTTACTAGTAATATGACCATGCGTTGCAACGGGTGTCAAAATTCTGAAATGAAGGAACACATTTTACGACTAATATTCATTAACGCTTGTACCACATGTTACTTTTTCAACAAAAGAAAGAGGGAAAAAACTTCAAGGGCGACAGCTGAATTTCAAGGACGAGAGTTGCCAATGTTAACAGTGTCCGTATTGATTTTTGTACTGACGCCCGTTAAGAACAATGGCATCTCAAGCAAGATTCAACCCTTAAATACCAAGGCGTACTGCTTTCTGACCGATGCCTCATTGCTGCAACCTGCGTGCACACCAAGTTACCGTGGCTTAGTGAACAGAGTAATATGTCATTCAGAATTGATTGTTGTTTTCAATTAGACGGTCATACCTTCAGGCATCTATACAAAAGTGATCGATGTTCTATCAAGCAGATACGAGGAGAAAATGAAACCGGTGCCATCACAATTATTTCATTGGCCCATGCGAGTTGATTTCTCCTCACCAGCACAATGGTTGATAAGGTACTCTGGCCCTTTCTTTTTTGTCGTGGTTGTTTCTGGCCATGATTATGGGCTTGTGAGGGTTTGGTTTTCGGTAACATCAATCAAGATGTTGGTTGGATTTTTGTTCTCCCACGAAGAATTTGTTGAAGGAGGCAATGATGAGTTCGATGACGGGCTCAACGGCGGCAAGTTCATCATATTTGCGTGTGGATGGTTATCAGTCTACGTCTCTTTTGCGAAAAGGATAGATTTCAGTTTTATCCCATCAGATATGAGGATGGCGGCGGTGGATGATGAGATGGCCATCTTCGTTCAGATCGGAGTTCTCGTCCGTGGCATATCCGTCTGGGATGGTGATCGTAGATGGTGGAATTTATGGCTTTTTTAAGGTTTCTGGTCTCTCATCAGTGGAGTTGGAGTTGTCCAGAGTGTCTTTGTAATCCAGAGATGTAATATGCCTTAATATCAATGGAATTCTCTTTTCGCAAAAAAGAAAACAACTTCCAGGAAAACCACAACATAGTACAAGATTAGTTACTGTCGTTTCCAACTTGTTTAGATTTAATTGGTTATTTTTTGGTGATTTAGGCTTGTACCATCTTGCATACTCGAAACTTTCAATACGAAAAAGTACAATAGTGTATATCATTCTATTTTACTCTTCTTTTCAGAATCCATCATGCACCTGTGAAGATGGTACAAGCACCATAATGAAATGTGCACTTTCTATTTCTACTTCTTCAGGTTGCATAACCCTATTTTTATATTTTGATGCACTATCACAACTCCAGTGTTTGATCTTTGCAGGGGCTACTATTGAGACAGATTGCAGACAAACATATTGTAGTGCACCAAGAAAACTGGTAGCATTATTCAGAGCAAGACAAAAGTAAAAGAGAAGTAACAATCAATAAAATGAAATGCAGCAGGCCACACTTGACCTCAAGTGATTCTCAGATGTGGACAATCCAGCGAACATATAAACTACTACAACTTTCAGCTCAAAAGTAATAAAACCAGAAACCAGTGAGAAAAATAGCTGATAACTGCAGAAGTCCTCATTGGGTTCACAAGATGAAAGGATCATACAACTGTCATGCTCGAATTAATACATTCCATTTCTGAAGAATAGAAATGCACGCATGACATTCAAATTGTGCAAGAGGTAGATAAGGCTCAATGAGAGGAAGGGATACGCAACGGACATATCAGCGAAATCGAGTGGGGAGATGCGGAAAAAAAAAGAAAGAAATCGAGTGGCATAAGTTACGGTAACTTCTCAATCATGTTACCTGCAATGCAAACTAATGTCAGTCTAGCATCCAGTCTGACATGCACAAACAGCAGAAAAAATAGGCAGTCCATGCCCGTTCCATATAAGTCTTCTAATAAAACTCTGATGAACCCAGACAATCAAAAAAAAAGAAGAGAATAATAGTCTAATAGATGCTTTAAAATATCTAGCTGAAAATATTAAAGCTTATGGGAAGCTCCTTTGTCAGACTGACCAACTAACCAAAACAGATCCAATCATAAGTCCAAATCAAGAGATTTGATATTACCTGTCGATTGTTCCGTGTCCCGTGAGCACAAATTCGTGTCTTGCCATCATAAAGCTTTTGTTGTTCATGCCACCAGTTTAATATACCAGACGCCCTCATGTGCCGGAACAACTCCACTGCACCTGATACATCTCCGCCCTTGATGCAGCCATCCATCATCACGTTTCAAAGAACGCAAACACATTCAGCCATTGGGTCGAACGACTCGCACGCTTCACTGAGGGGCCAACAACAGCGTACATCTTGATGAAATCTTGTCAGGCGCCTCATAAACAGACCCAACATAGAAGACGGCAACCCGCGCGTGATTACAGTGGCGCCAAGGCCACGGCCACACGCCCGCACCGGCGTTCGCGGGCGATCCTCACCGTTCCGGTGGTTCGAGCATGGTGGACGCCGCGATGATGCCGGCAGGGAGGAGCCGGCGTAACCTGGGATTTGCACGAAAGAAGATTAAAAAGGAGATGATCACCTCAAGCAGAATAGCTTCGTTGAAGAAGATGAAGATGATGATCACCTCAAGCAGGAGTTTGCACGAAAGAAGATCAAGAAGATCAAGATGGTCGATCTTTCTCACATTCTTGAGGTGACGACGACGACCATCTCAAGGGGAAGTTAGCACAAAGGAAGATCAAGTTGATCGATCTACCTCACATTCTTGAGATGGAAGCATATGTCAAGAGGGAGCAACGTTCTTCAAGCTATGGTGATATGTTTTTCGCATTCGTTCACTTGTTTACATGTCGCCGTAGTATTTGTGCTTGTCATGACTCTTTGTGGTTATATTCAGTTGTGGTATGAGTTTTTGCTTTCTTTCAAGTGGTATCTTATATTGAGCTATGACTTGCATGCTTGTTCTCTAACCATCATAAGTGTAGTGTCCTTATAATTCTTGCATAATGCTTTGTTGTGATATTGAGGTGCTTTACCCTTGTCTTTTGCTTCATATGTTTAGCTTTTACAAGTGGTAATTAAATTCTTGCATGCTTTCACTCATATCTTTTGCAAGTGGCATTTATTTATGCGCTCATTTCATATCTATTTTTGTGCCATGATTCGAGATATAGTGTAATCTCCTTGTGTTTTTTTTTTTTTACAAAGTGCATGTGTCTGACAAGTTATTCAAATACTTGTATGCACAATTTTAAGCGGGAGTCTATCATATGTCTTGATATTCTTGAGACTAATGTGTTTGCAAGTTCATCTTTGTCTAGTCTCTTGATAGGAATGATCATCCATGTTGAGATGCCATGAATTGATGATCATCCGACTTGACTTAATTGTTAAATTGTGTATATATTTTGCCTTCCATCACATGTATGCACAAACTTAGGGGAGTTTAATCTATGTTACGAGGCTTCATGATTTTGATCCATGTCTCATCCACATCTAAATGATCACTATCTATGAAGCTTCCTTGTGCATTTAACTGTTTGTCTTGTTTTGTCTCTTTTCGGTGCTTGTGTCAAAGGGGAGAAAGATATCCTCTAAAGCAAGAAGGTTGCGAAAAGGGAAGAAACATGAGAGGCACAAATAGAGAAAACATATCAAAGTGCACATGTAATCTTTTGTTATGTATTTTTTACTTGTGCAATTAGAAAGAAAAGCTTGACTTGAGACGGACGGAAAGTTGGAAACGTACGCGAATCGGATTTCACGGAGCAGAGGACGCGGACGCGGACGCGGGGGGCGAACGCGTTGTACTGCGGACGAAAGACCACAGTCAAACTTTTTAGAGGTAGATAGAACAAAAAAGAGATGTGAGGCGGACGGAAAGTCGGAAACGTAGGTACGCGAATCGGATTCCACGGAGCAGAGGACGCGGACGCCGGGGGCGAATGCGTTTTACTGCCGACGAAAGACCACAGTCAAACTTTTTAGAGGTAGAGATAGTTTATTCTTCATGGGTAATGTATGGTGTGATTTTATGAGGCCGAGCTTTACTTTGGATTCTATTTAGACATTCAAACAGGGTTTTGCTCACTCTCAGTCAACTGAGAACTTGCTTTTGTCTCAGTCAAATTTCTGGTTCGTCGGATTGTGATTGAAATCTAGTTGCTCTGGCTTGAGTTTCGGTCAGGAACTCTTTTTCTTTTTTTGTTGTTGGCCTAAGTTCAATCTAAATCTGGTACACGATCAGTGTTCAAAGCGTCTTCAAATGTGACTCTTTGGATCTGAATCTGGTGGTCATAAAATCCGATGTTAAGAAGCTCGAAAACAATTGATTTCTGTGCAGAATTAAATCATGTATGCCTCTAAAGCACACTGAATGCTCGGAACCCATCAAACGCTCGACTAGACAAACCTCTACAAGACACTACGCTAGTAGCCTGGCCAGTCTCAGTGGCAGTTTCATAGATATTTAATAAGGTGACACATCAGCAAAAGTGCTGACATGGCGAGAGAATTAATAGGAAAGAGAGAAGCAGCGTTTCATCCGGATGAAACGAGTCGGACGTTGTTTCCAACGAGACGAAACTCATATGAAACTCCACTGAGAGTGAGAACTCGTCGGTTTCATCCCATGGCATTTTTCTGATCCTTTGCGCCATCCTCCACACACCCGCGCATCCTGTCTTCTCCTGCCTCGTCCCTCCCCATGCCTCCTGCCGAGGCCGTCGCTTCCGCCTGGGCGCGTCAGCTTCCCCATCGCTCCCTCCGATCGCGGTCGCTGGTCCCGCCCCTCCAGCTGCGGCCGATGGCCCCCTCGCGGTCGCCACTCCCACCTCTCGCCTCTCCAACCTCCAAACGCTCACGACGAGCAGGTGGCCATGGCTGGGACGGTGGTGCTGAGCGGCTCAGATTCTCCATGGGAGCAGCTTCAGTGGACGGCGGCTCAATCCAGAGAGTTGAGGAGGTTGCAGCTGTGATGAAGATGCTCCTGGAATGAGGAATTGGTCGGAGACGGTGTAGCTCTGCTCCTGCAGATTTGTTCGTCAGGCCCATGGGGTCCTGCTGTCCCGGCTGAAGCAATGGAGGGAGGAAGGAGGAGCTCTTGATCTGATCAAGTCTTGGAAGCAGGGAAAAGAATGATTCGGGACATGGCTCATGTCAGACCAAGGACGAAGGATCTATTTTTCTTTTATGTTTCGGTTTATGGCTGATGGCTCTGTTATTTTTGAGTGGCTGCATATTTGTTTGACACACTTGATCTCAACATCATACAACGATTTAATGTTGTGGCTAGCCTTTGAAATTGTGGGAAGAAACTGCACATTGAGAGAAGGGTGTTTCATTCCACAAACCAAGACTGAAAATCTGATGTGGCACTTTTGGAAATCGTGATATGAAACCTCTCATTGAGACTGGCCTAACACATACAAGATCAACCGGCGTTCATGGCCTTGTTACCATTTCATTTGATCCCAGAAAGGTATACTTGCAAGGTATACATGTATGAAGTGCATTCAAATTTTTTTGAATTCAAACTGAAGATTAAATATGGAGCCAGGCCCATGTATAAGAGCGATTCGAAGCTGAGAATGGACATGTCCATCATCTCGTATCTTAGTTTCAAAACGTCAGCATGGGCAGTGCGCATGGCATACACCATAACAATATTAGAGTGCAAACAGTTAAGAGATTTAATTTTGTTCGAGTACGCCAAGTTAAGCAACTTTGTGCCCTGCGAGTATCCAGCACCTTGCTGGTTAACTCCTACGCGTGATGAGCAAGGGCTTGGGTTAAGCGTTCCAGGGTGCAAGGGAGGACAGAGGGGCAACCCGGCTGATGTTCGTCGCCCCCTTGCAGATGCACCCTCAACCTGGAGACGCTTGCATTCCAGTACACCCGGTGGCAAGAGAAGCACCGAAATCCTTTAACGCCGTCTGCCCGCTCCAGCTTCTCTCCAAAGCCCCACTGCACTTGGTTCCCTCCCACCTACATGCTCCAGAGGGGGCCTGCACGAACAGAGACATCAGTCACGTTACCGGAGGAGGCTTACACCGAAAAGAAATAAGGAAAATTAGCACTACACTTCGTGCAAAACGTCCGTACCTTAGCTCAGGGAAATACAAGAACATGTAGTCCTTGATTTCCATAACGGCATCCCGACCCGCCATGGCGACATCTCTGATGAATCAACAATTAGTGTCTCTCTATCACATAGGGTGGCTAATGAGTCGGCTCAGCTCAGTTTGTTTATACAGTTCAAGCAGGCTCGCAAGCCAAGTTAACTAGTTTGACAATAATTGCAAAAAACTACAACCTTGTATGCTCATTGTACAAACCTACAATTAGTTTAGAACTTGTTGCATAAAATTACAAATTTTTCACTATGGGTCCACCTATCAGCCTCTAAGACATGAGGAAACCCACATATCAGCCATTCGATTGGTGAGAAAGTTGTAGGTTTTTGCAACTAAGTGTCAAAATAGTTGAAGTTTTTTGCAAGGTTCTCAAGAAGTTGTAGTTTCCTGCAACATGTGTCACAATTGTTGTAGGTTTTAAAAGCTACTTCAAAATTAAAGTGTGTTTGTAATACTAAAAAATATAATACAAGATGATATTACGAATAAGTTATCAACATGAGTGAAGAATGGTGGTCAAGAAATATAAGAAGATAGATATTCCAAGGCTTCACATAAAGTTTACTAATTGACTTACGTGCCACAAGGTAAGTTGAGCTTTAACAAACATAAAAAAATAGATATTGACCTAGAGTTTGGTATTTTCATCTTATAGAATCTAATGAGCTGATTAAACAGCTTGCCAGCAGCTCACGAGCTGACTCTTTAAGAAAACAAACTAAGAAGGAAAGTCGACTTGGTTCATTTGAAAGACCGAGCCAAACTGAACCTACTCACACACATCACATACACAAATACCACTGCAAATTCGATTCTCAAAACAAAAAAATACCACTGCAAATTCTTGTAGGCTAAGGATACGTACTCAGGAATAGCGGGCAACTCCATGTGTTCAAAAATAGCATCAATGTTGGTGAAGATGCTCTGCAGTCTGGTGCGGGCTCTAGGAACCGATGCAATGAGCGGAGTGAGATGATAGCCAAAGTGTTGGCGTGCAGAATCCATATCCTGATCATTGCCTGCTAGCACAAAGACCTGCTGCCTGTGTGGAGAACATAAGACCTCTGCGTGGACAAGGGCGAGCACCTCCCCGTTTGCGCCTTCAGGAGCAGTCACCACTGAGTCATGCGCATGGTAGTTGATGCATCTTTTGAGATACCCAACGACTTCCATCCATCGTCCATGGGTGGCAAGGTGGTCCAGCACATTGGAATCGAACTCACCAACTTCCAACGCATGGACCTCATTTGGTGTCAGCCTGCAATTGTATTGCAAATTAACCATGCATCACAAAAAAATATACAATTTGAAAGAAACTGCACACAAATGCGACCAATATAAGTTATGCCAATCCGACCTAGATACACAAACATAATGGAGAAGGAAAAAAAGAAGAAGAGAAGAATATCACTAGATGTATTACAACAGCAAGCTAGCAAAAAGGCCTTAAAAAGTATTAATGGTATGTAATACGCACAAATAATGTAAACAAGCTAGACTTGTTTACTTCAACACAATTTTATCTACAAAGGTTAGTACGTCAATATGGCAAGATGCAACAGGTGCATCCAATATAGCAGGCAGACAACATGTCTGACATAAGTGTTTCAAGATTAGAATTTGCTGCGGTAGACTACTTTTGCAACAGTACATACAGGTACAATAATGTTTTTCATTCATAGCGCCATAAACATCATCCTTTTTAACATGGTTCATACTCTCGCGTAAATAAAAACAGGGTTAATACTCTGCTTATTCTACCAGTTCTGAGCAACTATTAATTCAAACTATGTATCAACAACAATTTGCACTACAAATTGGCAGCTAAAGATTTGTAGAGGTTTAACAAACATGAGTAACAGAACAAGCAGGCTCGCGAGCAAGTAACAGAACAAATATTTATGCAGCAGAGCACCTTAATCAGGTTAGCTAAAACAGTAGATGCATGGATCCGTGCCAGTTCTTTTTGCAGTGTAGGAAACAGACCACCCATGTGGATTTTATGTTGGCAAGTAGATGTACTGAAACGAACTGGGAATGAACATCCGATATAATAGGCAGCCAACATGTCTGACATATAAGTGTTTCAAGATTAGAACTTTCTGTGGTAGATTGCTTTTGCAACAATACATACATGTAGAATAATGCTTTTCCTTTCATGATGCCAAAACCATTATCTTTTGAACAGCTGTGTATCAACAACATTATAGCCATAATGTTGACATATGGCTATAATGCTCAGTAGAATAACAACTATGTATCAACAATAATACGAACTATACTGATTAGCAGGGACGCATTAGCAAGATGTGTAGAGGTTGAACAACCATGAGTAAATAACAGAAAAAAATATTTGCGCAGCATTGGTATACACACAAATAAATATTTAAGCAGAATTAGAAAAAAAAAGCAAGCAAGAAAGTAAAGCAACTGAGCATTAGGACTGCGTACACAAGGATGTCAAGCATCTCGGTCATCAAGGCCTGAAGCTCCTGTGGGTCGATCCTGCACCAGCCATTGTCAACACAAACCAAATTAGCTTCACTCACACAACAGATGCCTTCAAAAAACACCTTTTTTCATAGCACGCATACTCACTCCTCGTCGCCTGTCACTTCCAAGTCCATCAGGAAATTCTCCATAGCAATGATCTCCGGCGGCCTACAAAATGCGCAGTATACACCATCTGGATCAAAAGAAGTTGAAAAGAAGCTCTTTTCTTCCTGCCCATACGCACACGGACACTGAAATCGAAAACCCTCAGCAAGAGACCCGTGTACTTGCGCAAGAACATCCCCGCAAGCCAGAGCACCACGGGGGCGGACCGGAGGCAGGGGCGGAGCTGTTGCTGTCGGTGTCAGCTGACACCGACGAAATTTGGTAAATCAAGAACAAAACTACAGCTCCTGCTGTGCTTGACACCGTCGCTCAATGGAGCTGACCCCGACAGCGTTCTGCTCTGGCTTCGCCCCTGACCGGAGGAGCCACCAGGCAGATCTAGGTTGCGTGCGCGGGTACGTACCTGTTATCGGGGGATAGGTCTGCGCCACCTGCGCCTGCAGCAGCTGGACCCTCGTCGGCCATCTCCGCCGCCGCCCCCCCCCCGTCTCCGTCGCTCTCCTGACCGCCAGCCGCTGGGATGGGCAGAGTGAACTGAACTACGCTGTTGTCTGTTCCTCCAGTTCCCTCTCTTATTGCCCCGTACTCGCCTCAAATGGGCCCGATGAATATGAGGCCCAAAGTACCCATATCAAATGGGCCGAGCTCATCACAAGACAGGCGGCGCCATCGACCCCCGATACGGATGACCTTGACGACCCAGGCCGCGATATCGTCAGAGAAGCCGTATCGGAGTCGGAGTTGGAAGAGAACGATCACCAGAACAGGGTTCTCGTTTGGAAAGGGAAATCTTTGAAAGATTCGCGCGTTACTTGCTGCAGAGCTGTATGCAACAACGCAAGCACAAGCCTCCCCACTTGTCAGCCCGATGCGTATAGTTCAGGAAGGCATCAGTGTAAGATCTCCCGCATTGATTGCCAAGAATCACGAGTTCGCTTAATGTACAAGTCGGATTGGACATACAGCTCAAATTGCGTCGGCGGCTCGGCGCCCAGGCGGCGGTGCCGGCCTCTATATATATATCCGTGCCAACCTCCCGCAATTGCAAGCCGCGGCGCCGTGTTCAATAGTCAGCAGTTGAAGCCTCCCCCCGGCGAGCTGCGGCCGAGCGAGAGGAGCAAGCAGGGGAGCCGCCGTCGCCATGCCGCGCGCCAAGGTCTCGATGCGGCTCATCGGCGACGCACAGGGGCGCGTGAGGACCTTCGCGCAGAGGAAGAAGGGGCTGATGAAGAAGTTGAAGGAGCTCCACATCCTCTGCGGCGTGGACGTCGCGCTCGCCGTGGCCGGCCCCGGCGGCGGCGCGCCGGTCGTGTGGGAGTCCAAGGAGGGCGTGATCCAGAGGTACCGCGCCTTGCCGCCGGAGAAGCGGCAGGAGCACACGCACCTCAACTACGTCAAGGGGGAGCTCGGCAAGGAGGAGGCCAGGCTCGCCAGGACGAGGCAGGCCGGGCCCCTCGCGCTCGCGCACCGGCCCGAGGCGTTGAACGACATGACGCTGGAGCAGCTGCTCGGCTCCATCGACGCCGCGCTGCTGGCCACGGCGGAGAGGCGGAAGGCGCTGGGCTTGCCGGACGTTGATGACGCCGACGACGCCCTCGTGCCGCTCGGGCAAGGCGACCTGTGCATCGGCGACGACTTCGAGGGCATGGAAAGCTGGGGCGAGGAGCTCATGTGGGACGGCGCCCAGCCCATGGCTGCACCCAATGCCGATGTGTTGCAGCCTGCGCCCGGCGTCCACTACATCAACGGCGGCAACGTGGACGTGGGCGGCAACCAGTACCCGCAGCTGCAGATGCCGGGCAATGGCAACAACAGCAGCAACCTGAGCCAGTTCGCATGGAACGCCTACCAACCAAGCGCCACAGTGCATCCTGCATACGGCTACCAGTTCACCGACAGCAACTACGTGGACATGAACTGCTCCTCCCAGATGCAGGTGCCAGGCAATGCCATTGCTCAGCACAACGACTGGCTCAATCTGGGCATGTGGGGCGCAGACGAGTCGTCAAGCCAAGCCTTCGCGCCAGGCAGCTCTGCGTACATGCCGGCCCAGCACAGCGCCCCGTGCATCGGCGACAACTTCACCGGGGCACCCGGCATTGGCATGGGCAGCTACTTCATGGACGCAAACGTCAATGAGTACAGGACACAGTGCTTCGCCGATGACCTCCAGTGCCCGTACACCAGCCAGGATTTCGGACTGAATTACCTCAGCGATCTTGCTGACGGCCTGCATTTCTGATCACGAAGCATGCCGTTGCTCTCTCAAGCTTTTGGACACTAAGTACCAGTAGTCTAGAGTCGTAACCAGTCGTAGTCAGATGCGCGGCATTAGGAGTCTGGACAATTTGGGGTGATAGAAGGGCAGCTGGATTCAACCGATGTCGCAGTTTTGCCAGCTGAGCTGAGCAGCTCAAACTCGGAGAAAGATGCGGGAAGTTTATCGGAGCAGCGTGGAGGAAGTCCGGCAATTCGCACCACTGCCTCGATGATCAAGGAATTGTAATAGTCCAGTAGAAAATGTAGCAATTTTTCATAATTCGAAAATGCAGCAATTGTTCATAATGAGAAAATGTAGCAATTTTTGTACCTCTGCCTGTAGATTACGATCCCATGTCTGAGCCACTTTATGGTTAGTCATTGTGAAGGCTCAGCCTTTTGATCCTTCCTTTACTAGCTCTCTCCCTTCTTATGTTCGTTCCGTGGCCTGGCCTTAAAGCCGGCGCACTCCGCCGCTGTAGGAGGCTCCCTGCGACGAGTTCACAGTTAGCAAGCTAGAAAATAAACTATGCTGCCATCGCTGTTTTCATCTAGGTTGGGAAACAACAGAAAAAACTATGACACGTGAATGACTTTCACACAGCATCTGGATATAATCAAATTTAAACGATATGGGTGAATGACTTTTACACACTGCAGTATGCAACTCGTACAGAAAACAACATGAAAGGTCGACATTAACTTGTTCTGGAAAAAGAAAGAGCTAAGTAACTTGAAAGTTGTAATGATCAAAAGGATAGGGGGAAAAGCTAATTCACTCTTAAAGAGAATGTGTGAATAAAATAACAAGCCCTGTACACCACTGTTTTATTCAGCAATAATAGCAAGCTCAAAAATGGAAATTTCCACGAAACAGAAAAATATATTGAAGACTAGACAAACGACACAGTATTGATTTATGATCTAGCCACTCACTATCAACAACAAACAACTCACTTATTTACACACATACTAGAACTCCTTACATTCATTTCAGCATACTAGGTGTGGTTCCTTTGCTGAATTCCACTTCCGGTGTACAAAGCACCATAGTGGTTTCTCCAGCTCCTGAAGCCCCAAAGTGGGACGTACATACTGCTGAGACCAACGAAGACCAAATACGGGCGCCCGGTGTTTCTCCATGATCCATCATCTCCTCCAGCCATAGCAAAGCATCATATGCTCTGCCAGCTAAACATAAACCTTCAATTACACTGCTGAATGCACTTTTGTCAGGCCGATAATGGCCTTTCACCATCCTCTCCATTATACCAGATGCCTCGACAAACTTGCTTTCTGAGCACAAGCCATTGACCAAGATAGAGAAAGTATCCTTCTGAGCAACACAACCAAGCTGCACGTCCATCCTCTTGAGGTACCCTAGTGCCCTCGTTGATTGCATATTGTCACAAAGACCCTTCATTAACAAGTTGTATGTTGTCACCGTTGGGACAAGATCATCCTTGGGCAACTCCTCCTCCAACACCTTCACAGCATCGTCCGTATTACCTTCCCTGCATAAAGCAGCGATCTTGGCCTCATACATGCAGATTGTTGGCTTGAAACCCTTCTTGACCATGTCCTCGAACAATTTATCTGCCTGAGCGAACCGGCCCTCATCATAGAGGTCAAGGACCATGGACTCGAAGCTCACTACAGTCCGACCACCTCGCAGAGCCAATGCCTTGTCAATGGCTTCCTGTGCATCCTCAAGGCTAAGGACAGCAAGCATGGGCACACGAAGAGATCGCCGGCTTCCTGGAGACCGCAATCCTTTCCTGAGCACCTTATCCAGAACCAGCTCAGCCTGCTCACCTTGACCAGCAGCGCAGAGAGCCACCAGCAGTGCCCGGTACACCACAACATCCGCATCACACCCCCTCTGCGACACGCGCCACAGCATGGAGTAGAGGACGTGCACGGCCTCGTCAAGCATGCCAGCATCACAGAGAGCGGGCACGATCGCACGGTACGCGTCCCTCTCCGGTGTGAGGCACAGGTTCGGCATTTCGTCGAGCACCTGCAGCGCGAGTTCAGGGCGTCCCGCGCGGCAGAGCCCAGAAATGAGCAGAGTAAGGTCTCCGGATACTACTGAGACTTCTGGGAGCCCGGCGAAGTCGGAGAAGAGGCGGGCGGCCTCCGGGAGGAGACTCTGGGAGAGTAGGCGGCGGAGGAGCGCGGAGAAGGAGAGGGACCAAGACGGGGACGGGGATGAGGGGAGCGAGGAGCGGAAGATGGAGATGGCAGTAACTGGAGAGAGATTGGGGATGGAAGCGGCGAAGAGGGAGTCTGCAGCGGGGGACGACGGGAGTATGCGGCGGAGGAGGGAGGGGAGGATGGGAGAGCCGGCGGCGGCGGCGAGGAGGGAGGTGTGGACGGCATCGTTGTGACGGTAGGAGGCGGGCGGATAATGCCGGGGCGCTTCGGAGTACAGGTGGACGGCATCAAGGGGGTCCTTCTGCCGGCGTATGGCGCCGGCGAGGTGCGCCGGAGTGAGCACCCGCGGCCACCGCACCGGCGTGCCGCCCATTGCCGCTGTTCAGTTCTTTTTCCTTGGGCGTGGACTGGACGCGATCAAGCGATGGCAAATGGGCATGGCTCGGCCCAAAGGCGAATCTGATTGGGTCCGACTTGGCCTAGTCCAACTGTGCAGGGCCGTGCAGACTGTTCAATATGGGCTTAACAAAATAAGGCATTTTCGATTCTCGAAAAAAAAAAGGCATTTTCAGCCCGGTTGAAGTATTTTCCCAGAAAACTTTCTGTTTCATCTTTTAAAAAAATGTTAACAGGGAAACATATCGATCTTCAGGGAACCTGCATTTTCAATCACAAGATTTTTTTTTTAGATGGAAAACAGGATGACGATGCAAAATTTGAGGGACACAAAAGGCAAGAGGAAACTAGCCGCAAAAGGCGCGGCAACCAGAGAGAGGCATCCATCCGGGCAAACGAACGATCCAGCGCAACGGCTGGGTCCCCGGTCCCCCGGCGGAGGCGCGCGCGCGACGCCCGGCGGCGCGCCCACCTGGCGCTCCTCCCGCGGCCGGCTCTCTTGCACGCCACGACCCTTTCCTCCCCCTCCTCCACCGCACCGCCACCACCCTGCGCGCCATCATCATCTCCCGCGGCAACGCACGCACGCATACATACAAAGCGCAGCGTGACGCGCCCGCTCCCGAACTTTGAGTGCCCGCACAACCGTGCCCTCTCCCTCTCTCGCCGGTGCTGCTCCGCTCGCTCGCAAGCCGCGGCAGCCGCCGTCGTCGACCACCGCGTTGGGATCGCAGTCTGCGCGCGCGCGCGGACGTAGCCCATGGACGATAAGGAGAAGGAGAAAGAGAAGGAGGAGAAGAAGCACGACGGGACCGACCCCGTCGTCGAGGAGGAGGAGGAGGACGAGGAGGGAAACAAGCGCACCGTCGTGCTCGGCCCCCAGGTCCCGCTCAAGGAGCAGCTCGAGCTCGACAAGGTATGTTACATACTTGCCTATGATTCGATTCGATTCGATTCCATGGCGATCGTATTGCCGTTACCTCTTGGCCAACATTTCCGGGATCAGTTACTAATTAATCAGGTCATGATTACTTTATGCGATCTTTCCTAATTGTCTGCGTAGGATGACGAGAGCCTGAGGAGGTGGAAGGAGCAGCTGCTTGGGCAAGTCGACACAGAGAAGCTCGGAGGTGGTTGCGATCCTCTGCTTGCTACATTTCCCTCATAAGTTCATACGAATCTGGGCATCTCGCCAGCGTATTGTTCCTGCATCGATCATTACGGACGATCTAACGCGGTGTTCCGCAATCATGCTGCAGAGACCGCCGAACCGGAGGTGAATGTGCTGAACCTGACCATCCTGTCGCCGGGCCGGCCGGACCTGGTCCTGCCCATCCCGTTCCAGGCGGACGAGAAGGGCTTCGCGTTCGCGCTCAAGGACGGCAGCCCCTACAGCTTCCGATTCTCGTTCATCGTCTCCAACAACATCGTGTCGGGCCTCAAGTACACCAACACCGTCTGGAAGACTGGAGTAAGAGGTGACAAACCACATACGCCTTGTTCTGTCCATTCAACATCCGTTGCGCATTGTTTACCGGATTTGCCAAACGGCACATTTCAGTTAAATTAATGATTTTGTACGTTTCATCATCTGCTGAACAGTTACATTAAACATTGGTATGACCTACCTACTTAAATTGCACTATATTTCTCTAGTTCTATCGACTCTTTTCTGAATTCAGCGGCATTTCAAATCTGCATTTAACATCTGGCTAGTGGTGTATGATTCACATTAAATGATCATACGTTTTCATTCAAAAAAAATAAAAATTGTACGTTCCTTATTTTCTTTCCTTTTTATTTCTTGTTTTGAGCGAGGAGCCTTATTTCCATTCCTGAAGGTGTGTCGCTGTTAATTCAGTCAAAGACTGAATTTTGACCCACACATCTTACTTCTGCCATCAATTTTAAGATGGAATACTAATTATGCGGTACAACACCGCTGAATGTCTAAAGAAAATAGGAAAACTGCGCTTCAAGATCATCATGATCTATTTAGCCATCAGGTTCATGTAGAGTGACAGAGTATGAGAGTATATCAGACCATTCCACCAAAATAGTAACACGATCATCTGGTACAGAAGTACGGCTTTAGTCATACACATTCTTTCTGATAACCCTTTTGAAGTAGTTGACATAATTTCCTTTCTTGCAGTGGAGAACCAGAAAATGATGCTGGGGACGTTCAGTCCCCAGCCAGAGCCCTACGTCTATGAGGGTGAAGAAGAGACAACGCCTGCTGGCATTTTCGCAAGAGGTTCCTATTCTGCTAAACTAAAGGTATACTTGCTACTTGTATATTTATATTTGACGTGAGATCGATGTTTCAAGATCATTGTTCCGGAAACCACAGCCCTAATGTATTATTTTCCAGTTCGTCGATGATGATGGCAAGGTCTACTTGGAGATGAGTTACTACTTTGAGATTAGGAAGGAATGGCCAGCAACCCAATGATGTGGAACAGGACCGACTTGTTGAAGATGTTAGCTCATAGCTAAGCCAAGGCAGACAGATGTGCTACTGCATTTAGAATCATTTGTTGCGTTGTCGTCATTAACCACCTTTTATTTTTTTTCAGTTTGCCATTTTACGCCATTCGTCACATAATATTGTTTATTCACGTTATATAATCCTGTCTGGAGATACTCAGAATATTTATGTACTGATGATGATCTTCTTGTTTCTCTGAAACACCCTCTGCTCGCCTGTTGCTCTTTGTGTACTGTGGCTAGCACTTTCAGAACTTGTTGGTTGTTCCTTCTTGCAGTCTGAATGCATTTGTCGGTTAAAGTGCAGTGGTGGCTCAGTTGTACTTTCATAATGAAACTTTCTGTCAGGTCAAGGATTTTTGCTTGTATGTTAAGTTGTTTTTGCACGTAGCATCGTTTTAAGTGGATGCTGCTGTAGGTGCTGCGGCAACGCAAAGCCATTTCTTGTGCAGGATGAAAGGTTGGCGCACCAGCTAATGCTTGTTACAGAGCTATCAGTCCCTACCATCTGTGCCATCAGGTCGTTAGAAAGCTAAGAATTCGCAACGACTTGCAAGTAATGATTCAGCTTGTGTTGCCGTGGTACTGGTATTGCCATCAGCTAAGTTCACCTTACGTTTCGAAAGACTAAGCTTAAAGCTTGTGCATTGAGAACTGACTTTCGTTCACTTCTGAATTAGCTGAATTTCTAACCTCTAGGAGTACATCTGAAGTGGACGCCATAGCAGTACTTGGAAGACTCATCTGTGCATTGTTGCGTCCGTTTTGTCGATGTAATGGGCTTTCTTTGTCATATTGGAACCGAACATTGGTAATGAACAGCTACGCCCCTCGCAAAAATAAAATAAAAATGAACATGTATACAGTAGATTCTGTACATAGGATACTACTAATTTCTATATTCTCCAACCTTTTTTCAGCGCAGGTTTTGATACGGAAATACTAGTTAATTCCAGCATTTTTTTCTTTTTACTTCGCAAAAAAAATTGCTGGAATTTTGGCGCAATAACTTTAAATCAACAACAACAAAAAAAAAAGGTCTCGCTTGGACGGGAGCAATTTTTTAGTGAAGCATAGCACAGTTTAACTTTTAACAGCGTTTGTTGTTCTGAAACCCTTCTTGAACCCGCTATTCGCCGTTAAACCTCTGCCGCCGCGAGCGCACCGCAGCATGGCGATGGCGCCTCGCGCGCTGCTCTCCCGCCTCCGCCTCGCCCCTCTCCTCCATCGCCACCACCTGCGCCGCTTTCTCTCCGCTGCCACTCCATCGCCAGATGACGGTGCTTCGCCGCCGCCGCCCTCCAACTCCAGGCTCTTCGTCGCCGGTACCACTCTGCTCTCCCGCCGGCCTTTCGGTCCCGCTCCCATGTCCCATCCAATCCTCGAGTGATTCATAGCACTCACCTTGCTTTTTCTCACGATTTCTGACGAACGCGCAGGGTTGTCGTGGTCCACGGACGAGCGTTCCCTCACGGAAGCCTTCTCCTCCTTCGGCACCGTCACCGAAGGTACGAATCAAATTCGCAGAAATGATCGTTAATTCTAGCTTAAGGAATGCTCAATTTGGGTGTCGTTGATAACCTCTCCGTGGTTCGGTTTTGGGGGTCGGTGGTTCGAGTTCAGATGGTGTGCCCGATAGGTGTTCGAAGAAATGTGGCGAAGGCCATGAGCGCCTCGAACGTGCCCAGCCCCGCGAACTGTTTGTTGAAATGCCTGCTAGGGATGTGGTTGCCTGCTCGTCCGCGATCTACCGGCACGCAAAGAGCGGGTCATTCCATGAGGCGGTTGTGCAGTTTATCAGCATGATGAGGGCGGGGGTGTGCCCGAACTCGTTCACCTTGGTTGGTGTGTTGCTTGCTGTGGCTGGGCTGGGTGGCAGTTTGCTTGCTGAGTGTATCCATGGGTGGGCTATTAAGAGTCGGCTGAACTCTAATATTTTTGTTTCGACCGCACTGGTTGATGCGTATTCGAAATGCGGGTGCCCCATGAAGGCATTGGCCTTTTTTGGTGAAATAAGGGATCCCAATTCAGTTTCCTGGAATGCAATGATATCCGGATTTGTGCATAATAACCTGTTTGAGGAAGCTTCGTTGATGTTTAAAAGGTTATGCTGTTATTTTGGGCCAGGTTGTAATGTTGTCACCATGGTTAGCGTTGCTCAAGCTTATGCTGGTTGTGGTGATATCAGAATGTGCAAAAGTGCACATGCTTATGCAGTCAAGATTGGGCTTGACTTGAATATCTCGGTGACAAACTCGATACTTGGTATGTACTTGAGTTTTGGCGATCTTGAGATTGGAAGGGAAATTTTCAGGAAAATCGCCGTTACTGATGTTGTTACGTGGACGATGATGATGAACTTCCTTCTTGAGAAGGCGTGCGCTGGTGAAGTTATGCGTGCCTTTGTTCAGATGAGGTCAAATGGCATAGTGCCTGACAGGGTAGCAATGGTCAGTTTGGTGCAAGCTTGTACACTGTTGGGTGATGGCAGGAGAGGAAAATTGGTTCATAACCAAATGATCGTTCGTGGGTTTGGCAGAGAGGTTCCTGCAGTTAATTCCTTAATCACAATGTATTCCAAATGCGACGATTTAAATTCTGCTAGAGTATTGTTTGATGGAAGCAGAGAGAAGAGCTTGGTTTCATGGACAGCAATGGTATCGGGGTATGTAGGAAATGGAAAACCTCTAGAGGGGATGCAGCTCTTTGGTAAGATGAGGCGTGAAGATATGTTTGTGATTGATGCTGTGACACTAGTCAGCTTATTGGTTGGTTGCTATGAGATTGCTAAGTTTGAGCTATGTGTTCAACTTCATGGGTATAGCTATAAGTCTGGTTTGTGTCTGTATAGAACTGTTCTTAATACCCTCATGGCAGTTTATGGTAAATGCGGATATGTCAGTCTAGCCCGTAAAGTATTTGATGAGATGATTCCTAGAGACGTTGTCTCTTGGAATACTATGATATTGTCCTATGGTATAAATGGCCAAGGTGATCAAGCAATAGCACTTTTTGATGCGATGTCAGAATCTGGTGAGGAGAGAGACAGCGTAACATACTTGAATGCATTGTTGGCGTGCAGCCATTCTGGACTGGTTGATGATGGGTTGACCATCTTTAGGAAAATGATTACTGAAAAGCTCATAAGACCATGTCAAGAGCACATTGGATGCCTTGTGGATATGTTGGCAAGAGCTGGCCGCTTAGACAAAGCAGCAGAAGTGGTTAGCTTGACTCACAAAGAAGGCGCAAATGCTTGGATGGCTTTGATGGGAGGGGGGCATCTGCATAGTGACATGGAGTTAACTAAAGTTGCTGCTGAGAAGGTGCTGAAGATGGACTCATTTGATTATGGGCATGTGGTGTTACTTTCTAATGCGTATGCATCAGCTGGGAAATACAGTGCCGCTGAATCTATCAGATCCTGTTATTCAAAACTTACTAAAAAGAAAACTCTAGGGCTTAGTTCCATTGAGGTCATGCCAACAAGCACAAGATAGCACTACTGTACTTGTCTCATTAGAATCGAAAAAAATATCTGGCTATTGCCATCCACTGTCTGAAGCTATTGGGATCTATTTGAGGCATAAGCGATGATGATGGTGTTTTAGTCTATCAGATGGCCAAGTCCCATGTATATAAAAGAGACGCCGCAGAACATGAGGTTTTGAAAGCGCAGTTGATGCAATGGGATACTGAAAGACGACAGGTTTTTATCTTGTGAAATATGGAGTTTATTTGGTGGTATCCGACCCAATAGGAAAGGAGACATGTTAAGTGCACCATCATTTCCAACCTTTGTCTGTCTTTTTTCCTCCTTACTATGATTGCCTTGCAGTTCATCTGTTTGTAAATATTGGCGGTGCAACAATGCTAACCACTGAGATCTGATCTTTGTCAATGTCATCCTCTATGTTAATGAATCTTTGTACACGTTTATTTGCTGATCTGCGAACATAGTTACGTATATGGTCCATACTTTATTGCAAAGCTACATAGGAAGCAGCTCATCCACATGATCATGTAAGTTATGACACGGCAAAAGTAGTGCCTAGGCAATTGCAAAAAGGATAAGGTCTATTGTACTTGGAGTCGTTGACTAGATTTGCCGCTCATATGTGCATCCGAAGATCAGGTTTAGTGCATCTTTGCAAGTATTTCTGCCAGGACTTGCATCTTATTTGTCAGACCCTATTTATTTTAGCTATTTTTAAATGTTTAGCTTGGGTGTTTGTGCATGAAACTAATTATTTGGTTGTGCCTTTTTGCTGTGCAAAGTTGATCGCACCAATGCATCATGCATATTTGCTATGCTAATGCCCTACTGTCAACAAATCTAATACTTTAACACATGTTGACACTACAATAGCTCACTTAAGATTTTATACTACTCTATAGATAGCTACCAGCATTCTTTCATTAATTAAAAATTTATGATTCCATTCTCCATGCTTGCATGCTATCTGGTTTAGTGCACATGTGTTCCTGTCAAAGCCTATTTTTTATATTTCATCAGTGATATGTGATTATGGTTTTGACCTAACTTTGAGGTTTACTCTTCGAGTTAACATGTCAGTACTCATATACTGTAAAAACAGCGGCTAGGTGTATCACTGCTTATTAAGATAGTGAGATAAGATATGAAATGTTTACTCTTATTCTACAAGCTTACATACAGATATTTTGCATTTCTTTAGGTTTGATTAAATTAGCAAAGTTACATCGGCATTTTGTTGCTTTTGCAGTTAGAATAATGTATGACAAAAACTCTGGAAGGTCAAGAGGCTTTGGATTTGTTCACTTCTCAAATGATCATGAAGCTAAGTGTGCCAAGGATGCTATGGATGGAAAGGTATAGCTCTAAAGGCTATATCAGCTAATACCGTTAGAACATAATTTGATGACTAAATTGACCTCTTTTAATTCCACAGGTAATGCTTGGGCGGCCATTACGGATAAGTTTTGCTCTTGACAAAGTGCGTGGCGCACCAGTTATTGTTCCTCGACTTTCAACGGTGAGGAAATTTAACAGCTGACATATTTATGATTTCATTCCCTTCCTGGAAACAGAAACGTGCCTGCTTTAGCTTCTTTCTGTTGAATATTGGTTTTATAGATTTTGTGGTATTTGCATATCCAAAATAAAGTCAAATGAACCTTAATGAATTCAAGTTATATTCACTCTTGTGCCTTGTTTTTATTAAGCCTCAATTAAGACATTTTTTTTTAATTTGATATCTGATCTGTTTGTATTGGCCCAACTTCAGTTTTAGAAGCCAGCTTGACAGAGATTAGTGCTATCGGTATTACCGACTGGGTGGGAACATTGTTCAGAAATAGGCTACTTTTGTATTTGAAGAAGTGAAATAATTTGATGGCCTAACATGTGCCACATTACATACATCCTTAGATTTACTCAAATATGACATACTTAACTAAGTTATATAAACTATGACACACTTCATCGAGTTCAATATAATAGATCTTTTTAGCTCATTGTTATTATTCTTGGAATGACAAAGCCACCTTGGCTAGCTGAACTGTACTTTTCTTCTGTTACGTACATAAGATAACAAGAAAATCTAAAAGACAGATTACCGTGCGGCATCTTGAAAACTGAATCCTAATATGCCACCATGTCTAGGCAGCAAAATTCGCCCATTTGCAATATTTATTTGCTAGACGCATCTCTGTAGCTGCCTCATCCTTTGCATTAGTCTTGCTGGACTTATCAGCATGGGGTGACATCACCTTATACTGATAGTAGTGGGAGCATATGAGGAAGTAGAAAAGGTTGAATACTCCCAGGATGGCAATAAGATAGTAATAATGGTCAAGTTTACCATTGTTAATATTGTCTGTTAACCAGCTTGTGTGACCAGGCCTGGCAGTAACCTTTCTTGTGATGTTTGCCAGCACAGTACTCAAATAGTTTGCTCCAGCAACACTACAGAACAATAGGGATCCTGCTAGGGTTTGCATATGCTCTGGAACCTGCATATTGTAGAATTCTATTTGTCCAACTGTGTTGAAGGCCTCAGCTATACTCATTAAAACCAATTGGGGTGCAAGCCACAAGACTGTTATAGGTGATATCCCTCCATTAGACAAGGCTGAATTCCTCCTTTTACGTTCAACAAGTCCGGCTACAACCATAGAAATGGGAGCAAACACTAATCCTACACCCTGTCTCTGTAGAAGTGTAATTCCACCTTCCAGCCCAGTGAACTGTCTAGCAAAAGGTACCATAATTTGGTCATAAATGAGGATGAACACAGTTAGGGCTATGAGTGATATGGATGCAACAGTGCCTGCAGGAATTTCGAAGCGTGGCCCAACGTGACAGTCCATGGTAAATGCTTGCAATATGATAAAAGTGAATTGTTGAGCCATTGCAACAAAGCATAGGATGCCAGAAAAACAAATAGGAACAATTCTTATCAAACATTTGACTTCCTCTATTTGCTGGATGCTGCTAAGTTCCCATGAGTTTCTTGCAGAACCATCATCATTTATATCACCATCCCGCATAATCGCACCTTTGTTCAGAAACCTGAGAACAAATAGAAATTTAGATTCAATCGAGAATCCCAGCATGCTCAAAATCTTTCTTCTTCATTCAAGCATGTGTGACAGCCAACTCATTTTACATCCCTTGCATTTGCATAGAGCATGTTCTAAAATTATCTCGACTTGCCCTCTGTATAATATAATTGTTTCATGTCAGTTTGTTACTACAGAAAAAACTACTCTTTCAGTTAAGATGTTCATAATTCACACGAGTGGCACATCCTGTAGTACAAAGTATACCAACTTAATGAGTAGATATTAGAGGGTATGGTCTAATTAACTTCTACTCATTAATTTCACAAAACCACAAAAATTTGCTCCATTGAACAACTTTTAAAACTAGTTACACAAAACCACAACTATCTGCGCCTTTGTCAAAACCGCCAGTTTTTTGCCTGGTCCCACATGTCATAGACTTGTTGGATTTGGGTGGGACAAGTGTGGATGACATGTGGGACCAGGTCAAAAAGTTGTGGTTTTGGGTTACAAAAGGACAAATAGTTGTGATTTTGTGAAATTAACTCTAAATTATTTTTTGATGGGAAAATCTGATTGCTTTGGAAATATCTTATAGCATGAAACAAATTTCCAGATACATGTGTTCCTTCACTGGTCAAGCCTTTTAATCTTTACTGATCTTTACTCATGCGTAGAGCAATATTCATGCTACCTGAACTGAGGAGTAAGTGGCAGTCTGAAAATACGGTTGCCCCTTGTAGGAGGGTTGTAGAGCATCAACTCTTGTTGATTTATGTCATGTGGACATGGAAGCTTGAGTCTTCTCTTTTTAAACGATGCCACTAAAACTTGCGCAATTCCAGAGAAGATGCTTCCCTCTGGTGGCACGTGGACACAAAGTCTGGTACCAGCAAAGTAGAATATAATTGCCAGAAACATGAAAACCGTGGGTATGCCAAATCCTATTGCCCAACTGAAGTTGTTCTGGATGTAGATGAGAATAGTTGTAGAAAACACCAGTGCAGCAGTACTTGTGCCATAATACCAGTTGTAATAGCTGTTTAGGCTCTTTCGGTTTTCTTCATCGGTGGTGTCAAATTGGTCTACTCCAAATGGCAAACTGCAGGGCCGTACCGCTCCACCACCAAAAGTTAGGAGCCCTAAGGAAAGGTATAGCACACTCAGCTGGAGTGTTGATGGATTACTGCAGTGTCCATCTAGTTGGGATACTTGATTGCAGGTTGGAGGTTTGAGAACTGGAAGTGACGCAGACAAAGTTAATCCCAGCATCCCCTGTTGTAGGATATAAATAGACAGATTAGAATGAAGCTCACTCAGTGTATTATAACCTCTGAAGCAATCCACAGTTCCATCAACTTTTTCATATTTGCGAGCATTTTGTAGAAAATCTAGTGCAATTGGGAACTTATGATTTATGCCCATGTTTGTTCTAAACTTGAATTGAGTTCTGTATGAAGCAAGTGCAATCTATAAGTGTTGAATTGTGTGTCATGCCTAGGCCACATGAAGCACTGTTTGCTGCTACATGGTAACTTGGCCTTAACAGGAAGTATTGTCATCTGTGGATTATAATGCGATAGTTTGAACCAGTAAAAAGAAGAATATCATTTTCTACGTTATCAAGTTTTGTAAACTAATAAACGTAAATTAAGCTTTGCCTTGGATCCTTGTTCATGCCATGAACTTCACCCATGAGGCACTCTTGATAACTGATCTTATATTTCCTTTTGTGTTGATAAGCAGGTGAAATGAGATCGTGAAGGACTGACGGACGTACCAGGAGGCTTGCGAAGCACCCATAGGCTAGGGTTTTGAACCTTCCCAGGTAGGAATCAGAGATGAATGCGCCTATCAATGGGGTGAAGTTGAGCGTTGCGTAGAATATGTTGGTTATGCTTGCTGCCTTCAGTTGCCCAATATCGAAGCGTTTTACAAGGTACGTTGTCAAGTTTGCTGCCACTCCAAATGAAGCAGCCTTCTCAAATGTCTCATTTGCTGCAACTCAAAAGAGACACACATTCAGTTGAGTGTAACGAAGATGAGAACAGGGGCAAATTCATTGAATTGTACGAGGATTATCCAACATATTGGGACAAAAAGTCAATTTACCACATCAGGGTCTTCCCTTATATTATACTCCCTCTGTTCAGAAATATAGTGTACATCTAGTTTTGTATTAAGTCAAACTTTTTAAACTTTGACCAATAATATCTAGAAATTCGTAAAGATTGACAACATGAAAATGCTTTTACTAGATTCATCATGAAATGAACTTTCATAATATATAACTATCTTACTTCGAAATAATATATATTTTTAGATATTGTTGGTCAAAGTTTCAAAAGTTTGACTTAGGACAAAACTAGATATACACTATATTTCTGGACGGAGTAAGTATACTACTAGTACTCTATATATTCCTAAAAAAGTAAGAACTGCTACAGGTTTTTTTTATTACTCGTGCATTGTGGTGAAGCTCCCTCTGACACGGAAAGCATGACGTTTCGACAGGAAAATAACGTCATGCTACAAATGGAGATGAGAATAATAGTTTGAACCGAACCTAGGATGAAGGGTACGGACTTCCAACCAAGCGGCTTCTTCGTCCTCCCGGGCACCTCTGGCTCACTGGCGCGCGGTTGCTCTGACTCGACTGGCCTCCCTCCCCTTCTGCAGCCATCTCCGAGCCTTCAGCTCGCTACGCAGATGCAGGCGAACGAATCAATGGCGAAGTTCGTCGCAGCACTTGCACTTACAAGCTAACTTGCGATGTGTGTTTGGTGCTCGTCACCGGCATCTTTTATAAGGCGAGCACGGAGGGACGGCATTTTCGTTGCATGTCGTGCCTAGGGGTTAGGGCTGTACTAGACTAGTAGGGGCCTGCATGTGTTGTTGGAGTCGTGGGCGGCTGGAGCCGCTGGATTCTGTTTTCTGAACGTGATCGAGATAGAACGACGTTGGATAGGATAGCAGCCTTGATCCGATGCCAGTGCCAGGTGCAGCAGTGATCTGATATGAGCATACGATGCGCACTGGAATGTGTACGTTCGGTGCAAGTTCACTGGGGGGTGAAATATCTCGAACGGAGAGATGCATAATCATGCATTGTTGACAGGGGCAGGCCCAGGAATTGGGACATGGGTATTCAAAAATTTCAAAGGTTCCTTCTTTGGAGCAGCTCTTTTCAAGATAAACCTCAAAAATCAGTAGTAGCACTGCTGCTTTTCTTCTTGGTCGTCTTATATCAGAACTAAAAATGTTACAATCACTCACATTTCATAAAAATATTTCTTTCACAGCATGGATGTCGTCTTGTCACAATTCCTAAAACATACGAAATTGCAATCACAAACTCACAAATGTTCACAAATTTCTCACCTCAATTCATGCAGAATGAGAGACGGAGGGAGAGGTAAGTATGTGTTTTGGTCTGAATGAGAGACAGATAGGTTGGCAGGCTAGGCTTGCTATTTTTGTGTCATTTTCAATATTTTGAATATATCTACATGGTATACACTATATACAAAAAAATGTGTAGAAAATAATGGGTATTCAATTGAATACTTTGAATTGAACTGGGCCCGCCCCTTGTTGTAGTACGCTCCAAAGTGGAGAGTAATCGTGAAGTTGACGGTGCTGCAGATACTACTACTCCCTCTGTCCCTTAATCTAGGGCGTTTTGGAGTTCGAAATTTTTCCCTAAATGTAGGGCGTTTTACAGATAGGACAAACTTTGGGATTGATAGGAGAGTTGGTGGGTGGATGGATGAAGGTAAAAATGAAGGGTATGGTAGTTTTTTACCACATTGCCTATTTTGAAGTTTGAATGCTAGAAAGCCCTATATTTAAGGACGGAGGGAGTACTCCCTTTGTCCCATAATATAAGGCCAGTCTCAATGGGACCTTTCATTTCACTCTTTCCAAGACTAGTTTTAGGAAAGGGAGCCAGCTTCCTTTCATTTGGATGAAAGACCTCTCACAAAATATGAAAGTTTCTCATCTCTCTCATCATAATTAACTTGCCAAATTAGCAAAAGATGCACACATGGCATAGAATTTAATGCAAATGAAAGGCTCTATTGAGACTGGCCTAAAGGATCGGGGGAGTTTCCCACAAAAACAGCTGAGAAGCAAAAAGACCAACATGCCCTTCAATTATTGCTGTCTCCCCCACCGAAGCCCAGCAGGTCAGCACGCGGTCTTCTCCGCCATCAGCGCCACCCCGGCCGCAACCTCGCCCGCGCCGCCGCGTCCGCTTCCCGGCCCCCTCGCCTGAGCCTCCGCGATCGCGCCTCAACCGTGACCGCGCCCCCGCGACCGCATCCCGAGCCGCCGCTAGCCAAGGCGCAGATCTCGTTGCCGCCCTTCTCTTCCCCTGCTTGGTTGGGGAGCTCCGTCGCCGCCATGCTCGGCGAGGCCTGCAGCCCGCCCCTGTCCACTCCAGAGACGGCACTTCGAGCTCCGGAGGTGGGAGTGGTGGACGCCTGTGTGAGACCGCCGCCTCCAATCTCTGCAGGCGGGAGACGAAAGGTCTTCTTCATGGCCCGCCCTTCTCCTCCAACGGCGGGCTTCTCCATGGCCGCGCGTCTGCGGGAGAAGGGCGCGACGGCGAGCGGCGCGTGACGGCAACGGCGGCAAGCTGCGCGCGACGGCCACGACGACGAGTTGTGCGGGCAGCGACGGGCGACAGGCGGGCCGCGGGCAGCGATAGGCGGCAGGCGCAGGCGGCGAGCTGCGTGCGACGGCGACGGCGGCGGGCAGAGACGGCGAAGGCCGCGAGCTGCGGCCGCGGGCAGCGCGAGCTGGAGTGGCTTGAGGTGAGGGAGCGTCGGCTTGGGAGAGGATAAGGTTGGGAAAAAAACAGAAGTGGGACCCACTTGAATCCCTCAATCGTGTGACAAATATGACTTCTTCCAATCCCTTATATTCTGGGACAGGTAAACAGTTGGGGTGCAGTGAAGATGTTTTCAGGCCCAGCTATGCGGGCCACCAAAATAGCAAGCTGTAGGCCTGCTTCTGTGGCGAAGCAAGACTAAACTGCAAGCACTGCCAATTAATCAAGCTCTAGGCCTCCCTCAACAATTTTAAAAAAAGAAGAAGAAGAAGAGAAAAATCAAGCTCTACGGCCTGCTCCCCCTGTTGCAAACTTGCAATCATCATGAGGCGTGTTCGTACGTACCAGACGCCCGGCATAATTACGCCAGCCGGCCGGCCGGAGACTAAAACACGTCCTTGTTATACAAGCCCTAAGTAAATTAAGAGCACTGCTGCATGGCTGGTAGCGAGCGAGACGTGACTAAAGCGTAGGGCCCGGCCGGGACCGCTCTGGCTTGGGATCGAAGTGATCTCGAAAACTGTTGCGGATCGAAGGACAAGAGCGTGCATGCACTGCGAGCGAGCGATCGAAACGGACGACGGATTGGTGCATGGATCGTTCTGGAGGATGGGTCGATCGCGATCTCAATCCATGCAGAAAGTGTTCCGTCATCTGCACCATCATTTGCTGTGCCGCTACGATGAACTGTGTGCTGTGGCCCTCGGCCGGTCGACATGATCATTGCTTGCACACACAACTTGGTGTGTACGTCCACCGTCCTCTCCTCGCCCTCCTCCTTCCTTGGCATCGATGATCTCGCTGGCCGCTGATCAGTGTGGACAGTGGATTCACCAACAACCCCCTGACGTGACCCGGCTCGGTAGTTAAGCATGAACCGACTTTATGTCAAAATGAATTGCATATAAATCTCAAAAGTGGTTTGGTTAGTGGTCAAGTCAGTATCAGCGCCACAATTACAGTTTTGTCGTGAACAATTTCAGTTCACCTTTTCGTTTTAATATTGTTTTTAGTTTCCGCGCGCCTGGAGATAAGCACTCTGCCGGTGGATATAGAGTGACGACCCAACAAACAATCCGGAGAACAAGGTAATTTTGATTAAATCCGGGAACTGCCGGCGAACTAAACAAAAGCCGAACAAACTACTCCGATTTCTCTATATACGAGTTGTCCGGTTTTCTGTTACGCGCATGCATGATGGGCACAGCGGGAGGAGAAAGACGGCTGTATAGTAGCTTGTACAATGATTCTTCCTTTTGTCGCAAATCATTCAAGCACGCAAGTTGATGAGCAAAAGGCAAACCTGGAGATAGAGAGGCCGTATCATTCATTTTCTCCTCTCGAGGCGGCGCTCTTCGAACTCAGATGTTTGGAGCATATGCACATATACTATACATGCATCGTACGGCCATCATTAGGATAAGCGGAAAGCAGAAAGGAACACTAGATACAGCAGAGCCATAACAAATGGAAGAGTTCGATGAAGGTTTTGGGACAGCACACACGACAAAGACGTCGCTCATCGAGAACCCATGGAAAAAGTTGCTGCGAAGCTAGATGAAGCCTGCAGCCGCAAGATTTTACAGGGGTGCAAAAAATATCTCGATCTCTGCCGCCGATCCATTGGTGGCGTGTGAATTGCCTTGTCTGTTCGTACCTGGGATCCCCACTGTTATTATGCTGCTCCCCCGACAGTTTGCGCTCATGGGGGCAGCTGAAACTGAAAGTCTGAAATTAAGCCTTGCAGTTGCAGACCGAACAGTAGCAAGATCCCGATCATATACACTGATTCACCGTAATAAATCCCTGTCCCTGCAGGATTGATGAAAAATGGGAATCCTTGTTGGTTAAGCTTAATCGATTGTTCTGATCTATGATTAACATGATGCCGCTTTGTTTATTCAGTTCGGTTCAGTACTAGGATCACGTAGTACATTTGATTATAGCAAAAGGAGGCCACGCTGGCTAGTCTCTCCAGTTTCCCTGTGGAAATGAATTCCGCCATTCGTTCGAGTACGTCGGGCGAATATACTCGATCGGGCCAGGTACTCGCATGTCAGAAGGAGTATGGAGAAGCACATGCCTTGTAGGACGGCTGCCTCCCGAATCCAGGTCTGCACGACGACTGCATTTACTGGAGCTACTCAAGAAGGCAGGTAGTAGCTGGAAAAACACAGAATACATCTGTAGAGTACCTTCCATTCAGCTGAAATCATCAATACTACCGGAGATGCCTCTCCTATACTAGTAGGCTGGTAGGCACGCCGCAAGATCACGTTCCGGCCAGACCGATCGAGGAAGCCAAGATCCAACGCTGCCAAGAAGAAAACAAAGTCGCCGTGACTGGTCGCTCCACGGGCGCAGCAGCATCACTCGCTCCCGGCGATCTCGGCCTCGATCGGGCCCTTCTTTTCTTGACCTGGCCTCCCACGTCGTCAGTCAGACCAGGCGACAGCCGGCGAATTACTCCTCTCTCGCCCGCTCTAGTGTGTACTAGCAGTAGTAGGTCACATGTACAACAGTGGCCTATACGTCGTCCGGTGCTCGTCTTGACGGACCCAAACACGGGCGGGCACACGGCACGACGCCAGCAGCCGCTGCGGGTGCGGAACTAGCCAACAGCCTAACGGATTAGCAGCCCGTAAAACTCGCGCGGCGTTTGTTGCACGATAAACACAACTAAAACGCGCAAACAAACCGTGTTTACCGGCATCCGATAATTTAGCTGGCGTCGTCACCCCGTGCGGCCCGCCCGCGCGCGTCCACATCCATTCGCCCCCGCACCCCGTTCCCTTGCCAATTTCTTTCTATTTCCATCTCATCTGCGTCTCCCGTTTCCGCCTCAATTATTGCCTCCGCTTCTCCTCCTCCTCTTCGCACCGGAATGGCGGTGGCGGTGTGGACGCTGGTCCTCGTCGCCGCGGCGGCTGTCCTGCCGGCGACGGCGGCGACGACGGCGGAGGAGGCGGTGCACGCGGTGCTCGCCAAGAACCAGCTGCCGCGGGGGCTGCTGCCGTCCAGGATCGCCGCGTTCGCCCACGACGCCGGCACCGGGCGGTTCGAGGCCGTGCTGGAGACGGCGTGCACCGCGCGCTCCGAGGTCGGGCTGCGCTACAACGTCACGGTCACGGGGGTCGTCAGCGAGGGCCGGATCGCGGGCATCTCCGGCGTCGACGCCAAGGACCTCTTCATGTGGTTCCCCGTCCGCGGCATCCACGTCGACATCCCGTCCACCGGCGTCATCTACTTCGACGTCGGCGTCGTCTTCAAGCACTTCCCGCTCTCCGTCTTCGACGCGCCGCCGCCCTGCACGCCCGACCCGGTCCTCCGCACCGCGCCGCAGGTAACCGACCCCGATCGACCAGGTCTTTCTATCTTTCTCGTGCCAGCAAAGCAACCCGTTACACGTTGTTGTATGAATGTAACCGTTCTCCGTTTTTCTTGGGCGCCGCCCGCAGCGGCTGGAGGACGGCGACGTCGACGGACTGATGGTCGCCGGCTTCGCGGTGGCGTCGCAATGAACGCGCGGAGCCGGAACAAGAATCGCAGTTTTGAGAGGAGTTTCATCGGTCGCCGACCGACTGCCGGCCTTTGTGCAGATAGATAATCCGTTTTGTTTGCTACTCGGAGCTACTAGTAACAAACCTGTCCTCATCACTCTGTTCTTTCTTGTCCTTCGTGTCCGTGTCCGGTGCGGGCGGAAGCCGCCGGCCTGCACCCACCGAGAAAGCTACCGCGAGGGTACTGCATGTCCGCTCGCGGTTCTTACTGCGGTGGCCACGCCGGCCGTCGGCGATATTTTTCGCGGTAATGGATGCTTCTTGTACATGTTGCCTTACACTATTGTTACACGGAGGAGAAGTCTTCTTGTTTTTCCTGGGATCGCGAACTCGCGTCGTTTTTACGTCCATTTTTTCCGGCATGCTTCAGGTTTCGCGATGCATCATTTCTTCTTTTTTTTTGTTGAGGCAATTCGAGATGCAGACGCATCATTTTTCTCCTCTGCATCTGGTACTCTGCAATTCAGAACAGACTCTCCGATGCAGAGGAGAGGAGCGCACCATCGTTATCACACCGATGCATCCAGCCTTGGTCACCGCCGTAGAGGTGAGGCCGCGATGGTGTCTCTGTCCCATCCGTCGTGGCATCCAATGGGATAAAACTCGATGCTGGCAAGAAGATCCATCCGTCGTGGCAGTGCGCTGGGAAAGAAAGAGCCAGACAAGCAGAATAGGGCGAGCCTCGCGGTCCGTGCCGTGTCCTCGGCCCGCAGGTGGCGAGCAGCGACCCTAGTCTTCTCGTATGGGCTCTCGCCATTGGCCGCTGATTTGATCTGTCTCGCCAAAAGTGAGCTCGCTTTGGGGCATTGGACCAGTCACCGCACCACCACCGCCTGCCGACTGCGCTCGGTGGTCGCCTTCCCCGTCCGAAAAGAAACGCCGCCTGCGAAAAACGAGATCACGAAACATTGTCACCACTCACTAATAATAACAAACCTGCAGCGCCTTAATCTGACAGCCTTTCAGGAATTATGCGGGTTCCAGGAGCTCAGTGCTCCTTTTTTTTTCTTGAACTGGAAGCTCAGTGCTCCCTACTGCCCTTTGCCGATGCACTAGTACTAAACGAGACCTAAAAGCGGTGCATGTGTGTGTGAGACCGTAGCGATCGGAGTGGTACAGGGACGGTACATGATTGATTGGTCAGTCTAGCACATGTGTGGAGTCCGTCCGGGCTGGACAATAATTTTCGGGGGCAGAACGCGGCGTCACAAGCAGACAGGATGATGTGCCTGGACCTGGCTGGCTCTTCCTAAGGTGGCGTTCGGTTCCCCCTCTAAGACACCCTCTAAACTTTATACCCCTCTAAAGTAAAAAGAATCTTACTATTTAGGGGTACTAAATAAAATTTAATTGTAAAACCTTTCTGCAGACGGGCGTTATTTTTCGAGACGAATCTAACGAGCCTAATTAATCAATGTTTTGACACAGTGATGCTACAGTAACCATCGTCTAATCGCCGCTTAATTACCCTCATTACGTTCGTCTCGCAAAATAGATGAGGGTCCTGAACTTAGTTTTGTAATTTGACTTTGTTTAGTACACATAAATCGTGCCGACATCTTTGATATGACTGCTACAGCACCCTCTAAAGTGATCCGAACGGGGCTAAATCCCCGTTTCGACCAACAACAGCTCAGCAGGATCTGGATCGCCGCGAATGACGCACATCGTATACTCCATTCGTTACATACTGTACTCCTACTAGTACTTGGTGTGTGGTAGAGTCGTCGTGCTGTTTTATACTAGTCGGTCACTATCAAAATTTGACCTTGGTTTTTTAGTGCATTTGTTTAAGTCCTCCAAGAACAACTAACCTCAATGCTCGTACATATAATTCTTTAACCATAAAATAGAGTAGTGTATATTCAAGGAAATCGCTACTAGTACTGTACTGACTTGTCAAACGACACATGGGTTCAGGTTACTGTCAGTGGGTATGTTTTGTGGGATCTCGCACTAGAATCTGTTGGAAACACCTCACCTCAAGGGTGAGTGGCATTACGTCCGACGTGTCAGTGCTCCGGTGGGGAGCGACAGGTCACGGGCAACAGCGACGCGATTAGCGAAGGAAAAGAGCAGGGGCATGTGCGAGCTAATGATGGGAAAGAGACAAGCGTATCAACTGCAGCGGCCTCCTCCGCCTGGCCGCTGCCGGGTTTGGTGCAGTTGGTGGGATGCCCCGGGTGAATTCTTTCGGCAAGTCGGCAACCATGCAAGCACTAACACCTGGACCTGGGCCGTCCTCGCCGGCGCTGTTGACGTGGCTGCCTCGGCTGTGGATTTGTTGGCGAATTAGGTGGTCACTGGTCAGGATAGAGATGAGGAGGAAGCCGTTCCCATGGCGATTGAGAGTCGTCTTCAGTCTGGCTGCGGATTACTACTAGCTTGCGTACTGTTGCACATTGGTGGCATGTCGTGACGCAGATTTACTGCAATATGGAATAGCGCGTGAAAGGATAGCCGGCTAGAGGTGGGTTGGTCACTTGCTGTCGCTTCATGCCTCTCGAAGCACAGCGTTAACCAGACCAAACAACAGGGCATTTGAAAGTGCAGAGCATCAAAGTGCAGAAAACAAAAGACGAATTCGAAACTGGGCCGTAGAAGTCAGCCCAGAGTGTTATGGTCAGCCCAGAATACAAGTTAAGCCCAGCTAACAAGTTCAAACGTGAGCGTATAAAGAGCGCTCGCGTATAAATGCTGCTGCTACGCGCTCCTGATCTCCGTTAACCTCTTCTTCCCCAATAATCCCCCGCAGGAGGACACGCGACGCGATGGCAGCCCGGCCCATCGGCACGGCGCCCCACCTCGACCGCCTTGCCCGCGCGCTCGCCTCCGACCACCCGCCCCCGCCGCCGGCAGCGGTGCACGCCCACCTCCTCCGCGCGCACGCCGCTTCCCCTCCCGCCCTGCTCCGCTCGCTCCTCAACGGCGCCATCCGCCGCCTCTCCAAGCCGCGCCCGCGCACCGCGCTCGGCCTGCTCCTCCTCATGCCGCGCCTGCCCGTCTCCCCCGACCACTTCACCATCCCCTTCGCGCTCAATGCCGCCGCTTCGCTCCGCCTCCTCCGCCTCGGCGCTTCCCTCCACGCTGTCTCCCTCCGCCTCGCGCTCCTCCCGCTCCGCCTCCCCGTCGCCAACGCCCTCGTCGACCTCTACGCCAAGTGCGAGGACCTCCCCGCCGCCCACGCCGCGCTCGCGGACATCCCTGCCCCCGACGCCGTCTCGTTCAACTCTCTCCTATGCGCACACGCCCGCCTCGCCTCTGTGCCCTCGGCCGAGTCCCTATTCACCTCCATGCCAAGCAGGACCCAGGTCTCCTGGAACGCCATGGTGGTCGTCTACGTCAATGCCGGTGACCTCGCGGCTGCTCGAAGAGTGTTTGATGAAATGCCTACAAGGGACTCAGCATCGTGGTCGGTACTGATCGTAGGGTATTGCAAGTGTGGGTTAATGCAAAGCGCGCGCGAGCTGTTTGACAAAATGCCGGAGAAGAACCTCGTGGCGCGGACGGCGATGATTAATGGTTATGCACAGACTGGGCGGCCGAAGGTGGCACTTGCATTGTTTAAAGAATTGGAGGCTGCCGGAATGGAGCCTGATGCAGCCACCATGGTTGGGGTTATTTCTGCTGCTTCACAGTTGGGCAGCACGGAGCTGGCTGGATGGATTGGAGCTTATGTTGACAGGAAGAGGATTGAAAGGAACGAGAAGGTGCTTACAGCACTAGTAGATATGCATGCCAAGTGCGGCAATGTTGAACGGGCTCTGAGTGCTTTCAGGGAGATCGCACAGCCTGATGCCTATCCATACACGGCACTTATTAGCGGGCTGGCAACACATGGCCATGCAGAGCTGGCACTTCAAGTGTTTGAAAGGATGCAGGCTCAGAACATAAGGCCTGATCCCATCACTTTCGTCGGTGTGCTTACTGCGTGCAGCCATACAGGGCTTGTCGATAAAGGACTGGAATATTGGGATGCAATGGTGCAGGATTATGGAATTCAGCGTCGAGCAGATCACTATGCCTGTGTTGTTGACATGCTTGGCCGAGCAGGGAGGCTTGAGGAGGCTTACGAGATGGTGCAAACGATGCCAATGGGGCCACACCAAGGGGCTCTTGGTGCGTTACTTAGTGCATGCAAGACATATGACAACGTTGAGATTGCGGAAATTGTTGCAAACAAGCTTTTTGAGTTGGAACCTTGGAACACTGGGAACTATATACTGCTGTCCAACATATATGCTGCAAAAGATCTATGGGAGGAGGCTGAAAGAATTAGATCACTGATGAGAACAAAATTACCATTTAAAAAGGCAGGGTCTAGTTGGGTTGAGGACCGACAGAGGGATCGTGTCAAGATGTTTGTGAGGGACTGAACCATTAGGATAGAAATGCCACTGTTCTATTGGAGACAACAGAAGTTAGGCAGGCATAAAACAGCTGATTTAAGAGTCAGCAAAGCAGGGCTTATGCGTCAGCTTGCTAAGGTATTGCCATTTCTTCACAGTTCATGACATATCTGAAACTTGCCATGATAATTCCTTTTACAAGCCGGTTACTGATCCAAGTTTATTTTCTGTAGCAATGTAGTTATATTCTAATGAAGTCAGGTAACAGAGCATAATACATAACATTTGCAATCTATGCTATGCTATTCATCTGGTGGAAGTATTATAACAAGATATTCTAAGCTATAATTCACTGAATATTTTGGAACAAAGACACTGTACAGTGTCATAATCTGAACTCTGAGTGTTAGTGCTTATAACTGTAAGGTCTTAACGGGGTAACCTTTTGATATACTTAGTACTCCAGTTGTCACGACACAATTGGTGTAAAGAACTAGGATCACTTATTATTATGATAAGAAAGAAACAAAATAAGTATTTACATCATGAACTCCACATAGATGGATGCATAATGTTCTGAAAGATTGGTAGAGCATAAGCAGAAGAAAAAGAACATCTGTTTTTTTCCATGCTGGTAATCCAATTCTACAAAGGGATGGTTCATCCCAGTGAACACTAGTGATATAGCATGCTCATTGATGTGTGTTTTTCAGGGCATTTCTCAGCTAGACTTCACTGTCTCAATCGCATGAACCAATTCTTCGATCTTTGCGCCAGTGATCTCCTTGACTACCTTCCCATCCTTGAGAATCTTGAATGTTGGTACAACCTTTATTCCCAGCTCCTTTGCAAGAGGCTGCAAGTAGCAAGCACCAAGAAGAACGCACGTCATATGTCATGGAGCACAGAATAGCAGCTACACAAGGGACAACAAAAAGCAATCGATACCGACCCTGTTATCCTGGTTGCAATCGAGCTTGAGAACACAACATCGAGGTCCTTTTTGGACATCTCCTGAAATTTCGGTGCAATCACCTTGCAAGGGCCACACCTGCAAAAGTGAGTACCAGACAGTCACCAGACTTTGCAGCGAGGTGAGGTCTATTCTCAATTTTTTTTAAATATCTTGGTGAATAACTGAAATGAAGATGATACCGATGGAGCTCGATGATACCATTGAGTGTACATGTCGAGAACGACGATTTTCTCTCCTGCCGCCTTAACAATAGGCCAGAAGGTATCCTTGTTTACCTCCGTCACCTGTCCGGTCACCACTACCGCCTCAGCGCCCACCGAAGTCGTCTCCAAGCCACTTGACTTCACCGGGGTCAGTCCCCTTGTCTCGAGCCCGTCATCACGGACGAGCTCCTCTTATGTGCCGCTGCTATGCTGCCGAGCGAGGCTGGGAAGCGTCCGGCCGGACGGCATGTGGAGATGGCCGACGAGGTGGCCGGCCCGTGAGACGAGGAGATGGAGAGGCGTAACGCCATTGGATGCTAGACTTTTTGAGGTTAGGGGTGAGTCCGACAGGAGAGGCGCTTGCAGCAGCGGCGGCAACAGACGAGTGGGTGAGCTTGAAAGGATATCCTCTGGATGGCTTGGAGGTATTTATCCGCTTTCAGCGAGAGAGTTTGTTCTAGGAAATGACATGGCTGCCCCCTGGCAATTTCTGCCCTTTTGTGGTGACGGCGTTGCTGCACCCCTCAGCGTTCTTTGCTGGAGTGCATTTTCGGTATTCGGACGATCAGAACGTGTGGTCGCCTGATCAGCTCTCGGGCTTCACGGAGGACAAGTTGTAACATTTGTCATGGAATCAGCATCATACGTAGGAGATCCTCTTACGCCTACACGTAACGATTGTTACCTCTAGGCAAGTTAGTCTCCTGATATATTCTTTGTCTATATTTTCTTTCCTCGGTATTTGTCATGGAATCAGCATCACACATAACTAACGAGCTGTCCAGAAACCAATCAAAGTCATCTAACTGTTCTTTTAACGAAAGCTCAACAACCTGACGCGGCAGTGAACTCAGGAGCCAATCAAATGCACCCAATTGTTGGGTTGATACACTGGCGCAGCCACGAGGAACGAAAGCAACCGAATGATTTTTACAAGCTAAAGGCCAACTCCGCAATCGCACCATGTCCTCGGAGCACCTACACGACGTGGAATATTTCATGCCTGTCCAACGAAATTGTAGTCAAACTACAGCTTTTACATATACGGCTGGCAATATTTGTGGCCCTGCTTGTGCTCGACGCTCGCATCAAACTTCTTCAGTGATCGTAAAATATCCTCGGTGAACCTGATACCATGTCCGCTGCGATCGCCACACGGAATGAAGAATGTTCTAAACATCCTGGAATACCGTGGCTCAGGGATATTTCTGCAGAATACGCTCTGCTAGGTGTGCATCTGCAGAATACTTTCGTGCCGTCAAAGTGCAATTTTGAAAGCATGTTGGTCGAAATTGTATTCAGAAAGCTATAAGAGACGAGTAGAAACTTCAAAATACAGTTAATGAATGTCACACATACACATGCGTTTTACTTCCTGACGAATGTATCGCACATACAAAATAAACTCCAGGAACTAATACATCGGTGCTTTGTATCCATTAATCTGAATGACAATCACAAAGCAGGGTCCCATTTGAACTCATTAGTGTATCAGAATCTGAAAGCAACATTGATCACACAACTGCGGCTAAGCTGCAGACATTTAGAATCTGATCTCTTCATTGCGACGGTAACAACGAGGAGGAAGTCCACGATAATTTAAGCCTACGCAATGCGTGGATCGTTAACAAATGTTGCAATACCGCAAATGTAAGATAGCATGTGATGAACAAGATATTAATTGTAAGTAAGACTAACGAATTTTCGACATTTTCCTTCACCGGCCATCAAGGATTGAACACCTTATGAGAAAAGAGCTGTCCCTTATTCCTAATCACAGAGGATAAACAACCTGCTTATAAATTTGAACTGTACAACTTGGCGTTGTTAAAGTAGCAGATAAAGGGTTAAACACCATTGGGCGTGTATCATTTACAAGCTGTTCAAATAATCCAAGCGCCAAGAATAATCAAGTTGTTTAACCCTTTATCTGCATACTTTAACAACGTCAAGTTGTACAGTTCAAATTTATAAGATTTTAAAGCATCTGGACACTAGCCATGAATAGCAGCTTGTAAAAGACTAAAATCCCTTAATCCCCGTCCAGCCGAACATGTAATTTGGATGCAACAGGGAATAATTCTCTGAGGGGATTAAACATCATAGGGATTAAGTGAAGCAAAGTGATTCACTTGATAGACAACCGACCAGGCCCTTAATAATATATGCAAGACTAATAAAAGGGCACGAAACTAATATCATCAAGAATCTATCATAAACTTTTGTGAAGTTCTCACTCTTGCAAATTAGGTGGTAGCATGCCGATATGGCATATTTTTGCTAGACATATACATAGATACATTGCATATGCATACACAGGTCGGTCGGGAGAATTAGGACAGATTGCGTTGAAGCTGGTAAAATCAGAGGGTCGTTTTCAAAAACTGTACAACGAAGTAGATCACGGCCAGTAAAAGTGCAATCTGGTAAACATCTTGGCTCAATCCATCATCCGGCCTTTGAAAGAACTGCATCGTAGAAGAACAAAAAAATGCTCTGAATAACTGGCATAATCAATCAGACGGCAACAAGATTTTGAGCACTAAAAATTAAACAAGACCATTTAGCATACGTTGGAGATTCTCCATGTGGAGATACAATTACATATTCTGCAGAAGATCAGTGGTACCTTCGTAGGATCTCCCGACGGATCTAGATAAGCTTCTAAATTCTCATCTTTCTTTGATGATATCCCAGATGCTGTGCTCTTAGCAGCTTCAATAGTATCCTTCCCAGACTCAACAGTAGAGTAAACCCTTCTAGATAACCAGAAGTAGGCCTGAGCAGGAAGAGATGAGGCAGAGAGGTCCCAGGAGTCAACCTGCTCGAGTACTTGGCCACTTATCTGGTTCAAGACGAATCGCGACTCAACACGGACGACAACATCTCCTCCAATGGTTGCAAAGATAGGATTTTTAGGCTTCCCTCTGAACGCCCATTTGATGGTCAGTGTGCTTGTAGACTGCATTGACATTTCCTGGACTGTCTGACGCAATACCAAGAGTGGTGATTAGATACTAACTGAATTCGGAGAGGCGTCATGCTGGAAACAGGTAGCAGAATGACATGTTGCGCATCAAGTTTGGGGCTAAGATCCTGAGTGGAAATATCCAACCCCACAGGATGATATGCAAGTTTCATTATGTTGATATGGCTGGAACACACTATGGCTGCTACTTAATCTTCTTACCACTTTAGGGTTTTCCAGTGCCTTGGTGATCCACAATGGTCTCATGTACTTCTCACGCCCAACAAATGTCCTGAGTGGGTCCTGAAAAGAAAAATAGAGTATGGAGGCACTGTGAGGGTAACCATGCATATAACTAGCTGGAGGAAGACGGTTAGGTCATCATCAAATTGAGAGGCGTATCCAGGATAGGTAACTCATACAATGTATGATTATTTGCTTCCTGGGAAACCAGACTACTTTCTTTCCTATTTTTCCAAATTTCAACTATACCATTAAACATATACTCCCTCCAATTTTTTTTTAGTCGTTCGGACAACATCGGGTAGGTCAATTTTAGCTTGCACTTGATGTCCGAAACGCCAACAATTTGAAGATGGAGGTAGTAAGTCGATAACCTCGAAATAAATTTGTACATGTAGGTACCATGAAAGCTGGTGTTCTCAGAGCATTCGCTCTACTAACTAATTACCTAACTAGCGAACGATTTTCATTCAAGTACTTCCTTTCCTATTTTCCAAGTTCCAACCGTACCATGCAACCTATACGTCAATAACCTCAAAATTACTTGATCAAAAGCTCGAATATCATAGTTGAACCTTAAGTCGGTGAACATTAGAATGGAAGTTCCGAACCCTCGAACTATCAGCCTTTCGTTACTACTCCACCCCAAATATACAAATTCAGAATACCAAACAAGAAATCAATGTCGCTTGTGCAAAGATTGAATGGGATCACAACACATTAGCATCAGCACCTTGTATTTGACGGAGACGGCGTAGCAGTTGAACGCGCGGTTGTCCTCGCGCAGCTCGAGGATGTCCCGCGCGAGCTGCCTGGCGGTGGCCTCCACGTAGGGGCTGCTTATGCACTCGAACTCGTTGCAGAGCTTTCCGAAGTCCATGCCGTCCACCAGCTCGTCCGCCCGAGACCTCTCCTCGGGACGATCGGCGCCGGCGCCGGCCTCCACCTCCTTCGAATCATCGACGACTGCGCACAACACTTCGTCAGCAAAAAAAAAAAAAAAAAGGAATGCAGAGTTGTGTGCCGATCTGCTTGATCATCTTGAGCTCACCGTGCAAGGGCGCGAGGCGGAGGCGACCGCTGCGGCGGCAAGGAAGGGTGGCGACGGAATCGACGTTCCGGCGGCGGAAAGCGTACGCGGGGGTGGAGGAGGATGGGGAGGGGCGGCAGGAGCAGGAGAGCGCGGCGGCAGTGGGCGTGGCCATTGGTGGCCCATGGCGTGGACGGTGTGGCGCGGCGTCAAGAGGCGCGGGAATGGGGATCCGTCGCTGCGGATAAGGCCGCGGTGCGCCACGTCCTCTCGTTTCGCGTTTGCCTCAACGGCCTTCTATTTTTCCAGTGAAAAAACGAGCATATTCCAGTGGACTGCCCCCCTCTTGGCCCAATTGACGGGAGTACTAGGAAGCAGACTTCCTGATGTTTCCGGCAAGAGGCGACAACGATGAGGACGTATGCGTCATGAATGTTAGAACAACTATTACCTCCGGATTTTCCCCTCCCAATGTTAACAAGCTGAATCTGAAGCGACTATGTACAGAGTCAAGATGTGGACTCCTTAGCATCACAGAATGTACACTCGTAGGACAAAACTAAACTTGCTTTCTCCAAAAAAAAGATCATTCTTGAATGTAATCGTATACAGTATGATGATACAGCAGTGAGCCGTTCTCCTTGTAGTGGAGGAGGTAGTAGCATTTGATGCAGAAGTAGCAAGGGTTGTTCAGAGCCCACTTGTCATCCACCGTCATCTTCGTCGCGGGGTAGATCTGGCACACCGAGCACTTCTGGAGACGCCTCTGCAACTGGAACGTCATGAGAGGGTAGTCTGCTTGGTTCTGTGTGTCATCCGGATGGATCAACCTCATGTCCCTAATCACGATCATGTGCTTGCAGTTCCCCTGAAAAATGTTTTAAGGATGATAGATGTCAGAAATGGCAAAGATGGCATCCTGTTTTAAAAGGTAAGCAACACAATTTTACTGCCAATCATAAACATTAAACCTAACATTCACCGACAAACGATCTCAAAAAAAAAAAAACATTCACCGACAAACAAAGCTATAATATACAAGTTTTAGAAACAATACAAAAAATAAGATCCCAGCACAGACACTAACTGTTAACAACGACAATTCAACAAAGCCATAAAAAGAATAGAACCTGATGGCAGTAGAGGTACCCAGCACCAAGCCGGAACTGCAGGTCAGAGAAACGAATCCTTTGCATTTTCTCGGACTTAAACTCAGGCACATTAGAAATATTTAAACCCCTCAGTAAGTCCTTTTGTCGTTTCTTCAAAACACCTGATGTTATGGCATCCCACTTCTCCGATGCCTCCTCACTAGAATTCTGAAGCCAATCAAGAATCGGTTTGCTGTAATCACTGGCAGAATAATGCCTTGTATCATTGTAGAATGTGTCCTGAGAAATTGGTGGTTAACTAAGTGGTAGATTCTTAAGAACATGACTCCAATTTTTCTAAAAAGAAAACCATACCTCAATAAGGAAATATCCAGAATGATCGTGTTGCTTAGCCAGTTCCACCAACTTATCAGTTAAACAATAAATGTTGTCCCTTAGATCTGTAAGAAATTGGCTTCCCAACACGAGAAATTCCTGGCTCTGCAAGGAATCGAATCAAACAACAACAACAACAAAGCATCGAATCAAAATAAAATTTAAGTTGTGGAGCTTTCACCTCAAATAAGTACGAGTAAGGAAAGGGTAATATATTACCTTGACAGATCCATATCTCTTTTCGTAAACTTCAACGCAAAGAACTACTTCTGGATGAGCCACAGGTCTATGTTCCTCAGACATTGAAGCTTTCTTCTGCGGTACAAAATAGACTGTAAGAATAAAATTCCAAATCAGGAGATTGGGTAAAGAGATGGTTCAAATTGAGCTGAGCTAATCCAAACCTTCCAAGGTGCACTGACGTATTTAAGAGTTTTTGCCATTTCAACCTTCTCAGATGATTTGGAACGTTTAGGCTTCGCAGAATCACCACTGCACCCAACAAATAATTTTCTTTTATGATTGTGGCAAGAAAAGATTATAAAACAACCATCAGGCTCCAGTTTGTTTAACTTGACTATCGCACCATCTAATGGATCTGGTTGACCATTCTACCAAGAACTATCACTTAACAATGTAACTGTTGATAACTAATCATGGTTTGGATCATACCTTTTCATTAAGATTGGACAAAGAAAATCATCAAACCAAAAAAGATAGGTATCACACAATCATAGTAAAGAATAATTATGACAGACATCTATTAGTTTAGCTCTACCTGAATGAGTGCAACCTGACTGCAAGCTTATCTTCCTCTTGCTTGGTCTTGATTTCTGCCATCTTCACTGCTTTGGTAAGATAGCTTCCCTGATCATGACCATACCAAATATATGCAGTATAAAATCATCAGAAAAAGATTCTCAGAGATGACAATTGCACTTCAATGTTAATAACAGAGATCACAGATAATCTTACAAGAATTGAAATACAATATAACACACATCAAATGTTTCAAAAGATACAGATAAACCAACCATCGTGTAATAGCACTAATCCTCCAGCATTATATTTTCATCTATTATATTTTGACAACAGAGTGAGAATATTTCAGCTATCTTGTAGTTTGTAATATATTCAGATTTGTAGACAGTCATTTCTCTTAGCCAGATTGTTGTATACTGCCTGAATATGCCACATGGATTTATCAACTGCTTGCTGCTTAGTAACCTACTCGAAAACAGGGGCATGTTCAGTGAATATGTTTTCTTCTTAATATAAAAAGATGAGTTAATGAAATAATGAAAAAGAGGCTGCTCTAATAGATGAGTTCTTAAGCGATTGCACACAACAAAACAAAAGGAAGTCAAAAGAGGGATAGACATACATATAAAATCTTTGCTCGGACCTCTCGATCAAAATGTCTGCCTCTCTTTTTTCCTTTTCTACATGTTGTCGGTCCATTTGTCCCCTCTGTATCATGTGGAACAATGGACATACCATCATCAGGTGTCTCAGGCATCTGGTTTATAGCTAATGAATTTTGCGGTTCACACGGTTCAATCGCCGTTTCAGTTGGTAATTCATGTCTCTCTTTTTCAACTGCTGAATCTAATGCCATGGTGCCATCTTTTCCCTTTCTATCTCTGTTTTTTGCCCTTTTACCCCTGGTTTCTCTGTTACAACCAAGTGATTCGTGTGGTTCAATTGCAATGTCCTCAGTAGGAGATCTGGAGTTCTCTCTTTCAGCTGACGGGTTTGATGTGGGAGCCTGATCTATAGGAATTGTATTTTCTGAAACCCTACACATGGTAGATCAATGGACATCAGATCCTACCATGCAAATAAAGCAACAAAAATAATAAGAGTTTTAAAATATAGCCATGCATCTACAATCTTGAAAAGAGGCTATTACAAGAACACAAGGGAGCAGATTCTTATTACAAAAACTACCGCTAAACAAAATAAAATTGCAAGAGCACTCGACACGAATGCCAACTTACGCATTTCATTACAGCCCTTAGCAAAGCCTACCTTGCTACATGTTTGACTGGCACAGTAAGCACCAGACTATTCTCAATGCAGAATCCTCTGCTGATTTGGCATCTAACCAGATTCTGCTAAACATCATAACAAGATATACCCAATCAACCACGCTAGCGAATGTACCAACAGATGAGCCAAGCATTGGTCAAAGCAAATTGCTTACCCTCCATCAGACGTTTGCTCATCTGTTAGTTGCAGAGCACCAGAGTCCCAGTCTTCCTGCATGCACCAATGATAACAATGTAAAACCAAAATGCAGTCGAAAGAATAGTGATTAGAGCAAACCGATTAGCAGCAGAGGGCCACCTCCATAGCCTCCTGGAGGGCGCGCTCAACCAGTTCCTCCTCCGAGAGCACCCTCAGCTCATCGACGCTGCACGAAGCCATACCATCAGTGTAAAACACCACGCCAACAGGCATAAAGCTAAGTGAGGAGGATTATTTCGATATTTCGACAGCACAGAATGCAACACGGGCTTACGAGAGCTCGTCGTCCAATTCGTCGCTAGGGTCGTCCAATTCGGCTTCCAGAGACTGAATTCAAGACAAGGAAAAAAAAAAGAAAAGGGGGACATGGAGCGTTAGGATTGATCAAGGTTTTCAGGCATTGGAACATTTGCGGAGGGATCGGCACCTGAAGCTCGTTGAGGGCGGAGGACATGAACCCCGGGACGGTGGACATGGGGCCCACCATGAAGGGAACGAACACTGGGCCTCCCCGGGCGAAGGGCGCACGCTGCCGCCCGCCGCCGGCGTCGGAGCTCTCGGCTTCCTCCCCGGCCGCCGCCATCGCCGCGAGCGCCTCTCTCCTCCCTCCGCACCGGGCCGATGTTCCTCGCGAATACGCCCGCTGCGCGCCGCCAATGCCGGCCCACGCGCGAAACCTCGTTTGCTAGAATTTTTTTTAATAATAAGCGAAATTTTTTATTAATTTTTATTATTAACCGTCAGCTTTTAGAATTTGCAAAAGTAGTCTCCCTGTCGCCCGAGGATGGGGCGATTAGAGGATATCGCCCAATCAGACGGCGATAGGTGTCCTGTGTGGCAACTTGTCGCCCATCAAATAGGCGACAGGGTGTTGTCGCCCGTTAAAAGGGCGATAGGGTGTCGAGTGGGGTCCAGTCGCCTGCTGTGCGGGCGACAAGAGATTTTAGAGCAAGGCCACTGCTGCAGCCCTTTGTGTGGCTCCAAGACAAGCCAGAACCGTCACATTCGTCCAACGCGCGGCTCGTGATTGTCTGCAACAAATCAAGCAAACAGTAAAACGGGGCCCACATTTAATCTTTTCAGAGAGCACGCCGTGCTACTTTCTCTGCTTAGGCCCACAAAACCCATGTGCAAGCGCCTGGCTCGGCGCGTCTCCGGCTGCTGAAAGGCTACGCGCTCAGCGCGACTGCGGACGCCGGTTTGAGAATCTTTTTACTCTCTCTCCTCTCCATGTCAGAATTTTCTGACATTTATCGGCTCCACGCCCATGCGTTGGGCTTGCTCTTACGCCGTCGCAGGCTTTGTGGTAGGGCCCAATCAGGCAATCACCTTAAATGGGCGCGCTGCAACTTACCAGTAATCGAGAGAGAGCGGATGAGAGGTTGGTTCCATGCGGCTGCCTCCTACAAATAATTTTGTATAATGCTTATCGAAGGATGTGCAGGCCTGCAGGGCTGTCCTGCATTCATACAGACAATAAAAACAAAGAAAAACAGATGGTTAGATAAACATCAATCATATTTTTTACAATTACTTTAGGCTCTTGCACACATATCTTTTCACTAAACCAAATTCAAAAATATTAATGTAAATTCATGACTGTCAAATGTAAATATTAATGTAACTTCGTTTTCATAGGAATGATATCGAAAAAAAATAGCGAAAGGGTTTTTACCGTAGTGGTAAGGCGCCCGAGTAGCACTTTTTAAGTCTTGAGTTCGATTCTCAGTGAGAGCGAATTTCCGAACTAGGTTAAAAAAACTCCTCTCATACTCTTCTCAAGTTCCAAATTACGTGTTAGAGTAGAACCGCACTCCACGTGCCGCGCCCTTTCCGCCCATGGGTCCGCGTTGCACGTTTGCGAGGCCACGAGGCAGGACACGTGTGGACGGTGCAACGCGCACGGCTCACGACGTGACATGTGGGAAAGATGAGAGGAGTTTCTTTAACCTAGTTCGGAAATTCGCTCTAACTGAGAATCGAACCCAAGACTTAAAAAGTGCTACTCGGGCGCCTTACCACTACGGTAAAAACCCTTTCGCTATTTTTTTTCGATATCATTCCTATGAAAACGAAGTTACATTAATATTTACATTTGACAGTCATGAATTTACATTAATATTTTTGAATTTGGTTTAGTGAAAAGATATGTGTGCAAGAGCCTAAAGTAATTGTAAAAAATATGATTGATGTTTATCTAACCATCTGTTTTTTCTTTGCTTTTATTGTCTGTATGAATGCAGGACAGCCCTGCAGGCCTGCACATCCTTCGATAAGCATTATACAAAATTATTTGTAGGAGGCAGCCGCATGGAACCAACCTCTCATCCGCTCTCTCTCGATTACTGGTAAGTTGCAGCGCGCCCATTTAAGGTGATTGCCTGATTGGGCCCTACCACAAAGCCTGCGACGGCGTAAAATCTCTTGTCGCCCGCACACCAGGCGACTGGACCCCACTCGACACCCTATCGCCCTATGGACGGGCGACAACACCCTGTCGCCTATTTGCTGGGCGACAAGTTGCCACACAGGACACCTATCGCCGTCTCATGGGGCGATATCCTCTAATCGCCCCATATTCGGGCGACAGGGAGACTACTTTTGCAAATTCTAAAAACTGACGGTTAATAATAAAAATTAAAAAAAAATTTCGTTTATTATTAAAAAAAATTCTCGTTTGCTAATCCGTGAACGACTGCTATGGGTATAGGTGGCCCATGAACCGACTTTGCTAATCCGTCTCGCCGCACACGGCCCATCTAATGGTCTTTCGTGTCGTCCCACCTGTGACCTGACAGTATTGCTAAAAAAAAAAAAGAAACTGTAACCTGACTGCAATGTATCCCTGTTGCTGTCACGCTGCGCGTGGGCATGACTCTTCCACAGTTTAGTGCGGCAGCGACGACATCCAACATCCCCTATTGTTGCGAAACCGATGATAGATTCGTAGGCCATCACGTGTTTGTCACAACCCGGGTGTGTGGACTGCGTGCGTGAGTGGCATGTGCCGTGGGCCGTGAGCCTTGTAAGCCCATGAGGGCAATATTACTTATTCCCGGCTCGCATCTGAGTCCGGCAGTCAGCAAGAAAAGAGATAACTCATTCCCTCGTATTCCTTTCTTTCTCCTCGCGCAAGCCTCCGAGACGGCGCCGCCGTGCTCCTCCCGCCGGCGTGTCGCCGGTAGTTACCAAGGTTCGTGACATTCTGGTACCAGAGCCATTCGATCCACGGAGACTCGGAGCTTTGAGCTGTAAAATCCCACCCGAAGGTCGGCGAATTCTGAGCGATCTTCGAATCGGGAATTCGCTGTAAATCCGTTAGGGGGTTGGCTCGGCGAAGAGCGGTGGTGAGAGTAAAACTGGCGAGACATCCTAAGCCCACTCTTACTGTGAGGATGGCGAAAGCTGAAGGTGATCTGAAGGAGATGAGCAAGAAGATCGACGACGTGCTCAAGGCTCTTGATGCAGTGGCGAAGTGGACGCCGACAGTGGATGCGTCCCTCGTATCCCTTTCCAAGGTGGTTGAAGATCTCTCGAACCGTGTGGAGGTGTTGGAGCTGGAGCCGGAAAGGGGTCCTCATCCTTCTCCTACAGGCTCGGGCGACAAGGTGATTGACGGAACCAGCAAGACTGCAGGCAAGCAGCCGAGCTTTGGTGAGCCCTCTGGAACTAAACCCTTCCCTTATGAGAATGCAAAAATTTCTGGTGGTAGTGGTCGCACTGGGTTTGGAGTCGGGGGTAAGCGAGAAGATGATGACCGTTTTGAGGAATTTGGCCGATCTGGTGGTGGACGTGCATATGGTTATCAGAAGGAATTCAGGCTGCCAAAAGTGGAATTTCCAAAATTCGATGGGGATCATCCCAGAATTTGGAAGGAGAAATGCGAGAAGTACTTCACCATGTTCAATGTTCCTGCACACCTTTGGGCACAGTATGCAACAATACACTTTCATGGTAATGCTGCATTGTGGCTGCAGACGTATGAAGCACAACATAGTGTTGATAGCTGGGTTGAATTGTGTGTGGCAGTAGAAGTGAAGTTTGGCAGAGACCTTTATAAGACTCATGTCAACAATTTACTGAAAATCAGGCAAACCTCTGATGTCATGGAGTACTATCACAGATATGAGCAGGCTATGCACAGGGTTCTGGTTCACAACAGTTCTTACGATGATGTCTTCTTTGTTAGTAGGTTTATGGATGGACTGAAAAAGGACATTAGATCTGCTATTCTGTTGCATAACCCCAAAACTGTTGATGCTGCTCTATCTTTAGCACTACAGCAGGAAGGTGAATTGGAAGCCTCAACCAAAAAGTACTACTCAAGAAATGCAGACAAGTTTAGCAGGTACAATGTTAAGCAAGTAAACCAAACTGACAAAGGAGTATTGGGAGCATCACCAAATGATGAGAAGCAGGAAAGGAAGCCTAAGTGGGACCAAAAGTATGAAGCCCTCAGAACATTGAGAAAATCTCAAGGCCTATGTATGAAGTGTGGTGATAAATATGTGCATGGACACAGATGTCCCAAGAACATATCTATCAATGTCTTAGAAGAATTATTGGAGCTGTTGCAGGTGGATGACGCCTCTGAGTCGGCATCCGAACAAAGTCAGGAGAGTGATGAGGAACTCCTAACTTTATCTGCATGTGCTGCAGCTGGAATTCAGGGCAAGAAAACAGTGAGGTTACAGGGACTAATACAAGACAAAAAAATACTAATATTGGTGGACTCTGGTAGCTCCAGTACATTTATAAGTCAAGCTATGGTGGAAGCATTAAAATTGCCAACTGAATCTGTTCCTGAAACCAAGGTGACAGTGGCTAATGGTGGCACTTTGGTCTGCAATACAGTGGTTCCTCATCTCAGCTGGTGGTCGCAAGGGCAAACATTCACAGTTAACGCAAGGGTGCTGAATATCCCACATTATGACCTTATTTTAGGGATGGACTGGTTGGAAGACTTCAGTCCCATGTGGATTGACTGGAAGAGGAAGAAGCTAAGATTCAGTCATCATGGAAAAAGAGTGCAGTTAAAAGGTGTGAAAGATTGTACCTCAACATGTCCCAAAATCAAACTGAAAAAATTCAAGGGCTTACTGAAGAAGGGTGCAGTGGCACAACTGGTACAGCTGTGTCCAATATCAGAAGAAGTGCAGCAGCAGTCATCTATTCCTCCACCTATTGCAGAACTTATTCAGCAGAATGCAGAGCTGTTTTAAGAACCCACTGGCTTACCATCAAAGAGAAAGTTTGATCACGGCATTCCTACATTGCAGGGTGTACAACCAGTGAATGTCAGGCCATATAGGTACTCTCCAGCACAAAAAGATGAGATAGAACGACAAATCAATGATATGTTACTTAATGGGGTGATCAAAGCAAGCACCAGCCCTTATGCTTCACCTGTCCTCCTAGTCAAGAAAAAGGATGGATCGTGGAGATTCTGTGTAGACTACAGGAGATTAAATGAAATCATAGTGAAGAACAAATATCCATTACCTGTAGTTGATGAGCTCTTGGATGAACTTAAAGGGGCCAAATTCTTCACTAGACTCGACATGAGGTCAGGTTACCACCAAATACGGCTGCTAGAGAAGGATGAATTCAAGACTGCATTTAGAACACACCATGGGCATTGGGAATTCCGGGTGATGCCTTTTGGGCTCACTAATGCACCAGCAACATTTCAGTCAGTGATGAATACATTGTTTGCTGACATGTTGAGAAAATATGTCCTGGTCTTTGTTGATGACATATTGATTTACAGTGCCACAATGGAAGATCATGTCAAGCATCTGGCTGTAGTATTTGAGATTCTAAAACTGAACCAACTACTATTGAAAAGTTCCAAGTGTTCCTTTGCTCAGACGTCACTTGAATACCTTGGGCACTAGTGCATCTGGAGTAGCAACAGATCAAGCGAAGATACAAGCAGTGCAAAATTGGCCCATACCAGAAAACACCAAGCAGCTGAGGGAATTTCTTGGCCTATCTGGATATTATCGCAAATTCATAAAAAATTATGGTGTTCTCAGTCGACCATTAACAGATTTGCTCAAAAAGAATGTGCATTTTCAGTGGAACCCACAGCTGCAACAATGTTTTGATTCACTAAAACACTCTCTCATCACTGCGCCAGTATTGGCACTACCAGATTTCAGTAAACCCTTCACTATTGAAACTGATGCAAGTGACAAGGGTATAGGAGCAGTCTTAATGCAGCAAAACCATCCCATTGCATATCTAAGCAAGGCCCTAGGCATAAAAGCTCAAGCACTGTCCACCTATGAAAAGGAGTGTTTAGCTATAATCTTGGCTGTAACTAAATGGAAGGCATACCTGCAGCATCAAGAGTTCACTATTGCCACTGACCAGAAGAGCCTAGTTCACTTGGGGGAACAAAGACTGCAACAAGGCATGCAACACAAAGCTTTTATCAAGCTGCTAGGGCTGCAATATAAATTTATCTATAAAAAGGGCCTTGAAAACAAAGCAGCAGATGCACTGTCTCGAGTCACTCATGAAGACTCTGTGCTAGCTATTTCCGAGATAAAACCAAGATGGCTGGAAATCATTATTGAGGATTATCAGCAGGACCCTTTTACTAAAGACCTTCTTGCTGAATTGTGCATTACTGGCAGCAATGCCAAAGGATACTCATTAGTGGATGGAGTTATTCGCTACAAAGGGAGAATCTGGCTGGGCACGCACGAAGAAGCTCACCAAGCTGTATTACAAGCTTTACATTCCAGTGGAGTGGGAGGACATAGTGGTGTTACTGCTACTTACCACAAGGTGAAGTCACTCTTTGCTTGGCCTGGATTGAAGGAAGATGTCAAAACATATGTTGCATCATGTGAGGTATGTAAACAAGCTAAACCTGAGCATTGCAAACTGCCTGGTCTACTTCAACCTTTACCTGTCCCTCAACAAGCATGGACCATCATCAGTTTAGATTTCATTGAAGGCTTACCCAAGTCTAAGCAATTTGACACAATTCTTGCTGTGGTTGATAAATTCACAAAGTATGGTCATTTTGTTCCTTTGACACACCCCTTTTCTGCTCTATCAGTGGCACAGTTATTTATGAATCACATATACAAACTGCATGGACTGCCACAAGTCATCATCTCTGATAGGGACAGAATTTTTACAAGTTCTCTATGGCAAGAGTTATTTAAGTTGACTGACACTACACTGAATATAAGCTCTTCGTATCACCCACAAACTGATGGGCAGACAGAACGCTTGAATCAACGTCTGGAAACTTATTTGCGTTGCATGGTTCAGTCCTGTCCAACCAAATGGGCTGTCTGGCTGCCTTTAGCCGAATATTGGTACAACACTACATATCACTCTGCTCATGGGAAAATGCCATTTGAAGTTTTATATGGGCATAAGCCACGACATTTTGGCATTTCTGCATCTCTATGTCAAGTGCCAGATCTGGAACAGTGGTTGACTGACCGAGCTGCAATGACTGAGGTAATTCAGCATAACCTGACAAGAGCCCAACAGCGCATGAAAGCACAGGCAGATAAAAACCGCATGGAGAGGTCTTTTGAAGTTGGTGATTGGGTCTATGTGAAACTTCAACCATATGTGCAGAAGTCGGTGGTGCGTAGAGATCATCAAAAGCTAAGTTTCAAATACTTTGGCCCTTGGTGTTACAGAAGGTGGGTGCGGTGGCATATAAACTACAGCTGCCGCCATCAAGCCAAATTCACCCAGTAATTCATGTGTCACAGCTCAAAAAGGCTCTACCTCCTCAGATCACTGTAAGTCCTGATCAAGCATTACACCTTATTGCTGTTGCTGACAATTCTGTGCCTGTTAAGTTACTGAAGACTCGTCTGTGCAAAGTGGGCAATAGTGCAGTTCCTTATGCACTGGTACAATGGACTGCCCAACCTGATACTTGGGTAACTTGGGAGAATCTCAATAGCATTCAGCATCTCTTTCCCGGCGTCAAAGTGTGATGTGAGTTTGCTGGTTCATATCAAGTGAGCATCTTTTACTATCGAAGCCAACTGTTGCTGTTGAGGACAACAATCAACTTAAGAAGGAGGGGGTGTCACAACCCTGGTGTGTGGACTGCGTGCGTGAGTGGCATGTGCCGTGGGCCGTGAGCCTTGTAAGCCCATGAGGGCAATATTACTTATTCCCGGCTCGCATCTGAGTCCGGCAGTCAGCAAGAAAAGAGATAACTCATTCCCTCGTATTCCTTTCTTTCTCCTCGCGCAAGCCTCCGAGACGGCGCCGCCGTGCTCCTCCCGCCGGCGTGTCGCCGGTAGTTACCAAGGTTCGTGACAGTGTTCCGCATCCAGACGGCACGACACGATGCCATTGCAATTTCTTTGGCTGCGATCGGTTCAGATTGCTGCGGGAGGCTGCGTTGTTTGGATTTTTAAAAGCTGATGTTGTTTGCTACAGTAAAAAGCTGCAGCCAAAGCCATAAAAATCTCAAGCGATCGCTGCCTTTGTTTCGCCCTGCCGTTGCTTTCGAGTGTGCGCACAGGGCGCTGCTGCTTGCCAGGTTCAGAGCACCCTTTCCATTCTACTACTAGCAAAGAACAACACGTCGCCCTTGACACGCAGGGTAACCTTCAGTTGCCATTGTTGGGGACCTCTCCTTGGCAGGAATTGGCCGTCAGGCCCGTCACCTTTCGCAAAACAAGGGTAGCATTTGACCTGCGTGACAGCGTCTAATACAGTAACAGTACCAGCAGTCCAGTACATCGCGTCCTTGCGCATTCACCACTAAATCAACCTGGCACGCCTTACTTCAACAGTGGAGTGTCGCTTCTTTTCCGTGCATTTCGGCCAAGGCTCCAACGACAGTTTTGGGGCACATGCCGACTTCTACTTTACAGTACTCTGCAACATTTCGCGAGCGAGCGAGAGAGAGAGAGAGGGGCTGGAAGAAAACATTGATGGGGTTGTATTGAGCGGTGGCGATCGCAGCGGTCAACTGCAGGGGAAAACTCACAATGTTGGACCGTCCACTCAATTTCGTGCAAACTCCTTCAGAAAAAAATACTGCACGTGTCATCACTGGAATGAAAAACTATTGCCATAAACAAGGAATTCATCTTCTTTAGCACGAGAATTGAAGATTGTCACGATTGCCATTTGGATATCTGATCGACTGGATTCAGAACGCAACAGGTGACAACGTGTGCGCGACATGATTGTTGTAAAACTCTTAGGGGTCCTTTGGATTGAAGGAATTTCATGGGAATTTTGGAGGATTTAGATTCCTAAGGATTTTTTCCTATGTAGCCCTTTGGTTCACAGGAAAGTTGAAGGGAAAAATCCATAGGATTGAATTCCTTTGCTCAATTTCACAGGAAAGATAGCATGAGGTCTGAGCTCTTGGAAAATTCCTGTGTGAAGACGAAGCCCTGATGCACGCTGCTAATTGTGTTGTCATGTGCCGCTTTGAACCATAAACAGGCAATAATAAAATAATCCACTACCGCGTGCAGCCCTTCCTAGCACCACAGCATGTTTTTACAACGACATGCAATTCCATCTGCTGTTCCTTGACCATACGCAAGCTAGTACTTCTGTTCTTTCACTTCAATTAGCCTTAGTGAATATGCCTAATGACTGGTTATTTACTCAAACAATAGGCAATAAATGATGTGCAAGTCTCCGGTTCCTTTGTTTTTTCCTATGGTGCTACCAAAGGGCTTCTCTTTTATGATCCAATGTTTTCAGTTTCCATAGGATTCCAAGAGCATGCCACTTCAATTCCCGCGTTTTTCCTATTCCTGTGTTTTTCCTATCCTGCATTCCAAAGGAGGCCTTATTAGGCCAGGCCCACTTTCTAGAAGAAAGAGTCCTGTCCCACGTAGATGACTTTATCGAATCCGGGCCTAACACGAAGTTAGGGTTTCCCCCTATAAATAGTTGAGGAGACCCTCCTGTGTACTCTGACATTAAAATTTCGCAGTAAAGAATTTCATCTCCTCTATTCCAGTTTTACTTTTGTTATTCATCGTGATCTACGTGCCGTCGCTCCGCCGATAACCTAACAATGATAACGGGGTCAACCCAGTTGGATTAGGAAACGACTGATTTCAGTTTTGCGATTTCGCGGGATCATCACTGTACGGTTAGATTCACCAATCCCACACTCTCCACCAAGTGAGCTAAATTCTCGGTGAGGAACCGAATTTGATCCTAATTTCTTCGACTTATGCTAGTACTCTAATCTCTAAATGTCATTGGTCTACACATCCAAACTAACTGCAACGATGAACTGCTTTCTTCACAAAATGAGCTTTCCCCGGGGCGGCGATCGAAGCCCAGCGAAGCCATCGCCCAAAAGTTGCGGAGGTCGCAATGGTGGCGGCGGAGGCCGGCCAGAGTCCAGCGATGCCCCGGACAGGAATCGCCGAAACTATTCCCACGACCACAGCTTAAGCGGCTCGCCGTCATCCGGCTCCGGCGAGGAGGGTCCGATGCACGGCGGAGGCATCTCGAGGTCGAAGCTGATGAAGTCGTGCGCGTCGCGCTCCATCACGTATCCGCCCATGTACAAGTACTCCGTTTCGGAGCAGTACGGGGCGGCGTTGGTCGGCCGGGGATTTTCCTTGTGGGCCTCCACCAGGTCCCGCATCCACTCGGTGTCGTCGTCGTCGGCGGCGGCGTCCGGCGGCTGCAGAATCTGCACATCGTCACCCGCCGCGGCGTCGTCGGCGACCAAGGGAGCGGCATTGGGCGCTCCGTGGTTTTCTTCCTGGGCGCCGCCACCCGTGTCGACCTCGCACACGCGCTGCCGCACCCCGTCGCTCGCGCCCCGCGCCGCCGCGGATACGGAGTTCCCCGGTGACCTGGTCCGCGACCAAGGGAGCGGCATTGGGCGCTTTGGGGTTTTCTTCGAGAGGCAGCGCCGGCACGCCGCCACCGGCGTCGGCCTTCCCCCGCCGCGGCGCCGCTTTGCTCGCGCCCAGGGCCCTCACGGGTCCGGAGGTCTCCGCCGTGACCTCGTCCGCGCGCGCAGAACCCGGAAGGATCCTGGTGCGATCGACCGCGCCGCCGCTCTGCGGCTGCCCCTCCAGTCCCCTGCTCCGCGCGGCCGCCAGGGAGACGTCGATGGAGGCGAGCAGCTCGCGGAGCTCCGCCTCGCCCATGCCCTCGAGCGAGCCGTCCCAGGACCCGAGCGCGCCGGCAACGCCGCTCGCCTGCACCCTGGCCAGCTTCGCGCGCTCCTCCGAGAGCCGGTGCTCGAGGTTGTCGGCGCGGTCCTCCGTGCGCCTCTCGCGCCTCTCCAGCGGGAGCGCGCCGTACCGCCTCATAGTTGCCATAGCTGCTTCCTTGGACGGCCAAGAGAAGCCGGCGTCGCCGGGGGCCGAGCCCTCGTAGACCACCGCGACATCGACGCCGCACCGCGTCGCGAGCTCTTGGGCCTTCTTCTTCAGCGCTTCCTTGCGCTTGGCGAGCCTGTCGATGGTGGAATCTGTGGTGCGACGCATCTCTCCCTCCCCTCCTCTCCCACGCCCCTCGACTTGCGGCGAGCGTGTGGGGAATGCCCGCCGACTCGACGGCGGCACCGGGGCTCGTGCTCGTTATATCCGCCGCTCGCTGCGGAGAGGTGGGGGCGTGCGGAAGTCGGGTTCGGGCCCGAAGTTCGGGTGCGGACCGAAAGAAGAGTTCTCTATTCCTCATTTCCTCTGTTCCTGAGCCGGGCTGGGCTCGAACGCGCACAAGCCCCTGTTTTGGGAGGGAAGTGAAACTCGCGCCGCCCGCCGCCGCCGCCCCCGCCCCTATGGCGCCGCCGTTTGCGGCACGCGTCCACGCACTCGGCCTCGCGGCGTTGCGCGCGCGGTGGGTTCCTGCGGCGCTGTTCTCGTCGGGGATCGTTGCCGGCGACAAGCCCATTTTGGTAAGCACCGAGGCTCTACCTTTCTTGTCACATTTAGATCTCCCTGCGGCGGTTGCTATGGCTGTATCCGGATGAGAATAACAGGGGAATTTGCAGGTGCGCGACTTTGTGAGGTCGGCGCTCTACGACCCCAACCACGGCTATTTCTCCAAGAGGGCGGGGCCGGTGGGCGTGCTCGACTCCAGCATCCGCTTCAACCAGCTCGAAGGTGGTCTCCTTTGTCCTGCTCATTCCCACAACTTTTTCTTGGAGTGCATCGTCTATGGGGAATGCTGGTGATTGTTCCAGCATTGCACGGGACACATAGGCCCGTCATTTGATTTTGTGGAGGATGGCATTTCAACGAACAAGTTGTGTGCGTGTGATGTTTGCGACTTTGTTGTCCATTTGTGCATGCTAAACGCAGCTGCTGATCCTCCGGTGCTGGTCCTGTGTCATGCTGTGTAATATGTTCTGCATCTGGGTTGAGGATTGTGAATAATTATATCTTTTGCCTAGAAAATAATTTGCTTTGCTACTATGTAGGGAGGAGTGCATATATGCAGCATCTTGATAATCTGTATAAGAAGCATGATATCGCTTGGTTTACTCCTGTGGAACTCTTTAAGGTACCATTTTTGCTTCACTTGTTGAATAGAAGGTTCTTTCAGTCATCTATTGATCCGCGTTTCCCTCTCTGGTGCAGCCATGGTATGCCTATGCAATAGCATCATCAATTCTCCGTACAGCCAATCTTTCAGTCCCATTGAAGGTGTTTCTTTTAAAAGATTCCTTGCCATGTAGTACTGCTCATAAATCTAACTATTTATCTATTTTACACTAACCATAGAAATGGATTGTTGTACTAATCAGATATACGAAATTGGTGGTGGCTCTGGGACATGTGCAAAGTGCATACTTGATTACATGATGCTACATGCTCCACCGAGAGTCTACAATGAAATGAAATACATGTAAGCATAAGTTTCTTCATTTTTCCTCTCTTTTTTGGAATGTTTCTTCATTTCTTGTGGTGACTGACAAAACAATACAGTTATCCATGTCATAGATGTACTGGTGCTGGAAGGGCTTGCTCTTCGTGCTCCAGTGCATTCTCCATTCTAGCATTTTTGGTTCATATGCTCAAGTATGCTTTGACCTTGCTTTTATCTTCATTTGCTAGCTCAGTAGAGATTAGCTCCTCTCTTGCTGAGAAGCAGTTGGAAACTGTTGGTGAAGTACGAAGCCACTTGTCAAAGTTTACGGTGGAGCATCGTGATGCAACTAACAGGTCCGGATGGGGTAAGCTATTCCCTATTATTTTGTAGGCAACCTACCCTACCCTACCCTACCCTACAGCGTGCCTTATTCTGAATCAGTTGCATGAGCTTGGATAACTCCAGGTCTCTTTTTTTCCCTTGTGCCATTTCACATGCTACTGTGTAAGGGTTTAGGTTTTAAATTGATGATACATCTAATTTAAAGTTTGTGGTTTAAATTTAATTATGCCTGTCACTTGATAACAGTCACAATTGTTTCTGATATTTTGATACACAATTTCGGTATTGCTTATACCCTTGATTAGATATAATACTTACTTTTCTAAATGCAGGCCGCAAGGATCCTCGCCCATGTTGGGTGCTTATGCTTGAGGTATTTTCTACTGTACCTTTCTTATCAGTTTTTTGTGGTGCTATTGTGTGTGCTAGTGAACCAGAATAACACCATTGACATTACCCCAAGTTATGAACTGAAGTATGTGTTGATTCATAGGAGCTAAAACCTGGAAGCATAAATCTAAAATGCTGTGGCATACAAACTATCTGATGTAGGAGGAAATATGTAAAGGATTTCATGCTGTATTTGCATGTGGCAATGCTTACCGCAGATATCAAATTTAGTTTGATTGTAATATGGTGGTTATAAAAAATCTTAGAATACTGGCTGAACAAGTTATAGCTAGCACAAAGTAATTCCCAATTCATATACCATCAATGTTATTCCTTGTTGGTCATGATATTGAGCAAACATTGCATTTCAAGGAAGATGATACTTAAGCAAATTCACAGTGAAGGCTCCAACAGTAACTTTCTTTCTATGGGATATCAGGTACTTGACAATCTACCACATGATCTTGTCTATTCAAAAGATCAGGTCTCTCCATGGATGGAAGTGTGGATTGAAAAAATAAATGGCAGGTTTGTAAACGTTTACACTGTACTACCATTGATGAAGCATCTGTTTTTGTACCTACATTAATTTTTTATGTGGGATGTTAAGTGAGGTCAGTGGAAAATCCTACACTCAAGGAAATATGATGAAACAAACATGCTTATTGCTGCTCAGTTCCGATATTTGAATGGTACTTTGATCAAACCGATTCTATGTTGGTATTTAGCCGGTGACTGATGATTGTTGAATCTGTTGGCAAAAATATGTTTCATTAAAGATACAGAGAAAATTGTTTGGGAGATGACACTATTAGAACGTTTGCATTTTTCTAGAGTATCCACATGGTGTCCTACTTTTTGTGATTGGTTTATGTTAGACATTGTAATCGATATTGAAGGGCTGCCATTTTTCCCCCCCTTGTAGGACACAATGCCATCCCCATGCTTTAGCTGACATTTGTGTGACTTAACAATTATGTCATGCTTATTTGTTACATGTTATAATTACGTATGAAACTTTTCTCTACTATTTTAAAAAACTATTCCCTGCTCAATTTTCTTTCATTAATACGTTCTACATGCTTTTTCTGAAGAAAGTTCACAAGTCTCAGAGGTCTACAAACCATTGCAAGACCCATTAATTTCTCGCTGTGTTGAGATTGTCGGCCTGGATGAAGAGAAAACATCAGTTAGCGAAAAATTATCATTTGCTGCAAAGAGAGTTCTGTCAAAAGTATCCCCAAAGCCTAGGAGAGCTTGGTTGCCAACTGGATGCTTGGTTTGTCACTTAAATACTGTGCCTTTGTTATGGTATTATAGTGCTTCTGTACTGTTGCTAGCTTAAAATCTTCATGTGTTTGCTGAGAGTTAGACCCCGTCTTTTGATTCTTATGCAGCAACTAATGGATACTCTACATCAAGCGTTACCAAGTATGTCCCTTATTGCTTCAGACTTTAGCTATCTTCCAGATGTTAGCATACCTGGCGACAGAGCTCCATTGGTTTCATCAAAGGTAGTGTGTCCTAATTGATTATTACTTGATCAAGTGTCCGATGCTCAGTTTTCTGACTACATGATGCATTTCTCCAACTAGGCAGCAATGATTTTTGGTTCCTTTGTGGGTCACAATTCAATTACCTGTGATTTATTTACAATTGAGGATCATCGGCTTTGCTTTTAATTACCTCATTAAGCTTTGTTTTGTCCTTGTAGAAGGATGGGAAAACATCAGATCATTGCAGCTACCTTGATGCTCAGGTATGTGTAGCGTTATCTTTTTGTTTTATTCATACTTTAGATAGATTCTGTGTGTATGTCATAATTAGACAATCTATCACCCCTAGTTGTCAAAGACCAACATTGCAGTGACTTCTCTAAAGCACTGTCTTTTTCATTCCTTTGGAAGTATTTGTTAGTTGAGATGATATCTTCTTGGATCAATAATGCGAAATCTTACTAAAACTAGTAATGATTCTTGGGCAGTGCAGCAGCATCAGGAAAGTGAGTAACAACAAAATGAATCTAAGCTGTCAGATGGGGTGGGAGACAGAAAAAGAAACTTAATAGGAAAGATTTATTTCATTACTTGGTCCGTTATAGGAGGCAATAAACCATTAACTTGGTTGTGTTCACGCTCCCAACCTACTTCTGGCTTTTAAGTCGATTGACCATTACTGCTCTCAACACAGTTGTATTGACCAAACAAACTTGGTTGTATTTACTCGCCAGGGTGATGCAGATATCTTCTTCCCAACCGATTTCCGGCTTTTGGAGCAGATCGACCATAACTGCTCTGGTTTCTCTAAAGAGCAGAAGAACCCAGGTGCATTTAAACCAGTGAAGAAGAGGAGGACAATCATAGTAAGTTTATCCTGTTTATGCTAACTTTGCTTCTGCAGTTTATTTTGCGCCTACCTTTAAAATAGCCATTCAGCTGTACATATATCTCTGACTAACTTCACTCGTGCACTTTCAGCTGGATAGTGCAGCCTTCATGGAAGAGTTTGGCATGCCATTGAAGACGAGGACCAAAGATGGGTATAATCCACTTCTTGACGATTTCAAGAACACGAAGTTCTATCTGAGCGTCCCTACCCATAATAGGAAGTAGTCATCTTTTGCTGCTGCGCGCTGGTCAAGATACTAGTAGCACACTACATTAGACAACATGGTGAATTCTGTTCCACTCGAAGTCAACTGAGTTAGCCCTCGGGAACATCATGGGACCATAATTACTACAGGCCTTCATTCAGATTGTTTGATTTTTTTAAAAAAGTTATTCTCCTTTGGTGTGTCAAACTTAAGTTTATTATGTTGTTCTGCCGATAAGTGAAAGAAAGAATAATAAAGAACGATGATATATACAATTAGATCCCGTTTATTCAACTCATTGTTTGCACCATTGTATGCTTCACCGACTATGTATCGTACGTCCCCTATGTGTACCATGTGCAAATGTGGTTGCAGACCACGCAAAAATTCAGTACGGGAGAAAATACTGTGAACTTAATGAGGGGTACATGCTGATACAGAAAAGACACTGGGACAGAAGGATTTATTTTTTGCGGCTATTCTTTTAATTGCCAATACAAGGTTGCAGCTCCATACTGCATGAAAGTCAACGTACATTTCATTTTTCTGTAGAAAAAGAATGGTTACATCGAATGGCTCCAATATACAACTTCTCACCATGCTATCATCAAAACCAGGCAAAAAAAATTTATATGTGGCCTATTTCAATAGAGGGGAGGGGACCTAGATCCAGATCATTAGGATTTAGTTCACATTTGGAACTAAATACTAAAGCGCCTAGTGCAATCCCTCTCCTAAACAGGCCTTAAAAGAAAGAAACATTGGTATACTAAGACCTCTATTTCAATTACAGAAGTTTGCTGGTACGCCGCTTTGGCCCTCCTGGAAAGAGCTTAATTATCCAGCCAAGCACTCGTTCGACAACCTGGGAAACATTCAATGTCAGACATCTAAGAAGCAGCTTCTTCAGTGTGACACGGATGTAACACACATAAGCTCCTAGAGGCTAACGAGTTGTTCGGTATATAATTGCATGTACCCCTCATTTAGTTCTTCAAGCTCTTATTTTCAAATAGGGTAAAAGGATCTGGAATCATAAACTACAACACAATCTAGACACAACCGAGATATTTTGTTAAAAAGTAAACATTAGGCTGACAATTCAAGGAACCATTTCCAAGGACTGGTAGGATCTAGAGTACCAAACTTCCACAAGATACTTGATGACAAACACTTACCTCATCTCCTTCATCAGCATACATGGTTGCATCATTGATGGAGCGTGTGTCAATTGGTTTTGCTAGGACATTCTCATTAGCCATCCTTTGAGAAGTCAATAGCTCAAGCCTCTGCGTCTGAATCTCCAGCTTTTGTGTTAGGTCTTTATTTAATTCCTTCAGAATATATACGAGTAAATTGCATCAGTAGATGTGGCATTACAAAAGTAATACAAGGCAGATCTTGCTTCAAGTGTTTGACCCACAAACATGGTTTCCAATAGGTAGAAGCTTGATTTAAAAAAACCCGGAGCTTTATTCCATCAAATGGAACATGCAATTTTAGTAATGCTATACATAGGAGATAAACAATACCTTCAGCTTAGAGCAATTGGATGACTCGATTCTCAGTGCCCGTAGCAGTTCTTCTCTCTCCACTGCTAACTGCAAATAATAAACCACATCTTTTTACACAAAAAGAAAGGTATATGCTTTTTTTTACAAACACTGTAGATTTTTCCATATCAAAGGGATTACCTCTGACATCAAGGAATTGATGTTGTCAATCATTCTCAGCTGATCATCTGGAATGCTAGTCGAGACCTCTTCAAGGGAAGGGATATCAGACATATTATTGAACCGTAAAACAGATGTTCCAGCATCTTCCAGTGTGTCAACAGTGCTGGTCAGGGTTTCTGAAGAGCTGATTTCCCTGATATCTGAATAGAACATTTGACATCAGCCCAGAAAAATATTGATATGACAAATAAATAGGGCGCTTAGTGATCACCTAAATCCTCTGTTGCAGTTGATGCATCTCTCTTATCAGCTGAAGGTTTCTCTATGATGTTTACCTTCTCATTAACAGGAAGGTTCCTCAATTTAGAGTATAGAAGCTTCTTTTCTGTCCATACAGAGAAAAATGAAATAAATTGGTGCATTGGCGCATAAGGCTGGCTAAAATGAACGAGGCACATCAATATGCATGCAAGATGTGAAGACACCTAACTCTCTGTGATTAACTGAAATGAAAATTTTCAGAGGATAATTTGGGAAAACAAGAGAAGTAGATCAATGTGTTAGATTGCAACAAAATTACATACCTTCTTGAAGAGCTTCAACAGTTGATTGAAGATGCTGGCGCTCCTTCTCTAGACTAGAAACTTTGCGCCTGCGTATGATAAATGAGAAGCAGGAGAAAAATATTAACGCTTACTGGAAGTGCAGCTCATGTGTTCAGTAACTCAGGCCATGCCCTTTTAACTGTTATTATCATGTTTATTGGCACATGACTTCTAAAAGCCAATGGGACAGAACAGTGCATTTCAAACATTAGTTTATTCTTTAGGATCCATTTCACTTATCAAACAACAGAGGTCAAGCCAATCTTTAGTCTAAAGAATGGTTGACAAAAAATGATTCATAAGTTGCACATGTGGCTTAGTAAAGGAAATCAGTTCACACTTCACCTGTATGAAGAAATCTCTGAATGCAAACCCTCAACTTGCTTTTCAAGTTTTAGCTCACTTGACCTCAATTTCAGGGCCTGTACATAAACAAAAAAAAGGGGTTTATCAAACTGCCACATGCCAATGCTAAAGTTTGTTAAATAAAATTTAAATTTTTATTTAAAACCCAAGGCAGTTTTATAAAATTTACCTAAGTGTCAAAGCAAACTGGCAATGAACATAAAACCAAACCAGAATCAAAACGGCCAGTGCCATAAGGAGTGTGTGTCGGACGAGAAATTACGATAAATTTGATGCTTACTAACCATAAGACTAAGAGTTCAACGGCGAAGATAGTTAGAGTTTGGATTGCAATTTTAGGATTAGTTCATGTTCTAATGTGGATGAGATGTTCCTTGTTATTTGGATTTGTTCCAGCATCACTGAAGTTTGAGCACTTAACACACATAATGTACTCAAAACAAGCCACCATGTTGTTGGGATACTTTTGAAGATGTTTGTAATGGGCATTAAGTAAACAAGATAGCAAAGTACCTTATCTTCTAGTAGAATGACTTCAGCCGCAAGTACTTTTGCTCTCTCATCTGCAGCACTGCATTCTAGTTGTGCATTAGCATATTCAGTCCTGACAGATTCGAGCGCCAGCTGTTGTACAGATTGGGTTAGTAAGGCAGCTAACAATAAGGTTTCGAACAGCACTGCATTCTAGTTGTGCATTAGCATATTCAGTCCTGACAGATTCGAGGGCCAGCTGTTGTACAGATTGGGTTAGTAAGGCAGCTAACAATAAGGTTTCGAACAGCATATGAAGATGGACATTGTACTGCAAACATGGTAACTAAGTAGTGAGATGTAAAACACTAATCACAGAGATAATGTTCAACTTATCAACTAAAATATACGCCATTGAAATCTCAAACATAACATAATTAGCCTAGTAAGAAGTGATAATTGACTCATCGCAACCTAGTTGTGGTTGTGTTTTAGATTAGCTTGTGGCAATACAAAAGCACCAAAGTATTGACCAGGTTCTGACATAACAGGAAATGTGATTACATGATCTAAGATCGAGAATAGTTTCACTTTTCAAATTTTGAGTGCATTTAAGGTGGAGGGTCTAACCAATTGAGCTTGAATTTCTTCCTGCAATCTCTCCATGTCAGATGTCAACTGGCTAATAACGTGTGCCTGAAATGGTGGGGGAAAATCATACAGTATATACTGATTAGTAAGAATTAACGACTAGAAGCACATGACTAATCAGCATTTATGCCAACCCCATAAACCAATCTGTAATTCACAGAGTAATATAAATATTGATCAAGCAGTAAAGAACTAAAGATAACAGTTTGGTGCCTGAAATGGTGTACTTATTTGAAGAAGTCAAAATTTGTTAGTTTTGACCAATAATTGGTCATATTAATTACGTTTAGTAGAATACATGTTGTGCCAAATGCCAATAGACTCATATTTCAAAGTATAATATGATGGTCCATTTTTTGGCAATTACACTGGTAAGAAAAAGTAAAGGAAAAATCTAATTATAAAGAGTTAAAAAGACCTTTGCACCAAAAAAAAAAATGCCCTAACAAACAGAAGGAGTATTACAATCTCACTTGACACCTCTCCGGCTCTGCCTGAAGTTCCAATTTTCGTTGCAGTAGTAAGCTTAACTGACTTTGTACATACATTATATTCTAACCAAATCATGCAATAAATGAGAACCTGAGATGTTATGCTGTGTGAGTTTAGACTTTTAGTGGAGCAAAACATTAGAAAAATTGCAGCAAACATGGGCTGCCTTCTTTTATTCCATTATTATGGAAGAGAGAGGTTTCAAAAGCTAAGCAAAATTTTTCCTTGTCTGTTACTAATAAGATGGTTGGAATATCCCTCTGTTGTGTATTCTAACTGTCATCAATGAACAAATTCGTCATCATAACAAGTTCAACTTGCAAATACTTCACCAGATTTTAATTAATGATGTTAGGACAACATTTTAGTTCATCTTTTAGTGAAGAAAGTTGTCCTCAGTACATCAGTTAAAAACCAAAGGGAGTATTCCAGTAATGCCATCAGGGAAACTTGCACACACCTGTTGGTTGAACTTATCAGTTAATGCTGAGTTATCTGTGGCCAAAGATTCTGCTAACTCCTGAGATTTCTCAAGAGTGCGCTGTAAGGAGAATTTCTCTTTTGTCAAATCTTCAATGAGCTGGCAACCAAATAAGAACTGTTAGCAGTATGTTGAAGAGCTTATGAAAAAACATATATTCAAACAATATTGATTTAATCATTAAGTGATTAATTCCGAATGATGTCAAAACCTTCAGACGAGAAACTTGTTAAATGTGTCAAAATGTGCATACCCAACATCAAAGTGGTACAGTTCACAGAATTGACAAGTAATATACCATCAGAAGTTTGGATATTAAAGCAGGTGACATTGTCATCATGTCAAACTATGAAAACAGTCATTAACAGCACATGACAGGACAAAGTGATTACATCGAAATTGAGAAGTATCATTCACTAAGAGAGCCTTCAGAATCCAGAGTGGAGAGAACTTTGCATACATTTTTGGTTTCTTTACAAAAAGCAACCGGGCAGCAGTTTATTCATTCGCTAGCTAGAGCTTCATGCGTGATTAGGATCAAGTTGGACAATACAACCAAACACTTAGATTCATAGTAAACAAAAATGAAGTCCCAATATTATGGCCATCATGCAGTTCAACTTTGAGATGACAGCTTATTGAGTAATATTAAAAGAACATTGTTTCCTCAAGAGAATGCATATTGCAAATAGAAAAAAGGTTAGCATTCATCACCTGCTCTAGTTCTGCAAAATCATCATTTTTCCCATGTGTTGTAAAGTTTTGGAATGTTTGATTACCATGCTGCAGACTTCTTTCTTCTTTGGAAACCGAGAAATCAGGAGAGATTGAGTTGCCATATGACCCTTTGTCATGATTATATTCCTGGCTGCCCGAACTAAGAGAGATATCCGCAACACTGCTTCTCGTGGATTGTTGTTCTGATTGCTGTAAAAATGAACCCTGATAATTCGAATTGATGGATAATTGATTAGCCTTAGCAGGCTCCACATACGAGGCTTGAGTTGTTGGTGGAGCTCTTTGTACACCAATAGAATCAAGAAAAGATGGCCTCGATCGAGTGTGTGTAGTTGGATAACCAGCTGACAGAAAAGGATCCTGTTTCTCAAAACTAACAGGTGCGGTAACTTCTGCCTTCCGATTTATTTCAACATTTGTATTATGATCTACAGTATCAACAATCCTAGAACTATCAAAGGTGCTGCCAAAATCTCGGCTGTTGGCATACACAGATTTCTCCACTTGGGAAGAGTCTTTGGAGGTAGCTGCATGGCACAAAATGGAAGGTTAAGGAGACGCATGCTAATGTTAATCATCTGATATCGAAATCTAATGATACAAAAGCAAGGCCTCAAATTTACCTCGAAACCGACCAAAGATGTCATTTGTCGTGGAGTAATCCTGAGAGTAAGTGCTTTCAGATCTTCCAAAAAGGGTACTGGATGTATATGAACTAGATTGCTCGGTATCACGTACTTGACTTGATAAAGAATCTCTCCCCCAACTCGGCACAGTTTCGGCAGACAGTGGTAAGCCAAAACTGTTTGTGTTCCCAAAGGCATTTAATTTAGATGTTGATTGCACTTCCTTTTCAGGACTCGACTCATCCTTTTTAAAGGCAGTGTCGCTTCTCCAGTTCTCATGATGACCATTAACAAGGTCAGAGAAGCTCAAGTTCCCATAGAACTTGCTTCCGCCATCACTAACAGCATCTTCCTGGGGACTAATACTACTAACCCCAGCAGAAGCACTTACAGTGGCAGGACCGTTTGACTGGAATTCTGCAGTCCTGGAAGAACTTATTGGGCCATTCTCATATTTAGCGGATGGCACGGAAGACGTGCTTGTTGTGTTTAACTCTACATCAGACGCAAGCCTGTCTCCAGGGCTAGCAGTATTGGCAATTGGAGGGGTTTTCTCCACTACGTCAGGAACTGAAGGTTTCGCCTGCTCTACAGCAGCAGCAGACTTCTTCGCCGCCTTCTTCTTACGGAACTGCTCGAGCTGGATCACAGAAATTAGACAATGTTATCCTAAAGCCAATGTCTAGTCAAATTTGCGCAGAGTAAGCATGCAAAATCAGTTGACAGTGTACAAAAATCTCAGCAGCCAAATTTCAATAGCTCAAAATTGAACCTGATAAAAAAAAAACGTGGCAAGTTTGATGGCATTTGGCTTCCCTACGACAAGCAAAACGATCAAGGGGAATTTTTGATAGCACTTGGGTCCTCTGCCACAAGGAAGCTGACTGAATGACACAACAGTCGTCGCGCTAAGCCACGCGACCCCCCTGATTTCTCTAGCTGTCCCCCAAGCAGATTGCTTAATCGGGCGAACAACGACTACATTTCTCGCAAGCAACAGGCAACAACGGACCTACCCGTTTCTTCCCGGCCTCGAGGTGCTCCTTGCGCGACGGCGCGGCGGCGGTAGAGGAGGAGGGAGCCTGCGCCGACGCCATGGCTCCCCCACGGCTCCGACCAGCCCAGCCCGACCCGAATCTCGGCGAGATCCCCCCGAATCGCCGGTCGCCGCAGCAGCCGGTTCGATCGAGCCCCGGGGAGGGGGCGCGAGATCTGGCGACGGGATCGGGGTCGGGGTCGGGATGCGCGCTGCCTCCAAATCCCGCTCGGCCCCCGAGCGTTTGGGCCGCCTGCTAGAGTTCGCCCCCTCCTCCGTTGCTGCTGCTGTCTTTTTTTGGTGCGTGTTTATGCTGCTCCTCTCCGGCTCCGCTTGGGTGGGGTCGCGTCGCCGTGGAGTCCGACCGGTTTTGAGTTTCCTGCCTGCTGTTGCGTCGTCGCGGTCGATCGCTGGTGATCTGGCAGCCTGGCCTGGATTGACAGTTCGATTCTCGTGCGGTGATCCATCGGCGCAACCGTCTACCACGTCTCTGTCCTACCTTCGAATTGGCAACTACTATACCGATATTTATGTCTGAGAAAACAGAGATCATATTACATCAATGATTAACAATCAGAAGTTGCTCATTCAAAAAAAAAAAAATCAGAAGTCACTGTGAGGCCCCTTTTGTTCCAGCTTTTGATTCTGAATTGTGGATTCTAAAAGCAGAAGCTGGAACAAAGGTTGGATTTTGAGTCTGGATTCTATAATCTGGATCAGAATCCGAGGCAGAATCCACAATCTGCTCAGGACTAGCTTTTGCTGGATTGTGGCACAAATATTTACCCATTTGCAATTGTTTTTTGTTAGGTTTTTATATGAAATTTGAGACGCGTGTCATCAAATAAAGAACGAAGGCAGTACTCAGGACTGCTATTGCCATGTTATAATATAACACTATTTTGTCATGCTATATTGTTTTTGTGATGCCGAAACTAAATACTCCCTCCATTTTGATTTTGTTGACGCTGGCTAACCAACGTCAACAAAAACAAAATAGAGCATTGCATAATCGCTATTTAAGAAAGCATTAATCAATATATAAAAAGTAATAACAAAAAACGTGAACTAGAAAACAAAATTGACTTATTAGTAGTGTTATACTATGTAACTCGGTGTTTTGCATAGATTAATCCCATTTAAGTATTTTTGACATGTTCCTTGCTTTTTAAGCGTATTATGTCCCAAAAGTGTTGAACCCTTGAACAATTTTCAACGTGAACTAGGGAACTAAAACATATGCAACTTGCAATGTTTCATCCAGATATTGCATTATCTCCACAAGTAATAATCATAAAGATGCTCCCATAAAATAGTAGTATACCATTTTTCTTTTATCAACAGAGAGAGGACAAACCAGATGCAGAGATGGAAATTAATAACAAGAAAATCATATATATGCATGCCCTAAGGATATCCATAATTTTCAAAATAACAGAGGAGAAGCACACACAAAGAGAAGGACATTAAAGCAATAAAATATAAATCTGTTTTAGAAAAACATGTACAAAGCATGTCCTTAAATTGCTCATCATTTGGTGACACATTTACGATCAACGTCATTTACGAAGAAACTTATGTAAACAACACAAGGATCGAAGATGTAAGTTTGCGTTGAAAGTACTGAGTTATTTGTTTTAAAATGGAGGAGGGAGATTCCAAACTATCCCAAGTGGAATGCAAGAAAACTTATGTGCATTCTTGGTATGGCATTTATGATTTACGTATTTTACGAAAATAAACATATATATACAATCTAAGTAATATAGGAAGAAAGACATCGTCGAGTGTTTACTGAGTTAATACATGAAAGAAATAGACAAGTCAAAGTGAATTTTTTAGAAGGCTATCAAGGCAGTATCGTCATTCTTTGGCAGAACATTTATGATCATGGCTTTTGCGGAAGAGGCATAGAAATACAAGATGATGATCCAAGAAATAAATATGCCATAAGCTTGCTATCGGTGGTTGTGAGACATTTTCATTGGACTATGAAAACTAATTAAAATAAATTTTATAGAGGAAAAAATATCCCGATGCTATTCTTAACTGCCATTATCTTCGAGAGAAGACATTTGCAATCAACCTCTATAGTTTTCAAGAAAAAAAAAGACTTTAAGATACAATACAAGTGTAAAAAAAGAAGTATAACAACCTTTATGATGCCTACGAGTTATTTCACCGAGGCTAAATGAAACGAAGTCCTCAATTTTTTTTCCCTATATTGGTTAAAACCTTCTTGTGAAAAGAAAAATACGGGTCCCCAACAGCAACCTCTCCATCCACACGCAACAACCTAACATTTTTCGACTGCCCATGAGCTGGCCGCTGATGGCGTTTATACACGCGACCCCTGCAAGCGTAGCCAATTGCAAGACTCCACGTCATCCTGACCATCGAGGCCCGCACAAAGGTCACCTAGGGTTAGTTTGGTTCGTGACATGAGAAAAGTGCTGAGTCAGGCAGCGTCGTCAAGCGTCCGATTTTGGACGCCTACGGCTCTCGTTGATGCCTGAGCCAGGCGTGGGCTCCCCCAAGCCACCAACCATACACACCCTTGCCCGTGCGTGTATGTTTCACGCGTACGCGTACAGAAACTGCTCCATCTACGCAGACGACCGTCTCGTACCCTCGGAATCCTCGTCCGTTCGATCATGTCGAGTCTCCATCTGACGTTCACGGATCGTTACAACGCGCAGCCCCAGTCGGGGGGCCAGCGACACGGACATCCTACGGCGCCGAAACCTCTACGCGCACGCTGTTTTGCCCATGCCAGGATGACCAGCGGTCCCTACCTTTCATTGTCACAGCCAACCATGTGCGTTCTTCCGTTTTTCTCGAAACGGTCAAATTAGCACGCGCCAAAGCCTTCCACAGTAATGGGCTGACATGTAGGGCAGCGTTACTCGGCCCGGCTGTCATTGACCATGAGCATGCAGAGAAAACACTTACTTGCAGTGATTTCAATGACGGGTGGGCCAGAAACACGAGCGGTCCTGCAGTCAGAGACTGTTGTTGGGTGTGGGCCGGGGGTGAGTAGTACGGTCGCCGAGGAGAGGCTGGCGTGGGCGGCGTGGCGCTTCCCACAGCCCCCAGCGCGCGCCACGTGTGTCTCGCGGCCGCATCTCGCTTCCCTCCTCTCTCCTCTTCCCCCGCTCCACCTCCTGCTTCTCCTGTTCATTTCCTCAGTAACTGCGCCCACCTCCACACCTACACCCCGAGAGACGGCGACGCATACGCCATCTCTCTCCTCCGCCGTGTCCCTCTGCATGGATGCCTCCGCCGGCTCGTCGCCACGGCACTCCCAAGAGAACCCGCCCAAGCACGGTGGCGGCCGGGGGGAGGAACCGGCGGAGGAGATGGGCGGTGAGGCGGCGGATGACTTCATGTTCACCGACGACACGTTCCCTTCCCTCCCGGACTTCCCCTGCCTCTCCTCGCCGTCCAGCTCGACCTACTCGTCGTCCTCCTCCTCCAACTCCTCTAGCACCTACACCAACGCTGCAGGAGGAGCTCGCCGCGGCGGCGGCGCCGCCGGCGAGCCCTCGGAGCGGGCTTCGGCCGGGGAAGGGTTCGATGCGCTCGAGGACATCGACCAGCTCCTCGACTTCGCGTCGCTGTCCGTGCCGTGGGACTCGGAGCCGCTGTTCCCTGACGTTGGCATGATGATAGAGGACGCCATGCCCGCGCCGCCGCATCCGGTGGGCTCCGGCCCGGACGGCGGCAGAGGCCACGGGAAGGCCTTGCTGGAAGGGTCTGGGGGAGAGGAGGCATGCATCGACTCGGCGGCGGGGGAAGACCTGCCCCGGTTCTTCATGGAGTGGCTGACGAACAACCGCGAGAGCATCTCGGCCGAGGATCTCCGCGGGATACGCCTCCGCCGGTCCACCATCGAGGCTGCGGCCGCCCGGCTCGGCGGGGGACGCCAGGGCACCATGCAGCTGCTCAAGCTCATCCTCACCTGGGTGCAGAACCATCACCTCCAGAAGAAGCGCCCTCGCGACGTGATGGAGGAGGCGGCGGCGGCGGCGGGCTCGCATGGACACGGCCACGGCCAGCTCTCCAGCCCCGGCGTCAACTCCGGCTACGAGTTCCCAGCCGGCGGACACGACGCGGCGCCCGCCGCCGGAACATCCTGGGTGCCCTACCAGCAACCCTTCACGCCACCTGCTGCTTACGGCGGCGACGCGGTGTACCCGAGCGGCGGCGGCCACGGGCAGTACACGTTCCACCAGCAGGGCTGCGGCACGAGCAGCGTGGTCGTGAACAGCCAGGCGTTCTCCCCGCCGGCGGTGGGCGACATGCACGCGCCGACCGGGGGGAACATGTCGTGGCCGCAGCCGTACGTGACGTTCGCTGGCGCGTCCACGGGCTCGTACCCTATGCCGCCCGTCGTCCCGCCGCCGCCGTTCTCCCCCGGATTCGCCGGGCAGTACCCCATGGGATCCCCGCGCATGGCGGTCGTGGAGGCCTCCGCCACCAAGGAGGCCAGGAAGAAGCGCATGGCGCGGCAGCGGCGCGCGTCCTGCCTGCAGCAGCAGCGGAGCCAGCAGCTGAGCCTGGGCCAGATCCAGAGCCCCTTCCTCCCGCAGGAGCCGTCCCCTCGGTCCGTGCACTCGGCGCCGGTCACGCCATCCGCCGGTGGCTGGGGATTCTTGGCGTCCACCGGCCAGCAGATCCGGAACCCTCTCTCAAAGAACAATTCCTCAACGCCGGTGCTGCAGGTGCCCTCGCCGGAGGCGCCGCCGCCGCCGGCGAAGCCGGTGTCCGGCGCTCGTCAGGAGGAGAGCTCCCAGCGCGCCGCAGCCTCCGATAAGCGTCAGGTGCTTGCATGCAGAGATTGACATCGCTATCTAGCGCAAGATCTGAAACGATCTCTTCTGTTGCTCCCAGACGCACATCGCTGTCCAGCAATAGAACACGCATGCATCTGTACGGTTCGCGTACGGATTGATTGATCCCCGCGATCGATGTTGCTGGAGTTCTTGCACATCTGATGAACTTTTTTGTGTTCTGCATGCAGGGCTCGAAGGCGGACAAGAACCTGCGGTTCCTGCTGCAGAAGGTCCTCAAGCAGAGCGACGTCGGCAGCCTGGGTCGCATCGTGCTCCCCAAAGTGAGACCATCGCCTCCATCGTCTACCCCACTTGCACATACAAATCTCGCGCAGCTACTTGCGCAATTGCTGCATGCTGAATCTGCTTCGCACATCTGTTTTTCCCATTGCTATGTTGAATTTGCCATGGATCAGAGACGTATATTTTGTTCAACTGTGCTAAAAATTGTCTCCTTTATTGGACGATTTCAGAAGGAAGCGGAGATTCACCTGCCGGAGCTGAAAACGAGGGATGGCATCTCCATCCCGATGGAGGATATTGTATCGTCGCGGGTATGGAACATGCGGTACAGGTGAGCTAGCATTCATCACAACGCAAGGGATTTGCTTGGGATAATCGAGTGCGTGCTAGTCAACGTGTTCTTGGTGTTCATCATTTTTCTTCTTTTTTAAATTTTTTTTTTGGAACCTCGTTCTTGGTTAATTGAGGGGGGCAGAGATGGCGGCACTGGACCAGAAATAGTAAATGATACAAGTACTGCATCACCGTGTGGGATGGTCCCTTTTCCCAATTGGGCAAGTGGGTCATATGAATATACGACCGAATCTGGTAGCAAATAGTGGCATGCACTCTCGTACGTGCGCCATTGCAAAACGAGTTCAGCATGCGCTAAACATCTTTCCATCCTGTTGTTTTAGCACCGAAAATTCTGCATGTTTGTGTGTAGAATATACAGTAGGCCATGAACATGTTATTGTGCTTAAAATGTATGCATGTCACTCTCCTTCTGAAATATTATAATGGACTCTCGAAAATGACATGGGTTCCTTCCAAAATGTCTTCATGCACGCAGGTTCTGGCCGAACAACAAGAGCAGGATGTATCTTTTAGAGAATACCGGTGAGGAAACAAAATGATAATGAGCATATACTACTATCATTCAATCTAATTAACATCTGACATAACACTTCGTCATGTGGTTCTCAAATATTATTGCTGTTGTTTCACAGGCGATTTTGTTCGCTACAATGAGCTTCAAGAGGGGGATTTCATTGTGATCTACTCTGATGTCAAGTCGGGCAAATATGTAATGTTCCCAACAATTTCGTTGTTAATTTTCGATTCAAGACACTTTACTGTTATTTTGGTTGCCAGCTGAGATGTCGGTTGTGGGCTTGTGGCACACTGGCAACCGACTCAACTTCATCAAGCGCGTACATATAGCATACCACTGTCTTGTAACAGCTTTTGTTCTTGGTTTCATTCTGCAATGGTAACTGACTTGTGGTTTTATTTATCTGTATCAACAGCTCATACGGGGCGTGAAGGTGAGGCCAGCGCAGGAGCATAGCAACGGTGTGCTTGGCAAGCACAAACACGGCTACCCAGCAGAGCGAGCCGGTGCTTCAGCCTCCGAGGACGGCAGCGGTGTCGACGGCAAGCCTGACGCCTGCAAGAGTAGGCCCCCGCATGGCGTGCGGCGGGCTCGGCAGGAGGCCGCCGCCATGGGCCAAATGGCCGTGAGCATCTGAAGAACAGCCTCCGTCATTGAAACTAGCTAGCTAGCTAGCTCCGTATAACCAGATAGTCAAACTGTGCCGTCGGGTTAAGCTTCAGCAGCAGCATGTAGTGCGTGCTAGGTGATAGTATTAATTAATCAACTAGTAGTAATGTGACGCTAAGAGTGCCTGGTTTGGTTTGCAAGACCTGTTAGTAGTTCTGTACATGTGGATTATCGATCGAGATCCTTGAGAATTTGTGTCGTGACATTCGTCGGCTAACAAGATAACAAGAACCAGAACCTGGGATTGGTGTTATGATCGATGCTTCCTTGATTAAGATCTTCTCTCTCTATAACACCAATTAGGCATCCTTTGGAACATAGTATTTTGGAATAGGATTTGTGGAGGAATTTTGAAGGAATGGAATCTTATAGGAATTTTTCCTACTTGACTCTATGGAATGCATTCCTATTCCTCATTTCATAGGAATTTTGGAGGAATATTACATGAGGTTCATCCTCATGTAAAATTCGTATGTTTCTATCTCTCTCTTCTAATTCCTGTATTTTTTCATATGTTGCATCCAAAGACTTCATTAGAAACTTTTCTGTGTTTTGGAATCCTATAGGATTGGATTTTCTGGGTTTTGGAATCATATAGGATTGGAAGTGATGTGCAACTCCAAATCCTGCGTTTTTCTTATTCCTACGTATTCACAATCCTGCGTTCCAAAGGGCCCTTAATGTTTTAGAGATCTTCTGTTTGTTACGATGGAAGTTTAGAGATGTTCGTTATATCATACGCTGAATTTTCAAAAACCTTTGACCAGAAAAAAACAACATATATATCGATAGAGAGACAGGGTAGCTGGAATGGCAGTCATATGTATAAGCTATCTCGAGTTCTCATGGCATTGCCATGGTGCTCCTTTGTCTGACTACTACACGTCTACACCTGTCATGGTTGTTGATTCCTGATGCGTCGTCCTTAGATTCTTCATCTGGACTCGACATGGATGGGGTATGGAGAAAACTTTGCCCGTGTGCGCGCATATATGCTTTCGTGAGCCTGGTGTGTGACGATCTGATGGCGCAGCCAAGCCAGGCTGTGCGGCGTCGCCATGTGCGGCGTTGGCGTGAAACATGACGTTATGGCGCGCTCGGTTTCGCCGGGCTGATATCATAAACTAGTGTACACACAGCAGCCCTGCAGGTCGGGCGATCTCTCCGGCGACTGCCATGTGCCACCTTGGGTTGACATGATCTATAGAGAGATTGTGGTGTTTGGGCATGGATCGCGCCCATCGGATGGCCAGATGTGGGAGAGTGCGTTGTATTTTTTTTTCCTTTTTCTCCCTACTGTTTCCTCTCTCTTTGTCAGAGAACTAAACAACGAAAAAAAGGTGTGTGTGTTCGTAAAGGATAAGGCAATGATGTGCGTTTGTTCGGTGAGCTCCAGAATTGGTGACGTGTGAGCGCGCCAACAAAGAGATGTGCCCTACAAGAGTATGGCAAGGTCCCGTGCATATGATTGAGTTGAGTGTACCTTTTTTTTCCCCCTTCTTTTGTATAACTAAATTTCCTCTTGGGGAAATAAAGGTTTATCTGTCGCCAGGATATATCATATAAAAACTCCTCACAACACAGAATCAACAATGAACAGGAAAATATTAGACTCACGCGTACACATGTGCGCGTACATGCAGTGAGATTAGCTACTGCACGATCTGTGTGCATCATAGCAGCACTGGCGGAGCCAAGACAGAGCCCTGATCATTACTTAACTAGAAAAAATGTAATAACTGCTAGTTGGCTAAGGTTAGCACTCTGATCTCTTTCCCAACACGTGCACATATGTAACAACTAGCAAGTGCACGTGCTCCTCCCCCTTCGTTCATTTTGGTCCTAGCCCTGCAGCAATGTCCATGCCCTGCTCTAACGCACGTAGAGAAGATAAATCAAGATCATTCGTCAGTTCGGGCCAACGTATATTGAGAACCGAAACGACTATTATTCATCATCAGTTCTGTTTTGGAATACGAGAGTTTAAGTTGACCACAGTCCACGCTTGTAACGTTTTGGCGTCATGATTTCAGGAAAAAAAATATAAGGTGAATAATGAAGCTCGCTTAATTTAGACCGTCAAATACAATTTCAATTCTGATTTCCAGCTGGCATGTAATGATTTCTGATTGCAGTTCCCAAAAACAGCAAACGTATATGTAAGAGTGGTACTACCTCGGTTGCAAAATGTAAGTATTTTTTTGACTTTGAAAGATCACATTTGATCGTTCGTCTTATTCAAAAAGTTATGAAAATATTATTTATTTTGTTACAATTTGTTTTTCATTAATATATATACTTTAAGCATGACTTATTTATTTTATATTTATAAAAAAATAAGACGAATGGTCAAACGTGATGTTGAAAAGTCAAAAATTCTTACATTTTGAGACGGAGGGAGTAGCTTGCATAGTACCATATAACAAGTCAACAACTAACGATAGTTAGTATCATACGTAGGCAGCAACTATCTTTGTTTTTTTTTTGCCTAAAAAAACTATCTTTGTTTTTATAGGGAAAACTATCTTTGTTTTTAGCTACTCTAAGGAGAAAAATATAAGATATTTGTATGTCCAAGGAGGAAGAAAGAAGAGGGGAGAATGAGAATAGATCATGGTATTGATGTATACCCGGCCTGTGGAGGTAAAAACTGCCTATAGTATACTTGCTACATAAGCAAAATCAATTCCTAACATTGCTTAGATTATTGTTTAAGAACTAAATTTAGGTAATGAGCAAAAGCTCAGAATGTGCATTTTTCATATTCTTCTAGTGTAAAATATTGACACGAGGAATTGAAGTATCCGTTTCATCTACCATGACCATAAGATCTTAAGCTAGATCTAATTGAATCCGGAATCATTCACACATTTTAGAAATTAAGCTTATAGAGATTTTAGTACTTTGTTGTACGGTGCAACCGAATTGAAAATTTCATCGACATGATGCTACTGTAATTAGATGGAATCTTAGATTTCACAACTATCTAACATTATACAAGATTATTGGAAGATCATTATAAAAGTTATAACATGACATCATATCATCAGTTTCCACTCTTCTTCACTACCAGCTCTGCAAACTCCATAGGATATAGTCACGTTTGTACTGACCTCACCCAAGGATTCATCAGCCAACTAAAATGAAAAACGGAGATATGCAAAGACACTATAGGCACAAAGATGTCAATGCTTCATTGAAAAACAACCAGAACAAAGGGATCAATGAAAACTATTACTTACATGAAATAAATCATTATATATTAGTTGGGGAATCATAAGATATCAAATAGGGATGGAATCACTTAGACAAAAAACTAAATTATCAAATATCAATTAGTGCCTAAAGGAGAAACTATCTAATTTTTAACTAATCAAATCATAATTAAAGGATACAGGCAAGAAATAATAATCAAAAGGGCTGATGACTGAACGGAAGGGCGTGGCTTCAATGAACTTAAAGACTGCTAAGTAGAGTATCGAATTATCTTGCCTAGCTAGTGACATGCTCGATTGCAAATTATTTTAGATTAAGCTTATAGAGATATAATGTACACGTGATCCTATCTTTTGACCCGGCCATACGACCAGCCCAAAACGACGACAAATCCGAATCAACCCTCGCGTTTCAGACATGGGCGCTGTTTTGTGCCACCAATGTTCTTTAACTTAACAGTGCACGCACCGCGCTCCTTGTCCGAACGTCAATAATCTAATTATAAATACTTCACAATAAAAATAATTAAAGTATTGAGGGAGTATTATTACGTAATTAAAAAGAATCTCCACGAGGCACGGACGCCAGCAACGGGCAAGGCGGCAACACGAGGTCCACGTCCCTTCTCATCATCGTTCCTTCCCCGCGTAACAGAAGCCATCCAGACCCCCACAGAATTAATCAAGCCATCCATACAAATTAATCAAATTCTTCAGAATTTCCAACACCACCAAACACGTGCAGCACAAACACGCGCGTGGATTTTCGAAGAATCAAAGACCAGGAAAAAACCAAAAAGAACATGCGAAAAAACAAGAAAAAAGACAAGAAAAAGAGGGAGGAAATTGTGAAGACAAAACACCGAGGACAGCCGAAGAGAAGGCCGCCGTGGCTGTGGCGCGCACGGCAACCCAACCCAAACTCCGGCGGCCTACGGCGCCTCCTCTCCGGCCTCGCTATTTGAACTCGCGGGCGAACCTTTGCAAGCGCCAA